>OX940867.1:27570821-28777488 GCA_954871525.1 Parietaria judaica
CTAACAAAGTAATTGCAAAATAAGTAATCAAAACAAGTTTTCATCAATATATATATTCATAAGAATGCAAAAATACAACTCAAAATCACAAAAGTACCAATCTTTATCCATTTCCAAACATAAATCGTATCAGAAACTAACTCTTAAGTTTTGAACTCATCCAAATCTTCTCAAAATCGTGAAAATGAGTAAATATCAAAGAACAAATGCATGATTCATATAGATCTATCATTATAAGTCATAAATTTACCAAAAAGTTCAAAAAAAATTGACCAAATTCGGTGAAAAAGGCCTAAATTAAAACTTTACAAACTTATGCCTTAAATCGAATGATCAGTGAAATCAGGGAAAGAATAGAAAAAAGCCTCAATTACCACTTCTATTTTCGGCGTTTTCCTCCAGAAATGGCCTTCGGCGGTCGAAAAGGGCGAGAAACTAGGGTTTTAATCGATTCTCGCCGAAAAAAGGATATTTATACCTCAGTTAATATTTTTTTTATTTAACCAAAAAGTACCTCATTTTTACACTGCAAAAAGCGATAATCGACTGGTAAAATGCTTCTCGATTTTTGCAAAAATCGTCGAAAAACTCTTAAAACGAGAACTACGGTAGCCGAATATTTACCGGTGAGCATCGGTAAGACCAAAAATTGTCGATTATTGACGATAATCGTCGAGAAGTTAGAGTCCAAAAAAAAAAAACTATATCCAAAACCCTAATTAACGGCTCATCAAAAGACCAAAGGGTTTTTTTATTTTCATTTTGAAAAGACACATAAATGTAGTTTACTTCAATTCAAAGCCACCTAAAGCAACATCAAGACCATGACAAAGTCATATTTCACTTTGTTAAGAATAACAGACAATATAATTCTTAATAGATTGTGAAATCTACTCATGAGTCATCACTATTATTGTCTTAATTATAAAAGTAATCAGCATCAATATTCCTCGGAATTTGAATATGCTTGCGGTTAGCACTCTCTCAACTGAATAAATAACAGTCAAACCGCCTTAATTTTTAATGTTTTGAATTTTCTTATCTACGTCCCCTGAACTTTGAAAATAGAGTAAACACATTTTTAAGTTTATATATATATGAATTCGAAGTTATAAAGCGTTTATGTCTCATTTAATCTGAAATCGAAGTCAAATATAAAGACATGATCTTAAAAAAAATTTAAGTAATTTTTTTGTTCCAAAAGTTAAAAAATGGTCGTCATAAGTAATTTTTTTGTTAATTATAATAATTAATATTAAATATTTTTAATTTTTAACTAAGTATAAAATTAATTGCGAAAATCTAAACACTATTTGTACTCTCTCTTTTTTAACTCAGGGCGTGCGTATGAGTTATGACAAACAATTTAAAGTTAAAAGGGTTCGAATTTTATTTTTAAAATTAGAGGTTCTATGTGCATACTAAAAAATTAGAAGATAAGACATCCAATTACTCTGATTATAATTTATGTTAATAACACAATTATAAATATGAATAGAAAAACAGATGTCAAAGGCAAAAGTCATGTCTTGAAAAGTTCAAAATGCCGTTTTTTCCGATAAATCGGTTGCCGTTTTTGAGGATTTTAGATGGATTTTGGAGGATTATCTATGGAAAACTAATAAAACTGTAGCTTATCGTTACCGACATTTATCGAGGATTATCGATGAAAAACCACTAAAATAATTTTAAGAATATATTTACTAAGTTTACATATGTAAATAAAACATAGTCTCACTCTTACATATGTAAATACTCAAATAAAATCATGTCATACTTAAATAATATTATGTCATATTAAAATAATTTTTTTGCATTGAAAGTACTTTTTTCTAATTTGTTTAAAAGTACTCAATTTTTCATTTTTTTTTACACTGTTTTTACAGATAATTGATTGGCATGGAATATTTACCGATGACTACCGGAAAGACGGATAATCGATGATTATCAAAGACAATCGAGGAAAATTGTAAATTATCTAAATTACTTTAAAGAGAATAATAATTCTAAATTAAAATTATCTAAGCGTCTATAATTGGAAATATCACCACAAAACCAGCAAAGATAATTGGTTGATAGTCGGCAGTCATTCTAACCATACGAATAAAAAATACCCTTAAATAGTATAATAATCAAAATAAAATAGAAAGATTGGAAGAAAAATAAAAAGTGAGGTATTTTTAATATTTTGTATTTTGTATTTTTGCATAATATTATATGAGCGATGATCCTTAAAATCATATCCAAAAACCAGGTAGAAACTATACTGACCGACAAAGTAGCCACCAGCAGACATGTGTTTTCTTATCCAATAATTAATAGTAATACAACTAATAATATTTTTATGTAATGCACACGTAAATCATATCTGTTTCATATAAATAAAATATAAACAAAATAATAACAATATTAATTGTAAAGCAACTTTCTTGGTTTCTTTCACAAATGCCCTTTGAATCTTCTTTCCACCCATAAAATAATTAGGAAAATTAAAAGATGCTAATCATTTTCTCAACCAAGTTTAGCGCTTTCGTAATCAACGTTAGACTATAGAGACAGATTGTTTAAAATTGCTAAAGTTGGAGAGAGAGTAGTTAGGGTTTTACTTCTAATTTATTCCTACTTTTCACACTATTAACAAGTAAATTGGAATGAGATTGATATCATTACCATAAACGGAAATTTGTATGTTCATAACTTATATTTTCATTTTTATAAAAATAGTACTTTCTATTCTTAAAATAGCTAAATTGTACCCTCGGTATATGGTTCCACAATTAATCTACCTTTGATTTTTAATATTTAAATAACTAATATTAAAAAAATTAAACTTAAATTTTCAAATCATCGTTTTCTCTTGAACTCGTCACTCTCCCCCATTCTCCTCTATGTCGACGGTCCGCTTTCTATCCTAGTCTTGTCTCTATTCTATCATATTCCATGCTTTTTTATTTGTACAACCTTCTCCTCGCCCTCGTAGATTTATTACTCTTTGCTTAAACACATAATATTTTTACTTTTGAAAAATAGAGGTATATTATATTAAAGAACAGTTATACTGTATATTAAGGTAAAAAAGTGGTTCTATCTACTTATTTGAAGCACACTAATTTGTACCATATGTATGTATATTTTGCAAAATAGATGGTATATTCTTCCAAAAATAAAAAGTATATAGTAAAAGGGAAATTCCCTTAATTATAATAATAATTTATTCTAGGGTTGAAATTGAATAAAGGGTCTCAAAGAGTTGATGGTGATGATGATGATGGTGATGGAGAAACAAATGGGTGGTGATGATGATGAGACCACAAGACAACATAGTTTCCGGGAAAGTGTTCTCTTTTCGGGGAAAGTCCCTCTCATGAGACATAAAAAAAGATTTACGTATATAAATATAGATGAGTGATATGTGGAGTAATTTTGGAGAAACTTCTCATCACTCAGGTACCATCTCACCCAATCATCATGCTTAGCGTGCCCAATCTATATGGATCACAACCCACCCATCTTTCCATACTGACCCTAGGATTTAAAATATAATAATATAATATAAATAAAATATAAACTACTAAAGTTTTTATAGGATTTTATGAACTCGGATTCATCGAAACCGCTATGAAAATTCGATGTAGACTAATCAAGATGATCGACCACTAAGTGAATTATTTTGATTAACGTTTTATTGAACAAAGATATTTTAGGTGTTTTAACTAACACTTTGTAGCTCACGGATTGTAATATCGAGAGTTCCAATTTATTATAGTGAAGATAATTTGCAGGCGATAAATGTACAATTCTTACGCTAAGAGCCAATCATTATAATTATATTCACCTTTTACTTTTGTTTCATTTTCATTTTATATTGGGATTAAAGTTTAATCATGACATGACTTTGTAAGATAAGTTTCGAAAACCGACATGCAACATTTGTTTACACGACAGTTAAAGATGATTATGAACCGTTTCTTGGATCAAAGTTAAACATATTTCACTTAGAAAATATGAATATAAAAAAATAGCTAATAATTTGTCTCATATATCAAATTTACTTAAAATTAATAAAAATAAAAAAGCAATCTAAAGTTCTAAACTCATCTCGCGTAAGTAATAGTCATTCTATTGAGTCTAAGTAAATATTTTTTTATAAAATATATTCAAAATTTAAAATCGATAAATCCTATATTTATACTATCAATATCTTAATTCGCCAACACAAAAACCTCTTTACGAAAAGAAAAGAAAGCCCATGTCATCGATCGGGTCAATATATATTCCGATAAGAATATATATATATATGTTCAAAAATCCTAAGATACGTTCCCATTTTTGGTATATATATATATATATATATATATATATATATTGCATAGATTATATTTATGTAATACATGTGGATTTGGATTTTTCTTTTGCTCGGTGTTGATGGGGAATTTTGATCGAGCAGCAAGCAAGCAAGAGACGATGTGTGGGGAGGATAGTAGTCTTTTTGGGGCCCCACACATTGAATAGATAGAAAGGTTAGAAGTAGTCTGACTTTCATGGAAAATCCCATAATGAGATTTTGTGAGGCCAAAAGGAGGACCAATGGTACATCACGTGGCCTTGTGACCCACTTGCTCCCCCACACCCATTGCCTCTCACGTGACACCACCAATAACACTCTCTCTCTCCTCTCTCAAAAACACTTTTTTTTCAAGTTAATCATCCATTCTTTTCTTTCTCCTCACGCCTTTCTCTCCACTCACTTCTCCCCTCTCTCTCTCTCTCTTCAACGAACCCGCCTTTATTCGGTATGATATAATCCGATTTTCACTAATTTTATTATTTACGGCACAATTTAAATAATTTTAAAAATACCATAATTAGATTTGAGTCCAGTTATATCGAACTTGATTAACATGATAATTAACGGATGAACACGGCACGAACACGATGAGACCCAACTAGACATAACTGTTAAAAAGAAAAAACTTTAATATATGACATTTATATATGATAACTAAGCGTTTTATATATGAAATTTATATTTATATTTATATTTTATTAATTACGTCGTTCAACTTATTAATATAAAAAATATTAATAAATTTTAAAATCTTAGATAATATAATTAAATAAATTAAATTTAAATTATTTTATTTTATCATTTTAAAATACTTGATCACTCTATTAATTAAGTTAAATGGGTAGACACGATAAACATAATTAGTAAATGCAGCATGTGTGAGTCTCATTTTCTAACACATTAGTAAGTAGGGCGGAACTACGTCTACACAAAATAAGATGATAATGCCTTAATTTTACTTATAAATCATTATTCTCTTTTTAAGGGATCTATATTTTTATATTAAATATGATGATATTGCCTCAATTTTACTTAAACCTCACAATTGTATTTTTATATTTATCCGCAAAAGAACTCTTAAATAAGAATGTCATTTTATAAATCGTTGTTCTCTCTCTAATACTTTTATTTTTATTTAATATAATATAATATCATTCTTTCTTTTATTCAAAATACAAAATACAAATTTGTTTTTCAGAAAACTTTTTTTAAATTGTGATCATTTTATCAATCATTCTTCTTTATAATACATTTGCATGTACGCTTTTAATTTACTTAAACCTTAATACCTTATCAAAATGATTATCGTATCCTTTACTTTATAAATCATCATATTTGACCATACATTTGCGGTCTTGTCGTCATGACTAGGAGGATTTGGTTCTCTCTCTAACAACCGAATTACAGACACATACACGTGAGCTAACGTCCCACACTAACCCCACTTCAATTGCTTCAACATTATCATATAATAATAATATAATACATACATATAGTACAATAATTGTTCTATCTATCTATATTTATATAACAATATAGATGGTGATTAGATATAAGTTAAACTATCCATGCCCTCAATCAAGAATCAAGAATCAAGATCGTTCCTTCACCTTTGTCCCCTCTTGCTTCTGCCCTAAGACAACTGAAAAAGCAAAGAATGTGGTGTGACTCATAATAATTAGTAAAAATGTGTCACTTTAATTAATTATTAATTAATAATAATAATAAGAATGATTCGGCGTGTACATGCGTGTGCGTTGATCAAGTCGATGATTGTGGAGGCTGACAATCATTATTATTATTATTTATAAAGTCGACGACTTTAAGCAACAAATCAAATATTTCTGGTCCATATCGATCGAATTCTTTATTCATGTCACACAAAAGTAATTATACTTAATTACATGACGTAGAAAAGGTTTTATATATATAACATATACATACACACGGCAATACTTGTGTCTTCCACTGTTGGTATTTTTATTTATTAAGTCATGCATGAGGACATTAATAGCGTGACACGTATCAAATATTTATATATGATTAATATATAAAATGCTTTTCATATGATTACTTTGTCTCCTTTATCTACAAGTTGTTATATGCTTTTTTAATATAGTATATATATTAAATGCTCCAATATATTCATGATAATGATCTTGATCAACAAAATAAATAAATAAATAAATAAAGAACACGAGTGTTGAATTGAATGTCGTTAAAACAAAATAAATATATAACTAATCCCTTCATATAGAATATCGTTTAATTACAACCAAAATACATATTTAAAAAAATATATAATAAAAAAAAAGTAAAATTTTGATCAGTAAGTAATTAACTATTGACTACCATATCTTTCTTTTAATTTCTACAAATTAATTACAATAATTCTTAATTTTGCCTACAAACCCTCCAACCAAAAAAAATATAGGGGTCACCAAATTTTCACCTTTCGTTTCCTTTTAATTTCCTAACGTAACCCTAATGCTCAATCAACACGCAGCCGACGGGTTCGCGAAGGGGTTGAAGAAGTGTGGTTTCGCGGCCAGCGAGAAGGCGGCCTTGGACGCGGCGGGGCCCACGGGATCCCCGGCGCCCACTACCCTCTCGCACGAGGGGCACATCGTGAGCGTCGCCGCTGGCACGTGCATGTAGAAAGGCGGCGCGAGCTTCAGCGACTTCAGGTCCTGGAGCTCCTTTTGCAGCCGCCGGTTCTCGTCGGTCAGCGTCTCGCAGCACTTCTTCAGGAACTCGCAGTCGACCTCGGTCTGCTTCAGCTTTGTTCTGTTAACGTTAAGAGAATTGATCGGTGCGATTAGGTTAATCGCTCGATACATCGATTTCTGGATCGATCTATCGTGAGAATCGTTAAGTAACCGATAAACGGAGAGAGAGTAAGGTTTGTGTGTGTCGTTTTGTTACCTGGCTCGTCTGTTCTGGAACCACACTTCGACTTGTCTCGGTCGTAGGTTTAACTGTCTGGCCAGAGCTTGCTTTTGTTTCTGCTAGGAACAGTTAAATTCAGTTAAGTTATATATATATAATATATTTACATTATATATGTTGTAAGAATTCAATGTTTAAACAGATTAGATTAAAATGCGTTCGACGTTTCAAACCACTCGACGCTTTAAATGGCGGTAACTCGAACAGACCGACGCTTTGAAACGTCGAAATAATTCTCGATAATTGCAGAGAGAAATCCGCTTCGATTTTCATTATACATAATTAATATATATATATACACATGTGTATATATATATTTGTCATGTAAATATTTTCGTGAGACAACTATTAACATATGTCTTCTGCGTTTCCAATCACTCGACGCTACGAAACGTCCAGATAAATCCGGATATTATATATATATATATATATAATTGAAGAGGAAATGAAAGGAGAGAGAATTACGGGGTTGAGAGTGCTGTGCTGCTTGAAGCTCTCTTCCAGAAGGGCAGACTGGTCCTTGGTGAGCCGGAGCTTCTTCCTGGCGTTGGGGCCGTCCTCGTCCTCGTCGCTCGCCCGCGACGAGAGCACCTTCTCGGCCTCGGCCTCGACCTCATCGCTGCTGAGCACATCGCGCTCCCTCTTGACCCGGCCCTCCCCGGCCCCGGAGAACGACGACACCGCGCTGTGCGGGGAGGCCTGTCGCCCGAAGGCCCTGCGGCGATCATCGCCCGAACCGGCGAGGCTGAGGCCGAGGTCGAGAGCGTGATGATCGAAATCCATGAGTCGGTGGTGTTTCTTAGCTCTTGTTGAAGTTTGTTGATGGTGTTCTTGTTGTGTAGAGGGAGAGAGAGAATATGGTTGGGTTTGGAGTGAGAATGAGAGATAATATAGGAGGAGAGCTTGGGGTGTTTTTTAAAAGAGAATTTAATTTTGGGGTCTTTTTTAATTTTAATTTTTTTAGGTGGGTGGGTGGGTGAGGCTATGATTATTAATCAAAGCAAAGAATGAGTAGAGGAACGAATCTGCGCATTTTGGGATTTTGGGTTGGGAGAAAAGAAAAATGGGAACAAAGTAAAATAATAGTAATAAGATAGCAATTTACACAAGTACCCTTGAATTTTTTATTAGTGAACTTTTTTCTTTGAATTTTAATTTTCCAAAAGAAACCTCGTAATTCTTGTAAAAAATCACTACATTGGTTTCTACAAGAATTTTTACCTTGTTTGCAGATAACATGATTGGATTACGGGGTTTATTTTAGTATGTCTTCGATAAAAACTGAAAGAAGAAAAAAATTGAGTAAGTCATGTATTATCTATAAATTAATGTTTTTTGTTTTTACCATATTTTAAATTTGTAAGAAGAAATGTCAAAGACTGAGATTATTACGGAGTTGCCGTAATTAAATAAATTGATACTCGCGAATTAATGATCTATTACCTATAAATTAATAATTTCTATCATTTCTATAATGAGGAGTAAATTTTTTGTTATTTTTAAAAAATAAAAAAGAATAGAAGTCAATATTAAAATTCTCAAGGAGTGAAATGCACCGAGATGTAGTTCGAGGGGCAATACCGTCAATTGACCTTTTCTATTGATTAATTAGGCAATGGAATTAAATATTTTATCATATATACATGTAAACCTAATAATGAAGAAAGACTCGCTCTATCTTTGCTTACATAGGTTGACCATTAGAACCCCACTACATGTACTATTGTGCTATCTCCATTATTATTTATTATTATAACAAACAAACAAGGACACTCTCTCTTTCTCTGTCTATTACTCTATCCATGAGTTACATATATATTTATATATACATATATGATGATCATTATATATAAAAACTCCATGAAAAACAGTTCACATGGCAGTGGGAAACACATCAAGAAGTTGGATCAATCACTCACTCTCTCTTCGCCACCCATTAACGTACCAAATTTGACTGTTCCCACCACTCTTTTTTCTCTCATAAATATGTACCAAATAATGTCCAAATATGACATAATAGTAGAGCAATAGTTACACTTGTACATACATGAACACAGACACATGTATAAAATGAATATAATATGTGTGGTATTATTATTGACTTATAAACTATTCATGAGTTTGCATGAGTCATATATGAAGAACGTCAATAATTCGTCCACCGCTTTTCCAACTTTTACTCATTTCTATTTTTTCCTTTTTTATTTTTGTATATATGAATATTGTTTGTTTAATTAGTTTAAACTGGCCATAAGTCTAATTGTTTCTTTACCATACAAAGATTGCAACTTTGATTGTTCACTAATATATACTCACACATAGAGCTGCACATGTGAGTCGCCACTCACGATTCGACTCATCGCGACTTGTTTTTGGGAGTCGCGAACAATCGCGATTTTGCGGCAAAAGTCGTGATTCATCATGAATATGGGCAAAAGTCGCGATTTCTCTCTCTCTCTCTCTCTCCCTCCCTCTCCGTCTCACAGCAGGGCATCTCTCTCTCTCTCTCGCGATTCATCGCGGCCGTGATTCTCGCGACGCGTCGCGACCGTGAACAGTCGCGATTTTGGCGACTATGTTCGCGACTGGTCGCGATGCACGTTTGTGCAGCTCTACTCACACACACAAATGATATAGATGAGTAGTTGTTAGATGATTGAACCAAATTAGTTCATATTGTTATGTTTTTTATAAATTAAAAAAAATCAGTACAGCGTAATCTTATTATAGATTTCAGGTGTATTTTAGTGGAAGACGGAGCGTTTATGTTTTGTAACACTTTTCGAAGACGGTAAAATTTCTCTCTTCTATACTTGTAAGTTCTATTTTGAATGGAGTATTTATAAGTAAAAAAAATTGTGTTCTCTCCGAACACGGTAATATCATTTTTTTTTTTAATTTGATGAACTCAACCTATTTTTAATTTGAAGATGCCATATATTTTTATCCAATATTTTTGGCTCTTTGTTGTGAAGACTCTTTTATTATGTACAATCTTTGATCATAATGGAAATAATTTTTCAAAATTGAATTCCTGTGTAAAATTCTTCCATATTCACTACTTTATAATTGTTTTTTTTTTTCTGCTCAAGTATATCAATAGTAATCTAATTAATTAAGGGATGAAAGATAATTTGGTATCTTAGTGAAGAAAAAAAATAAATTAAATGGATTTCTTTATAAAGAGAAACACAAGAAGTGTCTCCCATCCTAATGCCTGCTTGAAATGAGCTAAAATATGGATACCATGTCACATATGGGTCACCAATAATGCATTATTTATATAGACTTTTCTCACTTTTATTTCTATTTAGTGCATTTAAGTTAATGAGCATTGGTGGGCAGTGATTAAATTTTCTTTTTCTTTTTCTTTGCTTAAGGACGTGGAGATGATAATTATAAATAGTAAATAGAAAGGGATGTGCACTAATCAGCTGCATTGGCATGATTAGTGTGTTTTCCTGTTCTCCTGTTCGAGAAAAGAAAATTTAAAAAAAAAATCAATAAAGAAAAGTAGGTAGAGGACACCATTGGAGATTAATTGAAAGGGGTATATAATGGTGTTAGAATATGATTCATCAACAAGAATCCGATCTTTGCTTAACTAGAAAGTTGATTATGGCTTTGTGTTTGGACCTACTTTTCTGTGTACAATTGTACAATAAGCACTTCCAATAATGCCTTGTCGGCGATGCTGATGAGAAGTTAGGTCACCCATAAATCATGATAAACCTAGAATTATATGGAAAGGTGAACCAAAATAATACTCATTTGCACGAGCTTCTCGTCTATTTCTAATTATTATTATTATTAATAATAATAATAATAAAAAATTATAAGCATTATCAACATCTAAGGGTGACCATTCGGGTTTTGCATTGTGTTCGTGTCGAGTCTTAAACATTTTTTTACTTATTTTGTGTAGACCAAGACCTATCTCATTAATAACAATGTTTATCGTGTTTACCCGTTTAATTAATTCAACTTACACTCATTTAAATTAATTAATTATTGTGAGTTTAAGCCTGACTTGGCTCAACCCCTAGCAGAGATTTCCCCACCAGGGATTTCCCCACCAGAGCGAGCAGAGAAGAGCCCGAGCAGAGATCTTCCTAGCAGGAGTTCTCCCACCAGAGAGCTCCCCACCAGAGATGGGTCCGACCAGAGATTTCCCCCAGCAGGAAGGGACCCGACCAAGAATGCTCCTACCAGATATGGCCCTAGCAGAGATGAGGGAGAGCAGAGATGCCCCCTAGCAGAAGAGGACCCTAGCAGGATTCTCCCGAGCAGAAACGGGAAACGCCAGAAGTCGAGAAGGGCTATTCCAGGAAGGTGCCAAACTTGAGGAGCAAGTTTGGTGATTCGATTTAGCTTCCAGATTTGATTTGATTTGGTTTCCTGATTCTGTTAGGAAAACGTGTAAATTGTAAAGATTTGATTAAGTTTATTTTAGGAAGTTTAGCTAGGGTTTACCTTTCTAGTTTGTCTATAAATACAAGTCTTATGACTTTAGTTTGTAACATTTTGCTCTCTTTGCATTCGACATTAATCTAAGAAAATGCTCCCAACTTTTTCTCCTTTGTTTCTTGTTCTTCATTGTTCTTTGGCTGCAGATCTCATTATTGGGAACCAACAATTATATTATCTAAAATTTCAAAATTTACTAATAATTTTTATGTTCATCAATTGTATAACGTAATTAATAAAATAAAAAAATTTAATTTAATAAGTATTAAAACACTTAATCCATTTATCATAGACTCAAACCCGTTTAAATTAGATCGTAATCGTTTCGTGTTTCGTGTCTGGCCTGGTCCTAAATTGTCGCCCCTATCAACATCAGTGTTATCGATATCTAGACCTAGACCACGAGGACAAGGCATGATGAGTAGTATTGTCTAAATTTATAAATAAGTAAATAAATAAGAGTTTGGAACTGAGATTATCTTTTTTTTTAATCACAAAAAACTGAGTTCTAATAATTAAGGATAGAGTTTTTCCAGAATCAGAATCCAGACATTCTGGTTCTGGATAAATTTAAATCTATGACGTTTACTTTTGGATTTTAAAAAAAGTATTACTTTGTATTTAAATTTTTAAATTTAAGTCATTGGATCTATTCTAGGTAAATTTGAAGAGTTGGATACGGAAAAAGAAAAAGAAATTCCGGATCAGAATCTTATGGTATTGAACATGATTATCCTATTATTTCGAAGATTATGTAGAACCAAGATACAAATTTCGAAGGGCTTCATTATGTGAGAGGCATTGTCTAAGTGTAACTAATTGTGAAAACGAAGAACAATTACCCTCTTTTTGAGATGTTAAGTATTTCACTCATTGGTTCATAGTGTTTTGGTATGTTCAATTATGATGGTTTTTTCTCAATAATGTGATGACTTTTGCATTAATAATAATAATGAAAAAAGAAAATAATCCGTGCGGGATAAGCCAAAAACAAATAATTTTATACCGGGTATTACAATCGGCCATTTATTAGAGCCTTGACTTAATTGGAAATGCAATCGATGAGACCATCGGGTGCTTGCGAGTTGTGACAATTTCGTCCCTTTTGAGACACGATATAATAATAAAACATAGTAAATTGTGGGATTTTTCGGGTCTGACAAGTAAGATAATTTATGAGATTATTCGTTCGCTTTTTAATAACAATTGATGAGTTTTTCGAGCAAAGTTGGGGCGTTATAGTAATTATTATAAATTAATATAATTATTATTGATTAAAAAACTATAATCATCATCGACATCAAGCATATGTATGAGAGCTTTTTTGGGGCAAAATAATTAATATGATAGCAACAGTTTGAATGGTCCCCTAGACCAGTCACTTATTAGAATTATGGTGTGTTGCCTTAATCATTTCTTGTATAAATTGGATATGTATCGAAGATATGGGCCACATCTAACACATTATTTCTTAGCTTTTATTGTTTCAAACTATCTGGCTTAATCAATATATATCATCATCTATATAGTGCCTTGATATATAGATATATAAATATATATATATATATATATATATATATATATATATATATATATATATATATATATATATATAGAGAGAGAGAGAGGGGGGGGGGGGGGGGGGGAGAGAGCGAGAGACTATAGAGTGATACATAAATATTTATTTGTAATTCTATGAGGGAGAAAAATGTAACTTAAATAATCGAAATGATTTTATCAGTTAATAATGAATAGAAGTTATAAAAATGCAGATTATAAACTAGTTAAACAAATTTAGATGTAAATTGCGATACTTTTCCTTTAAAAAAATATATATGTAGTTCCACATTTAATAATATTGATAGAGTAGATGAAAACATAAATTTCACCAAAAGAAGTTCGATGCTTTATCTCAAAATAATCTCAGTTATATTTAGCTTGCAAATAGGGTTAATCAATTAGATATATATATATATATATATATATATATATATATATATATATATATATATATATACGACAATAAATTATTAATCCTCAATAAAAGCCAATTAATTATTATGAAGTAACTGAGAAATACAAACTACCTATTCATACTCTAATAAAATGTGTGAATGTAATATATGCAGATGATTGAGGTCAAGAGGCAAGAACATAATTTATATATATATATATATATATATATATTTTGACGTCAAAATTCATGTTAATTAGAGCAATTCTGTTAATATAGTAAAATAACAAACCAATTTTTTATTTTTATTTAAAACCACAATCGGAATTCTGATTCGGAAATAGTCTCCAATCCAAATTTTGTATCGCATATTTTTTAATTGTTGAGATTTTTTTAAAAAGATTATTAATAAAATACTCATTTTGTATAAAGCTTTTTAAGAAACTACTCATTTTAATACACACGATGGGTAATTTTTAAAAATGTTTTGAGCTAAACAGGTATTTAGTATCATTTCCTTACAAATAAATATATCTTACAAAATAAAAATTCAATCCATAACTCAAAATTCTTTTTTTTTTTTAATTTTAATTTTAATTTTTTCCCAAAATGAGAAAATTGGAACACAAATTTTGTTCCGCTGCATTTGTACACGATTAAATTAGTCTACATCAATATTAATTGAATACTTAAAAAGCCAAGTATCAACGTAATAATTAGGCCATCTCCAACCGATCATTCTATTTCTCACAAACAATGATTTCTTTCTGACCAAACTCTTCTCACTCTATTTTTCACTTTCTCTTTATCCCCCTTATTTCTTATTTATACTTATAACCCTATATTTTTATTATTATTACTAATGAGATAATTTAGAAGAACTGTGATCATGAGTAAAATATTACTCAATAAATTAATTATAAATGCACATTATTTGATTTAATGAAATTTTAACAAAAAAATAAAATACAACACATCTAAAATAAAATAAATTACAACACAACTCAATTAAAATAACGTATATTTATAAGTTAAAATAACAAATATATTAAAGTAAATATTTCTATTACATAATTTAAGAGATAGATATTAAATGGTTTTAAGTTTTATGGGTATTTGTGTATATATATATATATATATTTTTAAAAAGACAAAAAAAAAATAGCGTTGATGAATTGTACTGCTCTAGATGTAGCGTGGTAATCTAGCACAAACTCAATTCACTCAATAATAGAGAGGCTTTTAGAGCTCTATTGGAGCTAGAGCTGCACACCAATTATTCGCGATCGATCGCGAAAAAATCGTGAAAAATCGTGAAAAATGGAGTCGTGACGCGTCGTGGCTGCCGGAATCGCGACCGGTTGTGGCTTCGTCGCGATGGCAGGCCGAGAGAGAGAGAGAGTCTGTGTGAGAGAGAGAGAGAGAGAGTCTGTGTGAGAGAGAGGGCTGCAGAGGGCGGAGTCGCGACTTTCATCCCCGTTAGCGATTTTCAGCCCACCAGTCGCGAGCCGTCGCGAATCGCCGGAAGCCGCCGCGATTCGTCGAGTCACCAGTGGCGACCATCGCTGTGCAACTCTAATTGGAGCACAAACTCAAAAATAAAGTGACTTTTAGAGTTTTGCTGAAATAGTCGGTCTTAGTATATTATTTTTCTTTTCCTAATTATATCAAACAAATCAAAACAATAAACTTATTACGAGTAATTTTATAGAAGTGAGAATTCGTCGGCTTACGAACTCCTACTTATGATTCGGGGAAAATTCAGATTCATAATTTTAGATCCACATACTTTTGAGTCCAAATGCCGAGTAACAGCCCCTTATTCAAGCTGTCGGTTCAAGCTCAAAACTAGGTTTTCTAAATAACATATTATCGTATTTTATTGTCGAGAGATTAAGATATATTTATGACAAATGAGATGATTATTTTCCATAATATAAGGTAATTAAATTGAATTAATCAAATTGTCATGGATATGTGGGACAAAGGAAAATAAATAAATTGAAATGGTTGAACCGCCATCTTTTTAGTCAAGGAATTCAATGTAAATAATATTATTGAAATGCATTTTCTTCTTCTTTGACCAAACGACAATTCAAACAAATCTAGATTTTCTAATTCTTTTCTGTTTTTCTGACTAAGAAATTCTTTTTGACTGAGTAGCCACCAAGTCATTTGATTGTTCTTCTTATCGGACTATTTGTTTAAAAATATATAATATGTAATTATATATGTGCTTAGCTTAATCTATTTTAATAAACCAATTTAAATTATTAGTATCTAAATATCTATAATCTTGCTAATATATAGACTCCAAAATCCAGAAGACCGAATTTTTTTTTATCTATATCAAAAGATAAGAGACATGTTTTTATTTATTTATTAATAATAACTCATTAATTTAAACCTTTGAAAGAAAAGAAAAAAAAATAAGAGATTCATTTAAAAAAAAAATTAACAACTTGTTAATCTATATCGTTGGATATTTATCTAAAATTTAGATTAATTAATAGCTTCAAAATTTCTTAAATTTATTTGGATAAAAAAGTCTTAAGAATTTTTTTTCTTTCTTTCTCTAGATTTACTAATTAATCAAGCTATTAGCCGAACCTGAACTACTACCAACTTTACTATAAAAAAATAAAAAAAATAAAAAAAAGCCCAAATTACATATTCTCCATATTAACACATTATGAGTTAGTGAATTAAATATTATAATTATTAATTGTCGTTTTATTCGTCTTATTGTTCGTAAAGTGTGTGAGAAAAATCTACAAAAAGATTTTGCTAAGGCTTTTGTCAGCATGTGGGTGAACATGACCAAAAAGCTAGTTAATGCTCTTTTTCTTTTAGTTTATTTTAATTTTATCTCATTCTTTTTTTGTGTGGACGCAAATTATACAATTAGGTTTACAAACATTGACTTTCATCCATTAAATTAATAGCACATATCCATTAACAATAATTTGTGTATCCATTTAAACCCTCGCTTTAGGGGCGTATTCATGATTGGATAATAATCTCAACGACAATTTCAATTAATAAATGGGTTAATCACGGCAAAAATACCCAAAGTTTAATCAAAGAACTCCTCGTGTACTCAAAATTTAAAAGTGGTGGCAAAAGTACCCAAAGTCGCATTTGGGGAGTTGATCACTCCATTCTCGTAACGCAGTTAACTTACCCGTCAACTCTGGTCATGTTGACAAACATGGGTTGCTGACATGGTAATTTTTTGCCACGTGGACGAGCCCAATTAGGAGTTTAATTTGTTATTTTGTCGTAAATGAGGCTGATGTGTGCTCATCCACGTGGCAAAAATTGCTATATCAGAAACTCACGTTTGTCCACGTAGCCAGAGTTAATATGTTAGTTAACTGCGTTACGAGAATGGAGTGGTCAACGGCCCAAATGAGACTTTGGGTATTTTTTTATCACCACTTTTAGACTTTGGATACACAGGGGGTTCTTTGACCAAACTTTAGGTATTTTGCCGTCATTAACCCTAAATAAATATATCCAATAATGATCCATATCTAGTTAAAATTATAATTATATAAAATTAAAAGTGATACAAAAGTGATAGTGTTTCGCTCTGTATATAAAAATTACATCTAATATCTAATTACTGCTTGTAAAAAAATATTTTATTATAATTATTCAGAATTTTGATCGATTAAGTTTCACAATTTAACACGAATATTTATGAAAATTTTAGTAGTTCCTTCTTACTTCGTAGCAGATGGGTTGGCATGCCAATGTGCGCTTATTGCTCGTATGCCAAAGTCTCTTATCTTTTAGATTTAGAGCAGGAAAATTTCATCCGTCTAGGATCAGTAATCTGACGTGCTCTTTTCATGTGTTGTTCTCTAGTCACTATTAATGTTAGTACCCTGTAAATACAATAACAAATCAGTATCCGGTGTTCGGTGTTGGATTTACAAAATTCGGATGAAATCAGAATAAAAAAATAAAAACAAAATTAGGTTCTGATTTTGAAACCAAAACTAAAAATTTATTTTTGATTAACTAAAATCAGAAAATCTGGTTCCAAATTTTACTCCGGAACCAGAATTTTTTAATCCGTACAAATTCGGATTCATAATTTTTTGAATCCGACATTTCTTAATCTGAATTTGTAAGTAATGTATTTCCGGATTTAGTCACTATATGACCTTTTTCAATATTGTAACTTGTAACAACTAAAAAAAAAAAAAAGTAATTATCATTTACTAATGATAATATTAATTTATTATTGGAAGTTTGAAGACAAAATGAGTGACACGTAGAGATGGGAGAAAGTGTTAGACATTGGGGTCCCACAAATGATTTGGTATGATGGGCATTTGATTCCGTGGGGAGTTGATGATTATGGAGCGTGGAACTTGCCAATGACGTATGTATATATATATAGAGAGAGAGAAGGCTTGAAATGTTTACAAAATTTTATTTCCGTGATATATGCTTAATCAAGAAGTTCACGAGTAAGAAGATAGAAAGTTGTAGAGATTTATACATTTCATTGTCGGAAGAAAAGAAAAGAAAAAAAAAACACACAAGGACACGTGGCATCATAGCTAACCCTCTAAATCTATTAAAAATCCGAATTCCGGATATAAAAATGATGTATTATTAAATTACCTAGATTTACTAATACACGAAGGAAGAACCAACAATTCAAGAAATAAAAATATGAGATTTTACCAACAATTTTTATGGTAAAAAAAATATAGATCCCATATTTACACGTTAACCATAGCACCGAGTTAATCTAGTAACGAGTTAATTTGCAAGTGTCAGTTTGATGAAAATATTTGAGAAAAATGAATCAAAGAAATGAAACTTAAATTTCAAAAACATGTGCTAAAATCTTAACTTTTTGTAAAACCCTTAATTAAAAAGGTAGAAAAAATGGCAATATAATAATTTTCTTAATAATATCGACCATCATAATTAAAATAAGAATAAGGTGATTGAAGATGGATAAGATAAGACTTTTGTCTACATCGTATAGTCCATGATAACAAATTTTAATTATTTTTCATGTTATATATATATATATATATATATATATATATATATATATATATATATATATTCACTCATCTATAGTGTGAACAACTAGCTAAGCTTAGTCATGTGGTAGCCGCTTTTTCGGTACCGTTGCCTATAGGAAGCCACTTTTTTTATGTACACGTGTTGTGTATGTACGTAGGGCCTGAATTTGTCGGGACTCTAGGCGAAAATTGATTTTGGGGCCCTTAATTTTTAAAAGGTGAACACAATACAATTTTTTTCTTTCACGTGGGGCCCCCAATTTACTAATCTATTGTAGGCGGGGACCTACCATGTATACCCTCAGGGCCGGCCCTGGATGTACGTGTATATATATATATATACTCAGTATATATCATCTTGAAATATGTATATCATCGAGTGCGTCATCAATACCGTCGAATATACGTCACCAACATCGACAGGAAGGAACGTCGAATGTTTCACCAATACCATTGAGTATGTCACCGACACTATCGAATATATCACTTACACCATCGAAAACGTTGAGTGTCTCACCAATACCGCCGATTATACGTCGTTGACACTATAGAATCTTTAATTTAATAAAATAATAATAGAGAATATTATTTTTAGGGTGAAATCTAGTGTTATAATTGGAGATGATAAAAAATGTAGTGCTAAAATTACACTAAAATAGTGCGATGATTGGAGTTGTCGGTAGGAAAGTTCTTAAAACACCCTTGCATGGAGAGTGGATGGCATCGAATACACAGGGGTATATATGTCTTTCCAACATGTCGATAATGTCCCCAGATAGGAATGCATTGGGAATTTGATTAGGTTGAGGAATAAGTTATAAGTGTAAAATTAGAAAGAACAAGCTTTGCTGACAAAAACATCTATCAAGTATCAACTCTCTTCGTAAAGTTCCCACTCACGGAAATTAAAATCCCAAAAAATAAAAAATACCCTGATGAAAATTATGCACCCAAAGATTCAGATTTACAATAAAAAATACTACCAATAATTATTGATTTCTAATAAGTTATAGGTAATAAACCCCGATAATTCAAACCTTGAAAGCATGTCTAGTCAAACTCAAACAACGAGTCCATGCACATAATTTCTCATTACTATTTATGAGTATGTGACTATATAATAAGTGCACTGACTAAACCCTTCATTGTAAAGAGAGCAATAATATAATATATATATATATGTGTGTGTGTGTGGCTTGTCCCACTAGAACAACTCATTTGTATTCGTTGATGCGAACCATCATGCTTGCTTTAAAAGTTTAGAAGGAAAAGACCCATCGTTGCCACCCTTCCCTTCATTTTAGTGTGTCACGTGTTATATTTACGAAACCGATAATCGGAAACTGTCCGCTGTTGGATCCCAATTCACGGATCTGCAAAGAACACGAATAACACCAAAAGAAATCGAACCAAAAATAAAGGACACAAATTTTTGGGAGAAGAAATTCTCTTGATTAATAATTGAAGGCAATACAAGAAGATAAACTCAAAATTCTAATGGACTCTACACACTTACAAAGTGTACAATGCTAGGTTTATATAGCCTCTCATAGGCGAAACCCTAGCTACCCAAATCGCACAAAATCAGGAAACTACCCTAAATAATCCTATCAAATCTTTGACTTGATTTTCTTGCTCCTCAATCTACGCATCTTCCTTTCTGGGTAGAGTTTCCCTTTCCTGCCCGGACAGCTTCTCTGTCCCCGAGCTGGCCTGCTCGTATGCTCCGGGCTGAGCTTGCCTTCTATCCGGACACTCTGCTTGTGTTCTCCCGAGCTGGGATGAACGGCTGTCCGTCTTCTGTTCTGGTCGGTACCCGGGCTGACTCCTCGCAAGTGTTTCTGCCCGTCCTGGGTTCTGGTCGTCACCCGGACTAAGTCAAGCTTAAGCTCACATTCTCCCCCGTAAGCTTGACTTGCTTCCACTCTCTTCACTCCGAGCAGCTCTCTCATCTCTTCGAACTTGACTCTCCCTAGAGCCTTAGTAAGAATGTCTGCCCGTTGCTCCCTCGTGTTGACGAACTCCACGATGATCTCTCGCTTCTCCACACACTCACGAATGTAGTGAAACTTCGTGTCAATGTGTTTGCTCCGTCCATGGAACACTGGATTCTTCATCAACGCAATTGCAGACTTGTTGTCCACGTAGAGAGTAGCTGGTCTCTGCTCGGATCCGGTTATCTCACTGAGTAGCCCCTTCAACCACATAGCTTGACATGCTGCTGCGGTTGCCGCCGTGAACTCTGCTTCGCATGAGGATAGAGCTACTGTCTGCTGCTTTTGAGACTGCCAGGTAATCAGGTTTCCGTTGAGGTAGAACGCCATCCCTCCGGTACTCTTCCTGTCATCGATATCACCGGCCAGATCACTGTCCGTAAAGCCGACTATTACTTCTGCTCCACTTCCTCTGTTGTATTGGATCCCGTAGTCCGTCGTGCCCTTCACGTAACGCAAGATGTGCTTCACCGCCTGCTGGTGTGCACTCGTGGGCTTCTCCATGTATCGACTGACTATCCCGACTGCGTGTGAAATGTCTGGTCGGGTGTGGGTGAGATACCTCAGGCACCCGATCACGCGTCTGTACTCCGTGGGATCCACTCTTCTCCCTTCAGCATCCTTCCCGAGCTGCAGCTTCGCCTCCATAGGGTACTTGCTCGAGTTACAGTCCGCCATCTCGAACTGTTTAAGGATCTTCTTCGCGTAGGCCGACTGCTTCAGCGTAATGCAGTCCTTCTTCTGTTCCACCTCGAGACCGAGGTAGTACGAAAGTAATCCGAGGTCACTCATCTCGAATTCGGCCATCATCTGCTGCTTGAACCCATCTACGCCTCCTGCGCTGGATCCTGTGACGATCAGGTCGTCCACATACACTCCCACGATCAGAGTTTCCTGCCCGGTACTCCTGGTGTAGACTGCCTGCTCGCTCAAGCACTTTGTGAATCCAAGATTCTTCAAGCTCTTGTCAAGGCGGATGTTCCACGCTCTTGGCGCTTGTCTCAACCCGTACAGGGCCTTGGATAACTTGTACACCTTCTGCTCGTTGCCCGTGACGCCGAACCCCTCTGGTTGCTTGACGTACACTTCTTCTTCGAGGTCACCGTTTAGGAATGCCGATTTGACATCCAGATGGTGAATTTCCCAACCTCGATGAGCTGCTAGGGCTAGGATGAGTCTGATCGTGTCCAGTCTTGCTACTGGAGCAAAGACTTCCTCAAAGTCTATGCCTTTCCTCTGCACGTAGCCTTTAGCTACCAGCCTTGCCTTGTGCTTAAGGACATTCCCCTCAGTGTCCTTCTTCAGCTTATACACCCACTTCAGGCCGATGGGATTATGACCTTTGGGCAGGTCGGTAAGCTCCCATGTCATGTTCTTCTCAATGGACTCCATCTCCTTCTTCATTGCTTCCTGCCACTCCTGCTCGGCTGCTGCCTCCTGGTAATTGGCTGGTTCTTCTGCACACAACAAAGAAAGTTCCTCCAGGCTCATCTCCACTTCTTGAGTCTGATCGTAGACGTCTGCTAGAGGTCGGAATCCTCTTGGGCCGTCTTTTATGGAGGAATCTCCCGAGCTGGACGGGCTGGTCCTGCTCGGACTTGGTGTCCTGGGTGTATCCGGGGTGCTCTCTCCCGGGCTGGGTTCCCTCGTTTCTGGCAAGACTGTTCCCGAGCTAGGTGTTCCGGGCTGCTCCTGCTCGGCAACATCCTGGTCGTCTTCGACAATGAACTCCACTGAGTTCTGCTCGGGTTCTCCATTCTCGTCGCGCCAATCCCACTTCATCTCCTCTTCGAACACAGCATCTCTGCTCACTTGGAGTCTGCCGCGTCGTGGATCATAGAGTCTGTGTGCCTTGCTTCCTTCTTCAACGCCAAGGTACACCATCTTCTGACTCCGGTCATCCAACTTCTTGAGATGTGGCCCCGCAATCTTCACGTGTGCGGTGCATCCGAACACTTTCAAGTGTTCTAAGTGGGGTTTCTTCCCTTTCCACGCCTGGTAGGGGGTACGCTCTCCTAGCGCTTTGGTCGACAAACGATTAAGCAGGTAGACCGCATGTCTTACTGCTTCTGCCCAAAACCGGGCTGGAACTTGCATGCTCTTGAGCAAGCTCCTCGCTGTGTTCATCACAGTTCGGTTTCGTCTTTCCACCACGCCATTCTGCTGGGGCGTGTGGGGTGCAGATAGGTGACGTTGAACTCCTTCCTGGTCGCAGAACTCTCCGAACTGCTGGGAAGTGAATTCTCCTCCTCGGTCTGTACGCAAGACCTTTAACCTGTGCACCGAGCCATTCTCCATGATCTTCTTGAACTTCTTGAAGACCTCAAAGGCTCCGCTCTTTTCCTTAAGCATATAAACCCACATCCAGCGACTGTAATCATCAACAAGTAAAAGAAAGTACTTGTTACCTGCCAAAGTTGCTGGGGTGACTGGACCACATAGATCTGCGTGCACCAACTGTAAGGGTTTCTCTGCTCGGAACCTGGCCTTGATCGGAAACGGTATCCTCGCCTGCTTTGCGATCATACAGCATTCACATAGCTGGTCGGGGTGTTCTATCTTGGGAACCCCGAAGGCCATCTTCTTCTCGCCCATCATCTTGAGCGCATGAAAATTCACGTGTCCGAGCCGTGCGTGCCATAGCCAAGCCGGGTCCGCCATCGATGCCATAAGACAGACGAGCTGGCACGTCTTCAGGAGAATCTTGTAGAGCCTGTTGGGTGTTCGCTCCACCTTCATCAACAGCTCTCCTTCCTTGGTCCACATCTTCAGGTAGGACCCTTGCAGCAACACCGTGTTCCCGATCTCAGTCATCTGTCCTAGACTGATGATGTTGCTTTTCAACTTCGGGATGAAATACACCTGGGTCATCAGACGCTGGTCGCCATTCTTGCACTCGAACAGGATCGACCCTCTGCCTCTGATCTCTACGACTGATCCGTCGCCGAATTTCACGCTGCCCGTGATTTTCTCATCGAGCTCTTCAAACTTAGCTCGGTCCCCAGTCATGTGGTTGCTAGCTCCGTTGTCTAGATACCATACGTCGGTACTGACCTTCTTCTCTCCGTCTACGAGGAGGTTTGCAATAACCTTATCCTCGATGAGGAAAACCTTCTCGCTGGTCTCCTCCGGACAGGTCTGCTCGGCCTCTGGGCTGATCGGCACACTGATCACTTCTGCCCGGGCCTTGGCGTCACACTCGCCATTCTGTTCGTCCAGGTGCGTTTCCTGCTCGGCAAACAACAATGCCGGCTGGTCGTCTGGGAATCTTGCTAGATTCGCCTCTTCGCCCTGGTTCCTGCTCCGGCACTCAGATGCAAAGTGCCCAATCTTCTGACAATTGTAGCACTTCACTGTGCTCTTGTCTCTCCTGGTCGTGCCTTCCTGACGGGTAGATCCACTGCCGCGACCTCGCATGTCCCGACCTCGACCTCGTCCACGACCTTGTCCGCGTCCTCGGACTGCTCCACCAAAGCTACTCCGATCTGAGGAATATGACGAAAACACGGCTCCCTCGGTTTTCCGCTGTCTGGCCGTCCACTCTTCATGCGTGAGCAGGAGGTTCTTCTCCTCGTCTTTGTCACCGTAACCCCGAAGTCTCTCTTCGTGGGCCTTGAGACGACCAACAACCTCATCGACCGACATGGTCTTGAGATCGCCGAACTGCTCGATCGATGTCACGATCTGCATGTACCTGTGAGGCACTGCTCGGAGAAACTTCTTGACGACGGTGGTCTCCTCCACCTTGTCTCCCAGCGAGCGTATGCCGGTCACAATGGACGTGAGCCGCATAGCGAAATCATCAATTGATTCGCTCTCCCTCATCCTCATGACCTCGAACTCACTCTTCAAGGTCTGGACCTTTGCCTCCTTGACGCGATCTGCGCCCATGTGCATGGTCTGAAGAGTTTTCCATGCTTCCTTCGCGGAATCTTTCTCGTTAAGCATGAGAAGAACTTCTTCCGGAACTGCTTGGTAGATAGCGGCTAGAGCCATTCTTTCCTTGCGCCCTTCGACACCGCCGTTCTCTACGGCCTCCCATACTCCCTGCGCCTGCAGATTCACCCTCATCTTCAACGCCCACACGGCGTAATTGCTCTTCGTGAGCATGGGGTAATGGAGTGTAACTGTGCCTTCTCTGGACTCTGGTTTCTGCGCAACCAGAGCTCCGTCGATTGGTGACTCTGATGATGAAGACATGTTCTTCGATTGAAGCTCTGATACCACTTGTTGGATCCCAATTCACGGATCTGCAAAGAACACGAATAACACCAAAAGAAATCGAACCAAAAATAAAGGACACAAATTTTTGGGAGAAGAAATTCTCTTGATTAATAATCGAAGGCAATACAAGAAGATAAACTCAAAATTCTAATGGACTCTACACACTTACAAAGTGTACAATGCTAGGTTTATATAGCCTCTCATAGGCGAAACCCTAGCTACCCAAATCGCACAAAATCAGGAAACTACCCTAAATAATCCTATCAAATCTTTGACTTGATTTTCTTGCTCCTCAATCTACGCATCTTCCTTTCTGGGTAGAGTTTCCCTTTCCTGCCCGGACAGCTTCTCTGTCCCCGAGCTGGCCTGCTCGTATGCTCCGGGCTGAGCTTGCCTTCTATCCGGACACTCTGCTTGTGTTCTCCCGAGCTGGGCTGAACGGCTGTCCGTCTTCTGTTCTGGTCGGTACCCGGGCTGACTCCTCGCAAGTGTTTCTGCCCGTCCTGGGTTCTGGTCGTCACCCGGACTAAGTCAAGCTTAAGCTCACATCCGCAAGTTTAATTTACGATAATGGTGAGAGCAATACGAGTATATTAATGGAGTTTTGTAATATCTTAAAAATCCAGCATCATTTGTACCTAGATTTTACGGATATACCACAAAATTAATAAGTATCGATTAAGGTTTCATTAAATAATAAATTTTAATAATATTGATTATAAAATTTTAGAGGTTTTTAAGTTTATCATGCAGTTTTTTAAATTATTCTATAATATGCGAGTTACGTCTGATTTTGGTAAACAACAATTGGACGGGTTGTTGTTGTTTTTTTTTTTTTCATACTCCTCTTTGCGCGTCGTCCGCGGTCGCGAACTCTAGAACCCTAGTATAAGAGAGGTGGGACACTAAGGAACACTTGGTGAACATACCCACAAGTTGAAAAGCCTTAGGTTAAGGAGTTAAGGGGCACAATTGGTTGGAAGGCTTTTGCCGGGCACTGTTGTGGCACAAAGTTAAGGCAATATGGACCCATGTATGTGCCAATTATATCTTATGGCCATAATCAAAATTATAATATGCTAGTTTTTGGACCTATTTAATTATTTATTCCAAGTATTTTCATATTTTATATAGAAACGTCTAAATGATTAAATCTGTTTTCGAATTCTTCGCGAGAAAAAATAAATAAAAATATTATGTTTTTAAAAGTATATATACTTGGGGTATTTCCAAAATATAATTTTAGAATAAAAATAATAATTAATATTAATGAAAAAAAAAACATAGAAAAAATATGTTTTATTTTTAAATAAAATGTAAAAAAAAAAGTCTTTGTGATCAACAAATTCATAAATATTTATCTAAAATTAAGTTTTACTCTTTAAAATATTAAAACAAAAACAAAGTTCTATTACCCATACATATATTTATATATATCTTCTTAACTAAGAGAAGTGTATGAGTGTTATTATGTAACATAGTATGGGATAATTTATATTGGTTGGTGCATGAACATGCATGAATGTCTGTGGATGTGTGTGCACGTCTAGGGCATGTGGTCCATTTCATTTTGATGTGCATGAACACAACCTAACATCCAGTTATATATCCATAAATTTAAAATTAATAAGTATATACATAGTACATAGTATCATATATCACTAATATTATGTTCGAAGTACATACTCTCTCTCTCTCTATATATATATATATATGTTTTTTAGATGGATCACGAGGTGTGTGAAAGCCAAATGTTATTTTGTCGAGAAGATCTTTAGATCAGTTTGTATATTTTCTTGGAAAAAAAAATATATTAATATGTTAAATTTGAATTCACTTACAATGATTGTGTCTTTATCACACTCGAATATATTGCTTGAGATCATGATTTGTGTTCATCCAACTTTGATTTAATATTTTGTTTGCCAACTCAAATTCGGGTTAGTTGTGCGGTCCGTATTGTTGGAGTGTTGTCGAGTATAATGATTTAAAAGGTGATCTGTCGACTTTGTCAATGATACGAGAATTTTTAATGTTAACCCTGAAAATTCGTACAGATTTGACTCAAACTTAACAATAATATCATATCGAGGAGTGATTAATATAATTTATTACTTATTTTAATTTAAAATACATAATAGCTGAACACAAAATTTCATGGTTTTAAGAACATTTCATGTTAGAACCTTATAGGTATTACTCCTAATTCATATTTCAATAGATTTATGAATTTCTTGTTCTTTTGAGGACCATGCAGTATTTTTTTTCTTTCTTTCTCTCACTCTCTTTAAAATCTTTTAATTTCAAGTTTATGGAGTTCATTAATTAATTAAGTAATTAATGTTGACTGTTGAGTAAGCTCTAATAATTATAAGCTGATCATATTAGTTTGTCGCATATTATTTGAATTTCCAGGAAAAGTAATTAAAATTAATCTTCAACTCCATCGAGTATTCTAAAATATCTTATACAGTACACTTTCTTTATTATTTTTTGAAAAATATGCCTTGGACTTGGAGAGTTGAGTTGCCGAATGTCAAGATTTATTATATAATATATAATTCTAGGTTTAAGAATCTTTGACAAATAAATATAATACTTAATTAACGATCTGGTTATACGTATCTTAAACAGATCTAAATTCGTATAAGAAAAAGTAGAACATGCAACACAATTAATTAACGTAAAAGATTGGAATTCAGTATGTGTGCGTATATATATTATATTTATATAAAAGAAACATGTCCCATGCAAATACAGTGAGAATGTTACACAAGGAATAATGACACGAATGATAGTGTTATTTCATGGACATTATTGAAGATATGTAGTCTAAACATGCGTGACAGCTTAATTATTATTATTATTATTATTATATATATATATATATATATATATATCCTTAGCGATTAAAAGCAAAACAAATGTCACTTAATATGAATGCAATATTAATTTTTTTATTTAACACGTAACGCGTTAATGGTGGTGCGTACATTATCTCCATACTTCTAGTATGTTAGTATTATTTTGGTATATATCTTCACTATATAAATATATATTATTATAATATGTTTTTCTTTCATCACCACTCACCATTTAATTAATATATATATAGAAGAAAATTAGATAAATATTCATAAATTTCCGTGGTTCTAACGCCCCACATGCTCGATAAGTTTTTTTGATCTAATTGATCTCACACGTTTTTTGAAATATATTTTTCATGAGATCATCAAGACTACTCCAATTTCAACTCGGTTAATTATTTATTTAAATTACCGAAAATTATTTATTTAGTTAAAATTAGTAGTACTAATATCAAGCCTTCGTTTGATTTTTCAGTCTCACGTTCTTAGATAATTGTGCAATCTCATGCCTGCACAATTTTAAAAATGTTGGAGTTGCGTAATAATTTTTTTTCTGCCTTATCGACTTAAAAGCTTGATGATGGGCACCCTGGTGTAAAACTAGGTTTGCAACCGGTCGGTTAACCTGTTATTTTTTTTCACTTTTTGGTATCTTTAACCTAATTTCGGTTAGTCATGTTTTAATAACCTTAACCTATTTTAAAACCGGTTAACCTAATTTTCGGTTATCAAAATATGATTAACATGTTTAATAATCTTAACCTGTTTTCTTTTTTAATATAACATTCAACACATTTTATCACAACAATAAATCCAAAGAGTACAACAATTATAAATAACCCTACTTAATTTAATCCTAAAATATTTATAAAAAAAATAATAATTTAAAGCCGGTTACAAAAACCGGTTACAAAAATAATCTATTTTGAAAAATAAATAACTTGTAACCGTATCCTGTTTGAAACCGGATACGGTTAACCTTAATATGTTTTCAAAAGAATTCGGTTACGGTTATTTTAAACCGGATAATTTTCAGTTACAGATTTATAATTTGGTTAATTACCTGTTTTTCCGCACCCCTATGTAAAACTATGTATGATTAAATTGTTTTTTGTAAAATTCACTTTTCAAACTACCTTTATTTTATATAGTAATTAAAAATATTAGTGGACAATTTATACAAAGCGAATTTCTCGGAATTCCTCAATCCAAAAAAGGCATGAAATACAAGAAATTTAGTAAGGGGGACTCGAAACAAAAATGTTCTGAAAGCAAACTTTTGGGTTTTTCTTTTTCTTTTCCAAAGATAAGTATATGATGTCCGTAATATCATTAGGAATTATCCTTGGCATCTTTGAAGTTTATAGTGTCAAAGTTAGGCTAAAAATAATCCCAATAGGTAATGTTATCAAAAAGCAAATATATATGAAAAAGGTTAATAAAAGAAAACAGAATAACTAGGTAATAGAGAGAATATGTGCCATGCATGAACTGATTATTTAAATTTTGAGAAAGTAATTTAAAAATATAGAAATTATATTTTGTAAATTTGTGCATGTACAAATAGGGGCGGAGCCAGGATTTCGCCAAGAGAGGGTGAAAAAATTAAGCCGGAATTTTTAGAATATTTATAACTAATTTTAGTAATCGATAACATATTTAGTTATACAATTGTACAAAGATTGTTACTTAATGTATAATAAAAGAATTTTAATAGTAAGAAATGAGTAGTAATATAGAGATTAGAGATCATAAATATTAAAAAAATGAAGTTGATGAGAATTGAACCTTGGTCTTCTAGGAAAGAGAGTTAAAACTATTTTCAAATAACCAATACACCATAGTATTAAATTAACTCTATACATTGATAAAATTATATTTATTTATTTATTAAAATAACGGATTTGAATCAAGTGGGGGCGGCGCATTCGCTCGGCCCTTAGTAAATCCGCCCCTGTGTACAAATCCATTAGTTAAGTATGGTAAAATAGAATTATGATTCTATATCTTTATATTCTAAGAAAATCCATTTGAACTTAGTGGTGGCAAACAAAATTAAAAAGATGCATTATATTTATTATTTATATTTGTAAATTAATGTCTAATGATGGTATATATATTTGGTATTTTTCACATGTAACATATATTCCTATTTTTGGATTCTATATTAAAGTTAAGTAAAATAATAAATGCATCAAAGCCCTCTACATACCTAGGAAACTTAGGACCACAAAAATAATTTAAATGTGCGATTAAAATGACTGGGTCTATTATTTTCAATAATAAAGAAATGATTGTACCAAGTGGACATATCTATATTTATTTGGTCCCCATAAGATAATGATTATTAATTAATGGGATTAAAATTAAAATTGGGGACCATTTTATTTGACTTGTAACCTTGCGTGGGAATAATTACACAAATAGTGATATCAAAATCTTACCATTAACTTTAGCCAACAAAATTAAAGGTAAAAATGCGAGAAATTAGGGTTGTAAAGTCAGTCGGTTACATTTAATTAAATAAAGTTATATTAAAGTCAAACTTACTGTATTGTATTCGTATCAATACGACAAATAACTAGATATTTACTTCTCAATCTTAATTGTCGGTGAGCCGGGATTTAAGTTCAGTTATGAGATATTAAAAAATAAAAGTGAAACAGAAAGTACGAAAAAAATAAGAGAAAATACAAGTGAGAAAAGAAATTAAAAAAAAATAGGAAATATGCATGGCTAATCTTACTAATACAGTAACCCGAAAAACCAAATTTCTATTTTTTTAGAGTGAAATTCGTACAAAATTTTTTAGCTCTGTATTTTTTCGAATACCGGCTTGTGGAATCCAAATAAAATTCAGAACCAAAACTTGTTGTTCCTTATTTAGAATTGTCTTGTGTCTTTTTTTTTTTTCTTTCTTTTTTTTAAACAATGCCTCTCTTGACCATTAACTATCATTTGGAAGGGTCGCTACCTTCCGAAAACAACTGTTCATGGCCGCTATATTTCCTAGTTTCAGACATAAACGTAACATGTTCATGGCTGAATTGCGATTTCCAAACTAAAGACTTGTTTTATCGTAGGTGTTATTGCAAGCAGACTCGAATACGTTTTTGAGTACTCAAAAAACTATTAGGTTAGTGATCTTATGCGTGATTCAAGTCGTGACATTTTCTACTTAGAAGACAATTCAAAAACTATAATATATTAAATTATATTTAAAATCAAGATGGTTGAACATTTGCCTATTAATTTTTTTTATTAATCATTGTCGTCGTTTTGTTTGTTTACATTAAGATTAAGACGTCTTAATCTGAATGCAAATCTGAATATTAAGATGTGACATCTGAATCTGAATGAATACAAATTAAGTCTGCTTGTTTTTTAGATCTGAATACAGATCTGAATGCATCTTTATTTTTTCGAACTAAATTTTTTATTAGCTTTAATAAATGCTTATTTTTTTAAATAAAAATACAAACATAAAATTAATTTAATTATATGATGAAATGTAAATAATTTTTTAAACACTAATTTATATTTTTTTTATAATAATAACACTAATAATAATAATAATTTATAATAAATTTTAATCTAATACATTTTCTTAAATACTTCAACTTGAAAATGATACATTATAGGCAAATTCTATCGTATAATAGCATTTTTTTATAATCAATTTTTATATATATATTTTATTTCAATGATTATTTGATTTATTTATATTAATAAATTTGTAAATTTATATTTATAAAACGTAAAATTATATATAACATTTTAAATATATGAACTAATAATATATCTTTCTAACTTTTAGTTATAAATTTACGATAATTTTATATTTTAATATATTTTTATTAAAAAATCAAAATTCATATTTTTTTTAAAACGTCGAAAATATATCTTTCCACCTATCATTGGATTCGTCTTGTCTCAAGCTTTCCAATGGTATTTTTTATGACTCCATTGGAGATATATAAATAAAGTTATGAAGTTTTGAAGTTTTTTGTTAAGAAAGTAATTAGGAGAGAGAATCTGAATGCCATTAAGTTACTTTTCCAAATCTGATTCATTAAGAGTCAAAAAGATGCATTAAGATGTTTAAAAAAGAAATAAACAAATGCACTTAATAGACTTAAATCTGGCCCATTAAGATTAAGAGGTCTATTAAGTGCAAACAAACACACATTGCTTAAATACAATAAATTTAAGGATCAATAGGACTATATCTTTCTCTTAAAATATTTAATGTTGGCAACTAACATGTAACGATTTTAGCGAGCACAATTATTGGACTAGATTGAGCTACAACTTTTTATTTGGACACTAATGTTTAGCTACCACTTAAATAATTATGATTTAATTAGTTTCAATTTTCAATGATACCAACGTTTTTAAAGAGAATTTTCTTTCATTTTCTATCCAACCACTCAGCCTTAAATATAATATACACCTTTTATTGTCCTTTTATATACTTTTATTTTTTTATTTTTTTAAATATATACCCTTTGTTTTACAAAAAAAAATCAATTAAATTAAATATACACTTTAGTTTTACTGTTATACCCTCTCACTATTCCACTACTTTAATTTAAAAACCCTAAAATCACTTCCTATCCATAATTTTTAAATATTATTTTTATATACCTAGTACTTTCTTTTTGAAAAAAAAAAATCATAGATTTACTGAAGAAACAAAGAATCACCAATTGTTAATTTTAAAAGTTTTAATTTAAAAAATTAATTTGACATTAGAAACATAAAGAGTAGTATCTGTCAAATTACAGTTAGAAAATATATTTTTCCACTAAAAATATTGGTATATACAAATATAAATTTGTAGTGGAAATGTATCATGTGAAAAGTGTTAATGTTGTAGATAACTTTAGAACGAACCCTTTAGGGCGGCACGCAAAGAGCCAAAGGGACAAATTATGCCCATGTGAATTCGGACCCACCCATGCAATCATTTACAATATATTTGTTCATGATTTGATTTATCATTGATAGTGAAATCGACATTATATATAATGTAAGCACGGGCATAAATTACGGGATATTTTTGTTATTATTGTACTAAATTGTAAAATATATTATACCAATTCCTTAATCATAAGTATTTGATTATTAAAAATATACTTCTGGCCCAAAAAAAAATGTCGTACACAATATTTTCATCTTTATTTTACAAATATTAATTATGAGACCACACAATTTTCATACGAAAAAGAAAAGAGAGAATGGTTTCTCATATATTCTTATTAGTGATATTATATTTTTTTTTGTTTAATTATTATTTTCTAGTTTGATATATGAATTTTTAATAGGTTTTATTAATATTATTAGATTATTTATATTATTAAAAATTATTAATTTGTTTCTAGGAGATAGCTTAATTGAAATTATTATTGAAGAAGTACGTATTAGAATTACTAATCAATTAGCTATATACTTTCACTAATTCAATTTAATTTTATCTCATTGTAATCTTATATGAGAGCTATGTAGATATTGTCCTACATTAGTAAAGTAATCAAAATGGAAATAATTATTTTCCAACTTTTACTTGATAGTTCTAGAAAAAAGAAATTATGATGAAAAAGAAAAGAAAGCTAAAATTGACACTAAAAAAATGTCAACATTCTATCTTAAGTTAGGTTCAAAATAATTTGGACTAAAAAATAGCATATATATACATAAATAAATTAAAGCCTATGAAAGCAAGTTGACTAAATAGTTAGCCTTTCATGATGGAGAATAATAGATAATGCAAGTACTCATCATCATGTATGTACATTTCATATGCACCATCTTATCATACCAATATGTATTTGATGTGATTCAATACTAATGATCACAAGACATACTTTTTGAATAAGAATTTTTTGTCTTTTTTTTTTTTTTTTTTTTTAATTTTGATTTTTAGGAGTCAAATGGGCATGATGTTTGTGGGTAAAAAGATAAGGCTAGTGAGATTCTTCAAGGGAATTGATGCTTGCCATGGTTATCATTTGAGTACATTCCAAAAGGATAAATGATCACATTGAAAATTTTGGTTCATTGAATATATATATATATATATATATATACAAAAAGAATCGGCGCATTAGTTCTACATAGAAATTTAATATAGAAAAAAATTACAAAAAGAAAACACTAATTAAAAAAAAAACCACAAAAATAAGGAAAATACCAAAGTAATTGTCGATTAATTAGATAATTAACCGATAAAATATGATTTATAAAATGACTTAAGTTATCCGCTTCAAGATATTGCATTTCACCAAAGAACATGTTTGAAGAAAACGAATTCTAACTCATAAACTTTATATATATATATATATATATATATATATATAATTCTTAGCGCATATTTGATGGATCATGTTGTTCCATATATCCGTATGTCATTTAGGGAACAAAACCCTCAAATCATTGAACTTGTAGAGAGTCTTTTCAAGATAGTATTGCACAAAATAATTGAGGATAATATTTATATAATATGTAATAATTGTGATATATATATAGGCTCTAGCAATGTCATGATGTGCCATTATCGAAAATGATTATCCACCACTCAACATGCTACCAAAATTGCAAGTTCAACTTGCAATGACAAATATTTACCCATTATAAATCATGACCAGTAATATTCTTTGTTAATTATTTGACATATATTCGTCGATAAAAATATGCAAAAATGTATTTTCTTTAATCTCAAAAAAGGAGTTTAGGCCTTTAGGGTTTATTTTTCTCTCTCCTGAAGAACATTACAAGGTTTTTGCCTAGCATATATACGAGAGAAGCTTATTATATTATTTTTTGTAATATTCGTCGATAACTAGTTCACCACTATAGTTTGATCGATAAAAAATGTATAATTTATCCGTTTTTGGCATATATAGGAGCGAAGTTTATTATAATATTATTTTGTAAAATTTCTGTTGGTAACTAGTTGACCAGTAAAGGTTGGTCGATGAATAACATAATAAAGATTAGATTAATTATGATTTATCTATTGGTATAACAATCGGTATCGGTATTTATGATTAGCGAGGCGTGTATCAGAAGCTTAAAAAGTGATATTTCCATTAACCTAATATATCATTTGCAAATCTCTATCTAAGTCTATGAAGAAAAAAATCAATTTCAAATAAACATTCCTAATATTTATTAAACCTTCCTCTTTTTTGTAATATCAGCCCAATAGAATGATAAAAACAAACCATAAGAAGATATAAGTATAAGTCCATAAAATTAATGGGCCTAGAAGCCCAATAGGAAGAAATATACAATTGACCACAATATACTCTTAACTTATATACAATTATACATATTACATAGGTGCATTGTTATACTTAGAATTGGATAAATTAACTATGTCTAGACTCGAGATATGAATTTTTTATTTATTAGCTAATTATATTATGTAATATATATATATGTATAATTTAATAATTGTATATATATACTAATAGTTAGTTTATTAGAATATAAATTTTGGACCAGAAGTGATTTAAGCTTCTACGGCCCACAAAAGCTGAAAGGCCCATAAGAAAAACATTATTGTCATTTTGTTTGTTGGTTTGTTCGTTACTATTATATTAACTCACTCACAAATGAGCAACATAATACACAGCTTGATTGATTTATATTTTTATTTATTATATGATATATCATATCTAACGTTTTTTTTTTTATTTTAGGGAAAACTATGCATAAAAGTTCTATCTTCTGATAAAAGTAATGAAATTATAATAGATACCAACCCATGAAACAACCCGTTCCGTATTTTCAACTTTGAATTACAAGTCATACGTAGCAAAAAAAATAAAAACCGAAAAGCTCGGTTCTCGATCACCGTCGCTTTCCGTGCCAATTCCACTTGGGTGGTTTGAGGCATTGGGCTTTGGCGGGCTGGCCCAATTACACCATGTATTTATTTAATTAAAATATTTTTATAAATAATTAATAATTTGTGTTGAATTGGATTTTTTTTGCCGATGCTCGAAAAAAAAAATCAAGCTTACTCGACGGGCCGACCCGACTTGGACCGAGCCCGTGACTTTGGCATGAAACCATTAATTTTTTCGTTACCATTCGCCATCTGGCCGTTAGCGGCAAAAATACCGAAACTCAAAAAAAAAATTAAAAAAAAATTTAATTTATATTTTTTTTCTTTACTTAATTAGTGATAATGACTTGAATTCCAAATACATGGAATAACACAGAAGTTTGTATAAGCTACATTTGCTGATAAAAATCTTATTATTATGAGAAATTTTAAACATAGCATTACACAAAAGTCGATCATGATATCAATTATCAATTGCATATTAATTTTCTTGGAGAAACTAATTTGCCAACTAAACCTAGTTATGAATAAAACAATTACATAGTTAATTTAAGGTTGATAGTCAAACTTTAAACAAAAACCTAATCATATTGTTTTTGTTACATTTGACTATCTAAATATATAGCATGACATCTCAAAGAAATATTATATAATATGTATATATATATATATATATATGTATATATATATATATATATATATATATATATGAAACTCTTAGCGCATATATTCTTAAGTTATGACCATTACTTATATTTTTATGTTATTTTTTGGTCGGAACATACTTTGAAGTCTTATTTTGTTATCGGGGATACTTTTAGAGACGTTAATTAGCCGAGTTAATGTCTTCACATTTTTGAAGTCTTATTTTCTTAAGTATGAACCGAATTAACATTTTTAAAAAAGGGTAATGGTCAACCGAATTAACATTATAAGTATTATAATATTTCTTTGAGATGTCATGCTATATATTTAGATAGTCAAATGTAACAAAAAATAATATGATAAGGTTTTTGTTTAATGTTTGGCTGTCAACCTTAAATTAACTATGTAATTGTTTTATTAATGATCAGGTTTAGTCGGCAAATTAGCTTCTCCAAGAAAATTAATATACAATTGATAATTGATATCATGATCGACTTTTATGTAATGCTATGTTTAAAGTTTCTCATAATAATAAGATTTTTATCAGCAAATGTAGCTTATACAATCACATTAAGAAATCAATTGATGTTTTGACTAACTTTTGTATTATTCCATGTATTTGGAATTCAAATAATTATCACTAATCAAGTAAAGAAAAAAAATATAAATTAAAAAAAATTATTTTTTTTTTTTCAAAAAAATAAGTTTGGGTATTTTTGTCGCTAACGGCCACATGGCGAATGTTAACGGAAAAATTAATGGTTTCATGCCAAAGTCACGGTCAACGCACGTTGGGTATTTTTGCCGTCAGTTTTAAAGGTTGGGTACACGGGAGACACGTTGACCAAAGATTTGGTATTTTTGCCGTAATTTTCCCTAACTTATATACAATTATACATATTACATAGGTGCATTGTTATACTTAGAATTGGATAAATTAACTATGTCGAGACTCGAGATATGAGTTTTTTTTTATTTAATAGCTATTTATATTATGTAATATATATATATATATATATATATATATATATATATATATATATAAAAGGGAAAATGGCGGCATAAGTATCCAAAGTCTTTGAAAATTTGACATTAAGTTCCCATTCTTTTTTTTTTCGGGTGGCAAAAGTTGCCAAACTCTTATTTTGTGTATTCCGTCATATTTTTGTCCAGAATCACACCACGTATCATGTTTTTAAATCCATTAAATAGACCATTGTTTATCATTGATATATCAGTTTAACTTTTTTTAATAAAAAATGGTATATTAATAGGTTTAAAAACGTGACCCGTGATGTGATTCGGAGCAAAAACATGACTAAAGATACAAAATAAGAGTTTGGCACCTTTCGCCACCCAAAAAAGAGAATGGGAACTTAATGTCAACTTTTCAAAGACTTTGGGTACTTATGCCGCCATTTTCCCTATGTATAATTCAATAATTGTATATTATATACTAGTTGTTAGTTTATTAGAATATAAATTTTGGACCAAAAGTGATTTAAGCTTCTACGGCCCATAAAAGCCGAAAGGCCCATAAGTACATTATTATCATTTTGTTTGCCGGTTTGTTCGTTAATATTATATTAACGCACTCACAAATGAGCCATAATACACAACTTGATTGATTTATATTAATTATATAATTAACATATTATATCTAACGTTTTTTTATTTTAAGGAAAACTATTCATAAAAGTTCTATCTTCTGATAAAAGTAATGAAATTATAATAGATACCAACTCATCCAACAACCCATTCCGTATTTTCAACTTTAGATTACAATTCATACGTAGCCAAAAGAAAAGAAAAAAACAAAAGCTCGGTTCTCGACCACCGTCGCTTTCCGTGCCAATTCCACTTGGGTGGTTCGAGACATTGGGAGGGCCGGCCCAATTACACCATGTATTTATTTAATTAAAATATTTTTATAAATGATTAATAATTTGTGTTGCTTGAAAAAAACCGAGCTTACTGGACGGGCCGACCCGACCGGACCGAGCCCGCCCGGACGGGCAAGAGGACTAATCTTACACGCATTTAGAGGTTAGTGGCTCGCAAATGCCTTTCTCTCTCGCCCGCTCAAATCTCTCTCTCCTGAAACCGCCATTTCCATCTCTCTCCTAAAATTCATTCGCCGCCTTGCCCACTCGCCGGATTTCGTTCCCGCGGCGGAGACTCGCGCTTCACGGCTGAGACTTTCAGGTCGGTTTGTTTTCAATCTCAAAGTTTGTATCTGCAAGTTAGAATCGAATCTTATTTGCCTGATAGCAATCGCGTGATTCGTGTAATGAGCTCCTTGCTTGAAAAAAAAATGGAGTTCTTAGGTTGAATTGGTGTTCTGTAATCAGATTTAATGTTTACGAGTTGGTGGTTGCTTTTAATAGTCAAGTATAATCATGTGTAAAGATGTTGCTTTTGGATTTTGAGTACATACTTACGTGTTATGATGGAATACGGAGCGATGCAGTGCCGGAGCACGGTCGGAACTCCGGTACTGCGATGGTCCGGGCTCGAAACCATGCTCGACAGACTGTGCACGTCGTGGAGTTCTCTTCATTTTTATTTCGGTTATGGTTGATTTTGAATGAAAAGAAAACCGGAGTTTGACACTCAAAAACGATCTCTCGTTTCAAGTGGAGTGCTTGATCGGAGATTTTATACTTTGGTCTCTGATTGAAGCGATCTAGACTCGTTGGAAAACTGAATGTGGTGGATGTTAAGTTTCCCGGTTTCACTGTTTTTGGGATCGGGTTCGTGGATGTAACCGCAATCAATACTTTTTCTGCTTCGATGTTCGTGATTGAGTTTGTGGAGACTTTCACAATAGTTACTTTTCCCGCTGCATAAGATATTTTTTAATTTATTTTCTGTTCAACGGACATAATTAGTATTAACGTCATGATTGCTTTATGACTTAGGTTATTTAACTAGATTTTGTATGTAATTGCTGTTTTGCATAAAAATCCGAGTATGAATACAGAAATGAATATGACGATGTTTTTAAGATTTTCGCAATCCATTCAAGTATTGATACCGGTTCTTTTTTTTTTTTTTTTTTTTTTGAGCTTTTGGCAGTACAAGTGTTGACATTCAAGGGTCTGGGGATCACTAGTGAAATCATGAATATTAGTTTCTGTGCACCGTCCTCTGATTTCCGATATCCTCCTTGCAAAGAGGTATTACGGTCTGCAGATGTCAATCAAATTGGCTTGAAACCATCGGTGAGGGTTGATAACGCAGCAAAGAAAGATATTGTCCCAATATCGAGTCAGGAAGCTGGGAAGTCGGTTGTTTCGAGCATTTTGATGCCTGGTCGCCCACAAGGATCAATCATAGGGAAGAAACAGCTCGGGGAACATGGTCGGAAGCTAGAATTTGTCAGGACTTTGTTGATCGATAACTACGATAGTTACACGTACAATATTTACCAGGAGTTGTCGGTAGTTAATGGCTGTAAGCTCTCTCCAGCACACTAACTTGTGCTTGAAGGCATTGCCAATTGAATATTTGTTTTTGACTTTTTTTTGTTTTTATGGTTTGTTGTCGCTGTCCCAGTGCCTCCGGTGGTTGTGCAAAACGATGAATTAACATGGAAAGATGTTTACCGTTACGTGTACGAAGAGAAAGCATTTGACAATATAGTTATTTCCCCCGGACCCGGTTCTCCAACATGTCCAGCAGATATAGGTTAGACTCCCAACTTAAGCATTTTATGTTACATTTATTTACCATTAAAAGATAAATTAAAAATGACTCGGCAGCTCATGTAAATCCGGTCTAAGTGAAATTGTATTGCACAACTAAGTATAACCAGGGATGGATTAGTCATGTTTGTCACATCTTGTGCTTTATAATGTAGTTTTGCAAGTTACTTTCGTAAAACAGTGCCGTTTAGTTCACATAAGTCGTAGACTCCTAAAGCATGAAATCAATTGTCGAGAGCGTTATTTTCTGTATGACTTGTATATTATAGATGTGTGTCTGTGTGTAAGGAAATTTTTTTAGCCACTTGTCATGATTATAAAAAATTGTCTAAACATGTCAGGAATTTGTATTCAACTGTTGCGTGAATGCCGGGATATCCCTATTCTGGGTGTTTGTCTTGGACATCAGGTGACTTATTATCTATATCTCACGTGTTTATCATTTTGTGAATTCTAAAGCACATATTTCATCGAATATATTGATGATTAAGTGCTTATAATTTCTTTACGACCTAGGTTCTCTCTTGGATTTGCAGGCCTTAGGCTATGCGCATGGCGCTAAAGTTGTGCATGCACCAGAACCTGTCCATGGACGCTTAAGGTACGTTACGCATTAGTTCTCATATTCTCTGCAATCAATTCAAGAGAAGTTTTGTTATAGATTGCTAATCTCTTCGAATTTCCGTTCAGTGAAATTGAGCATAATGGTTGCAAACTGTTTCATGGCATCCCCTCGGGTCCAAACTCGGGATTTACGGTCTGTATTCCGAACTTTCTAATCATAACTCGAATGCTTTATTTCCACAGTTTAGTTACTGCCTGGCCTTTTGGCATTTCTTGTTCGTCGCATCATTATTTTCTTTAGTTTTGTTTATTATTTTTCTTGACAAAGTTATTGCATGGGATGCAATGGTAACAAGCTCTAAGTGCTGTCCGTTTAAATAAGTACAGGTGGTTAGATATCACTCGCTCGTTCTTGATGAGGAGTCGCTTCCGAAGGAAGTCATCCCTATTGCATGGACAACTTCCACAGACGCGGTTTCTTTTCTTGGTGATAACCTGGACACAAATGGTAATGATAGGCTGCAAAAAGGGAAGGTTCTTATGGGCATCATGCATTCTAGCAGGCCGCATTACGGTGTGCAGGTGCGCATTCCGCCAATTCTCTTTCCTTTTTGTTTTGTATTCAATTCTATTAACGATTGTTCCGCATCAGTTCCATCCAGAAAGTGTTGCAACCCGCCATGGAAGGCAAATGTTCGAGAATTTTAGAGTGATCACAGAGAACTATTGGCAGAGATCAAAATCATCCTTGGCCAGTCAAAGGTGTTCTCCGTATGCTGGTATGTTTAGAAAGAAAAAAATTCTGTTCTCCTTTGATGTATGTAGAATAAATTTTGGTGAAGAAATTATCTATCAAAAGGTGTAAGTTGTCTAAATGAGTTTCGGACTTGCTGTTACAACCCAAGGTTTTGACGTCGAAACGGAAGCATAGCTTATCTTCATAATGCCTAGTCACCCCTCTTTTGAGAGAGATATAATGCTTATTGGCTACGTTTGTAATTCACTTACCAAGGATTACAACCTAATGAGATGGACCGGACCAAACCAAAGTGAACCCCTATTCATAATTAACAAAACCCTTAACATATTTTGACAATTCAAATGACATAATGAAAAAAGATCTAATTAAACAGTCTAAATAACTTAACCATAATTATTCCTAAATGTCACAGATGTAATACTTGCCCTGCTGAAATCATTTGGCTTAAGTTCTTTTTTTCTTTGGTTTTCTTAGCGCTTTTTTTTTTCTTTCTTTTTTTTTCTTTTCATAACATCCCTTTTTAGCATGCACGCAGATGCCATATGCTAACGGTCTGCTTAGAGAAGTTCCCGGAAGCGAGCAACTTGTTAGTTATTTTGATGATGAAGAATATAAGGAAGCTTCAATAAGCGGGCAATCGATGGTTGATGCAGATAACAAGAGTTGTTTCGGTATGTTCACTACGGGTAATCTTGTACGTCCTAACATCGGCGTCAAGTATGTAAAGTTGAAGTGGAAGAAATTTGATGGATTAGCTAATGAACTTGGCGGAGCAAAAAATATATTCCAGGACTTGTATGGACATCATGAAGCTGAGAATACGTTTTGGCTGGATAGCTCCTCAACCGAAAAGGTTTGTAACGTTGTCAATGACATCTTCTGCTGATGAGCATTGGGGAAAGTCTCCCAACGATGTTCAATAAGAATTTTCCGCTAATACATGACGGTTGACCCTCATAACGTGCTGCTTATATAGACTTAGATACCCATTATTAACTGGAACCTAAAATGCCTAAAATACCCTTACTATAATAAAGTACAATTAATGAATAATATATGGGCCGTCACATATGGTTTCTTCTCTTAACATTCAGGGAAGAGCGCGCTTCTCGTTTATGGGAGGAAAAGGGGGTTCTCTTTGGAGGCACATGACATACCGATTATCAGATCAATGGTACTAATTGTTGATATATGGAGTCATTTATTTATGCTTCAGTTCTGATATTATATAAATACTGGGGACTTCAATGTTGATTTGCATTTTCCAGTGATAAGACTTCGGGAGGAGGAGGGTATCTAACGATCGAAGATGCTATCGGCTCTACCACGACAACTTTCCTGGAAGACGGCTTCTTTGACTTTATGAAAAAGGTTTCGATCCATGCTTCTTTTTATTTTCTCCTTCAAATGTTGCTTGCTTTTCATTATTTGCTGAAATTTTTCATTTAAATTAAGGAATAAGCGGCAGTTTATATGTCCAGAGGTTTAAGATTGCGCTTTTCTCCATGACCTATGTCCTTGGTTGTTAATGTTTGAACTTCTATATTGTGTCTAATGATAAATTGATGACTTGCCAAAAATTGACATTGTACTCAACTGTAAAGCTTATGAACACTACTAAATTAAAAAAAAATAAAAAATCAGTTTACACATATACTCGGTTGTATGCCTCAGTTTCAATGATTTGACTCTTAATTGATGACTTGTTACTTCTCTTCTCTCCTAGGATCTCCTTCGATTTTGCTACGACGAAAAAGATTCCGAAGGATTGCCGTTTGACTTCCATGGCGGATACATTGGTTACTTTGGGTATGCAGTTTAAGTCTTTTTTTTTTTTTTTTGAAAACGTATGCAGTTTAAGTCTTGTTGTAATGGAATTCTTCGAAATTCATGGAATTTCCTACTATTTACAGTCATGAAAAATCATTTAATTCACGTCCTGAATCTGTAAACATCCCGTGCTCTCACTATTATGTTTGTGTGTTATTTTTCTGTACCGTCACGTTTCTTACTTACGTCTTCTGGTTTTGTTATGACATAGGTATAACCTTAAAGTCGAATGTGGCATGGTGTCGAATCGGCACAAATCGACGACTCCAGATGCTTGCTTTTTCTTTGCCGATAATCTTATAGCTGTTGATCACAATAACGGCGATGTTTACTTACTTTCTGTTCATGAAGGAAACACGAACCCTTCATGGATGGAGGCCACGGCTGAGAAGCTTCTCAACTCGGAAATTCCCACTTCAACAGACAGAACGGAATCGTGTTCGCGGGTTTTACGTTCCTCGGTACCGAAGCTAGATTTTAGTTGCGATAAATCCCGCCAGGGCTATGTGGAAGACGTCGAAAAGTGTCTAGAATACATAAAAGACGGAGAAAGCTACGAGCTGTGTCTAACAACGCAGCTGAGGAAAAGAATCGGAGATGCGGATCCGCTTGGGCTTTATCTTCACCTCAGAGAAATAAACCCGGCACCATATGCTGCGTGGCTTAATTTTTCGAGGGAAAAGCTTTCTATTTGTTGCTCCTCGCCGGAAAGGTTCCTGAGATTGGATAAGAACGGATTGTTGGAAGCCAAGCCGATCAAAGGGACAATAGCTCGTGGCACTACAGTAGTGGAAGACGAACTCAAAAAGCGACACCTACAATACAGGTAACAATATTTATTCAGGTCTAAAAACCGAAAACGTGGTTTTTTAGGGGCCCCTGGCAGCCAGACGGCAGAAGTTTGGTTGCCGATTTTTTTTAACTTTTTGTTTTTTTATATATATTTTTATTAAAATATGTAATGTTAAGTGAAATTTTGGTCGAAAATACAAAATTATTTTTTAAAAAGATTTTAAAAAGTTGAATTTTTAATAAAATAAATAAATATTATATTATTGTTAATATTTATAATAAATATTTCTACACACTATATTGGTTTAAGAAAACCCTTCGGTATGCGTATTGGTTATCTGTATGCACGTGAAATTGGACCCTCGGGTGGTTTTCGGTTTTTGGGCTCTTAAACATTGTATTTATCTCCGTCTTTAATGAGACCTAAATACATGTTTGTGCAAATGTTTCATTCCGTGTCCCCTTTACAGTGAGAAGGACCAGGCCGAGAATCTAATGATCGTCGATCTTCTGAGAAACGACCTGGGACGTGTGTGCGAGCCCGGGTCGGTGCACGTGCCCCGCCTGATGGAGGTGGAATCGTACGCGACGGTGCACACCATGGTCAGCACCATTCAGGGGAAGAAGCGGGAAGATGTGAGTGCCGTCGACTGCGTGAGAGCTGCGTTCCCGGGTGGATCCATGACGGGCGCGCCCAAGCTGAGGTCGATGGAGCTTCTGGACGCGGTGGAGACTGGGGCCCGGGGAGTGTACTCGGGCTGCATCGGGTTCTTGTCGTACAGCCAGACTTTCGATCTCAACATCGTCATCAGAACCGTGGTGATCCACGATGGGGAGGCCTCGATCGGAGCCGGAGGGGCCATCGTGGCTCTGTCGAATCCCCAAGACGAGTACGAAGAGATGATCTTGAAGACGCGGGCTCCGGTCAAAGCTGCTGCGGAGTTCCTCTAAGCATTTCTGACAAATCGGCCTGCGGCCGAGCTGTTCATCAAAATAACTTTCGTGTGGTGATTTTTATACTCTTTACAAATTTTAATATTTTTATTAAATTTAATCGTCATACTTTCATAAAGTTAAAAAACGAATTACCTCAGAAAAATAATTTTTTGAGAATAGTTCAATATATTTTAATAAATTAAAATTCACATTTTAGAATGTCCGTTATGTGTTCCGAGGTTCAAAATACCGTTATCTAGGCAAGATTTTACCGATAAGACATTTGATATTATAGTTTTACAAGACATACCGGCTATCGTATTCAATAATAAATATTAAGTGATGGCATTTCGGGCTCAACTACTGGTCGCAACTCACAAGTCTCTTCGAGAAAAACGGTTATTGCCGGGTTCATCGCCAGCAAACAACTTTCCGGGAAGTATTCAAATCTGATATATTGTATGCGAATATCATTTAACATTAGTGTCGTTATCGGTAAACCAAAAATTACTATTTGTCACGTGTTCCGTATATCGTACGCTAAAATCGTTAGTTTCTTATTGGATTTTTTTTCTTTCTTTCTTTCTTACATCGGTGCTTAAACATCGAAACCGAACCGATACCAAAATCGACACTCGGGTTTTACAGTACATTTAATTTGAAAAGCGTTACTGGAAATAAGTCAAAGAACGATCTGGTTTACGGTGTTCCCTCCCGCACTGAATCCTAACCCAAAGCTCAGTCTCTAACACAGACTTCTTCGATCACTCAAAGCTCGAAAGTACAACAATGGCGACCAGGAAGCCCAAACCCTCTCTCCACTTCCTCTCTCCCTTCCTGCTCCTCCTCGCCGTCGCGGCTTCATCTCCGCCGTCCGATTCCGCGGCCTCCAGACGATCGCCGCCGCGATTCCTCGGCAAGTTCTCGCGCGCGGCGGAGCCCGACCCCGACGGCGGGATCCGGTACGAGACCAGGTACTTCGAGCAGAGGCTGGACCACTTCAGCTTCTCGGAGCCTCCAAGGACGTTCCGGCAGCGATACCTCGTCGGCGCAAAGCACTGGTCGGGCGCCGCCGCGCTGGGCCCGGTGTTCATGTACTGCGGGAACGAGGGCGACATCGCCTGGTTCGCGCGCAACACCGGCTTCGTCTGGGAGATCGCGCGCCAATTCTCCGCCATGGTTCTCTTTCCCGAGGTATTGAAGAATCGGTGGCAAAAGTAGCGAAAGTTCTTTGCATTATTAATTTTGATGTAATTAAGTAGTTATGTTCAATTTTTAGCGGCGAAAGTAATCATATTATTGATTTTGGTGCAATTAAGTAGTTATGTTAAATTTGTAGCCGGTAAAAGTGCTTTAAGTTGTCCTTAAAAACTGTGTATGGACCGGGTAAAATCGAGTAAAAATAAATTCTTAATTGCATTAAAGTCAATAGTATGAGCACTTTCGCCGTTCAAAATTTAAAATATATACCTAATTGCACCAAATGTAGTGACATGGGTACTTTCACCACCGGTATAAATTTCTCGAGTGTATAATCTGTATAACAAGGAAATGGAAGTGATTGTTGTTTTGCAGCACAGGTACTACGGAGAATCCATGCCGTACGGGAGCGCAGAAGAGGCCTATCGGAATGCCACGACGCTGGCCTATCTGACGGCGGAGCAGGCTTTGGCGGATTTTGCGGTTCTTATTACAGAGCTGAAGAGGAACCTCTCGGCCGAGGCGTGTCCGGTGGTCTTGTTCGGCGGATCCTATGGCGGAAGTAAGTCTTTTCCATCGGTTGAAATTCGCATTAATGAAGTTGAGCTAAGCGGCATTATAGAATTGTAGAAACAATTTTCTCGCTCCCAAATTTTCGATTCCCGGTTTCAAAAAAAAGGTCTTGAACCCAATTTCACCCGTATAGACAACTGAACAAGTTTGTTGGGGAAATTGTGTTACGACCCGTAGATTGAGCCCTTGTAATTGGACCCGAATTACCTGAAACTGCCTTCCAGTTGCTGAGAACACGAGCCGTCTGGGTCGGCCGAGCGTAGTCTTTAGAATACTAGAAAGAGACTAAGCTAATTCTAGCCAACCCTAGACTATTGTTTGGCTCAAAGATCATTCTTCATTATAAAAGAAATCCATTTATATATATAGGTAAAAAAATATATATAACTTAAAAACAACATGCTTAAAGAAATGACATAAAGCATAAATCGAACTTAACCAAAGTAAATACCCGAACCATAACTAATCGGATTAACAGAGACCCGAGTCCCGATCTCATGTCCGGGTTCCTTCTTTGGTTAGTCTTGCCGAAGAAGGGGCAAATTGATCAAATAAACTCTAGTGGAAAGTTCAGATAATGCGAATATGCGATAAGTTGGTAGAAGATTACTGATAACTACTCGTTCTATCGGGAAATCAGTGTTGGCGTCGTGGATGAGACTCAAGTATCCCCACATCGCCGTTGGTGCTCTTGCTTCTTCTGCTCCAATTCTTCAGTTTGAGGACATTGTTCCCGTGGAAACGTATTACGACATCGCTTCCAATGCTTTCAAGGTCTCCCACTCTCTTTTCTTTTCGTTTCCCGGATTTCATACCTTGTAAAATTACTAATTTATTTACCAACATGAGTTTTCCGTTTATGTAATTCACAGCGTGAGAGTACGAGCTGCTTTGAAACCATAAAGGACTCGTGGGATGCATTGCTTTCGGAGGGTCAGAAAAACGACGGCCTTCTTCAACTGGCTAAAACTTTTCACTTGTGTAGGTGAGTCCGTAAAATTGAAAATGGTTCTTGTTGGTGTAATTTTTAGACATTTGAAACAACGAATGGTTTTTGCAGACCGTTAAAAAGTACGGATGATCTGATAAACTGGTTAGACTCAGCGTTCAGTTATCTGGCGATGGTGAACTATCCATATCCGGCAGAGTTCATAATGTCGTTGCCGGCATTCCCGGTACGAGAAGTTTGCAAAAGAATCGACGGTCGCCCTTCCGGGATGAGCATTTTAGACCGCGTGTTTGCTGGTGTAAGCGTGTTCTACAATTATACCGGTGAAGCTGAGTGCTTCGAACTTGACGATCCCGATGACCTTGGGGTAAATGGCTGGAATTGGCAGGTTTGTGTTAAACCCGCATTAATATGTCAATAATTATTTTCTTTTGTTAGGGGTATTTTAGGTCTAGGTTAAATAAAGGGTTTCTATGGCTATATAGATAACCCAAATTGCCTAAGATAAACCTAAGAAATAAATAAATAAAATATATTTAATTAGTAATAATTAAATAAAAGTCTTAATACTTGTCCATCAAGAGGTGATCTGGTGATGGTGATCATTTCCACAAAATGTGGAAGCGAAACTCATAATTAAGGATATAAGATAAGCACAAAAATCAAATATGATTTAAAATATATAAAATCAAATTAAAGTTACATTTAATTCTGATATCTTTTTCCTCTTTGTGTTACTAGGCCTGCACCGAGATGGTCATGCCAATGTCAAGCAGCAAAGTATCGAGCATATTTCCGCCGTTTGAGTTCAATCTTTCGTCTTACGGAGAACAGTGCTTCAAGGATTTCGGTGTAAGACCCAGGCCTAGATGGATCACAATGGAATTTGGCGGACGTGTAAGATAATAATTTAATTTATCCATTTTTCCGTTTCCGTCGAATAATTTGTCACGCTTAGACTCTTTTAATCCAAAAAAAAAAATGAGACGATTTTCACTTAAACTGTATAGTATGTGATAGAAAAAAAAAAAAAAAAAAAAAACCCGGAGAAAATAGGCCATCAGAAATCTACCGAAAAATGGCTATTCCCGAACACTATTAAATCAACCCGACGTCTACAAAGTTTAATTACTTCGAGAATGAGCAAAAACTCTCCACAAGATGGCTTCCTAAGAAGCTCTCACTAAAACAAAACACAATTCAAGCTTGTAGGGATTGGTTACTTTCATAGGATTTGAGGTAGAACTCGCAATCCTCCAAAATTCGCTTAATACAACGTAATCGTCTTCCCCGCAAAGCAAATGAAGGCATAAACAAAAAGTTACATTTACTAATTAACCTTACCTCTGTGTTTATATTTATTCTGCGTTTTTCTTCTTTCGCGTTACAGAATATCAAGGCCGATTTAGAAAAATTCGGAAGCAACATAATCTTCTCCAACGGTCTATTGGATCCATGGAGTGGCGGCGGGTGAAAATTTCCTTCACTTTTCATTTGACCTAAAGTTATTAAAAAAAATTTTATTGTCCCATTTAATATTGGATTCAAATTTTTAAATCTTGCAGTGTTCTGCACAATATATCTGAAAGTATTGTTGCTCTTGTCACCAAAGAAGGTAGGATTCTTACTCCTTTTTATATGTCATAAAATATAGGAAAATCATGTCTAATATATTTTTTTAATGCCATAATTCAACGGGAGCTTTGCTAGTTTGTACTCTTTTGTTTATTTATTTTTTTGCAAAAATATACCCTCTTCTAGTTTTTAAAATAGCAAAAATTTACCCTCATTGTCATTATTAGCAGCATTGCCTCCATTGTTTAGTTTTTTGTTTATTTATTATAAATTCACTAAAATAAAAAATAAAAAGATTGGTCGCAACCCGATATTTAATCATATTCGTCGATGTTTGTCTCAGGTCATCGCTGATTTTGTTTCACAATCATTTTTTTTCCCTCCACTTTGTTGTTTCTCCATTTCAGGGGCTCATCATGTAGACTTGCGCGCTTCCACGAAAGAAGACCCGAAATGGCTCGTGGAGCAGCGAGAGGCCGAGATCAAGATCATACGAGGATGGATTAACGAACACAATCAACAAAGAAAACCAGTTTCAGCGATTTAGTACATACCGATCTCACATCGGTCTTTTGTTTTGGTTCCTTGTCTCACAAGGCATTTCAAATCGCTCCATGGAATACGCACGTGTTTAGGCTTTAGCTAATGTAAGGTCAGGAATGGTTTTCGTCTTAATCTCGGAATTAGGACCGCATATGTAATTAAAATAAAATTATACGTACCGTTATTGTAATAAAGATATGTTAATTTGTAACTAGATAATTTAGAATTAACACATAACTATTTCTCATTATTCGTTATGTCGTTTATCCGATGCTCTGTCGTTTGAATTCGATACGGTATTTTCCTTGAAATTATGTCGTATGAGAAATAAACCATCGTCCCCCCCAAATTGTGGTACCCAATTGAGGTCGCTTATGTCTTTTTCGATACGAACCCGTTAAAAATAACGAGAACTGAAGACAAAATGGTGTTCAATGACTTTCCTTCGGTGTCGTAACCGACCAAAATGGAACGGGTAAGCGGTATCATTTACACATATTTGCTTTGTCCTTTTTTGGCATATAATGATATTTTTGTCGTTTATATTAATTACTGTCGTTTATTTAAATTTATGTTGTATTCTATAAATACTGTCGTTTTCGATAATAATACAAGTTAATCTTTTGCATATAGTCAACTCATACATCACTAATTAAAAAAATATTCTGTAAATTAGGATTATGATATATTTTACAGAAAACAAAATTAATTTTTGAACAACAATTCTCTTTTGTCGTTGTCTTCTTCTTTACAAATTATTTTTGGCATTTGTTACAAGTATGTCCTTGCTGTCTCATGTCTCACTCAAAACAAAGTACATATTACTTTATATTTTCTCCAATAAAAAATATTATTTCATGCCATGTATTTTTTTTTTATATATAATTGCAATAAAATACTCTTAATTTTATTTTTTTGTTCCCACGTAGTCCTTTACTTACAAAGTCACAATGAGGTTTATTAAGACTACATGAGAATAAAAATACAGTGTCGGATTTGAAAGTCAGTTTAAAAAAATAAGGGGTCACAGAGACACGAAAAATATAAAATGGGGACTTTCATTTTACTTTCTAAAACATATAATAATTTTTAAATTCTAGTCATAAACTGACTAGAATTTAAAAGTCATTAAGTATATTAAAATTTGCTCGAAACAAATATTTTGCATTAAACTAATGTCCAATTTTACGTTGTATTTGAAATTTCGTATTTTTCTAAAACTTATTTTACAAAACTTAAAACACCAAAGTTGTAGATCTATCTCTTATATTTCCAACCATAGGTCGTTCATAAAATTTAGACAAAAAATGAGTGAGTTATGTCAAAAATACGAAAAGTGTACATATAGATGAGGATAACTCTCTAACGGTCAAGTGACGGAAAACACAAAAATATCTAACGGATCAAACATTGGGTACATTAGCCGCCGAAAATAAACATTGGGTACATAATCCGCAGAAGATCAAACATTGGGTACATTAGCCGCAGTTTACCCTAAATAATTTCAAAAACATATTTAATTTCTAAACGTGCTAATCTTTTCTGATGAATTAGCCCAAAGAGAAAGCACATCAATCAATGTCATCCTCTTATTCATATGAAAATCTCCAATATATGTATATATATATAATTATTTTATTACCCTATATATTAGAAAATATGCAGAGATAACCTGTATCTGAATTAGTATCCTCATAAAATAATTATCAAGGATGCCATTATTTCTTTAAACAAAAGTAAACCATATAATCATTGATTGTGTCACACAATTATAATTATAAGAAAAGAAGAAGAATATCTTACAACTTAAATACCCAAATAATTAAAAAAAATAACGTTACATTCCACTCCTTATTTTATCGCTGTGTATATTCTTAATATTGTAAAAAACAATAATCATAATTACTTAATTCACCACTGATTGATAAAAACAAAAAGCGAAATTTAAAGTCACTTTCACATAATTTATAAATACTTATGCCGCAAATATCTTTATAAAAAATATCTCCTCAAGCAAGCAAGTGAAGTAATTATCAAATCAATTTTTTCTCCTTAAACATAGCTATCAAAATAATATAATAATAATAATAATAATAATAAATACAAAGCTGACGTGGACAGTTGACTCTCACTATCCCAACCCAAGACCTCATAAATCTCGTTTAAAACCCAATCTCACCGCGCAAAACCCCAAATTCAGCGAATTTAATCCAAACCATCTCCGCTACGACGTCGTTTTCACTGCTCCTAGTAACGACACGTCACCAGCAGGTCGCACGAAATTCCCAAAATACCCTTAGTCTTTCTACTTTATCTCTCTTTTCTCCCAACTCAGTCCAAGCACTTTCTCAGCGAGCTGTCTAGAGAGAGAGAGAGAGAGTAGAGAGAGAGAACTATCGCAGTCTCTCTCTATCGGATCAAAGCCATTGTTGAGCACGGAAGCGGAGGAGAGAGAGAGAGAGAGGATCTAGGGTTTCGGTCGAGGTCTGGAAATGGCGACTCCGAGGTCGGAGAGGTTCGCGGTGACGCCGGGCTCGGGGAGGCCGCTGTCGATCACGCCGGGCTCTAGGGTTTTGCGGAGCCCGCTCAGCGACGAGACCATCTGGAAGCGTCTCAGGGAGGCTGGCTTCGACGAGGAGACGATTCGCCGCCGCGACAAGGCCGCGCTCATCGCCTATATCGCCAAGCTCGAAGCCGAGGTTCGTTTTCTTTAATTGGTTGCGGAATTTTAAGAAAGTTTTTTTTTTTTTTTTTTTGAATTTCCAATTTGATTGAAACATAGTGAAGAAGCATGGTTTGGAATTTGAAATTTAGCCTCTTTTTGGGATTGGAAAAGGAGAGGAACATTTACCAGTTTGGTTGATACAGCTGTGAAGTGTTATACTACTTGACTGTTTGAGTTATTGGAAATTTATGGTGAACGTGGTCATTGAATTTAGTAAGAGCGAAATTCATTGTATAGTGTTCAATATAGTGTTTTGCGGAATTGTTCGATGTGGAAAAGGTTTGAAATCCGATTTCTTGTTGCCGTAAGTTGAATACTGGAAAGTTTCTGGTTATGTGTATATGAAGTGTGCATAAATATATAATTTTTAATAAGAATTGAAGCTTGTTTCTATGTAAATATATTTAAGAAAAATTATCTTGTTTTTCGGGTGCAGTTGGGTACCGGTATTTAGTTTCGCTAAAACGGCCATGATTTGGTTTGCTAATTATTTTTAGTAAGTTCGTTAGTTGTTCAATTATAATCATTACTTAATTTGGATCATTGTTGCCATTATAATTAAAAAAAAATCTAGGCGGGTTAGTTATGGAATTAAATATGAATGTTAACATCATCCGTCCTTTACATTTATTGTAGATTTTCGACCACCAACATCAAATGGGTCTTCTCATAATGGAAAAGAAGGAGCTGACTCTTAAGTATGAACAAACGAAAGCTTCTACCGAGACAGCGGAAATATTGGCCAAGCGTGATCAAGCCTCTCACTTGTCTGCAATGGCCGATGCAAGGAAGCGAGAGGAAAAATTGAAGAAGACGATAGGAGTCAAAGATGAGTGTATAGCAAGTGTAAGCTCACTAAATCATCTTCAGTTCTAATTAAGGGTGAAAGTTTTTCACTCGAAACCGGTATTACTGGGATGATTGGTTTTTGGAAAGAAAGATAAAATTCATCTATTCGAATTCGAGTTCTAATCAGTACTGGTTTGTAACCATAACTTGTTTTAAATTGCTTTTTAACATAATCCGGTATTTGAGGCTGTATTTTTATATAATTTTTGCCAGGTTTACACTTTCGGATATGTTTTAAATCGGTTTCAAAAACCAGTTTCCGTTAAGGGAAAAGTAGTTCTGGCTTCCATTTGTCAAATACCTGGTACCCAGTACTTGTTTTGAAAATGGAAAATGACTGGAACTGGAACACTGGTTTCACCCCTAGACTTGTATCATTGATGACTTATTAATTAAGCAGTTTACATACGGGTTTTTATTTTATTCATTGGAAATGCTCTGAATAGGTTGAGAAGGCGTTGCATGAACTACGAGCTGAATGTGCCGAGACAAAAATTGCAGCTGAGAGTAAATTGGGTGAAGCAAAGAGACTGGCCGAAGTAGCTCAGACCAAGTATGTCGCGGCTGAAGCAAAGTTGCTTTCTGCAGAATCTTTGAACTTGGAAGCCACACGATATCGGAGTGTTGCTGAACGTAAGCTTCAGGAGGTCGCAGCCCGTGAAGATGATCTCAGAAGGCGCATTGAAACCTTCAAATCCGAGTATGTATGCCATTCATCTTGTTCATATATATACATATGTAAATTTGCAAGCCTTTTTTATGTTAAATTGTCGCTTATTCTTGTAGGGGTAAAACTAGAAATCAGTACTGGTCTTTTTTGTTATTTTCAAGACCTGTAATCACTTGAAAAGAACGGATTTAAATTTAATTATTTTTTCAATGATAAAAAATTTCCAAATCCAATAACATGCTTTTGTTCATAATCCAAATAAAAATAATGAAAATTACATGTACAAAATATAATATAAACCGAGAGCTAGATTAAAAATATAGGAAAGAAAACTTAAAATATCAAAAATCAGTAAGAAAAAGGGCTACACGATTTTATTACGTTGAGAACTGAATGTTTCCAGTTTCTGGTATTAAACTTTCACCCTATGTTGTTTTATTTATTTATTTTTCTTTTCTTTTTGGTAGTGCTTACAATTAATTTGTGTTCATTCAATAGCTGCGATGAAAAGGAGAGGGAGATCAGTCTTGAGAGGCAATCTCTTAGTGAAAGGAAGAATTCATTGCAACAGGAACACGATAGATTACTTGAGGCACAAGCTTTGTTAAATCAGAGGGAAGATTTCATTTTCAGTCGGTCAGAGAAACTGGATCAACTTGAGAAAGAATTAGAGGATATGAAATTTTCAATCAAGGAAGAGAACAGAATTATTAATGACGAGAAGTCCAAATTGGAGCTTGGTGAAGTTTCCTTAAAGAAAAGAGCAGAGGTTTTTATTTTTTAGATAATTTGAAATATTTATATTCTATGTGTATTTCACGGATCATGATATTTTTTTACCCTTTTTTAATTATTGCAGATTTTAAGTAAGCGCGAAGCTTTATTGAGTGATAAAGAGCGGGAGCTACTTCTTTCACAGGAAAAGCTGGCCAGCAAGGAATCTGTGAGTTTTTAACATATGTTTTTATTTGGTTAATATTTATTATTTAATTTGTTATGTTTTATAGTTGATTAAGGACTTATGTTATGTGGGTTTATTTAGTGTAATATTAGCTTCATTATTAGCAGTCCCTTAGTTTCTATTAAATCATCATTATTGTTAAAAAAAAAAAGAAACTATTCCCAAATTCTACAATATATCTTATCAAACTTATTTTGTATTTTGCAGAATGAAATCAACAAGGTCATTGCAAATCATGAATTTGACCTGAGAGCAAGAAAGTCCGCGTTTGAAGCTGAGCTGGAGGCAAAAGTCAAAGAGGTTGAACATGATCTCGAAACAAAGAGACGGGCTTGGGAGTTGAAAGAAGTTGACCTTAGTCAACGAGAAGATATAGTCAAAGAAAAGGAACAAGACCTGGAAGTTCAGTCAAGAGTATTGTCGGAAAGGGAAAAAGAGGTGGCCGAGATCTCGTGTGCCCTTGACGATAAAGAGAAGAAGTTGAGAGATTCCGAACACGACGTTGAATTGACTAAAATTATTCTGCAACGGGAAAGGGAGGAGATAGTCTCAATGAAGAACGACCTGAACGAATCTCTGAATTCACTCGAGGAACGCAGAAAAGAGCTCGATTCTGCAAAGGAGAAATTCGAAGTTTTGAAAACGGAAACGAGCGAGCTCTCGTTTTTGGAAATGAAGCTCAAGGAAGAGATTGACTCGGTGCGTGCTCAACAACAAGAATTGGTTTCTGAGGCGGATCGGTTGACTTTAGAGAAGTCAAAGTTCGAAGCCGAGTGGGAATCCATCGATGAGAAGAGAGAAGAGCTTCGAAAGGAAGCCGAACGCTTAGAAGAAGAGAGATCAGCGTTTTCAAAGTTCATCAAGGACGAATATGATTCTCTCAGGCGAGAAAAAGACGAAATGAGGGATCAGTACAAACGGGATTCAGAATCGCTTTGCCTTGAACGGGAAAGTTTCATGAACAAGATGGTCGAAGAACGATCAGATTGGTTCAGCAAAATGCAGCAAGAACGTGCTGATTTTTTATTGGATGTGGAAACTCGTCGGAAAGATTTGGAGAACTGCATCGATAAAAAGTGCGAGGAATTAGAGAGTTCTTTGAGGGAAAAAGAAATCGCCTTTGAGCAAGAAAAGAACAATGAATTACATCACATTAACTCTCTGAAGGAGAAAGTGTCAAAAGAAATGGAAATGGTCGGTTTGGAAATGAAAAGGCTCGAAACCGAGAGAGTAGAGATAAACTTAGAACGTGAACAGAGAAACCGAGAATGGACCGAGCTTACTAACGCCATTGAAGAGCTCGGGATTCAGAGAGAGAAACTAAAAGAACAAAGAGAACTGTTGCACGTTGATAGGGAAGATATTAATGCCCAGATTGAAGAGCTGAATAAATTGGAAAGCGTGAAACTCGCATTGGAGAATACGGCTTATGCGAAGCAACTTCAATCTGAAGCAGTAGCTAGAAACAAAAAAATTTACAGAAAAAAGAATCCTGAACGGTCAAATATTATAATGGGCAATGTTTCTGATTTGCAAATGGAAAATAATAAAGGTCCTGATAATCTTGGCAATGGCTCAGCTTCTCGTGTCTCCTGGTTCAAAAGGTGCTCGGAAATGATCTTCCGGAAGTCACCCGAGAAATCTCCATTGAAGTACGGAGAAAACTCTTTGACTTTGAACGAAGAAGATGCGAATTTCTCAGGTGATAATGGACACGAGTTGATGAAAGAGAAGACATTCAAGAGAATTTTCGGGGAATCGAAAGAGATACTTGAAGTTTCTCCTATGGATCTCATTGAAAGAACGGGGGAAAAGTCTTCGTCGTCGTCTGAGCAAGATTCACGGCCGAATAGGAAGCGGACAGCGGTTACAGTTTCTGATGACGAATTGGATCAGAGGAAGAACAAACAGAAAATAAGTCATCAACACGAAGAAAGTGAAATTTCGTTAGAACAAATCATTGTTCACAGGTATGACTCTATTTTTTCATAGTTGTGCTAACTTTTTTTGCTTTGCTGTCATTATATACTGTAATTTATCATAGGACAGGATTTATTTTTTGAATATTTATTTTACTTGACGATTCAAATAAAAGGTTACATTAGTTTAAATAGACATAAATAACTACTTATTATTGTTCATATGTTTCCCCATACTATGTAAAATGACTATATCACACTCCGGACTTCGTATTTTCGTCCATGTAGCCCATTTCATTGTGAAATAGCTATATTGTTTTTCCATATATGGTCCTTTACTCTAAAACTTGTCCTTATATGTAGGTTGTAGCCTCAAATTTTTAGTTTTATTCTTATTTTACCCATCATAAGTAAAAAAGTACCAAGCTAAACTTTTTCAATTTTAAAATTCTGGTAAACACTGACTAACGAAAGTGCTACATAGGGGCAAAAAGACGAAGTGTGAGGTGTTATGAATGTTTGTCCTCTACGAAAATATGCCCCAACATAAATATTTGATACCCATCTTTGTGTCTATTATGTTCAGCACTCTGCCGGATCAGCATAATGGCTGCGATGATCAGAATCCGTCAATCTCAGCTGAAGAAATTAAAGAAGGCGACGGAGAGACGACTGTGTTGGTTGTGGATAAGATCATCAGCGTTTCAGAAGTGATTTGTGAACTTGAAACTGATGACACCAATCTCCAAGACACGTTAGAACTCGAAGGTTTCGTTGCGGATTTGGACATGGGCATTATTGCTGATGAAGTAAAACAGGTAAACTAATATCTATCCTATTCCGTATACATACATATTTATATATTAACTTTGGCCGTTGCTATCGGAATTTGGAATCTTTTCTTTTCTCTAGAGAAAGCTTTCATGACACTCATGTTAACCGATTCTGCAATGTTCTATATAAAATCCTTTTGCAACAATTTTCAAGTAAATTACTTTATGTAATCATTTCTTTGCTCTAATTTTACCTCAAGGTAAGCCGTCTAGTTAAATTCATTCAGGAACGAGCCACATTGTCTTACGTTTTTTCTTTTCATTTTTGCAATTCTCGTGATTCCGAGATTATTCCCACTCGTAAAAATATTCAGATCTTATCGTTTTTTGCTCTTTTCTTTTCTTATTTTGCAGTGTGAAGAAAAGGGTATCACGAAAGAGTGTGCACAAGAAAGCTTAAGGGAAGAGGATGGAAAATAATAGCAAAGATAAGCCTTGTTTTAGTTTTTTTTTTTTTTTTTTTTTTCTGGAAAGTGAAAGTATTGGAAAAGAAATATAGATGCCAATCAAGATTTTTTTTTTCTTTCTTTCTTGGTTTGAAATGTGATGATGATGGGTTTGAGTTGAATGTTGTGAGGAATGTGTATACAGTATATGTTTGTATCATCCTATGTAGGCTCTTATCAGTTTGTGTGTGTTTTTTCTCATTCTTAAAAACTTATATGATGTGTTGCGAGTTATGTTTTTTTTCCTTTTAATTTTATCTATATGAATATATATAATATATATATATATTATATATATAATATATGTGTGTGTGTGCATTATTTGAAGTTTTGAATTACCAAAGTTGATAAAGTAACATTATCAAATGTATTGTGCTAAATAAAAATTAAGTAAAAAATTAATTCAGGTTTCTATTCATTATTAAAAATTCATTGTATTGCACTATTTTGAAGTTTTTAGTTATTGGTTATTATTATTGTGAAATGTGAATGAGGATTTGTTACGAAATCAAATATAAATTTGTTCCGGTTTCAATTTTTTTTTTTTTTTTCGGACTTATTTATAGACAATGATCGAAGACAAAAATACAAAATAAATGTAGTAGAGTCAATGTACTTAAATTGGAGTGCCAGTGATAAATAAAAATGAAGTCATAAATATATACTTGACATAGGACTAAATTAAAATGTGAAAATTTGATAGTTGTTTTACAAAGCCAGAAAATCACATTAAGAAGATAGACTTATTTTTTAGGGTTAATGACGGCAAAAATACTCAAAGTTTAAAAGTAGTGGCAAAAATACCCAAAGTCATATTTGGGGAGTTGACCACTCGATTCTCGTAACGCCGTTAACTTATCCGTTAACTCTGGACACGTGGACAAATTTGCTTTGTTAAGTGTAATCATTAGGGGTTCAATTAAATGTATTAAATAATATTAATTAGGGGTTTAATTCGCTGTTTTGTCGTAAACGAGGTTGATGTGGGCTCGTCCACGTGGCAAAACTTGCTATGTCAGCAACCCACGTTTGTCCACGTGGCTAGAGTTAACGAGTAAGTTAACGGGGTTACGAGAATGGAGTGGTCAAACTCCCCAAATGCGACTTTGAGTATTTTTGCCACCACTTTTAAACTTTAGGTACACGAGAGGTTCTTTGACCAAACTTTGGGTATTTTTTTCCGTCATTAAACCTATTTTTTAAGCCATTCTTAAACAATTAAATTATATTACATAAAGAAAAAGCTAATACGAAAGGAAAATTGCTAGAACCTACTAATTAAATGTTTGAAGCCAAAATTTGTAGTGTGAAAATTGAAAGGAATTATTTCTGCTCTAGAAGTTCTTTTATAGATCTAAAATATAGAAAAATAGTTTTTAGTTGACTGATCTAAAAAAACACTAAGACAAGAAATAACTGCTAAAACTTAAGATGGAATAATTAAAAAAAAAAATTGTAGTGTGTAAAGAATAAATTTTTATCTTTTTTATTAATCTAAAATATAGTAAAAAGTTGACTGACCTAAAAGAAACACATGACAAAATAAATTTAGTACTAAAAGATTGATAACAACCAATTTTAGACCTAAATTTAATTCCCTCACAAGTGGCTAAAAGTTCAATCCTGCTTAGAAGTAATAGAGATTATATGAATTAGGTTACAAAAGGAAGACTAAATAGCCTCTTTACAAACATAAATTATGCTACAAAAATAGACTAACTTCTTAAAGAGTCAATCTTAAATATATAACTACATAATAAAAAATTAAGATAATGCAAATTGAACATTGCTAGAACTTACCATTGAATAATTGAGCTACCAGCAATTTTTAGTGTGAACATTGTTAAAGAAAGAATTTATGCTGCTAAGGTTTTATTTTTTATTATTTGTATGGATCGAATATTTAGGAAAATAGTTTACTTCATCAAAAAGAAAGCAGTGACGAGACGAGGCAACATTGCAAGTGTTATTAATTTTAGAATTATTTTCATAAACGTGACGTGGCCATACATTTAATCAAAATAAAGTGTCTGGTGCTATTATTAATTAAGTCTAAATAAACTATTTGATTTGTAAGCTAATATAGTGACTTTTAAGGGTATATTTGTTACCAAAATATTGTGTAGATACCATTAGGGTAATCACAAATATTTTGAGGGGTACAATTGTTATTATCAAAACATCTAGACTGTCTAAAAAAAAGAAAGATTAGGGTCACATACTAACACAAATTTATCCACATCTTTTCTTTTGTGATGGATTTAATCGACGGTACGCGTTCGTTTATCCGCTTATTAGTGATGTAACATGCTTAAAGATCTCATAGCTAAAATTTCAATTGGTATTAAAGCACTTAATCGTCGTTTACACGTGCTTGATTACACTAAACATATTATTGATTACATATATTCATAACAGTGATTATGAATAGCTAAAAATTAAGAGCCTAGATTCTGATATGTATATATGAAACTATTTACATCTAGTTTCTGAAAGTGTAGCATATCTGAAATCTTTGAATTTTATTGTTTGAAACGTTATGAAACTTTGCTGTGCAGCATATATTATATGCTGCATTGTTATTTGGTTAAGTTAAAAGAAAATTGAATCTGCAAAAGAATTAGATAGATTAAAGTTCAATTCTTAAAGTTCTCAAAATGGTTGAAAGAAAAAACCGAGCGGTTACCCCGAAACGTCGGAACATACTCGCTGTTCCACCCGATTTTCTTCAACCGCTGCTGTCGCCAGCAATTCTTCTGCAGCCAGTGATCCTCCTCCATTCAACTAATCCGCAAATCTCTTCGAAAATAATATCAACGGGAAAGCGGGAAGTTAGGGAGGTTCTACCTTCACAAGCGCCGTATAATCACAGTCAGCAATCTGCGACGAAGCGGTGAATCGCGACGAGAAGAGTGAGGAGAAGAAGAAAATGTGGAACATTATCTTTCAGCTCCCATCCCCGTCGGGTTCTTCAGCGCAAACTCTCTCAAATTCCGCAACCTCTGTTTTTTCGCAACTTCAAAGTTCGAGAATTATTAATTTGAGGTTCTTGACAAAAACAGCTAAATCGAGTTTCGATGCAAAGCACTAATAATTGAATTTGATAGAATCTAGCGGTTTTCTATCCAAAAGTAATAACAGTACTCACTAACTTTAACGCGCTTGTGGTTCAATTTATTTTCACAAAAAAACTTCCAAATTTTGTCTCAATTATTTTCCTTTGGCAAATGAACTCGGTGATTCACTGTATTTCAAAATAGAGCAAGTATCCAGTTTCGGTGATGATTAAAAATAGAGGTACTGTTTGAGTTTGGAACAACTTAATTTTTACAAAATTGTTTTTAATTTTTGACAGGTATTTGGTAAATTGTTTATGAAATAGTTGTTGCTAGTAACAAAAACTAATTTAGCGTTTGGTAAAAAAAATTATTTAGGCTAAAAAGACTAAACTGTATTTTTGCTTTTAGAAAAAAAAAACAAAAGCTACGAATTTTAGCTTTTACGATTCATGTACGAAAATCTAAAATAACTTTTGTGTTTTTTGGAAAAATAATTTTGCCAAACATCTGAAAAGCGGTTTAGTTTATTTTAAAAACAAAAATAGGGCTAAATAAGTTGTGTCAAACGCACCCACCAGCGGTATATATGTTTAAGTTATGACTATTGTTGCACTTATATACTTAAGTTATTTTTTAGCAACATATATACCTAAATTATCATTCTGTTATCTAGAGCTACACATTAAAATCGCCAGAACAAGTCGCGAACAATTTTCTCAGTTCGCGAACAATCGCGATTTTGCGGCAAAAGTCGCGATTCATCGCGAATATGGGCAAAAGTCTCTCTCTCTCTCTCTCTCTCTCTCTCTCTCTCTCTCTCCCTCTCTCTCTCCCTCCCTCCCTCCCTCCCTCTCACAGCAGGGCCTCTCTCTCTCTCGCGATTCATCGCGATGCATCGCCGCCGTGATTCTCGCGACGCGTCGCGACCGTGAATCTCGCGATTTTGGCGACTATGTTCACGACTGGTCGCGATGCACGTTTGTGCAGCTCTACTGTTATCACTTATAACTTTAATGACGTTAATAGTCACCTCCCTGTCAATTATTTGTGTCAGATCATCAAATTTGCCACGTCGCCAAGAGTAAAGCAACATTTTATTTTTAATTTTATGAAAATGACGACTTAATTATTTTTTAGCCCAATGTCATATTTAGATGTCATGTAAACTAGGGCTGCAACCAGTCGGTTAACCTGTTTATGTTTTACTATTTGGTATCCTTAACCTAATTCTGGTTAGTCATGTTTTAATAACGTTAACCTGTTTTTAAAACCGGTTAACCGGAAAGCGGTTAACCTAATTTCCGATTATCAAAATCTGATTAACCTGTTTAATAACCTTAACATGTTTTTTATTTATAAATATAGCATTCAACACATTTTATCGCAACAATAACACATATCGGTCCAAAATAAATCGCAAATAAAACAACTCAGTTAAAAAAGAAACATACCGATCCAAAACATAAATTCAAAAAGTACAACAATTATAAATCATCCAAGAAGTCAATGAGACTTTTGATTGAAGAGAGAAGTAACCGTACTTAATTTAATTCTAAAATATTTACATAAAAAGTTAATATTAAAACCGGTTATACAAAAATAACCTTTTTTGAAAAATAAATAACCTGTAACCTTATCCTGTTTGAAACCGGATACGGTTAACCTTAACATGTTTCCAAAACAATTCGGTTACGGTTATTTTAAACCGGATAATTTTCGGTTACGGATTTAAAATTCGGTTACCAGTTATTTTGCACACCCCTAATGTAAACAATCTTAAATGCGACAAAAGTGAAATTTAAGGCATGTGCCTTAGTTGCTTTAAATAATAAGGTTAATGACGACGAAAATACTTAAAATTTGGTTAAAGAACCTCTCGTGTACCTAAAGTTTAAAAGTGGTGGTAAAAATAATCAAAGTCACATTTGGGGAGTTGGCCACTCCATTCTCGTAACGCCGTTAACTTACTCGTTAACTCTGGTCACGTGGCAAACGTGGGTTGCTGACATAACAATTTTTGCCACGTGGACGAGGTCACATCAACCTCGTTTACGACATATAAACTAATTAAACCCCTAATTAACAATATTTAATACAACTAAATAAACCCCTAATGATCACACTTAACAAAACAGATTTGTCCCCATGGCCAGAGTTAACAGATAAGTTAACGGCGCTACAAGAATGGAATGTTCAACTCTCCAAATGCAACTTTGGGTATTTTTACCACCACTTTTAAACTCTGAGTACATAAAGGCTTCTTTGACTAAACTTTGAGTATTTTCGCCGTCATTAACCCTAAATAATAACCAACTCGGGCCAGATTCTTCGTCCTCCTCCCCAGTTTCGGGTCGACGATTCGGTATCTTTCTTGGCGTTCAAATTTCAAATGAACCATGAAATTTGCAGGCTTTGTGATTGGGCTTTGGCTTAGGTTTTTGATATGGGCTTTTTGAGCCCTAAATCTATATATATATAAAAGCAAAATCTACTCACAATAAATTAGTTGTCTAATAAGCCAAGGATTTGACAATCCTCAATTTCTACATTTTTAGATTTTTTTAAATAATTTATTTATCACCAATTTAATGTATTGAGATTAGTGTATACTTTAAATATTATTTAATGTATCGAGTAAAATGGTAATCAAGTGGCATGTTTTTTAATATTTGCAACCTTAATCATATTAATAATTGAAACTAATGAATATATGGCATTACCATTTGCACAAACCAATATATTATTTATATCACAATTTGTGAGTTAATGTCTCAATTCTCAATTAAAAATCTATATCTATATCTATCTATATATATATAATATATAAAAGCATGAAGACAAGTTTTCTCAACAAATTTTTTATAATGACATCTTCAAATGCTATTTTTCTAGAATTTCGAATTAAATTTAAATCTATATATATATTAAAGATGTCTTTAAAGTTTTAGTAGCCTAAAAAGCCAAGGATTTGAGAATCCTCAATTTCTACAATTTTCAAATTTACAATTTTTTTAATAATCTATATATATACTAGTGGACGGCACCGCGCTTCGCGCGGTGGCGATAAAATTCGTAAGTGGTAATTGTGAGTAAAAGTATTTATAAATTTTATAATTTAAACTATTTGTTCTAATAAAAAAGATCTATTTTCACATCGATATTATCAATTGCTCAATTGTTTAGATAATGCTATCAATATTATTAAATATGAGCATATATATTATATATTAAAAAATCATAAATTAATTAGACAAAAATATTAAACAAACTTATACTTAAGTTTGTGATTGTTAATCGAGATACCTACATCAACATGAAGCTTAACTATTGCTCTATTTTCGGTAAAGTAACTGTCGGCTTCCATATATATGAACAATATATATTTTGAATTCTTAAAAATTGGTAGGTAACTGAAAAATTGTACTCTAAATAAGTGTAAATAAAATTGTTAAATGAGTAAGAGTTTCATTAAAAGAAATATTGAGATTTGTTGACAGCATCCGTGATACTTATGTAGTAATATATATATTAAAATATGATTCATGCGCAATATTAATATAAGAATTGATATATCATCCATGAATTGATAGATTGTTAGAAACTTAATTTCATATTGTATATTGTTTAGGTAATTTGTTCTTGTGTACTCGAAAAACGATAAATGAAAAAGCTAGCATTATGGTAAAACTAACATGTAAAACCACATAAAAGAAAATACTAAATTTATAAAAGTGAAATCATATAAAGTATTTAAGTTCTTTATTTTCCGTCAATTGTGCACAGCTTTATAAAACTTGATTCAAGAGATAATGGTCCTCTCACATATGTTTCTTGCATAATGCTAACTTAACTACCATTGGCATTAACCCCTCAGCCATGCGTGCCTCTCCTTTTTTCCCGATCAGTGGCGGAGCTAGGATTTCAGCTCTGATGAAGCCTAATGTAGTTATTAATAGTATTTTTAAATAAATTATTAACTCTTCTTTTCAAGCAAAAATTTAATTTGTCACTAAGCTTCTTTTATATCAAAAGAAGGTTAGAGGTAAGTAGGGTGGAGAACCGATGTGTTGTTTAAATAGGGGTTTAATTGGTAACATACATTTTAATTGCTTTTATCATCTTATTAATGACAATAGTAATTAGAGACGTTGAAAAACTAATTGATTTGCATATATACAACTTTCAATCCCATTGTTTGCAGTTATTATGTATAATTTAAATGTCAGGCAAGTAAAAAAATAAATTATATACATGCACTTAAGTGTAACATAAATACACAATTGAATGAGACAATAAAAGAATAATATTGTGGTTAAAAAATGTAAAAAATTGAGAAATAGGAATATATATATATCCTTGTATGTGGTTGTGCCAAGTCATGTTGAATAAATTAATTTATTTGATTGTTTATCTAATTCAAAGACATATATCAACATCAAACTCAAACAATTGTTTAAATATACAATAAATATTTAGAAAAGTTAAAAGTAATGGTTAACATAAATATAATCCCGCAATTAATCTATGCAAGAATAGAAGATCAATCAAATTCGATAAAATAAAATCTTTGAATTCAAAGGCTAAGTAAAACTTAAATATTTCATTTGTTAAGTGATGAAGTGTATTCATTAACTAAACCTTGAAATTAGTTGGTGTCTTGATTCTTTTCTTCTTAAATTGTCCTTGTTAACTTCTTAGTTCTTAGAATTATAATAAAAAATTAAGTGCTTCAGTTTGTATTATAATAAAAAAAATCTACATTTAGAAGGGTCAGACATTGTTCATAATAGTTTATTCTTGCTGCGGTAATTGAAGGACCTTGTTTATACCTTGTTTATATACAACTCATGCATTTTCAAATTAAAGAGAAAAAAAACTTGCAGTATCATTGATCAAAGCCAAAATTATAATTACAAAGCGCACATTATATTAGGAAATATAATTAAAATATTAAAATATGAAATCTAATTATAATTACCGAACAATAATATATCGAGCAATCTCCGTTGCCGCAAGAAGCTCCGTATGCCCAAGCAAATCACCAAATCGTCTATTTATATGAAGAAGAAAAAAATCATGATCATAAATTTCAATCGAATCCAATACATCATAAAAATCACTTAATAAAAGAAAACATCATCCATAAACAAAGAGAGAAAAGAAACACGATTCTTTTTACCAGAGAAAAAGGCTCTCACCGGAGTGTCGACGAAGACCCACGATCGGACGTTGGGGAAGTGTTTTATCGGGGACGAAACAGAGCTAGACATGTTTGAAAAGTCTTACAAATACAGTGAGAAGTGTTTAAAAAAAAGAGAAGTAAATGAGAATAAATACAAAGAAACATATCCAAATTCGCTAAAAAATCACTTGAGTTTATCGTCGGGGATGACTGGTTGCGGTCACAAAAGTCTAAGGAAATGAAATAGGCCTGAAAAAAAAAAAAAAAAAGATCTCAATGCTTAACGTAAAACAAAAAAGAAACACAAATTCTAATATGATAAGAAAGTTTTCTTTTAAGAGAATTTGGTACTCGATCGAATTGAGAAAATGAAAAGATTTGTAATATTAACTCTTGCTTTAATTGGATGGATTATTAATGGGTTAATTGATGGTCTGACTACTTGCATTCCTTCCCATAATATTAACCTGATGACTATTTGTATTTACTCACTCCATTGATATGTAAATGATGATATAGGCGTAAACACAATTAAGTAGAAGTTTTGATATTTTTTTATTTAAAAAAAATCTAAAATTCTTAAAAATAAGATCCTCAAATATTTGTTTCTATAGTTTGGCACCTCAAACTTCAAAAACTGTCCATATATATATATATATATATATATATATATATATATATATATATAAATAAAATAATCGACACAATCTTAAGTTAAAAAAAAAATAACAAAAACAATAAATTTAGTCATAAAAAAAAGACAAAAATTGAAAATGTCTCCAAATATTCATCTTATGAATCCGCCATTGCAGAGAGTCTGATACTTCGAAGACATTATGTTTCGTTCGACCAGATCGTTCAAAGTCTGATAAGATCGTTATCACAACAATAAGATTAATATTAAAAACAGATTGAGAAGAACTCATGTAATCATAATAAGTATAAAACCGGCAAAATTTATGGTTTGGAAACTACAGAGAACTTAAAAAACATCTATACATAAATACTTAATATAAAAATTTCAAACTTAATGGCTCAAAGAGCTTAAAATATCAATATATAAATACTCAATTTGGAGTTATCAAGAAATAAAATATTAAACATCACTACCGGTGCTCATGTAGTATCTAGAATAACTTGCAACTTTCCACAATGCACTATTAAGGTCTCCAACAGAACGCTACGAAGAGAGTGAATTAACAGAGACCAACACACGGAAATCATGCAAGCTTCGGAAATCCAAAGAATAGTTCAAGCAATTTGGCGTGCATAATTAAATTTAATTGGCGGTGAATTAAGCGGGAACTCGGAATCCTTAGTGTAACCCAAGATGATGGAAAGTTGAGATCTGGAAGTAGAGCAACCGGTACTTTTAACCTCGGGTAGTGCAAGCAAATAAATATACTCGGCGGAGGTGGATACGGTGACGTCGACCACTTCGTGAAATATAAGCAAATTGTTTATTATATATAAATTATATGGATTAATGTGTCATTAATGAATAATAAAAATATAAAATAATAAAACAAAAGTTGGAATTACAGTAAAAAAAAAAAAGACTTGTAATTTTGAAGTCTTGAAATTAGGAATGTTATTAATATGTAAAAAAAAAAAAAAAACGTGTTTATAATTAAAAATAGTATTTAATATAAAAAATACACCGAAAATAAAAATGACACGAATTATAAACATAATAAATTACATACAAATAAGAAATATATATATATAATTGAGAGCCTAATTCCATGGACCTTAGTCTTTATTCCATGAAAAGAAAATTCTTTAACCTTAGTCTTTATTCGCTGCCAAACATGTCTTCATTTTTTATTACTATAGATATAAATATAATTCCATCAGACCTCAAAGATTTAAATAATTTAAAAAATTCAAACCATAAAAATAGACTAATAGATGGATCAAGTTACTTACAGCAAGAGATTGAAGTCGTGAAGATGAATTAGCTAGGGGGTCAACATTTTCTGATTGTCAAACCACCAAAATATGTGAGGGTTATTTCTTCACCTGCATTCCAACCATATTTCCTTCACTTTTCATTGGAAAACAAAGTGCATGATTAGAGAGAAAAAAAAAAAAAAAAACTAAGTAATAACAAAATTTACCCATGTGAAGGTTATTTCTTCACCTCTATTCCAACCATCTTTCCTTCACTTTTCATTAGAAGACAAAGTGCATGATTAGAGAAAAAAAAAAGTAAATAATAACAAAATTTACTTAGCTAGAATCTGACGAAGTTCGCTTATACATTCTAGTTCTGCATAGTGTATTTGTGCTTTGTCATAAGTTCCTGCAAAATATAGATTTTAAAATAGCCCGACTTTTCGAGTTTGTTGATTAAACAACATTATTGCGAAAGCCATCACAATATATTATTCAATGGATAATGGATTCATTGACATAAACATATTCTATATATAAAAAAAGGGAGAATCAGACTATCGCGCAATTTCGGGTTAGGATTTTCTACTGTACCAAATGAGGGCATCAGAGAAACATCTTGATCATGGGAGCCTCGGTGGATAGCCTCGTCGTCAGCACGGAAAATAGAGAGAAAGCTACTGAATATTTTTCTCTCTTTTTTTGTATGTCTTTATGTATCACTTTGTTTTACCATCAATTAATTAATTAATATTGGAGAAGTTGAAAAAGTTGAAGCGCATAGAGTTTGGAATATGTAACAAAAAGGAAATGGAAGAGTTAACAATTAATAAGACCATTTATCCACATTCACTCACACATTGTTTCTTATTCATTGAATAAATATTAATTAGCAACTAATGAGAGCACTACACAAACATTTACACGCAAGTTTTCTAATTTAGAAAATGATAAAATCTTAAAAATAGGAAACTCATATTCCTTGTTTTGTAGTGTGCCACAACATCTCTTGAGATTTTCCTTTTATATATATATAGATTATAAAATGAGAAACTCACTAGTGACATGGTATTATAAAATTCAAATATTGAGAATTCTAATTTTTTTCATAACGCACAAGTGATGGCTTCATAAGAATTCTATTTTTTCTAGAATTTGTAATTCTTATTAAGTGGTGATTATAATTGATTGATCATCAAGAAAAAAGAGTTTTAAATTGTCTTAATCTGTGTAGATCATATCATTATTATTAAGTAGCATTTCATCCTCATCCAAAATCACCAAAATCAAGACTTTTTATTTTACAAATTATGCAACGATGTTTAACATGGAATACAAGAAAAGAGTTTTGAATTGTCTCTAATGTGTATAGATTAATTCATTATTGTTAAGTAACATTTCATCCTTATCCAAAATCAAAAGACTTTTTATTCTACGAATTATGTTGCGTTGTTTAACATGGAATACTTCATACGAAGGTTTTTTTTATTTTTTTTTATTTTTTTTTTATGAATACTTTAGGTTATTTTTTTGAATGAGTATCATAATTATCAATTGCAAGACCTTTGATCTTTCATATTCTAAGATAAATGTTAAGACTTTTGATTTCTCTTATTTATGAGTAAATTCATTTATTTGTATTTATGTCAAGTGTAAATTAAAGTTATGTCTTTTCATCTTATTTTTAATACTTTATAAATAGAGTCTTTGGGTGATGAAAATTACACAAACAAAAAATACATATTTATAATCCTCTTTCCTTATTCTCTAGAATGAATATTGTAAAAAATACTATCGTGTTGGTAAGTTTGCATCAATTCCATTTGTCACACAAACTCTTTTCTAATGTTTATTTAGACTATGTGTTAATTGTTATATTATAGGTTTCATTTTGCGTGGCCACAACTTTTTTTTTTTTTTTATATATTACAAAATTAAAAAAATTATATGTCTAATGATTTTTTATGTTTGTATTTTAAGAGGGGTCATATTCCACTAAATTTTTTAACCAGGTAAAAAAAGTATATGAAGCTTTCTATATGAATATTGGCTTATGAACAAAGCATATTTTAAATTTAATGTTCATTGTATAATTGGCTTTACTAATGGCAAGCGCACATTGTCGACAGAGTCTTCCCCTTCGACAACGGCAGTTTGTTCGATGCCATCGCCGCTGCTTTTTACGGCACCGGATCTACTCTGTATCATTCCGTGCACATTTCATTGCAAACCCAATGCAGATCGTTGCTAATATGCAAAGTCAGGATTCACTATTGAAAAAACGAAAGCTAGAGTGAAGAAGCAACACGAAGAAGTGATGTTTTTGTTTTTTGCCTGTAATGGCTCTTCCACCAGTGCACCCATGAGTCGAGACTCATATGCAGCGGGAGGAGGCTCGGATGAAGCATTTCGTCGTTGTTGGCTATCTTCTTTAATGGTATCTGCATATCTCTCCTCACACAATTTTCTTGAGTTTTTTTTCCTTTTTTAATATACCTTTGGAAAAGATAATTTGGGACTTGGCTGGTTTTGGTTTTGTTTTGTTTTTTTTCTCTTTCTAAAACCGTAGGTACAATTTTGGAATTGAAATTATATCTTCTTATGTTTTCTGTTTTTTACTTTCTTTGTTATTAAGGCTGGAGATTAATTTCAAAATATTTTCATTGCGGATCTATTATTAAGGTTGTAACTTTTAAGTGAGTTTATATACTTTTTGTTTTTTGTTTTTTTTTTATTCACAACAAAATTAGCTTAGTTAGATATTCAAATTATTTAAGTTTATATTGACATTTCTATCAGTATTGGGTTTTTTAGATAATTTTGGAGCTGTTTTATTGGTCACAACTTTGTGATTTTGGATCTGCACATGCAATGTCTAAAAGTGTGTAGTTTTATTTTTCAGTCCTTAATTACACTATTTATATGTTTTCCCTTATTATATGTGCAAATGATTTATATTAGTCTCTTATTTTATGAAATTAATGAGCACAAAAATCAATTCAAGAAATTTAGGAAAATAATAAAATGATTAACAAACAACTAAGAACATAAGAACAATAATGAGAAAAAGAAAATAACTATATGTAGCTTGTGTATTTTAACTTAACCATGGCTGCCATGACATATGACATCTACCGTTTATTCTTCACATATCCCATGTTATTCGTGAACATGATATATAATTTGTATATTTACAAGTAGCATTTCATGTTTAGTTTTCTTTATCTTTCAGTTATCTATCGTTTCTTCACTGTGATTATTTGTGATTCTTTTTCCGGTAGCATTTTTTCAGTCGAAAGTTGGTGAGCATATATATGATCCCTCCTTCTCGGCAAGTAAAAGGGTTCCTTTACATATATACATGCAAATCTGACATTTAAAAAAAATATTATGTAAATAATTATTATAGAAAATGAATTTGATTGAGCATTTCGTAGTGACGTCCAGGAAATGTAAAAAAGTCTGACAGTACGCGCCTCAAAACAATAGGCAAGGGAGTTTTTATGCGTGTGTACTTTAATAAAGTTGCAATTATGTATTTGCAAATTACAATATATTTTTTATTTTAATTCATAAAACTAAATAAATTTAGATACCAAGGCTACTAATAATTGTTAATTGATAACTCGATTATGACAACAAGTCTATTAATGCAAAAAGAATCTTTATTTCGATGACTTAAATAGATTCTACATAATAAGAGGTATTTCATAACCATTGACCATGATTCACATAAGAGTTAATCAATGATTTAATTAGAACAGAACAAAATGCTAATATAATTTTTTTCTATTAATCAATTTAAAAATAAGTTAAGTATAGTGAATGTGGATATCGGAAACAACAAATGGTAAAAGTAACAAAGCTAATTAGCAAGCATGTTATGACTATCCTTGGTAGAGTATTACAAGTAAATATCTGCTTTCTTTGTTTGTGATGATTTATGTATCTTATTAATTACCATGTTACTAATTAATTTTGCGCTCTAATTAAATTTCCTACATTTTTAAGTTAATAAAACCAAGCGAAGTGGATTAAAACCAAAATACTGAGCAAATTGTCTGTTAATGCAAAAAAAAAAAAAAGTTTTTGCCTTTTTTTTGTTTTGGTGAAAACTATATAATAATTTTTATTTGAAAACCTATAACTGCTAAAATATTGATTATAAAAGGCATAGGGAATAAGATATTGTTAAAAAATTACATAAACAGATTTCAACATCTAATAATAGACTAATATGGATTTCAAAAGTACTTTGTAAGGACCTTCACATGAGCGTGCATGCAATTTACAAAGAACAATTATGTGTATATATACCATATCTACAAAAATGGAGAGTGAATTAACTAATAGTTAATTCAAATTACAATCTAAATAATAAATGGACAAGTTTTTTTCATTCAAATTTACTAACATATTCTCTCGCCACCCCGCATAAACAATAAGGGTTTTTTTTTAGGATTCTCTATATACATATTCAATTGTTGTTATTAATGCAGGGATTTACCATGTTTATATTCAATAATAAAAGTGAGAATAATATTAACAGAAAATTCGAGCTTTTTATAATCGGCGTCGATTATGGTCTTCCGAATAAAATACATTCAATTCAAGTTCACAAACATATTTCCTCGCCATTGCGGATAAACAATAGAGTTTTTATTAGGATTTTCTATATATTTAATTGTTGTTATTACTAATGTAGGTTTTCACCATGTTTATATTTAACAATAAAAATGAGAATAATATATAAAAAATTGACTTTTTTTTTTATTCGGCGTGGATATTGGTCTTCTATTAAAATACGTTCAAATTCAAAAACATATCTTCTCGCCACCGTGCATATAAAATATAGATTTTATTAGGTTTTCTACATATTTAATTGTTGTTATTATTAATGTAGGTTTTTACTATGTTTATATTCAATAATACAAGGGAGAATAATATCAGCAAAAACTTCGAGGTATATTTGACCTAAATGTTGGTCTTCTAATCTTCTAATTAAAATACATTCAAATTCACAAAAATATTTTCTTGCCATTGCACATAATCAATAGAGCTGTTAGTAGTATTTTCTATATATTTAATTGTTGTTATTATTTATGTAGATTTTTACCATGTTTATATTTAATAATAAACCCGAGAATAATATCAACAAAAAAGTTTGAGCTTTTTATATTCGGCGTGAATGTTGATCTTCGGATTAAAATACAATCTAAAAAATAAAATTGTGAAAAAAAAATTCATCTAAATTATCTAAAATATTGTATCGTCACCGCGCGAAGCGCGGTGCCGTCCACTAGTTGCTATAGTATAGTATTCAATTGTGCTCCAAAAGATTCCAATACGACATTAGTAAAAGTCAATATATAACTATTAAATTAAATTAAATAATAAAAAACCAAACTAAGGCAAAAAGAATATTGCTACTAGAATGCTAGTAGAACTCATAGTTGAATAATTGAATAAAATTGTAGTGTGAATATTGAATTAAATCTATGTTCTTAATTAATTTCCATTTTCATAAATATTAAATATAGAAAAGAGGTTGACTTAAACACAATCTATCTATATATATATTAGTAAAATCACATGTATACAACATGACATGTTGTAACATGAGAGAATTGAGAATTCTATTTTTACAGAATTTAGATTTTTTTTTTCAAAAATCAATTCATATTAATAATCTTCATTTATTGTGCAAAAATTAATAATTTCAAGAGGCTATTAATTGAATATATTCATGAATGAATAAACATCAAGAGGCTTAAAGGTAAATTAAAAATTTTCATACGTTAAAACTCCTCGCATCTATTTCTGAAGATATTTTTTTAGGAGTTATAATGTTAGTGGATATAGGCCATAAAAAACCATCTATTTATTGTACATTCAATAAGTTAATTACATATTCAATAAAAAAAAATAACTTCACTACATATCAAATTGTATGTATAATAAAACACACGCATAATAATTAATTTATTCAGTTTTAGTTTATATATATATATATATATATATATATATATATATATATATATATGTGTGTGTGTGTGTGTGTGGAGAATGATTTGAGAAAATAGAAAATTAAGGTTGGGGTAAAAAAATAACTTCATGACATATCAAATTGTATATATAATAAAACACACGCATAATAATTAATTTATTCAATTTTAGTTTATATATTTATATGATTTTATTTGGAGAATGATTTGAGAAAATAGAAAATTAAGGATCGGGGAATTCTTTTTTCTAAAATTTGTATTTTTAATACCATTTTTATTATTTACTCTAAAGGAATATGTTTACACTATCAGGGCATTAAGTATGAATATCATTCTCTATCTCTATAACACATTTAAGTTTTGGTATTAATAATTTATGAAGTCATTTAATCTATAAGGCATTTCAATTCAACCAACCTCTCCATGGACTCGCATATAATCCAATGGATGTTTATCTGATGCATCTAACTAATCCTATTATCAGAGATTTTATATATTTTTTACATATATTTTCTTTAAATAATTAATGTATCATATCCTATTAACTACATTGAATGTAATAAAAGCACCATAAACATATTAGAAACAATATCAACGTATGTAGAATTGGAATTGGAATTGGAATTGGAATGAGCACTCATTGATGGTATTTATTAATGGAATGTATATGATTAACTACTATGTCTGGAATATAAGAAGTCACCATGCATGTATTATACTATTATATATAATATACATCATCTCCTAGCACACCAGATTTTTATTTTTTATTTTTACCGCTTGTATTTTATAGATGTATTATATATTGTACCAGAATGAATTATATATATAGATTATAGGAGATATATTTGATGTTTTCTTTCTCCGGTTGCAGCTTTCGGATCTACATTTGATGAGGTTCTGATATCTTTTGTTGTACTATATTTTTTATAGGGGCTATGATTGGCTGTCTTTTTTTAGTGGCGGCTTACGGCTTTCAATTGGTGAGTGTTTGATATCTTTTATTTAGTAAATTGTTATTTTTCTCTTATATTTTTCTTTTTTTATCAGTGGGTTTGTAGTGAACGATTTTGTTTTCCGGCGGTTCCGATCTACAATTGGTGAGAGTTCTATATCTGTTGCCGTATGAATGATTTATTTTCTCATTTCTTTATATGTTGTCGTTTCTAATTTTATAGATTTTTAATGTACTTATATTAAAAATTATTTCTTTCCTCATTTTTTTATCGATGGCTTTATGGTGATGGATTTTCCGGTGGCGGCTTTCCGATCTACAGTTTGTGAGAGTTCGATATCTTGCGGTGACAATTTTAACATGGGGCTTCAATTGCTCGAGGGTTAACAGTATTGTTATGAATTATGATTAATCGAGGTCTTACTCATTTAATAGTTATAACTGTAGACAAAGACTCTTCTAATCCTACATTCCAACTTCTATAAATTTTACATAAATATTTACTAAGAAGATAATGTTTCAGTTGTTTATGTATTTTTATATAAAAAATTGATATATATATATATTTGCCCATAATTAATAATAATAAAAAACAAAATAATTCTAAAAATCAATTTGTTTAGTTCTATGATACATGTATTTCGTTTATAAATAATATTTTATCGCTGGTCAACTAGTGAAATAATCATGATGCAATTGACAAAGAAATCGAATAAAGAACAAAACAAAAACAAAGATAAGTTATGGTTTTTTATTCTTATTATATTATACCTTTGATTTTAATTGATACTTGCGGCAAAAGTAGCATAAATTATCTTTTTATATGCTACATATTCTAAATTTCAATTTATCGTGGTAAAGTACAAAAAATAAAAAAATAGTTCCGTCGTAAAAAAATTTAAAACTTACGGCACGACCATTTTTTGGTCTTTTTTGAAATTTTTGTCACCGTAAAAATATAAAAATTGAAACATACGGGTATTTTTTTAGAAATTTTATGACGACAGATAAAATTTAGAACATATCGCGTACCAGAGAAAATTCACGTTACGGTTACTTTTGCCGCAAACATTCCTTGAATATATATATATATATATATATATTATGAAAATAGAAAAGCCAAAAAGCCACGTAGATTGAAAGTCAGCCCTTTCTTTCTTTCTTCTTCTCCTCTCAGACCAACACAGAGCTTCCTTCCAAGCCCAAACTCCAGAGAGAGAGAGAGACCGCCATGGAAAACCTCGCCGTTTTCACGCGCAATCCCATTCTCTTCCCTTCCTCCGCCGCCATTAAACCTCTCTCTCCACCTCCCTCCTCTCTCCTCAAGGTCTCCTCTCCTCTCCATCCATTCATCACCTTAACAGATTCGTTCATTCAGTTTTTTTTTTTTTTTTTTTTTTTTTTTTTTTTCAGGTTCAGAGGACACAGCTATCGCTAGCTGCGTCGAGCTCGCTCTCCCACATTCGCCGAAATGGCAAGTGCTCCGTGGCGCTAAGGTCAGATTGGACTCCGATTCCGGCGAGGTTTTTGGTTTTCTGGTTATGGCGTTTTGTGAATGTTTGGGTTGTGCGATAGGGACTCTGTGGAGCTGGCGGAGATTGATTGGGACGGCCTCGGGTTCGGATTCATGCCCACGGATTACATGTACAGCATCAAGTGCTCGCAGGGCGGCGAATTCTCCGGAGGCGAATTGCAGAGGTTCGCCAACATCGAGCTCAGTCCTTCTGCTGGAGTCTTGAACTACGGACAGGTTTGTCTCTCGCTCGATCCATGTCCGCCATTTCCTTGCGCTGGAAAGCTTCGCATTCGTTTGTCTCCATTTTTGTTTGTTTCAGTGAAAGAAAGAATTGGTTTTTAGAGTGTCTGATGTTGTGAATGTATTCAAACACCAAATTGAAATCTCAAGTAAATTAGAAAGTCTTGTGTGGTTTCTATCAGGGTTTAAGTTTTTGGGGGTAAACCGTGCCTCGTTTACCGAAAACCGCGAGTACAAGAGTTACTGAGGGTCTAGCGGGTTTTACCAAAAAACTGAGGATATAATGGGAAATCCGATGTTTATCATCGGTTGCCGGTTTACCCGTAGAAACCTTGTTGGTAAAATAGTTTAGTATCGGTTAAAAACCCCACAATTACCTTTGCCATTTTATGGTTTACCGATAACCGTGAATAGAATGGGAAACCCGATGTTTATCCGTATAATCTAATCGGTAAAATCCTTGTCGGTAAACGGCATGTGAAATACCCGTGGGTGTTCTGGAAAGCATTTTTTTTTTCCTGGTGCATAATGATAAAGTTTCATTTTTTGTCCTAGATATAGAATGAGTACATAATAATTATATATACATATATGAGACTGTATAATCCTTTTTTTTTTGTTCCCTAGGGCTTGTTTGAAGGTTTGAAAGCCTACAGAAAGGAGGACAACACTATTCTTCTGTTCCGTCCCGAAGAAAATGCTTTAAGGATGCAAATGGGCGCTGAACGAATGTGCATGCCCGCGCCATCTGTGGAGCAGTTTGTGGATGCCGTAAAGGCGACAGTTTTAGCAAACAAACGTTGGGTAATGCTCATATAAATCTGTATCGTGTTTATATTTATGTTCGTATTTTTTATAGTTGATATCTTCTTTCAGATTCCTCCTGCCGGTAAAGGCTCCTTGTATGTGAGGCCATTGCTGATGGGAAGTGGAGCAGTTCTCGGTCTTTCGCCGGCTCCTGAGTACACGTTTCTCATTTATGTCTCGCCTGTCGGAAATTATTTTAAGGTTTGACCTGATGAGCTATTTTGAATTCCAGCTGCAGAGACAATAAAACTGAACTGATAATACTCCAAAACCGCGACTTCCTTTTTTCATCACTGTAATCGTAGATTTCGCCTATAGGAGTGAATGAGGCTTTTCAGTAATCAGTGTTATAGGAACGGATATAAAAAACGATTCAAAACCGAACACGTAACCCAACAATATTCACAAAGAACCGTTCTTTCTAGTACACAGCCTACACTCTCCAAATGATGTCTCGAATTAATTCGACGAAACAAAACATAAACGGTACAAAGTCCTAGTCGCCTATAGACAGACTTTTAAGCGTAAAAACGTAGTAAAGCACTTAAAAAGGACAGAATAGTAGATAAACTGAGTGACCAATTTGCCCTTCCTCCGAGGCAACTACCGGAATTCGTTTGGACGATCAGTATACTATCGTCATTTGTATGAACTTATATAATGTTTTATTGGTATAAAATTGTCGTTATTTTTTTAATTAAAGGTTAGAGGAACTCATAGAAACCTACCTCGGCTGTAAAGTTATCTTTATTTGAAGTCATAAATTTAGTTATTATTTTCATATATTTTTGGCAGGAAGGTGTGGCACCGATACATCTAATAGTTGAAAACGAATTGCATCGTGCAACGCCAGGTGGCACCGGAGGCGTTAAGACTATAGGGAACTATGCTGCCGTAAGATACTCTTTCTACTCATATGGCTTGATTTTTCTGCAAAAAAAATACATAATTGACTCTGAACTTAAACTGCTCAGTGCTCAGTTTAAATAGAAGAGTTTATTGATTAGAGAATTGGGTCAATATGTAAATCCGATAAAGTACGCGTCCTTTGTTTGGCAATTTTGATCAAAGTTACTTTCGAACTTCGATAGAACTGAAGCTCAAATTGCATGGAGTATATAATATGCACATTTTAAACCCGTTGTTTGTTCATTTCAGGTTCTAAAGGCACAATCCGAAGCAAAAGCAAAAGGGTACTCGGATGTCATTTACCTTGATTGTGTGCACAAAAGATATCTAGAAGAGGTGTCATCTTCCAACATCTTTATTGTGAAGGTAACATCTATGGTCTTCTCCTATTGTATAGTTCCATTGATTGTAGAAAGTTGCTTCAGTTCTCATTTTCGGGGTAAAAAGGGAAAATTGAAAAATGACTTCTCCTAGATTGATATTCTCCTAGATTGACTTCTCAATAAAATGGCATGTGAAATACCCGTGAAGAAATATTTACCATTTTATTGTTTTTCATTTAATATTTTGACTCTTATTTACATTTTATTGCTTTTGGTTTATTTGTTCATTGGTTATTATGAAAGCTATAATAATAGCATATTTCCATACTATTGTTTGTTGAAATTGTTAATTAACTAGCTTAATATACAACGAAATAATAATACTCGACGCTCTTTTTCATTTTCTGCCTATGGGTACGGCTAATATATTCATTCTGGTGTTTCTTAGGGCAACGTTATATCGACTCCTGCAATAAAAGGAACGATCTTACCCGGTGTTACACGAAAAAGTATTATCGATGTCGCTCGCAGTCAAGGTTTCCAGGTATGTTACTGAATTAAAATGTTCGGTTTGAGAAAATTCACAAATATATTGTCGTATTCAGTTCCACCTCCCTATGCACGTGCAGGTTGAGGAGCGTCTTGTGGAAGTGGAGGAGTTACTCGAGGCCGATGAGGTGTTTTGTACTGGTACGGCTGTTGTCGTATCTCCGGTGGGCAGTATCACTTTTCTCGGTAAACGGTAAGCACGTTCACTTTTCTCGGGAAATGCGACAAAGAAGTAAAAATCAAAGTTCGACAACACGGGAAGTTCAAGGACGTAGCTGATAATTTATTGCGCTTAATAATATATATCCCAAGGTCTCATAAAAGATATTGTTCTTAGTTTAACGTCGCATATTGCTGATGTGGCAGGGTGGTATACGGCGACGGAGGCGTAGGTGCGGTGTCGCAGCAACTCTATTCCGTGCTGACCAGATTACAGATGGGTCTAACCGAGGACAATATGGGTTGGACCGTCGAGCTCAGCTAAAATGCCCGATTGTGACAGAAGCTATAACTCACAGGCAGTCAGGCACCCGGAAATTTTCTCTCCTTCGTAAGTTAAATCTTCCATGGCATAGAAAGATGTTTTCACTTTGCTTTCATGTTTCAGAGACGGCACAACAGTAGAGTAGCTTTCTTGTTTCCCGTCGATCTCGGATCATAAGGAACACTTGTATCTTAGTGAATAATGTCTCGAGTTTTTCAGCAGTATTTAATTAAAAATCGTATTATGTTTGTTGAAGTTTATCAATTTTTCCCTTGGTAATTTGCTGATCTTCACAAAATTATTGAAGAGAATAAATGGATTATATTGTAGGGGTGAAACCTGGAGCAATTACCGGGTTTTGCCCTTTTTTGGACCGGTCTTGGTTTTGATATCTTTCTGAAACAGGGGATTGTCCCCGTTCCGCTTCGAAAAGATTGGTAAAAAAAAAAAAACGGAGATTGAGTTGATTTGGTTTTTGAAAATAATTTTATTGAGCAGTTAATTTAAGTTAAAATCCAATTATTTATAGTGATTTTTAAAATTACAAAAATACACTCAAATCAGATGAAAATAAACATGAATTATGGGCTCAAAAGATTACATTGAGCCCAATTTGCCCCATTATTATTTACTAATTGAATTATTAAGTTCTACTCTGAAGGCCAAACATATAAGCCATTTCAAAAATATATTTTATTTACAGGTCCTTGGCATTTCATTCTATCGCCACAAGATCTTGGCAAAAATAAAATAAATAAATAAATAAACAAAAGGACCAACACTAAAATAGTTGTACTTTTTGTGAATTTAAAAGTGAATTTATAATCTTATCCTCATATTTTCGACATATTAAAGATTTAAAGCTAGTAATAAAATAAACCTTTTTCTATTATTTTGTTTGTTTGTTATTTGTTTTCTTTTCCTCTCGTAATTAGGGGCCTCAATTTCGTGAGCTATATTGCTTCTGCTTGCCTTCAATACTTTTGCATTTTTTAATATATATAAAAACTAAAGATATTTACGGAATAAATACTAGTAAGTAGTAGTTTAGGGTGGCATAGTATCTCATGTATCAAATATGAATGGTAGTAGGAAAATAACAAAGTCAAATCATAATACTGAGCACTTGTCCGCTATAAACAAATAACGAGATTATGCCGTTCCAAAATACAATTTTATAGATACTTATGCCACATGCCCTCCCCACAACTATCCCTAAAAACTATAATATAGAAACGAAGATTTGACATTAATGCCCTCTAAATTTAGCATTTTGGCGCTCATTGTCTTACATATCTTTAAAAATAATAAAAAAAGTATTAATTTGTGTACAACATATGACTCATTAAAATGTAGTTTTATTCAATGAATTATCGAACGAGAACAATATATTAGATTATGCGACTATTCTTAAGCAATCAATGTGTATAGTTGTTTATAAACTATCAAAATGCATGACAAGTCATACAAGATTGTAGAAAAATAATAAAAATAACAAAAATATCCTAAAACAAGTCACGTGTTGCACAGAGATTAAATTTTTTTCATCATTTTGTTGTGCGGGAACGCTCTAATTTTCGAAAGTAAAATGATTGGTGTTAAAAACTAAAATTCAAGACGAAACTTGCACCGGGACGAAAATTCAAAATTATTAGTGATTTATTCTTCTATATAGAAATTAGTGGCACTACCACCCATTAACAAATAATGATATATCCAATAAAGATGCCACCAAGATTATTACAATCTTTACAAGCAAGATTTTGATTTCTTTTATTCCAAGATTTATGTAACACTAAGATTATATCCCAACTCTTCTTATTATAAACAACTTAAGCTTCCATCACCATCATCTTTGTCTTATATGTATATATATATATATATGCGTGTGTGACATTTTCTGTCTCTTTTCATGGGTCTTTTACCTCAAAAAGGTAAACATTATGAAGAATTGAAGAAACCGCGTTGATCTTTTTTTACTAAGTATTATTTTTTATTTATGACTAGTCTTTGATCTTCAAATCATGCATAGGAAAGTTTCATGGAGTTCTTTTCCCAAGGAATTATGAGGAAGTCAATTATGGAAACGTTCTTTAACTTTGCTTTGCTTTGCTCTGCTCATAAAGCATAGACTCTACGTGCAACTATAATGCGTTTGAGCTCATCAAAATAAGTTATCTTTTATATACATATATAATAGAGATATTTGTGGTATAAGTACCGAATTGTATACTAAGTGCGTTTGCGTATTGTCATTCGAAAAGCAATAGTATTCAAAGACTACAAAATCGTGTTGAGATTTAATTTCAACTATGTCTCGTTAAAGTTTCTCTGACATGGAGAACATATGTACACCTATCATTAAATCCCTAAAACATTGACTATTCTGTACTTCTATTTGCATTCATAATCTATTTGCATTCATAAAAATTCGACGACGGAAATCATCCTTTAAACATTATTACATCTGAAGCGTAGTGTAAAGTCCTACGCCGAGACACGCTTCAAGCTTGCCGCGACACTTAACCCATTCAACAACGGAAATCATCCATCGTCTGATTTACTACGATACGATAGAGGATCCCACTACACATAAAATCTGTAGTTAAAACTCTTTAACTACAGATTTGGTACTAGTGTGAGATGTATCCGAGCTCAACATATGTTAATTTGTTACAGACAAAATTGGTTCAATACTTTTTTTCTTTCTTTTTGCCCCTTTTACGTACTATTATAGTTAAAAAAAAAAAAAATAGAAAGATTCCAATAGATTTGGTATAAAAATTGGGTACTCATATCACAAATATCCAATAGATATGAAATGGTGTTTATATACTATTTCTTCTGAATTTTCTCAAACAAGAATGAGTATATATTATGTGTCATGCAATTAGCGTGTCATGGTCTCTTTGTTCTACCATAGGATTCCTTTTTCTTTTATTAACCACATCTGTTTTAGCAAATATAAACTGGTATTTGGCTTTAAATATTTTTTTATTTGTAATATAACTCTAATATTTTTTCTTTTGGTACATAGTGTAAATTGTGATATTATCATTTATATAATTATAATTTTATTTGTATATTTCGGATATCAACATAATTACATATAATTTGAATTTACTTCGCAAAGTTATGGCGCTCCATGTTTTACTAGTTTTTTTTTTTATTTTAAATACGAAATGACCTAATTAAATAGCACCACTGGCAACATTTTTTTAATAAAAAAAAAGAGCAATATTTTGGAAGTCGTTTCCAAGTCTTTCAGGTATATTTTTAGTCAATATATGATGTATGTTTTTCGTAAAAAATAAAATATACATGTTTTCTGCTTTGTATTTTAGCTGGTTTCAGACTTTGTATTTCTTGTATTTAATTACAATATTCTTGACATATATATGTGACTAACAAGTCAATATAAGCAATAGGTCTAGATTTTATTATTCCTCTATTATAGAAGAATTCAACCTTTTTCTAGAAGAAGAAGAAGAAGCTAACTAATATTTGGAAAAGTAAATAAGATGTAATTTCATTTGAGATTGTTTGGATTAATTACTCAAGCTAGTTAAATTTCAAAGTACAAAGCTTAAATTGAATTAAATTGTGGTATCATGGACTCTCAAACAAAAACACGAGTTTGCCCTTAATTTAGTAAGCACGGATTTTTCAATCCATTAGTCAAAGGGCTTAAGTATGTTGATTTATAAAGTGACAATTATCTAAGATTTTTTATATATAGACTTAAAAAGTAATGCTACGCACAAAGTAGACGATATCATATCGAATAAAAATATTTAATGAACTCCAACAAACAATAATAGATCGGGCTCCGCTCTCACCCGCGCCCGTCCTTTCACGACCACTAATATTGGCCCTAAAATTGTAAAATGAGGTAGAGAAAAGATAGGCATGATTACAAACAATAAGAAGGCAAGAATTGATGTTCATTCCAAATCATGTCCCCAAGTACACCAAAATCATGCATGATCACTTGATTGCATTATAATTGTTATTATTATTAATATTTATAAAGTATGAGAACTTCCTAAAAGTGTACATGATGATCACTTGATTGGTAGTTTCGTTCCACTAGCAAGTTGAGATATTACATGCATAATTTGAAAGAAAAATGCCTCGAGAGAGAAGATAATAATGGTGGCTTTTAGCTGTATAATATCAGTTTTTCCACTTAGTTTACTTGTCTTTTAACACTACAGTCAAAAAGAGACTCTTTCAACCCAAGTCGGTCCAAAATTACACACATATTAAGATGATAATTTTTCTGAAAAGACAAAAAAAAAAAAAAAAAAAAAGAGTGAGAGATCATAGTAATAAAATTGAAAAATATTCGTGTAATTACAGAATTTTGAAAAATTATATTCCGGTTTCTATTATTATAAAGATATAGGGATTTTAAAATAATATTAATTCATACAGTTTTTTTTTAATATATTTTAAATCACGAATCGTCGATGTTAATTAGCCGTTTAGACTTAGAAAAGATTATTTTTAAAGAAACTCGATCCGGAAATTCTGCTTTCTGGAGTAAAATGGAACCGGAAATTCTTTTTATGTTTTTCTTTCTTTCTTCGTAATATGAAAAACGGAATTATGAAATATATATGTATATATATATATATATATCTGGGCCCAACATTGACCAATTCTCTATTTGTTAAAAAGTGTGTGTACTTCAATTTTCACACGAACTATGCATTCACTTTAGAAAAAAGATAAATATAAAAATGTTAAAACATTTTATATCGGTTAAGCTTGAAAGAATCCAAGGGAAAATGTGAACCCGAATGAATATCAGACTCAGACCAACATGAAATACATAATTAATTAATTAATTAATTACTCCCTTAATTTTTTGATTAATTCTTCCATTTCACACCTAAGTAAAAGTCAGCCTTTAGATTTGTAGTATTTTATAATAACGCACCAAGTTTTATATGTTTTGCCTCCATTTATGATCTAGCTTTTTGACCTAATAATAGAAACTTTATGTAAACTAAAATTTCCAGGCAATATTTAGACAAGCAAGCTAGGTCAAACTATGACGCATTTAGACATGACAGTGGGTTTCTTTTGCTTTGTGACTGTTTCTACAAGAGAGTTGAGTAATTGGAGTAATGCCCCTCAACTTTATTTATTGTGCACTTTCCCTACTAATTAAAATTTACTATTCGGAAAATTTTCAAAAATATCACACATTGTCCCTCAATCATCGTTAAAAATGACAAAAAATGTTATCATGTGTGCAATATGTAACTTATTTTGGGACTCGTTTTTGTTAAAAAAAAATTCAAATGTCGTTGAATGTCTTACTTTTTCTTTTTCTTTTTTTAATTCTGAAGATTATTTTTATTGCTTCACAATAGTGAATAGTCTCATCTCATGATCTCGTGTATTGATATTGTTCGTGAACTAACAGATTATAAATACCCTCGAATAAGTCTTTCGTTGCGGAAAAAAATAAAATTTTTGATCAGTAAAAATATGGCTCAGCAGGCTACGCTTTTTAACAAAATTAAGGGGTAGTGTTAAAAAAAATTATAGTTCAAGGGCCTTACTAGCAATTACTCTTAAAGCTTTTTGCGTAATTCATTTATCTATTAAATTATCTTATTTAATAGTCTAAAAGTAATTCCACGTGTGTTGGGATAATTGGTGGTACAAACAAAAAAAATCACCAATTATTGTTTAATCAAACCCTTTGATATGATCAAGGGAAATGATCAATTATTGTTGCTTTAATTTCAAGGTTAATTGATATTTCTAGTGATCAGGATTTGGTCATCTAACTCTCACCCAATTTTAATCCACGTGATCCTTATACTAGACACACCCCATTTTATCTCCTTCTAGATGTCTCTTCATATGATTTTAATTAATTACATGGAGCCTCACAAACATACATAGGTCTTAATTAATGTTTCAATATTAATAAGTCAAGACTCTATTCAATATCATCAAATTCAAATAGTTATTAATGTTACATCGAAGCTTAGTTTATATATATATATATTTATAAATTATATACATATATACGTCTTGTACTCAACATGCTACCTATATATATTTATAGACTATTGCATGAATACATCGATTATAAGCTAATGCAAATCCTTCAAAATGTATCCTAAATTTTTTATTTTCTTTCTTCAAATTTTTTAACTCTAATTCTTTCTCTTTTACCTTTAATTACAAGAATACGAAGCCCTCCCGAAATTTGAATCGTGGGTCGGCCTTGATTAACACACCGATGCACGACAAAATTAAATGTGATATTTAAATTATGATATATGACCATAATATTTTTAAGTTATAATTAAAAAGGTGATATTACAAATTACATATCCTACAACATGGCTTACTTCATATCGATCACCTTTATATGATCACCATATTTCTTTACACAATGTTTCATGCGTAATACATGAAAAAATCATAACTTGATAAAAGTCATTTTTGAGGAACCATTCAACCAACTAATCGTTTTAAGTTATAATCATATTTTAAGGCTCTACTGTTTCTTCCTTATGGGTCCACTAATTTCAATCTCTTAAGTCATGCATGGTCATCACAAAGCATCATCATGTGCATATATTGATTGTGATTTAAGAAGCAATACAAGGAGAAATAAATAAAAATGACCATATTATTATTAATATGTATGTAGATTATTGTTATTAATAATTTTGTGTTATATATCCCTTGGGTATTTTAGTACTATTGTATGTGTATAGGACATGCCATTAAAACGTGTCAACAAATAAAAATGTGGCGTGATTATTAATATACATTAATCATTAAATATAATTCTATCAATAATCAATATACGTGTTGCTTTTGGTACATTAATTGTCAATGAAACATTTTAATTTTTTTACAAAGCATGCATATCAAATGTTATATATATTTATAGCTATATTTATTCTCTTAAAGTACGTTGATAAATGAAAAAAAAAAATGATTGAAAACAAAAGATAAAGTATTATAAACACATCCAAAATATTTAATACAAGTAAAAGGTCTCATCTTTTCATATTTTCTTCCCAAAATCACCTTTTTAAAATTCTGTGACCCCTCTTTCCCATATGTTCTTCTTCTCCAGCTAATCTCTCTATCTCTCTCTCTCTCTCTCTCTCTCTCTCTCTCTCTCTCTCTGATCCCCTCTATATATACACTCAAACCTTACCATCTCTCCTCTGACAAACATCAACAACAACAAGAAGAAGAAGAACAAGCTGTTGACTATAACACACGCACTTTCGAGCTCAGAATATACTCACTGATCATCAAGAAAGAGAGGATGGGAAGAGCTCCTTGCTGCGACAAAGCCAACGTGAAGAAAGGGCCTTGGTCTCCCGAAGAAGACGCCACTCTCAAATCCTACATTGATCAGAACGGTACCGGCGGTAACTGGATCGCCTTGCCCCAGAAGATAGGTACAGATATCTATATATGTAAACATATTCAAGGAGCTAAAACTAGGGTTCCTAAGAGAGTTTTGTATAAGCTCAAGAAGAAGAGACTACAAGGGCAAACGAGTAAATACTTATATGCTTTATCAATCATGTCAGGGTTGAAGAGATGTGGGAAAAGCTGTCGTTTGAGATGGCTGAATTACCTTCGCCCAAACATCAAGCATGGCGGATTCTCGGAGGAAGAAGACAACATGATTTGCAACCTCTACATAAGCATAGGAAGCAGGTATACAATACATACATATATATATGTATAGTTACATGAAGATATGATCAAATTGTTTTATAATGTACCAACATTGCACTAAAATTCATTTCTAACTTTCCGTTGACCGAAAAGGGTGTTTGTGCAAACATTTCTTGTAAATTTTTTAGATTTTTAAAAAAATTTGGTTGCAAACTGTTTCGGGATTGGTCATCATTTTCTATGGAAATACAAATTGTATTAAGATTAGTCTTTTGATTCATCGTCTTCGCCCAATCCACAGGTGGTCAATTATCGCGGCTCAATTGCCAGGAAGAACCGACAATGACATCAAGAATTACTGGAACACAAGGCTGAAGAAGAAGCTGCTCGGAAAGCAGCGCAAAGAGCAGGCGATTTCAGCTCAGGCCCGTCGCCGGGCGAACAATTTTGCTCCGAATCAAGGAACGAACCGAGAAATATTCAGCTCCCGTGGAAACCCTAATTTCAACGAAACAACCACTATCGATAACCATTGTCTTCAGCCGTTCGGGCCATATCACATGACGGGCCACGTGCCCTTCTGGCCAGAGCTACCACCAGCCATGGCAAGCGCCGGTCAAAGCCCCGACGACAGCTCAGTAAAGAATCTACTCGTGAAGCTCGAAGGAAGATTCTCCGACGGAGCGTTGACTTACAACTATCACGATCATCCTCATCTTCTCGCCTCGGCTCAGGGTCAAACCTATCAAGCCCCCAGCTTCGACGCCCTCACGAGCAACACTTACAACGGCGAATCTTCTTCAGGCTACGACCAGAGCCTCGTCTTCCCATTAGGGCTCGAGAATCTGCAAGCCGAGCTAAACGAGCTCATCAACTACAGCAATTACCAGCCGGAAGACGAGCAGTTAGCGGCACTAAACGGTAATTACGCCGCTGATAATTCCTCCGAGGGTTTGTACGGATCGTTTGAGTATCAAGTGGCCAATGGAAGCAGTGTCAGTGCCAATAGTACAACTTCATTGGAAAGTTCAAGCTCTTCAATGGCTAACTATAACTCAAACATGGTTTGTGATTATAGCCATAATTATTCTAGTAGTTACTTTGGGACTAGTGATAACCAAGTGATTATCGATGTATAATTAGATAATAATATATGTTTAAATTAATTAGTAGTAAATGGGTGGGGATTTGTTTGTTTAATTTCAATTTACATCTACAATTTTCATTTAATTCCCATATATATATATGTATTAGTTTTTCTTTTTGTGATTCTGAATTAATAAGATCCATTGAAGATTCAATTCTTGTGTACAATTAACTGTACTCTTTTTGCACTTATTGTCCTATATATATAATATATATTATAAATATGGGCAAAGGATTAATAGTGTTCCACCATGTTGAAAGTGAAACACATGGGTTTGAAATCTAATCTGTTGAAAAGTACCCCATGAAAAAAATGTACTATGTAAAATTATAGACAAAGCCCATATTTATATAATTAAAGGTATAATATAATATATTTATACACATATAAATAGTAGAAAAGCTGTGTTCAAAAAAGGTTAAAGCCTTGACGTTTTTGGCACAACTTGCTCGGCTCTATCAAAGCAAAGGCATCGAATATGGCGGCTTCTTCTTATTGCTTTCTACAATATTGGATATGCTAATAATCCGTTTATTTAGCAGTATTATTATATTAAATTTTCCTCATCTTAAGCATAAGGGTATTATGGTAAATAAGTTATTACGTGGCTACAGTTTTTGGAATCGTATGATGTACATATATTTTTACTTTTTCATGAATATATAGGAGTACTAGGGTTGCAGTTATGATTTTTATCATCCGAATCCGTTTCCCATATTAATCCGGCTATGCGATATAGTTTTTTTTTGGATATTTTGGAGGCTTTATTTACGGTGAATCAGAGAGATCGAGTCGATATATATGCATGATCGGATGATCCCATTACCCGGAGTCTATATGGGTGCATTCAGATTAGAGCTTTATACTACCCGGCATTGAGTTTTTTATTATAATGAATTTCTCTTTTCCGCAAAAGTCCGTGGTTTGTTTGTTTTTTTTTAATCGAGTCTTTCATAATTTTTCTATTGCTTTTGTTCGATTTTTAATCATTTCTCTGACACGGTAATTTGGGATCAATGTTATATAGTTCTGTATATATTTTTCCAAATGGAGCAAGGTTTATCTGATGCAATATTAAAATGCTCATCATATATATATATATATATATATATATATATATATATATATATATATATATATATATATATATATATATATAAACTAATTAGTGAGTATTTCTCGTCGTGTAGCTCCAACAGTATACACACACACACATATATATATATAAACTAATTAGTGAGTACTTCTCGTCGTGTAGCTCCAACAGTATATACATTATACACACACACATATATATATGCATGTATGTATATATTCTATGACTGTACCATGAAGTGGCCCCACTTGTTGTCATTTGGCCATAAGTTTAGAATAATTAATAAATAATCACTCTGATAAATTCCTTTTTGTTTTTTTGCTGTCATTTTATACATTTTCTAATGCATGATTATATTTTGTGATACTTCTTGAGAGAATATATATATATATATATATATATATATATATATATATAACACTTGTACCTCCTAGAAGAAAAAAAAGTATTTATCTTTTTATTTTCGGAAATAGTCAAAAGAATTATGCAAATTCTATATGTATTTCTCTAGTCAAACACTTTTCATAGTTAGGGCAATATGCTTGACAATGTGTTTATTAAATAGAAAAATTCAAAAGTTTAATATTAATATAAAATCACATGCTAAGAAAACAATATTAAGAAGTTTATTGGTGTACGACTTTGATAAGTATGTACATATACTGATTCATACTTAAGCCTAACTGTATGCTCTTTGGGAGAATTTTTACGTTGCTCAGTCAAAAAGGTACGTACACAATAATTATAGTTTAATTTAATCTAATTTCATTGCATTAATGCATACATATGACACTTTCCGATTCATGTTTCATCAGCATTTCGATTCTCTGAGGTCATTAGAGCTTCTTTATTTATTGGGATGGCTAATATTTAATTAATCTTGAGTAAATTTAGTTATTTAAAACTGTGTATTCATTATTAAAGGGTTAATATATAACCAAGTTATACTAAATTGGAACGCCATAGGTGCAAGTTTTATTTTCAATGGCATATATACTTAAGTTTGACTTTATTGTGATTTTGATGTACCCAATAACTTAAATTTATTGTGACTTCAATTATTATGTGAGCTTTTTCACTATCGTAATCACCGAGTTCTCCAGCGTTGTCACCGACAACAATAGAAGTTTTTGCGTTGTTGTTGTCGCCGCTGCCGATGATGGTTCGACCGCCATAATGGATCGGAGGATGAACTAGAGATCTCTAGGGTTTTGAGAGTGAATAAAAAATTTATTCGAAGAAAAGAAAAGAAAAAAATTTGGGCAACAAAAATACCTAAATTAAGTGATACTTAATGTCATTAAGGAATTATAGGCGACATGAATTGAAACCAAAATGAAATTAAACTTGGGTACATTGTGTAGTTGAACTTGAGTACATATCATATATCCGCTGAAAATAAAACCGATCCAATTAAGTACAATTTGAGTACATAACCCACCATTATCTGATTATTTAACGTAGTATTGTCAACTCAAATACTATAGAGTATAGAAGCTTGACGTGCATTATTATATAATTGATACGATTAATTATTAAGATGAAGTATGAGAAACTGACAACCGTCCAATCTGAAAAGCCCTAAGGAGTGTGAAAAGAATAATAATTGCAAAAATGATTGTTAGGGAAATACCTGTAATCCATTCACTTAAACTATATATAAAAGAATGCAATAAATTCTACTAGTTAAACTTACAAGTACTTATGGAAATTGTAAATACGAAATTTCGATAGTTTTTATATAAATATATATATATATATATATATATATATATATATATATATATATATATAACTTGAACCGAAATTTCAGCTTCACATTTAATATTTTCTTTTTAAATAAATAGCTATTTAATATGGACGACTGGATCCAGCGACAGAGCCAGCCTTTCAACATAAAAGAGGCACCGACGAATAAACAAAATCACAATAATAGCACATTGAAAAATCACATTTTATATGATAAAAATCAAAATAATCAACTATCATTGACGAGATAACTAACAAATAAATAAGAGAGAAGAAATTCATAATGAAGAGGAATAGAAACTTGCGCAGTCAGATTGTCGACGTGACACACAAAATAGTAATCCGACGAATTTAACAGAAATTCTGTCCAGTCGCAAAACAGATATCCGACGAGCTTGACCTCTCCGAGGGTCTAAGATGGAGAGATAGAGAACCGCAGTAGCTGCGTTCCAAGACGGCGAGCGGGAAAACAATATAAAAAAACGACCGTCGACAAGACAAATAACCAAAAGTCCGAGACGGAGAAACTAAAAATCACTCATGCGTTCCAAGACAGCGAGGCAAACCGAAGAACAAAAAAAAAAAAAAAACCACGAGATGAGGTAGGGTAGGGGCCCATGGTGGTCCCCCTCCCGTCACTGACTGGATCAAAATCCGATACCCAAGGATAGTTTAAGTTAAAAAAAAAAATCCGAAACTGGCAAAACAAGATCTAATTGTCTTGTATAAAGTTGGATCTGCTTTTTTCGAGAACCAAAATTACCAATTTTATGTATATATAGAGTTGATAATTGAGAAACCGAATTCCGGTTTCTCCTAATTACTTGCAAATCCATTCATTTCCGAATGATGAAAATTAAATTATGTTGCCACATACAACGACACGATACGAACAGATTTAAATTTGCATTATTGGACTAAAAATGTGTAGTTTTTGTTTTTATAGTTCTCTATATATTATCCTAGTCAATAGACTTATTAGCAGCCTTGAAAAGTCAAACTCAATAAATTGACTTACTCAAGATTATTTGTGCTTTGTCTCTACAAAGTCTCCAAGAAAATAACAGAAGTGTGTGCATTTATTTCAAATGATTCAAGGACAAAGTTCTTTCCTTTTTACTCTTTTGAAGTCAAACGAGGCAAACTCAATTATTGATCATATATATCACCTATAGTTGTTACAAACTGGATAGTACTATACATCTTTTCCTATCTTCAATTTTATAAATTGACTTTGTTAAAGTTGTGCTTATAAAGGTCGATTTGTATATTGAATATTAATGACTTGAATTGACACTATTATTATTCTATTTCTCCAATTTTGTCAATATATGCATAGAAATTACATCAAAGTCTAGATGGGAAAACCCACTCTCCTATATAAATTCAATGTAAAATATCTAAGGTGAGGATAATTCAAACTGTGTCACCCATAAACTATTAGTTTGGTGTGTCTAAAGTACTAGATGATTGCCCAATTTTCACCTACAAGCTTGTAATTGAAGACAGATATGTAAACTTGCATGATTAACAATATAATAATTATGAGAGTGATTTTCAAAGTCTTGAACAGTGAGAGCAAGATGGCGATACTTTTATAAAAAAATAATATTTTTTTATGCTATTTAATTAGCTGCGAAAATTATTATTTAATTAGGGTTTTATTTAAACCTAATTAGGCTAGGGTTTTCACATATTCTCATATTCTCTCTACGTAGTCTTCATCTCTCTAAAAAACCTAGAAATATCCTTACAGAGAAAAGGAGAAAACCCTTTAGTGTTCAGCCTCACATCATCCAACCGGTCTTCAAATCTCATCAATTAAGGTATAATCTAGTTGATCCCTCGTGTTAGCGAGTGAATCTTCGTAGTGAATTTCTAGTCTAATTTTCTCGAATTTTTATCTCCCAAACTACAAAGCGGTTTCACTTGAAATTCTAACCACTGTTTTGTATAGGTTGCTATAATACACAGTTTTAATTTCAGAATTTTTGGAGCTCTAAATCTCTCAAAATAGTATTTTAAATTTTTATCCTTGAGGGAGAAACCAAAAAATTCTGCATATCAGATTTCGATTTTGATTTTTAAAAATTCATAGAGTCCGAATTAGGGTTGTTATCTAGAGATAGGTTTTATACATAATTCGATTTCGAGCAAGTTTCATGTTTTACAAAATTCTAAAAGGTGCCGGGATCTAACCCGAAACTACGTTTTAGCATTTCTGCCGAATTAAAAAGTTACGATATCGCATAGTTGCAGCCTTTTTCTGAAAATTATCGAAACAAAAAAATTGTCTGTTTTCAAAAAATAATGACAGTTTGTGAAGAACACTTTTTACAGATCTGTTGCGATTTTAATATATCGAGGAGATACCTCAAAAGCACTTTTGTAAACTGAAATCCCCGTTTAGCCTTTAAGTCAAGTTTTGAGAATTGTTTGGGTAGTGATAGATTTATAATCCATAGTTAGACCATTATTATCTTGGAGCATCATTCGTAGGGGTGTCTTCGTCGGAGTCGCGAGAAAGACGGTTGTACCGATTCAAGTGAGTTCAACCTCATTGCAGTACGAATTGGTTTGAAATTTAAAAATACATTTGAACATGTTTGTTGCGTGTTTTGTTTGAATATATTGGATGTGTGAAAAATGTTTTCTTGTTATATTGCTTCATGAATGACTGCATTAGATATGTTATGAAGATTCAACGACGTTGAAACGTCGTGAAAGATTTATTATTATGTGACGATCGATGTGATTGCCGAGATATGAAGAATGCCATTAATGATGAATGGTAATATACGATGTGAAATTCTTTGAAAATGATTATTTTTGTCATGGATGAATCTTCTTGTCATTTATGCATATGTAACAATATAAACAAGTGGAACATAAGAATTAATGAAGTGACGTACCACACCTCTTGAAAGGAGGAGGTTCTCAATGTTATATGATATCCCCAAGTTGAAAGGAATGAGGACGGAATAATGTTAGGATTCTTCCCAGAGTTGAAAGGAATGAGGACGGGATGATGCTAGGATTTTTCCCTGAGTTGAAAGGAACGAGGACGAGATTAATCATGCGGTATTCATGAGCCGCCAAAGATATGGACCTTGGACTTCGTGAATTGCAACCTCGTCGAACCAATGGTTACGTGCGCAAGTTGGTACATACACAAGACGGTGATCACCTAGGACAACATTAGTAATAGATCCTAAAACGTAAAATAAAGCATAATTGGACGTTTGCATGTTATGTTTTCTTTACATTATTTTTGTGAGAAAATAGTTGTATCTCACTGAGCTTTTAGCTCATACAAAATATTTTCGTTCGTACTGTTGGTAAGAAACCTATGATATTATTTTGTGGTAGATTGGATGGTGACGGTGGAGGATGTGCGAGGGATTGGGTGAATGGATAATCACTGTGAAGACGTTATCCGCATATTTTATTTCATATACATTATTTGTTTTAAAAAGGGAATCCCTGATAAATATTTTTACTATCTTATTTACTTGTTTATTTTTAAGTTATATAAAAAAAATGGTCAAGTTTTCATAGAGTTTTAAAGTAGTCAGTAAGTGACGGCATCGAAAAAGTCGGATCGTTACAATATATAAGTCTCACATCTCTTGAGTAATATGAAGCTTTTCAGAGATAGACCAAAGAACAATATATAAAAATACGGATCATAACGTAATTGAAAATATCATAACAAGGTAAGAGAGATATTTGGGATCTTACACATTTTAGGCTCAATTGCCCCGGGATTCAACAGTTGGGCCACTGCGATTGTCTCCCGGCTGATAATGCCCGGGTCCCGTGGTTACTAGTCGGGTGTACCCAAATAGCACGTTTATAAAAAATAAAAATAAAAATAGTGTGGGGGAATGGTAATTTAAAGGTAGAGCCTTAATTTAATTGGGAATGTGACCAATGAAGACGGGTGCCCCCAATATTTTGAGTGATTATGAAAACTTAAACCCTTGAGTCACGAAGACAAGATAATAAGAGTGTCTTTAAATTTTTCAGTAATATCAAGTACAATGAACTAAAGTATGCATGATGGTGTACAATTTTGTAATTTTAGAACTTTATAAATGACAAGTAGTAGTCTTCTTATTTGAGCAGCACAAAAAGCTCAATAGCCTCGATCCCGAAACAAGCCCGGCAACCAATCGCGACTACCGCCATGGGTAGGGTGTGAGTTCTGCTAGCCAGGAACAATAACTCTAGCGACGAACACATTATTGACAAGCATTAGACGCGTCACGGAAAATATGCATTTTGTCATAAACGGAATGATTTATTTCACTTCAATAAAGTATTGCATCAGCTATAATTGATTCAAATGAATGAAATTATTGACGATCAAACGTTATACACATGATAATTATATAAGTATAATTGATTTAGGAATATAATTTCATCATCTTATTTAAATTCTATTTAATTAAGTACATGTCTCATATGTAATTGACTTGTATGTACAAAGCACTACAATCGGAATGCATGGTATAAAAGACGTTTATATAATATCCTATAATTACTATACGCTAATGTGTACAAATCCATTTTTTTCTTCTTTACTGCAACATTCTTAAATATTATATATACAATGGAAATTTATATTTCTTAGTGGATGTTTTAACTTTCTTCCTTCTAATTTTGATGGTGTGAAATCCTTTTTGTTTAGATTTATTTGATAAATTTTATGAACAAGTCAAATAAATATATATATATGTAATAAAAGTAAACATATATGAAGAAAAAAATTCTTCTTTGGAACTATTTGTGCAGATTAGACTAATATAGCTTCGTTGAATTAATACTCAATAAAATGATAAAGTCGATAAGATAATACGATAGTATGGTCCGACTCTAACTAACATGACTAGATTTTACTTCGATAAATTAATAAACACAATAAAATAATTAAAAAAAATTGGTCTCAACAATATTAATTCATAGAGTTTTTACTGTATATCATATTATATATTACTGTATATCATATTATATATTAGTAATATATTATATTCACGATTTATTCTAGTATGGTGTGTTACGTCATCAACTACGTACATATATAATCCTTATCATTGAACAAAAAACAATTAGAGGAACTAAAATACAATATTTATATGCGCATATAGACTTAGGAAGAGTAATAGGATTAGCAAGAATATTCAAGGAAGAAGAAGCAAAAAAGAAAAGACAAAATGTAATCAAATAAATTATTCAACAAAAAAAAAAAGATTAATTTATATAAAGTTACTTTGTAACGAGTTAATGACACCAAATGAATACCTTGATTGAAGCCTAAAGTTAGCGACAAAAACCTCGCGACGACCTTTGTTTCACCTTTTTAATTTAAAACTATTGTTTAGCTCCACTAATTCTGATTAATTAAGGGAATTTATTTTTGTTGATTTATATAATTATTTTAATATCTGAGATGTTGACACTCACTTGCACGGAGAAGCATTATTTATTCCTGATTTGTTCATTTCTTCAAAGCTAGCGATTCGCTTTTTATTATTCTATTAATTTGTAAATTATAGAGAAGAAATCCTTCAGAGGATTCCATTTTCAGAGGAAACAAAAAATATCCGTTTTATCCTTTTTTTTTTTTGACAAATATGATTGGACACCTCTAAATTTATATTTTTGTTGTTACATATAATTCATCACTTCGTAAAATAACTATATTACACGGTTTTTATATTATTGTGTTTATGTAGCTCCTCACTTTGTATTTTTTTATCCCCTTATAAGTTATAACATTTCTATTACATTATTGTAGTACATATACAAAATGGTGTTATATAAGGACAAAAAAACTTAAAATAAGCTATAACATATGAATAAGATATAAAGTATAGGTTATAGAGGTGAATGAGAAACGTTTTTAATAAACTTTTTGCTAGAGTTTTACTTAACTAAAGTTTTCGTCAATTAAATACAAATTTTATCCTTGGTATATAAGAGTACAAGTTAAAAAAAATAAAATCATACATTACAATTTTACAAAGTAAAATTATATAAAGACAAATATACAAATTTAGGGGCCTCAACTTAGTATTTGTCTCATACTTTTTGTTTTTGTTTTTGTTTTTGAAGATAATATTTGTCTCTATAAGTCTATAAGTCTCATAAATGCTATAATGTTAGATTATGAAAAAGAAGAGAAGAATGAACTATACAATGAAATAATGGCACCATATCTTATTGGCCTATAAAAATTCACCAAAATTAATTTACAAGCTAGATATCAAATAGTTAATAAATATCAATATCAAGGTGATTTTTGGTCACATAAAAAAGTCAAAAAGCGTCTGACCTAATTAGATTTAAGAAGCACATAATTAGAGGAAAGCTCCTTGAAGGAATATCTAAATATATATCAATATCAACAACAATCTTCCGTATGAAAGCTCAATCACAACCAACCATTTGAAAAGCAAGAAATTCATTTCTAGATAATGAACTATATATATAGTAACAAGTTGGAGCTGAAATGTCGAATACTTGAGTATTACAAGTTAAAGTGACATTTTGAGGCTAGACACGATATACGATGCAATTACCCGCTAGGATATTCTTTAGAAGTAAACTGTATTAAAATAAAAATGAAAATGAACAAGCTATTCGAAAAAAAAGGTGATACAAAAAAAAAAAAAAAAAAAATTATGTAAAGAAAAATATAATCTTAACTTCAAAAATTAACAAGAAAATATGATTAATATGTTGTATCTCTTGAAATAATTTATTATTTTTCTTTAATTAAAAAGCTACCACATGCAGGAATTTTATTGTTGAATCCTAGGAGGTAGTTTCTATAATCTCTCATTTGATAATTTTGATTCCATAATTACGAGTTTAAATTTTGTTGGGCTACGATCTATATAACAATCTATGGGCTTAAAATTGTTTTGTTGGCCCAACTTAATTAAAACTTATTCAGAACGACGTGTATTTTTCATGTTATGATACAAATAAGGATATGTCGTTGGTAGTAAAAAACAACAAAACCTTTTTAAATTGCAGGTTCTTTTTGTTTTTTAGATTTAATTGTGAAAAAGTTTCAAGAGTACCCTTTAGCAAGAAGAAAAAAAAAATTAATCTCATGTCATCTTTAAATCAGATTTCATATGATTCTAGGTAAAACTTATATACAAATATACAAAACTAGGTTCTCATATTGCTTTGGTTATAAGCTAAAAATCATGCCCTTATTGGAAGAGAAATTGCTCCAAATAGTCAAATTGAAACATAGGTTTAGCAAAATAGCCAAACTTTGGTTAATTTTGTAAACTAGCCAATTAACATGAGGTGGCATATTAAATTTAATTTTTATTCCTAGAATACCCTTTAATTAATCAATTTAGATTATTATTTTCGTAATTAATTAAAATGGTAATTAACCTTATCAGCACAAATCATGGTAACTGATTACATTTAAATTTAATTAAAAAAAAAGAAAAAAAATATAGAAATCAGCTCGTCATTATTCCACGTTTTATTTAGTGGCTCTATATGTGGTCAAACCAAATATTTGCTGTAACATTTTTTTGCTATTAATTAGGATAGTATTTCTCTTTTTAATATTCAAATAATTGCAAAATATGACAGCTGCATATTTTCAAATTTCAACGTGAAAATCAAACTTTCAGAACGTTGCTCGTTCTCAGTTGCAGATCGTTCTTCCCCTCCAGCCCAGCTAGTCGTTAAACCGTGAGTTGCAGATCGTTCTTCCCCCGCCGAACAGCTCCTTCTCCAGCGCATCTTTTCTCCCCTGCCGGCATCGTTCCGCACTCCATGCAGAGAATACGAGCTTCCATGGGGCTCGTTCCGATGAGCGATGATGCTTCGGGCGATTCAACTTTTGATGATGCACGTTACTGAGGAATGGAATGCTCTGGTAAGATCAAGAATGTGTAATCCTTTGGGATTGATTGCCTGTTTGAACCTTTTCAAAGTCTGTGATATTCTCAGTCATAGATCGATTGTTAAAAGACTGTAATTGTTGTTCTGAGTTTGCTTTAAAATTTGTTTATAACAGAAATACAATTTGTTAATTCGTGTTAATGTTCATTTGTTCGTGTTTATGTTCGTTAATATTCAATTTGTTAATGTTCGTTAATTCGTTAATGTTCAATTTAAAAATTCGTGTTAATGTTCATTTTTTTTTCGTGTTTATTTTAGTTTATTGATGCTCACGACCATTGACGAGATTATCCTCCATGAACTTCTTCAAAATATATTCGAAGGAGATAGAGATGAAACTCTGACGATGAGAAACTCTTCTCGGTAGAGCCAGAGACGAAGAAGAAGAAGGCTCGTTAGAGCGCTACACTACTCTAAAATATTTTCCCAGTCTGAATTATGTATTTTGATTAATTTCTGGTTTATGAATATTTCGTTGATTTTCGTTGGTATCAGTATATATTGAATTACACTTTGATAATAAATTTTGTTAATTCGTGTGAATTCAAAATTTATGTTAATTGTTTGTTAATTGGTGTTAGTCTTTGATTTAATACACTTAAGATTCTTGTTACTTTGTGTTAATGTTTAATTTAATAAAAAATAGATTCATATTAATTTGTGTTAATTCGTGTTAATGGAATTTTTGACTCTCAAGGAAAACGAAAATGATGGAATATGATCAAAATTATAATGAAAATATAAGTTTTTCAATTAGAGAGTTCACAAATATATTGGTCGTAATCCTATGCGTTCGTCGATTTTTTTCTTCAGAATCCTCTTCCTTCGTTGAGTGATTTCTGTTTTTGTGGAGTGATTTTTGGGTTGGTTGAATGATTAGGAAGCTAGGCTGGAGAGTTTTTAGGGATTTAGCTAATGGGTCTTCGTTAGTCTATATGGGGATTTTTTTTTAAAAAGGCATGTTTTTAGGAGATATTTTGGTGATTAATGAATATATTAGGGTAGATAAAAGCATTTAATTCGCACAGACCAATTCAAAATGTCAAACCCTAAAATTAATTCGCCCTTTTTAAAGGTATTTTAATTACAATATTAATTAATTATCTTATGAAATTTCTTGTTACCAAATAAATACCAATTTCAATCAATTGGTCGATTTGTAATTAATGTCATTATTTTTTTCAGATTAATAACCCACAAATTACGTTATTAATTTTTATTTATTTTTTATTACGTTTTGAATTATTAAGGGTAAGAATGTAATTAGAAATTCACTTAAATGGTTAATTGGCTAGTTTACAAAATTAACCAAAGTTTGGCTATTTTGCTAAACCCACTTTCAAGATTGGCTATTACCCTTAAGAACCCTTATTGGAAATAGTTTTTACACTTTGTTTCAATCTCTTTGAGCTGAGATGAAAAGAGAGTAAATTGTGCAATCTTATGTCAAAGAATCTTTAGATGATAGATTGGGAAGTACCTATGCCAACTAAATCCATCTTTTATTTTTATTTTTCAATATCTCTTTTGTACTAACTCCAAAGTTAAGTGTGTCGTGGAACAATTCTATAATCTCAAGAAGCGTGCGACTGAAAACAAAACGCATTGATTATTATTTTTTTATTTATGAGATAATTGCCAATTCAATTAAGAAACTCGGGACGTTAGAACATATATGAAAGTAAATTTAAACCCACAAAATAACAATTTGATTTTGAAATAATAACTGAGACTCAGACCGACATTAGGTGTAGGCAGACTAGGCCCGTGCCTTTGGGACCAAATATTTTTTTGACACATGTTCCTGAAAATTTAGGGCAGCCTGTAAGAGCCAACATACTCACATTCATCATATAAATAGTAATAATATGCTGATAAATAATATAGCATAATATAATAGAAATGAAAAAATAGAATATCATTTGGATCTCTTTTTACTAAATGTGTTAATAGTCCTTATTGAGAGATGTGTGTCATTGCCTCAATTGGGCTTTATGAAGAGCAGATGTTTGGGCCTAAGAAAAGATTGTTATTAATAAAAGAAAAGCCTGCAAATAATGGAAAATTGTAATAAAGAACGCATTTCAATTATAATTATTAGCAAATAGCGAAATTTCTCAAATAAAAAATAAAATAAAAAAGTTACTAAAAATATTTTAAAAAATTGTTACGTGCATACCAAATTTCCATAATATCTGGTAACGTGTTAGAAGGAATGTGCAAATTTTGACTATTCCCCAACTTAAAATCAATGTTTCTTTATAATGTTTGAAGTACATTTCACAGACAAGATCTCACACATGAAATTTAATTAAAATATTTACTCTTTTTTGTTTCTTCCAAATAAAAATAAGTCAAAGAAGCTACTATGTCGGCTATGAAATGGTCCCAAATGTGATTGTAAATTCTTTATGCATGTTACCATAATTCACAATTAAACTTTATAATAGCAAGAAAATCATGTTCTGATTTGATGAAAAGCTTAAACTTTTGAGATTTTCTAATGTAAAGTCCAAATAAGAAATGCATATTAGCGGGATATAAGGGATATATCAGTCACTTGGGAAACAATAAATAAAGCTACAAATATGTTAGTGAAAGAATTACATGATATATATATATAGGGTTAATGACGGCAAAAATACCCAAAGTTTGGTCAAAGGAACCCCTCGTGTACCCAAAGTTTAAAAGTGGTGGCAAAAATACCCAAAGTCGCATTTAGGGAGTTGACCACTCCATTCTTGTAACGCCGTTAACTTACCGGTTAACTCTGGCCACGTGGACAAATTTGTTTTGTTAAGTGTAATCATTAGGGGTTCAATTAGTTGTATTAAATAGTGTTTATTAGGGGTTTAATTCGTTGTTTTGTCGTAAACGAGGCTGATTTGGGCTCATCCATGTGGCAAAAATTGTTATGTCAGCAACCCACGTTTGTCCGCATGGCCATAGTTAACGGGTAAGTTAATGGCATTACGAGAATGGACTGGTCAACTCCCCAAATGCGACTTTGGGTATTTTTACCACCACTTTTAAACTTTGGGTACACGAGGGGTTCTTTGACCAAACTTTGAGTATTTTTGCCGTCATTAACCCTATATATATATATATATATATATATATATATATATATATATATATATATATATATATATATTATGTTCGAACGTCTTTTGTAACGTGTTTTTTTTTTTTTTTTTTGAAGGATCTTTTGTAACATGCTTGAAGCTTCTTGGAAGCAAACTTTTGGCAGTGTAAGTCATAACAGTCAAACTATATATATACGTAGAAATGTATAATAATACTAGTGATGTATAGGCGACCATTTTCCACAACACGCCGATCAGTCAAAATCTCAAGAAAGTAAAAGAGAGAAGCACATGATGTGTGTATATATATATATATATATATATATATATATATATATATATATATATATATATATATATATATATATATATATATATTGGATTTGAAAATATGTTAAGAATATCTTAGTACACAATATTTGAATCAAGCCATTTGGCGTTTATGATTTAGCCCGAAAAATGACTCATTTTTAGACACGAGTCATGTCTAGAGCCCGCACCCATTGCTCGTTTAGCCTACGGTTCAGTGGGCATACTACGTGCGATCAACCCGCGCCCACTAGAAAGGGTGGGCGGGTTTGTTGTCTGCCCATTAATTTTTTTTTATTTTTTTTACCGAGTTCTTAAGTAGTTTATTACACAAAATTCAATAATATGAGTACTTTCTTCATCAAAAGTTAAAACATAAGTATTTAATTATATATAACATAATTAAGTACTTGTGCCACCAATTCTTCTATATTTAAACTGTAGCACTCTTTCTTGTTCATTATCACTCACCATAAAATATACTATTTATCTATTCAATACCGGCCTATATGACTAATAACGAATTAGGTATTAATGTGCAATGTTGTTTAGCTTTATCCTCTTTTTTTTTTAATTTATACTAAATAATGCATTTGTATTATAAGTATTTGTTCAGATTATATTGTATTAGATATGTATATATATATATATATATATATATATATATATATATATATATTATTCTTCAGAATCTGAAACTGAGATTTTTTTTCTATTTTTTTAGTGTAGTTGAAATAATTTATTAGCATCAGAAACAATATATTGATATCACAAAATCTTCAGCATATGAACAAGGCACCAACGTCTTTTGCTGATTGCAAATCTTACCAGAAGCCACAGATTCTCAATCAATTATCAGCCTAATTAATTATGCAAAATATATATCATATATATGTATACATATTATATAAATTCAAAAACATGTAAATGAGTAATGTACATAGAATCACATTATTGAAGACATGAAGCCGTTGGACCTAATTAACTTCCAATATCATTATAAGTGTAAAGAAATAATTAATTTCCAAAAACAAAAAAAACACAAGAGCATGGGCTTGAAGATACATGTTTGGACTAATGTAAAAGGGAAAAATAAATTTAAATACAAGGATAAATTGGCAAAAGTACTCAAACTAATAAAAATAATGAAACATGTTCCCAATCCTTTTAATTGCGCTTATTATATACCAAAGTCGTGAAATTTGCATTTTCAAATATATTTTTCTTTTTAATATTCTCATTAACATTTGGATATTCGCACGTGTATGACTCAAATTAAAGTACATAATGAGAAGTCTCGTTTATAATATACACGTGTAAAAAAAACGCATGCATTAATTAATGGAGACAGTAAGACACAGACAATTGAAGAAGCAAAATTCACAACTTTGAATATTTAATAAGCGCGATACAAAGATTAGAGATGTGTCACACTATATCTTTTTATAAAAGTTTAGATACTTTTACGGCAATTATCCCCGAAATAAATTGAGAATACAAGTGTTTGTGCAAGTGTCATGGTGTGTAAATGAATTAGACAAAGCTGTAATTGATCAATGATAACAACACCAATCTATGAGTGGACCTCACAGTGGGATATACCCTTTGGCATGGGAAGTGTGTGAAATAAGGAGGCACTATTTATGGGCAAATGGCCATGTTCATGTGCCCTCCCTTGTCCCTATCGCCATGAGCATCACCCTACTCAGGGCATACCAGGTTGCTCCTAATTCATTTACAACACCCCTTGAGAAATAAATATATATATGTTTGATGTATATCTATACATATCATGTTTATTATTTGTTATGTGTATATAGCTTTTATATAAGGCTAGCTCGTTCAGTATCTTTAAACTCGTACCGTTCAATTACGAGGTTTGAACTCGACGACGTAAAAAAAAAAAAAAAAAAAAAAAGATAATGGGTATTTGCATCTTTCACATAACGAGGTTCTACCCTACTAGGTTGAGAAGTGAGAGAAAAATATCCGCCTTACCAGAAATATAAATTAGAAGTTTCGTGGGTCAATAAGGAGTATCTGAGTTGATTGAGTATTTAAACATTATCATTGACTTACAAATGACACACACAAAAAGAGCTCATTTTATAAAAATAAACTAATGTTATTAGCATGTAAGATTTACTTATTTTACCAAAACATTTTTTGGTGATATAAAAAAATAAATCATTTCTGTTAAAAAATTATTTTTGAAATTGGTAATTTAATTATTAAGAGGAAAATATTTTAAAATTTGGTAATGTAAATTCTCATTTACGGCGGACCTACACCAGAGTCTAAAATTCTAAATATGTTGATGTGTTGTTGTATTCCCCTAAATTTTAAATTTTATTCAAATTTCATCTAATTTTTATTTATTTATTTACTCCCGATTTATTTTTTTATTTTGTAGTCATAATTATATATATATATATATATATATATATATATATATATATATATATATATATATATATATATATATATATATAGGTATTGAAGAAAATGACTCTATAGGTCAAGAGATAGGCAGGTGTAATATGTTCCCTTGACATGTGATAGGCTTGCTCTCGCTCATGTGAAACCCACATGTCACCCATACTCCATAATCTAATTTCTCATCCCATCCCTCAAATTTAAATAAATAAATAAAAACTTGACAATTACTTACATTAAATGACTTATTAACTACGGCAAAAGTGCCTAAAACTATTCAAAATTTTCAATTATGCTGATTAAATTTGTATTTTTAATTGGTTACGTATCACGTGTATCCGTTAATGTTAAATCATTTACATTTGTACAACTCAAACTGAGTATTTGACATGAGAAATTTAAAAAGTACACGTGTGAAAAACTCAACATTTATAGCGATACATGAGGCGGAATCAAATGAAAATACAAATTTTATGACTTTGGTATTCAATCGGCGCAATTGAATTCTTGGAAATATATCGCGTTATTTTGAATAATTTTAATTATCTTTCTGCTCAATATTTCTTATTTCTAAAGCTATAATAATATCTCCCTTCAATACATATTATTTGTGTTTTGTTACTCACTAGCTTAATGTACCACAAAACAGTATTATGCTAAATAATTATATCTGAATTATTGACAAGTTCATTTTAAGTTTGAGATTTGTCCAAACACATAGATTGTAATCTATAAAAATATCATTTTTTTTAGTTTTTAATGCATAATATGACACTTTGAAACCAGCAATTCATTAATAAAATTCATAATAACCGTTTTATAGTGTTGGTGCAATATCCGATTGTTCTCTCAATCGACGATTTTCCTCTTAAGTCAACACGAATCTTTTTAGTAGGCTAACTCTTTCCCCGACGTCACTTGAGACAAACTATCTAATCGACTCAATAACACAATGTTAACATAGTATGAAAATTACGTATGAAACTTCATACATGTATATCTTAATTAATTATTACTTATAGCAATTGAGAACACGATTTTTTTTTATATATTCAAAGTCCATAATTTGTCTATAATAATTGCGTAATTAACGAATTTGTAAATTTAATTATATGTGTATATACACTAAATACGTAGGTAGGGGTTTTCCTAAGACACATTTTATAATCTTTCTTTTCGATGTCCCTTTATGAAACGGTAAAGGGTGATTAGGGTCTAATTATGATGTTTTTGTTTGTTTGTTTGTTTGTCGAGAAACAGCTTTATCAATCAATGTTAATCATGTCTCAAATTCTTCAAATGTCTTCACATAAAGCCAAACACTATGCAAATTTTGCTGACCTTAATTCTGCTTTAAGAGAATCCATGCCAAGCTTTTTGTCTTTGTAGCTTAAAGGACTGATAATACCTCAAAAAGTCTATCAAAACGAATTTCTTCTCTCTAAATAAACTAGTGGAATGCCCGCGCAAAAGCGCCAAAGAAATATAAAAATTATCAATTATATATTTTTAATAAATATAAATTGTGTTCATGAGACTAAACAAATAGAAATAATTATGCAATAACGGAACATTGATAGTATTTTAATTATTTGTGCATTTTTTTAATAAAAATATCTATTTATAAGTTACAAAAGTACAATGAAAAATTATAGTGTATTAATATCCGCAAATAAATTTAAGACTTTATGGTGAAGATAAAACAAAGGTCTATACGCAAATCTAAAATGAGAAAAACCACAACTAATTATTCATTAAAAATATGTAAGCTTCAAGGATTAAAATGATGAAAATCATACAATTTCATCATGAAAACCATGTCTACTCATAAAAGCTCTCTATTTTGTCTCTCATAATTAGTTCAGTTTTATCTTTACCATTTACGTAGAATTCATAAGTGTACAATTAAAAGGTGATTATTTTATATTTGTACATTTTTTTTAAGGAATATATTTGTAGATTTTGTATATAAAAAAGGATGACCGTTTACATGTTGAAAGAAGACGATGTTGTAATACTTAAGTAATTATTTATAATAGTCTTAATACAAACGCATATAAAAAATTTAGAACATCAGATGATAGTCTTAATACTTAAGGATGTCAATACTTTCCATAAATAGACAAATCGAATCATGAAATAATGAATACTCAATAATCGCAAATCACGATTCAACAAAAATAAATGAAAATTCTATAAAAATTAAAATTCTCAACACTTTGATCTTATGAGGCTAAGTTGTGAAGTTAATTTGTAGTTCTTCCTTTTCTCAATGCAATGATATTATTGTGCCATGTCACTTATGAGTTCCTCCTTTTAATATATATAGATTATTAATTTTCTAGATTTTCAATTGGAAAAATTTTCCTTTTTATATACCCTCTAGTTTAAATAGTAATTGTTTTCTTAGTCCTAAACCCTCTATTTAAAAAAAAAAAAAAGGGTAGAAAGATACCCTAAAACATAAATGAGGAATAGGTTGGACAAAGATATCAAAAAATAGCAATTATACCCATTGAGTAATCGTCGATTACTCATTAATTGGTGGTGGTCGGTAGAAAATCGTCGTAATTATCATAGTATAACATATAACTTATATATTATTTTATAATAAAACAAATCCGTTCGATATTTGTTTGTGAAAATTACGTTTATAAATCTGTTATTCATTGGTAAACTAATAAATTGAACAATCAATTTTTTATCAGGAACGATTTTTTGAACCTTGAGTTAGTCCGGCGATTAAAAGAAAATAAATAATGAGAATGTGTACTCGATTAGTACACTTTAATCTCTAATTAAAGTATCACGTATTATATATATATATATATATATATATATATATATATATATATATATATATATATTATAAAACTACCTTATAACAAGTCGTGTTGCCACATGAAGATAAGTGAAACACAAGAATTAAGATAGCAATAAGAGAGCACACATTTAATTCGAATGAACCTAATTAGCAGATCTGAACGATATTCTTTGGGTCCCAATATATTTAAAATAAATAACAAAAAATACATGATATATGTTGTGCTTTGTTATATTATTATACATACAATAATAGCCTAATAAATACGTAAAATATGGAGCTTACTTAATGGTCAACAATAACATGGGAATCGACCAAAATTCCCACTTCTTTATTTTATTTATCACTTACTCTTAAGCTATTTATATTTTATTTATACTAACTAATTAATAATGAGAAGAACCAAACTTCTCACATGCAATTGGTTCTTTAATAAGTTGTAATTAAGAAACGTCTTAGTTGTGAAGAAGAAAACATTATGAATTATTATTTTTGTTATAATTAATGCTAAAATCATGCATGTCTCTAACCGATCAATATTTCATATGCCGTTTAAAATTAAATTAATAACAGATTCCAAGGTATCACATAATTGTAATAATATTTTATTTTCTCCCACATGGCTCATGCATATTATGATGCTATATATAGCATCGTATCTCCCATTAATAATAATAAACATTATGTAGGATTTTCTTTTCTTTTTAATGATTAGCTCTTTTAATATATTTGTTGTATTTTTTAGTTTTTCTAACATATATGGTGATATAATTGCAATTGCACATTGCAATATCCTAATTCGTAACATTCCCTAACAACTAAAGAAATCAAATTTATATTTCTATCATATATCGTATATTTTCTTTTTATTTTATTTCAATATGATCGAATTTGGCCCCCATCAAATTATTTTTTAAATTGAAAATTTTAAATCCCAATTGAAAGATTTTCATCTTAACTTTTTAATAAGAAAATAAATCCATCCGAATCTAAGTAGCACTATAACTTCTAACTTATACGGAAGAAAATAATTTTATATTTCAAATATGAAGATTAAAATAAAACAAGTGTCTCTAGATACTTATCCACATGTCAATTTTCTTTTTTATAAATCATATATGGCAAAAAAAATCTGCTCAAATTATTGTTTATATTTTCAACTATTTTATGATTCAAAGAAAATTATCTAGGATAGTGATAGTCAAATGTGATATAAATATTAAAAAAAAAAATTGATTTTTCACTTAATTATGGGCAAGATATTAATATATAGGATAATTAATGATGCATCTAATCGATGATTTGTGTTGAACAAAAGAAACATAAGAATCTATGTGTTGGATAATATAGCTAATTTTTGTAGAAACTAGAAACTCCTCGTATGTTTGACCATTTTCGTCCATTGACTTAAAGCACTTTTCTTTGAATTTATCTCACTTAATTAATAATTAAACCTCTTACTTAGTGCATATGCTTTTCACATCTCAAAGAAGTTGACAGTTTACAGTTACAAGCTTTAATAATGTATCTCTAGGGGCAATCTTATTAGTTGTGTTTTATTTTTTCTTTGATTTTTAATTTTAAGTTTAATAGTCTTGATTATTCCGTTTTTGTGACGACTCAAATCCCTTAGTTACGATCACTAACCGGGGCGAGAAAGGAAAATTTTTGCTGCATCGCTTGGGTCAAACTCGGCTTTAAGCATAGGAGGATTATGAGGGCCGTGCCTAGAACCCCACAATTTTGCCTAAAAAAGGCCCAAAAATCATAATTCGTATATTTTACTCCTAAAAATTAACTATCATTTGGTCAGTGGTAAAGAAAAAAAATTCCCATCACTAGGTCAAAGGAACAACTCCTCCCATTAATTCTTTTCATCTTTTGTTTTTTATCAAATGAAATATAGTTTATTTTCTTTATAGCTTTTTATTATAATTAATTAGAGTTTACTCGCCATCATTATTCATAATCATATCAGATAATCACTATCATGGAATAGCAGGATAAATATCTTTTAACAGCTGAAGTATAAATAAATTATAAAACTAATTTAGAATTTTCAAGTTCAACACAACTCATGCTATCATACACCCTGACATACATTTCATGCAAATACCACGTATATTAATATAATGGTCATATTGCTGGGTGCAACCGGTCGATTAACCTTTTTTTTTTTCTTCACTATTTCGTATCCTTAACCTGTTTCCGGTTATTTGTATTTTAATAACCTTAACCTTTTTTTCAAAACCAGTTAACCGGAAACCAGTTAACCTGATTTCCGGTAATCATAATCGAATAACCTGTTTTAATAACCTTAACTTGTTTTGAAGAAAAAATAATATAATTTTTTACACATTTTAACACAATAATAAAATATATTAGTCCAAATAGCATACTGGTCCAAAATATAAATAAAAAAGGTACAAATTTAATATATATATATTTTTTAAAATATACATATTAATATTAAAACCGTTTATAAAAACCGGTTACTAAATAACCGGTTTTGAAAAATAAATAACCTGTAACCGTATCCGGTTTGAAACCGGATACGGCTAACCTTAACCTGTTTTTTTTTTTTTTTTAAATCCGGTTACAATTATTTTAAACTAAATAATTTCCGGTTACGGTTTAAAAATTCGGCTACCGATTATTTTGCAGACCCCCTAATATATTGGTTATATATAATTTTAAGTATACACACATATAAATTATATGTAGATATATCTATTATATATGCCATATGATGGTCTATATATTCTCTATCAAATATTCTAATGCGAAAAAAAACAATCCAGGAAGACTTTGTGCTTTCATTAATTAAATTCACATTTATCTTCAAAAAGAAGCTTGGTAAATGAAGCAGTAAGTTTGCTTTATATAGTTGGTAGGTAAAAATAATTATTATTTTGACTGTGTGATTGTCTAGGAAGTCTTAAAAGCCTAAAAAAAGAAATGTAGAAATTTCTTAGTAGACATAAATATCCTTAGTCTAATTTTAGTAGGGAAACTTGCAAAAATGCCTAAAAAAACACCATAATTCAACTTTTAAACTCATATTAAAAAAATACATAATTCTAAACTTTGTCCAATTTAAGACATTTTTACCCTGATTAATTAATTCCTAAACTGTCCCTAAATTATCAAAAACTGTCCCCAAAATCCAAATTACTGTCCCCAAAATCTGAAGAAACTGTCCCAAGAATGTTAGTCATACAACCTCCCACAAAATTGCCCAGAAAACTGTCCCTAAATTACCAAAAACTGTCCCCTAAATTCAAATTACTGTCCCCAAGGATCATTAGAAACTGTCCCAAGAATGTTAATCATACAACCTCCCCAATGTTAATCAGGGGTAAAAATGTCTTAAATTGGACAAAGTTTAAAATTATGTATTTTTTTAATATGAATTTAAAAGTTGAAGCCATTTTTGCAAGTTTCCCTTTTAGTAACCTTTCTTCAAATCAGCCAAGTAATGAGGTAAGAAAACTTACTTGGTTTTTTTTTTGTTTGTTATTAATAGGGTTATATAATAGTAGTGGAGGGTGTCGGGTCTATTTTTTGAGAGACCCGACCTACGACACATTCTCGTATTATTGAGCTCCACCACTGAATAAGCTAGCTCAAAGGTTATCCACCTGATAAATTCGACCTCAAAAGAAGAGACTTTTCAGAGAACAACATCTCTGGATCATCCTAGAGATAACTAACTTACTTGCTGAGGTATGTCTTTAGTGGCGTCCCTTGGAGAATCCGAACTTAGTAAGGCATCCCCAAGAAAAATAAAGCTCCTCTTCGATAGTCGATATGAGTTTCTTTCTTTAACAGTCTACTTGTACCGACAATTTTTTTTTTTTTTTCTATTTTAAATATGTCTCTATCTTATAAGTTCAGCAAACGAGAAAAAAAAGATTAATTGAAGAATTTTGACGAAAACTATGGTAGTACTCAATATGCGAGTAGAATCTATATAATAATTCTCTCATATTATTTCCTCTATTCATTAAATTTTTTGAAACTTATAAAAAAAAAAAAATCATTTGCTAAAAACCTTCTCGATTTAAGGGTTCCATGTAATTCCTATTTGCAAGTGCGTGCATAACAAAAAATAAAGAGCTTTTCAGTTTTCTACAATATAATTTTTCCATTTTAGGTGATATATGGTATCTTTGGTTTCAAGTAAGAATTTAGAAGTCATATATATACTATGTTTTTGTTTGATAGAAAACTCAAATTATCAACCATAAATACTATATTTTTCAAAAGGTTTAATTACGGCAAAAATACCCAAAGTTTGGTCAAAGAACCCCTTGTGTACCCAAAGTTTAAAAGTGGTGGCAAAAGTACCCAAAGTCACACTGTGAGGCATTGACCACTCCATTCTAGTAGCGTAGTTAACTTACATGTTAACACTGGGCACGTGGACAAACGTGGGTTGCTGACATAGCAAGTTTTTGCCACGTGGATGAGCCCACATCAGCCTCGTTTACGATAAAACAACGAATTAAACCCTAATTGGGCTTGTCCACGTGGCAAAAAATTGTTATGTCAGCAACCCACGTTTGTCCATGTGGCCAGAGTTGACGGGTAAATTAATTGCGTTACGAGAATGGAGTGGTCAACTCCCCAAATGCGACTTTGGGTACTTTTCCCACCACTTTTAAACTTTGGGTACACGAGGGGTTCTTTGACCAAACATTGGGTATTTTTGCCGTCATTAACCCTTTTCAAAACGATACTTTAGCTTTTTCTATAGTCCTGCCTAAAAAGGTGACTTTTCAAGGCCAGAGAATGACTCTTAATTATAGTCTGATAATTCTTGGCAAAAGTGCTAGGACTATAACCGGAGCGGATATCCGTTTTTTTAGACTATCCGGATCCGGAATCCGGATTGTCAAAAATCACTATCCAAAAATTCGAAATCCGGATACATGTTTTTCAAAACCCGGTTTTAGTATCTAAATCCGGTTTTAAAATTCGGATCCGGATTTTTATCTGAATATCCGGACTGTTATCCGGATCCGGTTTTTTCTTAAAAAAAAAACATAAAACATACACTGTCACAACCACCAAAATTAAAATCGTACAGATCTAATACGAATCTCGCTATTGTCTCAACCACCAAAAAACCATACATCCTATTGTCTCAACCACCAAAAAATCGTATATCCCAGTGTCTCAAAATAAAAATGCATTAAAAAATATTAATTCCATCATTTCTTCATTTCGCAAAAATAATGAAATAGTAAACCGTAAAAAACGATGGGAAAATACAAAAAAATAAAATAAACTGGGTGTAAAAAAACCGGATACGTATATACAATATTTAAAATAATAAAATTTGGTTCTAATCTGGATTCGGATATCCGATTCGAATTTGGATTTTAAAATCGGACACGTGTTGGAATAAATGCATCAATAAATGCATGTCCAATAATGTTCTAATAAAGACTTAGGTGTTGAAGAGTGTGGGAATGAGAAGAGTCCCACATGGATTAAACACAAAGAGTTGGTGGTGTTTAAATAGAGTGGTATTCATGACAAGCTGAACAAGTGGTTGAGCTAGTGTTATACAATGTGGAGTGTGATGCGGAGGCGAGGTGGCGAGATCATGCCACTTTGTTCTCTCGCAATGCCAACCCCGCCGGTGTTGCCACCGGCGACACCGGCTCGGGCTCGGGATCGGGGGCGTGGGCGTGGGCGTAGAGGCGCTAGTGGCGCTTGTAGGCGCACTTGATGCACTTGAGCACGTGGCGAGCGGCTTAGGCTCGGGTCCTCGGGCTCTCTCGCGGCGATTCTCGCCTAGCGGTAGAGGTAACGGCTACAGGGCAGTTTTCGTCGGTTACTGTGCTTTCAAAAAGGGTCGCTACCTTTAGAAACGACAGTTACTTTTGCCTATAAAACACTCTCCATATTTCGAGTTTCATAATTACAATGATATACGAATCAGAACTCGAAATACAGAATACCAAAATCTCTCTCAACAATTTCCAGATTCTGTTCTTGCCTATTTCATGCTTCACAAACGTCTTGTGCAGTACGATTTAAGGCTTGTCGTATCCTGCGGTATTCTTGCGTTGTAGACCTCTAGACGTTCTCGGAGGTGCTCGAAATACTATAAGGAAAGCGTGTTCATGCGTGATTCAAGCCCGGAAGTCTTCGATCTCCAATAATTATCCAACAATACGGATACGGATACAGATACGAATTATTATCCGGTTTCTGGGTTTTATTGATAGGCCTAAAAAGTGCCATATTATATTTCATGCAAAATCTTGTCTAATCGATCTGAATAAGTTTTATAAGAATGAACATTAATGATCGATTAATCTTTATTTATATATTTCATAAAAGGAAGGGAAATGATTTAAGACATTGTCAATATTATACTTAGGTGGTACGGGTTCATAATCTTATAATCCATAGTTAGGACAATGCACATGTATTTTTGCACTATTATTTTAATATGTGTTTTGAAACACATATTAAAATAATATATGTTTTACTTGCTCCGTCGGAAACGGGCGGCTGAGGTAACACTTTTAGCGGCTTGTTTTCGAATTGTATAACTGAAAATGTGAATTCTTGAAGTGTTTATGTACGTTTTTGTTGCGGCTTGAGTTGCATGTTAGAATATGTGTCTTTCGCGGGTTGGTATACAAAATTCATCTTATTCTTCGATTAAAAAGCAACGACTGACTGTGAGACAATTCAGATAAAAGATTGTTCTAAGCGAATAAGCACAACCATTATACCCACACTATGGTCTAGTCTTGATGGGGAGTTTAACTTAGTTTTATAATAATAAAAAAAAAATTGAAATTTATATTCAATTAACAGGAATGTAACCGTGTATTGTAAATTAATTATTTTCAGTGAATATAAAATTAGTGCCCCAACATAGACGTCCGGACCCATGTTATAGGTAGTGGTGGTTTAAACCACCCCCTAATTATTTTATGTGTACTATTTTACCTCATTTTTCATTTTTATTAGTGTAAATTCACGTAAAATTTTAGTTTAGCCACCCGAAGTTTCATAAAAATTTAAATATAACCACCTTAAATGTAATTTTTGGCAATTTTTTTATAAAGCCACCCCCGCCCCCGAGTTCACTTCCTGATTCCGCCATTGTGTCCCGATCCAGTATGTTACATTTTTTATTTTTAAGTTGTATTAACAAATATCGTGAACAGACAATTTTTTTTATAAGCACGTATATTTTTTCTTCTTGTGATTGTTCATGATTAATAGCTTTGGCTTTCTTCGATTTCTTCCAAACTTGCTACAATACATAAATTTTATAATCAATTTTTATTCATTAATTGAGATTAGAGATAAATGTCTAGCTTCGTTCCGATCAAAATGGAATATTATAGAAAGATATCATACATTCTTGGACCCCTACATACATCTTATTTCAAATCATAATAATATATACTTTAAAAGAAAATATTAATTTAATCAGAAATACAATAATAACAAGGAGCTAATATTAGTGATAAAAGTCGGTTGACTTAATATTTATTGGATAATGCAACCACCGAGCGACGTCGGCAGCACATGCCGCTAATATCGCCGGCGCTATATTGCTGACGTAAGCATCCATTATATTATATATTATACATATATATGTATAAAATAAATATATTATTATTTCATAATATATTATAACGTCGTGTTCACACGTTCACATGTCATGATTTTGCAACGTAGAATGTACATATGGAAAAGAGCGTTATTTTTTATTTATTTTTTGGGGTTAGTCAATAGAGTGATGTGGTAATAAAGTACTCAAAAAATTTATAATACCAACTCGGTTAAGATTAGCGAGACGAAATGGTGTTCGATGACTTTTCTTCGATCATATATAAAAAAGAAAATTATACTCGAACGAAGACGAACAAGATTAAGTTCGCTTGATAAGTCGATGAAAGCTATAGGAATTCGATATCATATGAAATAATCTTATTGGTATATGAAAGTTAATAAAAAGAGCGCAAATAATTAAATCATGATCTGGTGATCAAATAATATATATATTATACCTTTTTTTTTCTTTTTTGTACGAGGAAAAATAACAAGTCTGACTCAAACTTATACAAGGCTACGTTCACTTCTAATCCACGAAGGACAGAGTGCAAGTACAATAATCCCCCTACACTTCAAACCCTAACTTGACGTAATAATAATATGAAAAATGTAAATAATTTACCATGATATTAACCAACAAATTTGGCTAAAAAATAATTTTGTTTAAAAAATTTCCGGACGATGATCGGGTGTCGCCACCGCCAGACTATCGCTCCTCCGGCTGGCGGTCGCCGCCGTCGAACGATAGCCGGAAAACCCACTTAGTGAGCGATCTTCGCCGGTGTTTCCCAGAATGAGCGGCCGAAGCCGACGTAGCAGTCCTTCGCGCAGCGCTGAGCTCAGTCACGAAGGCCTTGAGGCGTCGCATGGCGATCTCCAGCGTGTCCTCCGACATGTTGGCGAAGCAGACACGGAACCATCCGGGCTCGGTGCAGTGGCACGACGAACCGGGCGAGATGTTGAGCCCTACCTCGTAGACGATACGCTTCCAGAGATCCATCTCGGCATCAAACGTGTCGGCGGAGAGGAGGTGTCGCATGTCGACCCAGCAGAAGAGCCCGGCGTTGCTCTTCAGGCAGCTCACGCCGGCTTTTTGGAGCCCAGCGACGAGCTGACCGTGACGCTTCTTCAAACGCTTCTGGTTCTCGATGATGTATTTCCGGGCGAAGCGCTTGTCGGAGAGCATTGCTGAGAGGAGGTACTGTGTTTGGGACGAGACGAGGCCAAAGCTTGACATCTTCGTTGCCGCGGCAACCACTTCCTCGTCACCCGAGTATATCGCGCCGACACGGAATCCCGGCAGGCCGAGGTCCTTCGAAAGGCTGTACACGATGTGCACTCTTTCTTTCGCTTCGGATTCGCAGTCATCGGCAAGGAGGCCCCGGTTTTTTAGCACCTCCATAACACTAACAAACCCTGGCGAGCTGAAGACGGTGCCAGAGTAGATCTCGTCGCTGATTAAGTGAATCTGCTTCGTCTCGACGAGGTCGACGAGGAGGTCGAGCTCGGCCGTGGTCATCGTGGTTCCAAGCGGATTCGACGGGTTCGTCACGAGCACGCCCTTGACGCGCAAGTTTCGGCGTTCCGCCTCAGCGAACGCCTCGGTCAGCGCGGCCTCGGTGATCTGGAACCCGTTAGCGCTAGTGCACTGGATAGGCACAATCTCAACGTCGGGTCTCCATTTCAGGTCTCTATCGAATCTGTCAAAAGATTAACAAGAAGATGAGTTCCAAACTCTTTCAAAACTCATACGACGATACAAGTTCAAATACTCATATATATTCCGCTCGTAGCTTACCCTGGATAGTATGGGGTGGGAAGGAGGAAGGCCTCGCCGGGGTCAGCAAGGCAGAACATGAGCGTCTCGTTTGCCGACGTCGCACCAGCGGTGAGGACAATGTGGTTGGGGTCGAATTCGACCCGGTTTCCGCGGATTTCCGACATGAAGTTAACCAATGCCTTTTTGAAAGAGGGAAGACCGTGATAATCCTGGAAGAGAGCGAGCTCTCTGAAGATGGACTGTCCGTCTCTCCTGAAGCCCGAAGCGTCAGGGTTTTTGGCGATCCATGATTCGAGCAAATCGAAGGAAAGCTGAAGAAAGAAACGACAGAGAAAGATATTAGACAAAGCTAATTATTACTATTTGTAGTAAATAAGTACGTTACGTGAATAATATATATATATATATTACCTGATTCTCTGCAAGTCCCATCTGGATAATTCCCTTGGGATTGTTAACTTGGTCAAAAGGGTTCTTCTCGTACTCTTCCCAGCCCAGGAAGTACGAAGAGTCCTGGCCATGAGTGTTGCACGAAGCTTTTTTCGATAGCAATTTCATGATGATAGAGATATATATCTCTGGTCAGAAGTGTATGTGTGTATATATATACTGAGCTTTGGAATGTATTCACGTTTGTAGAGAGAGAGAGAGAGGTGTGGAGATTGAAGAAGATGGTTATTGATATTGTTGGAGTGGAACGAGACGTATATTGCAAACGACGATGCCATATATATAGGCACAAGCAAGTATTGATTTTCTCTATATTTTTTAATGAGCTAATAAACAATTAAAATAAGGAAAAGGGAATGACACGAGAGAAAAAAGAGAAGAGGGAATAATTAAATTAAATACATATAAAAAAACAAACAAAGATACATAAATACATCTACATTTGACTAGTGACTAGTGAGGATAAAGACCAGAGCTTGAAGTTTGCTTAACAATAAATAAATAATTAATTAAGTAAAATGTAGGAAGACAAGGACGTTAAATTGTACGCGCTTTGGCCACCGTCCGAGGCTTGTCTCTATACACTAAACATCAATCCCAACTTGTGCTAAAACGGGTCGCAAATAGTACAATACTATTATATTAAATATCATTAATACTCCTTTAACTTATCATTTTATATCGGTTTGTCTCCTATTTCTTTTTTCGTACCAGATCACTCCATGAATATATATATCTCGGTATCGGTTTACTCTATAGTTTGTTTTTTTTTGTTTTTATCAATTTACCTCATCAAACTTATCATACAATATTGGATTGCCCTTCTAACTTAATATTGTGTATTAATTTACTCCTTGAAATTTATTTATCTCAAAATTACTTAATCACAATTGAGTTTAAACATTTTAGCATTTTACCCAAAATTTATGTGTAGTAATACAAAGTTATGAGGTCAGAAGGTAAAATTAATAACAACAAAAAATAGCTCAAAAGGGTAATTATATGATACTTGATGATAAGTTCAAAGAGCCAATTGATACAAAAATAAAACTATGAGGTAATTTAATACATAATGATAAATTGGAAGGGTAATAGTGACAATTACTCATATGCAACTATATATGGAAAGTGTGGCACACACGCGTACAAAGCTCGCGTGGGATTGTAGAAATGTTTAATGTGTGACACATAATGATATAAAATAAACATGAATTAGGAAAAAAGAAAAAAAAAATTAGGGGTGAGTTATTGCATTATAAAGACATTACCGACAAGAAATCTAATAGAAAATGGTTATAGTGACCAACATGGTCCAAGCAAACTAAGACCTAAGTTGTGCAACCATGGTCCATGTGTAAAGCCACATCTAATCCCTGTCGGCCATTTTCTTCTCCCGTTAGGCCATCCCATTAGTTCTTGTTTCTCATTGCTTAATTTTTATTTTTAATAAAAAATTATTGATTTTTTGGTGTTTTTTGAAAAGGGTTTTTGGAAGTCAACCTTGTGGGAATCTTTGGGAAACAAAAGATTGACGTCTTGTGGAAGGGAGATTTTTCACCAAAACTAGGTCGGTCCAAATCAAACATATTTATCCTCCTATTTATGTTATATTTGTGTGTTATTTGGGTATGTTAATAACATGCCAAAACACCCACGTAAAAACAATGAAAATAATCTTGCTAGCTAGGGTTTAATTGAAACCATCCCATTAGTTCTTTTTTTTTTCTTTTCCCAAGGCTTAATTATTATTATTTTTTGGTATTTTTTTTTGGTATTTTTTCTATTTCTAAAAATACCCCAAAATATATCCTCTAGTTATAATTTGAAAAAGACTACCTTCCATTATCTAGATTTTTTTATTAACTTTTAAAAAATTGAGACACCATTTTATATATATTATTTGATATTATTTTGTTTTTTTTTTAATATATGCTATATTTTTGTAAAAATAAAACTATAGAGTATGAAAAAGAATATAAAATTATGATTAAGGGGGCGATTTTGGGGTTTTTAGAAGTAAAAATGAAGCACATTTTGAAGTTACATACGTTTTAGAAAAAATGAAAATAAAGGATATTAAAAAAAATCCCCTTTTTGATTAAAAATAATAATAATATGGGTTTTTTGAAGAAAAAAAAAAGGGTTTCGGAAGTCCACCTTGTGGAATTATGGGAGATTTTTCCACCAAAACTAGGTGTGTTTATATATATATATAGTATGTTTGTGTGTTTCGGTAAGGTGTTATATATGTAGTAATAACACGCCAAAACTCCTACGTAAAAAGAGTTTTCAATCTTTCTAGGGTTTATTTAAGACCGTCATTTTTCCACCTTTGGCTTCGGTGTTGAGCTAGAGAACGTTGATGATTCCAATGTGTAAATATGGAAAATATCTTATCACTTAGACATGATGAACTATATTATCAGTTAGAATATAACTATATGTGTAGTTTAATTATTAGAATCTATTCGAGTTACAAATAGAAAGTTATTATCGATTTTGAGTCTCGTGAAATGTTAAGATAGTGATTGCATGGCATTAATCTTGGACGGTGCAGTTGCGTGGCTTTGATCATTTAAATATGACTATTACAAATAACTTATAATTTCTTCAGTTAATATATTATATACAGCAGACACGTATAATTTTTCTTTTTAAACAATTTACGTATTGATATTGGTTAGCAATACTGTATAGAAAACGTGTAAATTACTTATATTTTTAATTGCGGGTAAATTTGGAATTAGTAATTTTTATTGGGAAAAAAGATGAAAATGGAGAGTTTTTTTTTTTAATCCTACGGTTTAAATTAATTGGTAAAAGATCAGAATTGGAAATAGTTTCAAAAGATGAAGAAATATAGAGGGCCGTATTCTACAATCCTTTATTTGTAGGACTATTTTTTCTAGAGAAGTTAAAAGTATAATTTGAATTTCCGATTAATAGATTATTTTTTTTCAAATAAAAAAAAATATATATATACTATTCTTACAAGAAAAAAAAAAAGGAATCTCATATTCTGGATATACTAAGATAGAATTTGGAATTACCGGATTTTCAAATATGGGATACCGGACTTCTGTATTTATACAAGACTATTGGTAAGTATATTATTTAACATTTTAAAATATAAAAAAAGGCTTGAAAACAGTTTCATATATATATACATATTTTTTTTTGGTTTGATGATATTTATTTAAAAGTAAGGAAAGAAGAAGCGATAATAAGTAGTAGTTGGATGAGTAAATAGATGGAAAGACATCAATAATTGCTTTAACAACAACTAACTAATAAATCGCCCTTTGTTTTAGCACCCTGGTTTTATTCTATTCGGTGTTTCGGTTCAACCTAGTAGTAACTTGTGTAAAAGCCAAGTGAATTGATTCGTACTATCAAAAGTGAAAAACACCAATTAGAATTGTAAAACAATCTATATTTACCATCAAATTAACTTACTAATAGTTACATTTCTCGGGTTGGCCCGCGCTTCATGACTCCGCGGTCCGTCATAAGTAATTAAATATCTAATACTCTTTGGTGGATGCGGAAGGATCAAGGTGTAACTTTTGGATTAGGGTTTATATCATCGGTGTTATGGAGCTATTAGTTACCTAGTAGATATATATATGAATTCTATTGAATTAATACTCGATAAATTAGTAAATTTAATAATATAATAAAATTTTATAATCCATATGTTATTAATATATATAGAGTTCATATCATATAACTATTAAATAGCCAGACGCTAGTAGTGTCATGTTTCATGATCTTGTCTAAAATTTGACTAATATATTACGATGGAGGAATATGTCGGAACCCAGTTATCCAAACCAAACCTCTCATGTATTAGGAGTTTTGCTAAATATTAGCAACTTTTATTTATGATGGAGAAAACCGTGGGAACACCATTATCCAAAACCTCTTATATATGTGTAATAGCAATCATGAACAGTTATGATGTTGCCTTTTGGAGACTCTTTAGTTCCTTTTAGTTGCCTTTTGTTACAGCATAATCATATTAATTTCTTAATTATTTTCTATTTTTAGCCAAATCTTCTGCTTTAAACCTTTAAGCTCCTTTCCTTATAATATAGCATTGTGTTTCAGCCGATGTGAACATGAATCAACCGAAGTGCGACACAGCTCATGATGCTAACGCTTTGGAAAGATTTTGTTAGACATTAATACATACAAATATTATAATATATATATATATATAGTTATTATAATATTTGATCTTTTATTTGTAACGCAAAAGGGATGTCATCATGTGAATATATATCTTTGAAATAATATTAATTCGTAGTTGGTACGAAGTAGCTCGTATAGATATACATGCACATACATATATGTGTATATATAATTGTAGGGGACCATTTTTATTCGGATTACGTGAAAATCCTCAATACTATTATAAGTGGCTATATTCATTATATATCATATATATATATATATATATATATATATATATATATATATATATATATATATATATATCTATTCATGCTTTTGACATGCATGGTTTTCTTCGTCAGCTTTTTGACTATATACACAGGGAATTAGTCTCATGGAGTTGATTTTATGATAGATAGCTATTGGACGTAGAAAATGTTTAGAGAGCAACTTGACGTTAATGGGAAATATGAAAACAGAAACATTTACGTGAATATTTAATAAGTGTATCGCTTTGTTCTCAATGTGAGAGGTACATCGATAAATTTGTCGCTAGCTATTTGAAGTTCTTTTAGTTTAGTACTACAAAGAGAAATCAACGCCCAATCAAATATATATATATATATATATATATATAATATAATATAATATATTGAAACCACAAAACCAAGCATTAAATACGATGGCGGATTACCGTTACGTGCAAACTATCTAACATCTCAAGTTTGCCGTGTGGGCCGCGGCCGGCGAACTGCGTGCACTATATTTTTTGTGAACTATCGTGCAAACTTATATGTTTTCACTTTGCACGATGTTTTTGAGAAATCCTCATGCAAAATGCATGGTGTTAATTACCACTTTTTTAAGTAATGCTACGTACAAGACTAGTAATATATGAAGAGGCGCTAGTTAATTACATAATAATTAATAAGTGGAGAAAAAAAAATTGAAAGCAAGCTTTAAATTAAGATATCATGTTCTACTAGGGTTTGAAATAAAGTAAAAGTTGATATCAATAATAAACTTCAAACTGCAAATCTAAATGTGGATAGGGTTTCGATAGACTGCAGAGTCAATATTTACATGGTAACTATGATCAATTATTGAAGGCAAGTGATATTCATTAAGAAAGAGTTGAAATTATATACATATATATATATATATATATATATATATATATATATATATATATGTTACTAGTAACTGCAAAAATAAGTTTCTTCTGTGTTTTCAACCACCAGTCTATTTTTATGTAAGGGAATATTTATGTAGTTTGACTTTAATTACCAATGCAAGATCAAATATGTTTTATAGAGAAAGTTGAAATTAGTCCAAATTACAAAAAAATAAAATACAAGGCACAATAATTGATGGTTCAAATAGTGCATTTGTAATTAAAATATATGAAATTAATTAGTTTAGTTATATCTAACTTTGTAAATTTTGAGAATCCGGAATCTAAAAAAAAATCCTATTTTTTTTTACTACAATAAGTTGGAATATGAAAAAAAAAATGTTGTTGAAGTGATACTATATTTACAGGGTTGGTTAATTATATCTAGTTGAATCTTGCTATGTATATATAATACAATACAATATACTTATATTTAGATAGTTGTATGCTCCGTAATATATTTACAAATTATGCTGGTTATTTTTCCATCCATTCTATATATATACACACAGACGCAACTGTTGACAGTTATTGATTGTTTAAATTATGGTAAAATGCTTCGAAATGAATTAAATACGGTGTTGAATTTGGTATTGTACAGTCATTTTCATAAGAAAGGAGACAACATTTATTTCTTGAGTTTATTTTATTTTAAATGACTTCTTGTCGCGTACATTTTTTTAGTCTTTAAACATTGTACTAATTATTACACTGAATAAGAACATTTCATTAAAGATGTTGACAAATGCATAATTTAAATGTTTCTTTTACTACATGATATAAAGATTAGCAACAAAAAAAAAAAAAAAAATCTTAAATTTATCTTCATAAGTCATCCAAATATCATCCAATAATATTATGAAGTTCATAGACATCATAAATGAAGGTAATTAATAGATGGGGTTGTACTTATTAAGGTCATATTTTGAAAGTGACTTGGTAATTAAGATTAATAAATAAGAGCATGGTTTCTTGTATTATTGTTATTAATAATAATATTATTATTGAATAGTGTTTATCTAGAGTTATATAGCAAAATACAATTGATGGACCACTCTGTAAACAGTTCAGATAAGCATGGGCTATACAACGACCTGATTGATGTAAATTTGTGACAATCTCTTCGGACACTTGTGCAATCACATGTGAACACATCGATACTATGAGATAATGATCCCAAACATCATTAAACTTTTGATTATAACAGCTATAAATACATTTCTGAACAGTTAAATGGAGATTTACCGTTTTGACTAAAAACGTTCCGTATTTTTTTAAGACCGTATGTATACGTTAATTAGTATTTGCCCCTCATGAGCATTGCATATAAGAGTTGATCGATGAGTTATGAAGGCACGACATAACGAATTATATAGTCTACGTTAATTCGTTACGTGTTATGATTTATTAGTAGAAGCATTCAATTTTAAATGGTCTGAAGCGGATAATATCATATTGAGTAAGGTTTAACATGTTTTGGACAAATAAAAATCAAATCTAAATAATATATATTTGGAAATATTTATTATTCTCACTCTCGTACTAAAATCTGATCAAAAGTAATTAACAGACATACACATGTTTACAAAAAGTTCAGTGAAAATGACAAAAAAGAAAGAGAGAAAAATCTTACGATCTCTATGAAGATTGGTTTATTATTTTTAGAAGCATGCAATAAGTTTGAGAGTATATAAGTCACGTAGAGACCATGCAAACTACGTACGAAACAACTCAAAGATATGGCTTGTGACAGTGCTTAGAAAGTGATCTAAAAAATTAGAAACAATACCAATGAAAAATAGTTTACATTGATGAAAAACGGGTTACATAAATAATTAAAGGGATTAAGAACGTAAAAGATGCCGATTACGAAAAACTTTTATCCAAAAGTGACTTCGGGATCGGACGACTTGCTCGATGCCCCTGCTCAGTGAAAGTCGGGTGATACATCTAAGAAGGGTACGATCATGATCGAAATTATTAGGCTATAAAAATTAATAGCATAAAACATAAAAAAAAAAAAAAAAATACCGGCCAATTAGAAAAGCTCTAAATCAAAAGTGGCTTCGAGATTCGTCAACCTGCCCGATGCCTCATATTCCGCCAAAGAACTTCTAAAATATCTTTATAATTATAAAAGTCTCTAAACTTGTGAATACTTAACGGATTCGTGTCATAAACTCTAGGACGACGTCCTAGTTGAATATTATTATGCCTACATGCAACAAAAGTGAAAATATGTGAGAATAAGAATATTAAATACAAGAGGAGGAGGGCCACGTGGTTTGTAGTAGAGGATGGTTATTAGGGCATGTGAAACCCTCGTTTAAGTGCCCCCCAACCACGCCCATATAAAACCCACAAATAATCAAATGCTTATAGGGACCATATATATATATATACATACATATTATATAACTATATATATGCAACGACTTGGTCCTATGTGCCATGACAACTAACGTGGCACTCACGTTAGAACTCCATTATCCAGGAGAGACACTGCCATGGACCATTTGCTTCCTTTTCTTAAATACCATAGGACCCTCTTATATTTTGGAAATTAGTGTATATATATTATTGTTGTCTCATATATGGGTTTATATACATAGCTCTACATATATGTATATTTTTGTTTGTGTCTTATTAAGAGCTTTGGGGTCAACGAAAACTATGCATACCAAACCCCAATACCGAACTAAATCAAAACAAAAACCCTTAAATTCCATACTGCTCCACAGAATCCCACCTTGGTTTATATATATATATATATATATATATATATATATATATATATATATATATATATATATATATATATAAAATATAATATAATAGGGTAAATATATATATATATAGATATACACCTTTGACTGAATATTTAGGAGAGGAATTTAATAATGTTGACCGTTGGAAGTCTAAGCTTTTAAGTTAAGTTTGGTAAACGCTACGGCTTTGAAATGGGAACATTTCTTGCATAGTTTACTATGTAGAATTGTCACACTCACTTGTGGATGAAGCTATATAGGTTGTTGAATTTGTGTCATTGAGTTGTAAATTATAATTTAATTGTATAACATGTTGGGATATATACCAATACCGATAGTTTGATTTTACTAGTATACCGAAACAGGATGAGAAATTATAAATTTTACGTACTGATTACCGGTGGTTATATCGGATAAATTACCTTTGTTATTTTCAATCATTAATTCTTGGTCAAACTAGTTCATGCTTATCCGAATGTGTTGATGAAAATATCCAGAAATAGAAGGCACATTGAACACTGCATGGTAGATGATGTTATAATTAAGCATTGTATATATGAATATATATATATATATGATACATTATTATCCTTATATGTTGATGCTAATTGGCTGGCTGAAAAAGCCAATGTCTGTAACAAAAGATTGTGTACTACAACCGGATCAGATATGTTTATGAGGTACATGCATGTTAACACAAAGTACGTAAATTACGTATCATCATATATGATCTATTATAGATAGACATATATCTAATCATAAGATTAGCTTCCTGAATTATAGTCTACGAAAGCCAGTGCAAAATTTGTAGAAGAACATTACTTTTATTTTTGTCATTATAAATGTGTGCTTAGCTTGCTTAAATGCTTGGAAAATATGCAAGAAATGTTGTGGCAACCAAACCAATGATACATATAGCTAGCTAACATTCTATTGTTAGCATATTTGATTCTCTATATAAATGTGACAATACATGCATGCGCAAATTGATAATAAATTTTTATATATATGATCATACTAGCTATTTGCAAAACAAAAATTCTAATTTTGTTATAACTTTATCCCAAGGCGCTGTACTAGCTAGCTTGCTTATATGCTTGAGGAAATATGCAAAAAAATGTTGTAGCAACCACACCAATAATTTCTTTCAAAAAAAAAAAAAAAACACACCAATAATACATTGTTACCATATTTGATGCTCTGTTATAATGTATTTGACTATATACGAATGCAAATTTTTCCGAGACGGGTTCTGGTTGACTTTTTTGGGCTGGTGTTGGGTTGACTTGTGAGCTTAAGCTTGACTTAGTCCGGATGACGACCAGAACCCAGGACGGGCAGAAACACTTGCGAGGAGTCAGCCCGGGTACCGACCAGAACAGAAGACGGACAGCCGTTCAGCCCAGCTCGGGTGAACACGAGCAGAACGTCCGGATAGAAGGCAAGCTCAGCCCGGAGCATACGAGCAGGTCAGCTCGGGGACAGAGAGACTGTCCGGGCAGGAAAAGGAAACTCTACCCAGAAAGGAAGACGCGTAGCTTGAGGAACAAGCAAAGATCAAGTCAAAGATTTGATAGGATTATTTAGGGTAGTTTCCTGATTTTGTGCGATTTGGGTAGCTAGGGTTTTGCCTATGTGAGGCTATAAATATACCTAGCATGTACACTTTGTAAAGTGTAGAGTCCATTAGAATTTTGAGTTTATCTTCTTGTATTGCCTTCGATTATTAATCAAGAGAATTTCTTCTCCCAAAAGTTTGTGTCCTTTATTTTGGTTCGATTTCTTTTGGTGTTATTCGTGTTCTTTGCAGATCCGTTAATTGGGATCCAACAAGTGGTATCAGAGCTTCAATCGAAGAACATGTCTTCATCATCAGAGTCACCAATCGACGGAGCTTTGGTTGCGCAGAAATCAGACTCCAGAGAAGGCACAGTTACACTCCATTACCCCATGCTCACGAAGAGCAATTACGCCGTGTGGGCGTTGAAGATGAGGGTGAATCTGCAGGCGCAGGGAGTATGGGAGGCCGTAGAGAACGGCGATGTCGAAGGGCGCAAGGAAAGAATGGCTCTAGCCGCAATCTACCAAGCAGTTCCTGAAGATGTTCTTCTCATGCTCGCCGAGAAAGATTCAGCGAAGGAAGCGTGGAAAACTCTTCAGACCATGCACATGGGCGCAGATCGCGTCAAGGAAGCAAAGGTCCAAACCTTGAAGAGTGAGTTCGAGGTTATGAGGATGAGGGAGAGCGAATCAATTGATGATTTCGCTATGCGGCTCACGTCCATTGTGACCGGCATACGCTCGCTGGGAGACAAGGTGAAGGAGACCACCGTCGTCAAGAAGTTTCTCCGAGCAGTGCCTCACAGGTACATGCAGATCGTGACATCGATCGAGCAGTTCGGCGATCTCAAGACCATGTCGGTCGAGGAGGTTGTTGGTCGCCTAAAAGCCCACGAGGAGAGACTCCGGGGTTACGGTGACAAAGACGAGGAGAAGAACCTCCTGCTCACGCATGAAGAGTGGACGGCCAGACAGCGGAAAACCGGGGGAGCCGAGTTTTCTACAAGACCCTCAGGTCGGAACAGCTTTGGTGGAGAAGTCCGAGGACGCGGACAGGGTCGTGGACTAGGTCGAGGTCGGGACATGCGAGGTCGCGGCAGTGGATCTACCCGTCAGGAAGGCACGACCAGGAGAGACAAGAGCACAGTGAAGTGCTACAATTGTCAGAAGCTTGGGCACTTTGCATCTGAGTGCCGGAGCAGGAACCAGGGCGAAGAGGCGAATCTAGCAAGATTCCCAGACGACCAGCCGGCATTGTTGTTTGCCGAGCAGGAAACGCACCTGGACGAACAGAATGGCGAGTGTGACGCCAAGGCCCGGGCAGAAGTGATCAGTGTGCCGATCAGCCCAGAGGCCGAGCAAACCTGTCCGGAGGAGACCAGCGAGAAGGTTTTCCTCATCGAGGATAAGGTTATTGCAAACCTCCTCGTAGACGGAGAGAAGAAGGTCAGTACCGACATATGGTACTTAGACAACGGAGCTAGCAACCACATGACTGGGGACCGAGCTAAGTTTGAAGAGCTCGATGAGAAGATCACGGGCAGCGTGAAATTCGGCGACGGATCAGTCGTAGAGATCAGAGGCAGAGGGTCGATACTGTTCGAGTGCAAGAATGGCGACCAGCGTCTGATGACCCAGGTGTATTTCATCCCGAAGTTGAAAAGCAACATCATCAGTCTAGGACAGATGACTGAGATCGGGAACACGGTGTTGCTGCAAGGGTCCTACCTGAAGATGTGGACCAAGGAAGGAGAGCTGTTGATGAAGGTGGAGCGGACACCCAACAGGCTCTACAAGATTCTCCTGAAGACATGCCAGCCCGTCTGTCTTATGGCATCGATGGCAGACCCGGCTTGGCTATGGCACGCACGGCTCGGACACGTGAATTTTCACGCGCTCAAGATGATGGGCGAGAAGAAGATGGCCTTCGGGGTTCCCAAGATAGAACACCCCGACCAGCTATGTGAGTGCTGCATGATCGCGAAGCAGGCGAGGATACCGTTTCCGATCAAGGCCAAATTCCGAGCAGAGAGACCCTTACAGTTGGTGCATGCAGACCTATGTGGTCCAGTCACCCCAGCAACATTGGCAGGTAACAAGTACTTTCTTTTACTTGTTGATGATTACAGTCGCTGGATGTGGGTTTATATGCTTAAGGAAAAGAGCGGAGCCTTTGAGGTCTTCAAGAAGTTCAAGAAGATCGTGGAGAATGGCTCGGTGCACAGGTTAAAGGTCTTGCGTACAGACCGAGGAGGAGAATTCACTTCCCAGCAGTTCGGAGAGTTCTGCGACCAGGAAGGAATTCAGCGTCACCTGTCCGCACCCCACACGCCCCAGCAGAATGGCGTAGTGGAAAGACGAAACCGAACCGTGATGAACACAGCGAGGAGCTTGCTCAAGAGCATGCAAGTTCCAGCCCGTTTTTGGGCAGAAGCAGTAAGACATGCGGTCTACCTGCTTAATCGTTTGCCGACCAAAGCGCTAGGAGAGCGTACTCCCTACTAGGCGTGGAAAGGGAAGAAACCCCACTTAGAACATTTGAAAGTGTTCGGATGCACCGCACACGTGAAGATTGCGGGGCCACATCTCAAGAAGTTGGACGACCGGAGTCAAAAGATGGTGTACCTTGGCGTTGAAGAAGGAAGCAAGGCACACAGACTCTACGATCCACGACGCGGCAGACTCCAAGTGAGCAGAGATGCTGTGTTCGAAGAGGAGATGAAGTGGGATTGGCGCGACGAGAATGGAGAACCCGAGCAGAACTCAGTGGAGTTCATTGTCTAAGACGACCAGGATGTTGCCGAGCAAGAGAAGCCCGGAACACCCAGCTCGGGAACAGTCTTGCCAGAAACGAGGGAACCCAGCCCGGGAGAGTGCACCCCGGATACACCCAGGACACCAAGTCCGAGCAGGACCAGCCCGTCCAGCTCGGGAGATTCCTCCATAAAAGACGGCCCAAGAGGATTCCGACCTCTAGCAGACGTTTACGATCAGACTCAAGAAGTGGAGATGAGCCTGGAGGAACTTTCTTTGTTGTGTGCAGAAGAACCAGCCAATTTCCAGGAGGCAGCAGCCGAGCAGGAGTGGCAGGAAGCAATGAAGAAGGATATGGAGTCCATTGAGAAGAACAGGACATGGGAGCTTACCGACCTGCCCAAAGGTCATAATCCCATCGGCCTGAAGTGGGTGTATAAGCTGAAGAAGGACACTGAGGGGAATGTCCTTAAGCACAAGGCAAGGCTGGTAGCTAAAGGCTACGTGCAGAGGAAAGGCATAGACTTTGAGGAAGTCTTTGCTCCAGTAGCTAGACTGGACACGATCAGACTCATCCTAGCCCTAGCAGCGCATCGAGGTTGGGAAATTCACCATCTGGATGTCAAATCGGCATTCCTAAACGGTGACCTCGAAGAAGAAGTGTACGTCAAGCAACCAGAGGGGTTCGGCGTCACGGGCAAGGAGCAGAAGGTGTACAAGTTATCCAAGGCCCTGTACGGGTTAAAACAAGCACCAAGAGCGTGGAACATCCGCCTTGACAAGAGCTTGAAGAATCTTGGATTCACAAAGTGCTTGAGCGAGCAGGCAGTCTACACCAGGAGTTCCGGGCAGGAAACTCTGATCGTGGGAGTGTATGTGGACGACCTGATCGTCACAGGATCCAGCGCAGGAGGCGTAGATGGATTCAAGCAGCAGATGATGGCCGAATTCGAGATGAGTGACCTCGGATTACTTTCGTACTACCTCGGTCTCGAGGTGGAACAGAAGAAGGACTGCATTACGCTGAAGCAGTCGGCCTACGCGAAGAAGATCCTTAAACAGTTCGAGATGGCGGACTGTAACTCGAGCAAGTACCCTATGAAGGCGAAGCTGCAGCTCGGGAAGGATGCTGAAGGGAGAAGAGTGGATCCCACGGAGTACAGACGCGTGATCGGGTGCCTGAGGTATCTCACCCACACCCGACCAGACATTTCACACGCAGTCGGGATAGTCAGTCGATACATGGAGAAGCCCACGAGTGCACACCAGCAGGCGGTGAAGCACATCTTGCGTTACGTGAAGGGCACGACGGACTACGGGATCCAGTACAACCGAGGAAGTGGAGCAGAAGTACTAGTCGGCTTTACGGACAGTGATCTGGCCGGTGATATCGATGACAGGAAGAGTACCGGAGGGATGGCGTTCTACCTCAACGGAAACCTGATCACCTGGCAGTCTCAAAAGCAGCAGACAGTAGCTCTATCCTCGTGCGAAGCAGAGTTCATGGCGGCAACCGCAGCAGCATGTCAAGCTATGTGGTTGAAGGGGCTACTTAGTGAAGTGACCGGATCCGAGCAGAGACCAGCTACTCTCTACGTGGACAACAAGTCTGCAATTGCGTTGATGAAGAATCCAGTGTTCCATGGACGGAGCAAACACATTGACACGAAGTTTCACTACATTCGTGAGTGTGTGGAGAAGCGAGAGATCATCGTGGAGTTCGTCAACACGAGGGAGCAACGGGCAGACATTCTTACTAAGGCTCTAGGGAGAGTCAAGTTCGAAGAGATGAGAGAGCTGCTCGGAGTGAAGAGAGTGGAAGCAAGTCAAGCTTACGGGGGAGAATGTGAGCTTAAGCTTGACTTAGTCCGGATGACGACCAGAACCCAGGACGGGCAGAAACACTTGCGAGGAGTCAGCCCGGGTACCGACCAGAACAGAAGACGGACAGCCGTTCAGCCCAGCTCGGGTGAACACGAGCAGAACGTCCGGATAGAAGGCAAGCTCAGCCCGGAGCATACGAGCAGGTCAGCTCGGGGACAGAGAGACTGTCCGGGCAGGAAAAGGAAACTCTACCCAGAAAGGAAGACGCGTAGCTTGAGGAACAAGCAAAGATCAAGTCAAAGATTTGATAGGATTATTTAGGGTAGTTTCCTGATTTTGTGCGATTTGGGTAGCTAGGGTTTTGCCTATGTGAGGCTATAAATATACCTAGCATGTACACTTTGTAAAGTGTAGAGTCCATTAGAATTTTGAGTTTATCTTCTTGTATTGCCTTCGATTATTAATCAAGAGAATTTCTTCTCCCAAAAGTTTGTGTCCTTTATTTTGGTTCGATTTCTTTTGGTGTTATTCGTGTTCTTTGCAGATCCGTGAATTGGGATCCAACATGACTTTCCCGGGTTTGTATTGATCGGCTTTTCTAGGCCAGGTTCGATTTGACTATTTTGGGCCAGTATCGGGTTAATTTTTCTTGGCTGGGTCGGGGTGATTTTTTTAAGTTGGGCTTTGGTTGACTTTTCCGGGCCAATATTTATATATACATATATATATATATATATATATATATATATATATATATATATATATATATATATATATATATATATATATATATATATATACATGACCGTAATATTTGCTTTCTAGAAATTTGTACACATACATTACTCTAATTTTTGTCATAAATTTATTCAAGCTGAACTAGCTAACTTGCTTAATTAATGCTTGAAAAAATATGCAAAAAATGTTGTAGAAACCAAGCCTATATACACATTTAGCTAGCTAGCATTCTATTGTTAGCATATTTGATTCTCTATACATTAATGTAAATGACTATACATGCATATATCAATATATCATAAATGCAAAGTTAGATCTATAGATATATATGACCAATGTATTATCTGCTTCCCAAATTATAGAATTTCGTGCACAAACACTACTCTAATTTTTGTCATAACTTTATCCCAAGTTGAACTAGCATGCTTAATTAATGCTTGCAAAAAATAGGCAAAAAATTGTTAGGAAGCACTCAATTTGCTAGCATATTTGATGTTCTATATCAAGGTTAATTACGACTATACATGCATGCAAAATTAACAATATTTATGCTTTATTTATGTAACGATAGAATCAAGTAGGGGAGGTCGGTCCAATTTAGTTTAGACAGAGAATGAACCAAACCAAGTTGTGTTCGAAGTCCAACAAAAATATTTATGAAGCTATGTGACAAAAAATAGTGAAGGATCGATCGAATAATTAGAAGGACTAGTCATGATATTGGTCCCTGCAAAGAAAATAGTGCCTTAATTTTTATTTTATTTTGAGGGAAATGGTGCCTTAATTGATTAATGTCAAAACGCAGTTCATTTTTTGTCTTCTTCGTGATATGATGTATATATCTAGGCCTAGGCCTAGCTACGAGTAATTGAAGAGTAATGCCTAGACTTTCATGTTTGTTCTTTGCCCCCTTGAATTTTAGATTTTAGCACTGATGCCCTCTATTCTCTCGAAAAGTATCTTATTGCCCCCTTCACGTCAAAAATAAACAGATTATATTAACTTGCGCGGCCTGCTCGGTGACATTTTCAATAATTAATCCCTCAACACTATATTATATACTAGACTATTATAAGATTATCGTGAAGTAACAAAGAAACCCGTGCAGTTCTCCTTGCGGGCATTGCATGCGGTTGTTTTTCTTTCTGTTTTGTGTTCTTCTTGGTTTCAACCATCCCCAACTTGTATTTTTTACTCTTTAATGGCCAATTCGGCTTCTGCCTTGGCCAGGCTTATTCAATTAAATTAGTTTAATCCCTAAAAAAATCTCAGCTCATGATGAACTGTTTAAGATGCTCGTCTCAAATAATAAAATTGATGAGAATACTCTCGAATAAGTCATGTACGTACATTGCACGGAAGTTAACTTTTGTTACGCTTGGGGGGGGGGGGGGGGATTGCTATTTTCTGAAATAATAAGGGACATTGTTCCCGAAAACTAAAATTCAGGGGAAAAAGGTGCACCAAGACTAAAATTTGAATGTTATTTATGACCTCAATTTATGATATTGATCAACTAAGGGTGGGCCAGTTTCTTAGTGTTTGAAGGTAAACAGTCAAGCATGGAAGGTTGCATAAACGAGCACACCAAATAGGGTCTCATTTATGTCACTCATTTAAAATATATATCATCTCTCTCTCTCTCATATGTTATTCCAACAAAGTCAATGTTTGTTTGGCCTGTTGCTCTCAGATGGGGACTCCTTACAGCCAAGTTGAAAGCGAGTGTTAAAATTGATATACATACCAAGTATATATAAGATCGATGTGCATGAAATGGAAGTATATATAGATCATTAATCCCATAATGTAGTGTTACATATCTAGCTATATGCAGCTAGCGACTAGTCTATCACTCAATCAAACACTTAATCATTTGTTCGTGCAACCATAACCATCGTTAAACATAATGTTTCACTGCTCACCACACAATTATCGTCACTGCCTAAATCATACAACAATATAATTTAATCGCACGTGACATGTAAAATACAATATGATTATGAATGACTGCGATCGCAACTACGATCACGCAACTTGTACGTTATTATTTCAGAGCAACTAACACCAAAACGAAAGACGGTTTTACCTTGGAGAAAAAAAAAATCACGGAAAATGTGTGAAATCATTATACCTAAGACTAAGCTCGTATATTAGCGTAAATTCTCTAATACCTATACATGATTCGCTCATCAGATTGAAAGGTTCCGAAAAATTAAAAATAGTAATCGATGCCACACCGCAAAACTACTAAATGGGTTGAGCCTTAAAAACGGATTCGGGTGACAAATATGTGTTGCATTATTATATGTTGTTCAAAGGGTGGTCGAATGAAATATATTTGAATCTCGAAACATTGGCATTACTTGTTGGTAGTAGGATCATATGATCACACAACTTGTATATTATCATAATTTGAATACGAACACCAAAACAAACAATTTTACGTAGCAACTCAATTTGAAAAAGAAAAAAAAATACAGACAAGATGTGTCGAATCAATATACCTAAGCCTAAACTCGTGCATTAGGGGAAAATCTCTAAAATCTTAAATACACGATTCGCCCCCTCAAACCGAAAGCTTCTTCTAAAAACATAAACAAAAATTTATACCGCGCCGCAAAACTTCTAAACGGGTCGAGCCCTAAACACGGATTTGGTGACAAATATATGTTGCATTATATGTGTGGTGTGTGATCAAATGGCAATATTGTTGAATCTCGAAACATTGGCATTACTAATGTTTATATATCCATTTTGTGAGGTGTAAATTAAATAGACTTCACATCAAAATAATCATAAGCTATCGTGGGATTAAAACGTTATCTTATCTTCTTCAAACTCTTGTATATATATATGGACGATTTTATTGGCTGCTAAAAGGGGCCTATTCTTTATAGTATTGGGCTAGGGATGCTATAAATATAAATAAATACCCCAAAACAAAAGTGTAGACACAATTTAGACACAAACAAAAATGGTGTATGAGAATATGCATATATGTTAGTCCATTTAGCAGTACTTGAACTACTCATTTAACTGACATTTCACGACACACAATGTGGGATGCTTATCAGCAATTCTAACGATTGATGCAAATTATTCTCATTCATATATATAAATATATATATATATATATATATATATATAATTAGATTATTTAAATACGTTAATAGTTCGTTTATAATGAGGTTCGTTAATGACTTGGTTGCTAAGTAAATCTAACTCTCATTTTATATCAGTCAAAATAATTTCAATAGCTAGTTAATTAGAAATAAGAAGTCGTTGTTACTCCGATTTTTTTAATTGTTAAAAAAAAAACAAGAAAGTACATTCAAATCAGAATATTAAGCTTGCTCCAAACTTCAAATAGTATATGAGGTAAAGGTGAAATAAAACTACAAATTTTCTAATCAAAACCAATCTCGAAGATCAAATTTTCCGGCTTTTGGACAAAAAAAAAAAACTATATATAAATAATAATCATTAATGGTCTTGTCGCTAAGTAAATAATAGAGTTAGATTTACTTAGCGACAAGACCATTAATGACTATTATTTATTTTTATTTCACCTTTACCTCATATACTATTTGAAGTTTGGAGCAAGCTTTAATATTCTGATTTGAATGTACTTTCTTGTTTTTTTTTTTTTTAACATTTAAAAAAATCGGAGTAACAACTGACTTCTTATTTCTAATTAACTAGCTATTGAAATTATTTCGACTAAACCGATTTCGACCCAGATTTGCTTTTCCGAAATCAATACAGGACCCAATTTTGAAAAGCCTGAATGGCCGGAACTAGGCCTTGAAGAGATCGAAAGTCCAATACCAATCCCGGTTTCACTTCTACGGATAATATCTCTGTAATTAACAGAATATGTGGACCACGTATATATTTTACATATATTTCTAGGGAGTTCTTGACAGAACATATATGTGTGTACTATGCTACATAAATTTTGCTAAAGAGGACTGGAGACCAAGTAATGTGAGGTATGCTCAGAGAAAAATCTTTGATGCTCTTTGGATTCTTTGGCGGTGGGCCCATTGGGCCCACACCAGCTCAGAGATGGGCCCATTTTGTGATAAACAGAAGCAGCATATTTGTCTCCTTGGTGCTCTCTCTCAGGTGGCAAAGATGCTGTCTGAATCTTTGTCAGTCTCTCCATGTTCAAATCTCTCTCAACTTATAACTAATGTTGCATATCTACATATATATATACACAAATATACCTATGTAAGTATGTATGTGTGTAAGTATATATTAGTATGTACAATACTTCAACAGATTATTATTCGAGAAAGTGTGAATATAAAAATACGAGCAACAAGATCGTTTCCCGGCCATTGGCCGGCCTGGTTCTTCCACGGCCATTTGTATCAAAACATTTATAAAATATTATTCGAGAGAGAGAGGAGCCGGGCTCTCCATTTGTGTTTGAGGCCACAACAGGCTGCGAACGGCCATGGCAGCCGTGGCCACCAGTTGGGTCACTCGGAAAATCCGCGGCCACGCAGCCGGTTGCGGTGCTGTTTCTTTAAGCTAAAACTTGCTGAGCTTTTTCATCGACCATTTTTATTGTAAATCAACTATTGCAGTGGTGAACCCAAAAGAGAAACTAATATTGCGTTATGACTTCTTTTGTAGATGTGTATTTGGTACGTGGTGAAGGCGATACGGACAGGCATTGCTCGTGATGCTCCGGGCAGTGGGCACCCATGCCAATGCCCATAGCGGGCCAGGCTTTGTGCCCACCCATGTGCGTTCCGTAAAAATTGTAATAAACAAGGCGGGCACGGGGCAGGTTTTACCCTCTTCGAACAAAACTACAGGACTGGCCCACACGCACAGGACGGGCAGGGCAAGAATATTTTGACACTGTTATTAAGCTGAATGCAAGAACAGATCAGTCTATACAAGAGAAAATCACACAAAATTCCAAGTGATCCTCTTTTCCCTCCAAAATCGATAGTCCAAAACAGGGTTTTGAAACCCACCGGTTATCAAGTTTCCGGCAGTGACCAGCAGCTGGGCGGACAAACCCCCCATCGAACCCGTAGACCCATAAAATTAGACTCCTAAGCGATTCTCAGTTTACGAACTATTAACATTGGTACGAGAATTCTCAAAATTAGGAGATGATAAGAGAAATATTAATGAAAAGTTCTTCAAACTCACAAATCACACGACGTGTCCTTACACTATAATTTTGAAAATAAATACATATTATTATACTTTAAAAAGAAAAAACAAAATTAAATATATCATTAATAAGTGTCCGAATTCCGAAACACAAATACAATCAGCCTATATTTTATACTCAATCACAACAAATATATTATCAGGTTGATAGTAATTGATATCCTTGGCTTTTCTTGATTCCAAAAATAATGACAAGGGGTATTTGATACCTATTTTACCCTCAGACCCTTTTCTTTTCCTTTCTTATGGCCTTGTCGCGTCAAAAAAATAAATAGTAAATAAATTATCAATACACTAATGATAGGACTTGAGATGGAACAACTGACAGCTTGATTCGTATGACATCTTCGAAGCGGCCTGCTCGAATTTCTTGACAGCAACGTCGTTCTCTTCTAAGCTTGTTTGTACGAAAAACCGGATCCACCAAGATGAGCTTCGCATTTTTGCCTGAAGAAGAAATCAGTCATAGTCAATACCTCCCTGTTCGTTAAATAATCGATGGTTTTGTCACATTTTATGCCACGTGCAGTGCACGTACAAATGCAGTAACTTGAAAATTTTACAAAACGATAAGTTCAACGAGCATTGGTAATAATTTTTCTTAATAGCGACCATTTGGATTTAGTATATCGACAGTAAAATCAGCAGATAGAAACTTACGGGGCGTCCGAATTTGGAAAGCTCGGGAATTTTAGCCCTCTGTTTCCCAGGGTAACCTAAACAGAGAGACGGAAGAAACACAATGAAAAAACCATAGTAGTTCATTTTCTACAATTATAATGAAAAGCATAAGCAACATTAGATTGAAGTAAACCCAATGCAATTACTCCTATAAAACTGCTTATTAGGATCCCCAACCAAAACGAAACGTAAAACACAAGTCACAAACACAAACCCATCGTTAACACCAAGAAGCCGATGAATGATGATCACCAGAAACTAGGAAAAATTCGCAAGTTTATCATTGATCTGTTATGGATCCTAACTATGGTATCACATACCATAGACTGACCCGACGCACGGAGCCCGCCACTAGGCCCGAACTGGGGCAATTGGCCAAGGCTTTCACCGCATAGCAACAGGCGCCCGACGGGAAATTTTAATTGCTTGAGTTAATTAAGTTTAATTATGGAATGTAAATTTTGGCCTAGAATATAAAACATCCTGACTTTCTTGAATTACCTGCAAAGATTATGAGACCGTCGGAAGATACTCTCGCCAGTTCCGGAAGAGTCTTGTTGAGATATTTCGGAGAAAGATAGTCCAGAGCATCGGATGCAATAACAAGAGAAAACGACTTTGACCTGTAAGGCAATGGGAATTTGATATCAGCCACACGGACAATCCCTTTCTGCACCAGAGCCTTGCAGCTCCCATCAGCATCCTCAATGTCATAGGGTTCGACTCCCCATGCTTCGGTTTCATCCTCTTTCAATAACGCTGAGACGACCGAGCAAGTGTCGGGGCCCACGTGCAAGACCTTGTGCATGCTGTCACCATATGCTTTCTTCAGAAGCGGGAACGCTCTTTGAACTTCTACCGTGCATGAGAAGTCACCTGAAGGATTGAACAAGTATTTTTCAATGATACAGCCCGGCCTCGTTTCTCGACTTCCAAACCAAACTCTCACAATATTTAGTTTAAGATTATATTCATTGGAAATTGTCACCCGTTGATTGGAGGTAAAAAATGATACATCCTATCCTACCTTAAACACAACATAATCTGAAACACACTTAAAAACAAGATAAGTAGAATAAAGGACTAATGAACTATGTAAGACTTCTATTGCGGAAAATAAAATCGCCTAACTTGCTATTCTCGAGCCCGTCACTTATGAGGCCCGTCCAAGCCGATGCTCGGGTTCCTTCTTTCGTAAGTCTTACCAAAGAAGGCAACCGTAACATTCAACTTATATTACCGTTACCCTGGAAGCTACTTCATTCATTCATTGGTGCCTTTTATCTCACTTCGTTCTCTTGAACTTTTATTTTAGTGCAAACAGATCTTTTCTCTTGTCGATAAAATAGTAATTTAGGTATTCCTCTTTACTGGCCAAAAGTGTAATTTATTATCCTCAATTTACATTAATGACCTTATTAATTATAATTTTGTACTTGGGTAACTATATTCATCAGATTTATTAACATAAAGGGAGTATTCTGCACAGAATTAAAAGTTCGGGGGGGTAAAATCTTACAAAATAAAAAGGGGGCAAAGTGCACCAGTAAGTTAATTTGTGAGGTGATCTTCCAATTACTTATTGGTGCACCTTTCCCCCTATAAGCAAATAGTCACATTGTTTTTATTAATTGATTAAATTAAATTTACCTGATCAAAAGCCATGGAAATAGCCATTTCAAAACAAAAACAAAAAAACTTAGAGGGAAAGTAAACCATGTCGAAATTACCTTCAACCCTGCTAACTGCTCTGCCACCTTTGAAAACACCTGCAAAAAATTAAAATTTTCCAAATTGTATTAATGAAAATGAAAAACTGACTGTCCGAAACTACAAGCACATTCACAGGTTTGAAGGTAAAAAGGGCAAAACCTGAGCCACTGTAAGCAAAGGTTATAAGAAGGACCGCTCCCTGCATTATTCATCCAAAAGAAACGGAACTACATCAGAATTTATGCAATAAATAAAGACCGCCGCTTCGCTGCCACAGATCATCGAGAAGTAAATCGTTCGCGCGCATGGCTTAAAATGATAGAAAACCATCAAATATTTAACGGAGAGGAAGCAAACTGAGACGATCCAACAAGTTCAAGGAGGCAAATTGATACGAATATAAAGTTAAGCGGGAAAACTCGGACAAAGTGACAAGTTCTATGGGTTAACAGTTTGCGTAACTGAGACAATCCAACATGTTAAGGATGGCAAACTGAGACAATGCGACAAGTTCACGGGTAAAGTTGATAAATTTACTAAAAATAAATAGCATCACAAACTACATGAATATGTCTATAAGCTTGAAGATTACCACGACAACAAGGCCTATCGAGAGCAAAGGCGACGATCTCGATTTCGATTGCAGCATTCCCGCAAAGGGAAAGCTTCCATTGCGCCGGGCGGAACCCGCCGCTCTTCTCGACATCCCAACTCCCGGTCAAAGACGACGAGCCCAGGAAGCCTGTGCGTAAAACAGGTACATTTCACACTATATTTCAATAACTGTCCACCATTTATAGTATCCGGTAGCTATGTAGAACCAGAACAACAAACTCAAACGCATCTGAGGCAACCAAAGATTCAAATCGCGCACAGATCACACTTAACGATACATTTTCAAAGGTGAGCTTCCTGAGCTCGAATCGAACCCAAAATCGAACCCAGATCCGTAAATCGTGAGCAGAACAAGACGTCGCTTCCAAGCAAACAGCTTTTTTTCAGACCACGAATACAAAGATATATAGATATAGATACACAAAGAAGGTGAAATCGAAGAGAACCTGGTCGGAGAAAGGAATCGTCGTGAAGGAATCGCGATCCGAGAGCGAGAATGGAGATCTTAGATCTGTGCGTTGTTCTTCGCGGTTTGGCTCCAAAGGATATCGAGAGAGTCTAGTAATATGTGTGTGTGAAGTGCAGTGTGAAACAGATTTGGTTGTATATTGTTTTCTAATTTCCAGTAATGCCCCTCAGCTTTTTGTGCTAACCATTTCACCCCCTTGAACTTTCTGTGCTGTGTCTTTTGCCCCGTGCACGTTAAAATTGACGGGTAAAGCTGACATACTCGAGTGAATTTTATTTATTATTTACCGAACGAGATCAATGTATTAGTTTAGATCATAAGATTCTTGTGAAGCGGTCGATGGATCTTGTGTTTTTGTTCAAATGAAAGCCACACGAGATTTGGTATAAAAAAAAAAAACACATTATCCCATTCCGACCTCAATATGTGGAATCGTCTCGGTGAAAAAATGAAAATTTGAAATTGCATAGCATTAAGAGGAGTGTTGTTATGCATAACTTTATTAGAATGAAAAAGAACATTATAACAACTCAGTTGCTCAATTCCGATAATGCTTTTCTGTCAAAAGAGCTCGTGTAGTTCTCAGAATACACCTGCTTGCGAGTTTAAGACAAAGAAATTGTTGGAGTCGGTCACTCTCAGTTGTTGTTTCTATACAATGATTCTTGTACACGATTCAGTCCGCCACCCTTTAAAGTAGTACCGAGGTGTCCTAATAGATCACGAGATTATTGTTAGTTAATTAAATTTTCCACAAAATTTAAGACAAGTAATAAAGCTGATAAAATATCTCTAAGTAAATCATCTGTTGCGCAAAGATTAAAAAAAATCAATTGCCATCGTTTAGGGGACAAAGTGTATAATAAATAAAGTTCAAGGGGTATTCATGATAATTATTCTTATTTTTAATTCTTTATCATTATTTGGCTTTTCAATAGAAATATGGATTTTTGTGCGTGATTGAACATAGGCATAATGTGATGAAAATTTATTTATATCTGTCTGTCGGTAGTGACCCTATGCTTCTTATTGGTCGAGAATATTGAGGTTAAAAAAAAAAAAAAACCCACTCGAGATTGAGGTGTTTTTGGTCTTTTCAATACTTTCTTAGTAAACTTATTTCTATTTTTCCTTTTTCTATGACTGAGCTCAATATTTTAGTACACTACAAATATAGGATAAAAATTCATAGTACAATACTACAAACATTTTATTATAAGTAAGCTCTATATTGTTATTGGGTGATTTTACACGTACACAAAATAAACAAATTGATAGTTTTGTTTCTTCCTTTCTCATTGATCAAAATGGTAAATGTGATACCGAAACTTTTTGCTCGACAATAATTTTTTAGAAAATACTATATATATATATATATAAATTGGCAGAACATGGGCAGAGAAAAAGTGAAAGATCACTTATTTAATAAATTGGACCATACATTTCCTTACAAGAAATTATGGGAACTTTAAATGGGCCAGTGTACCAATTTACACAAGGCTCTTATTTATAAGATTTTTTTTTTTTTTTGTGGATAACTAATTCAACATCGAAATGGAAATTATTTAACATTTCACAGATAAACTTTCTCAAAACAACAAATTCCATAAAAATATTCGAAATAAAATTTCTGAAAATCATAATAAAAAATTATTACTTGTATGTAATTTTATGATGAATTAAGAACTACGAAATAAAGAAAACAGTTTAAGCCAGATCTCTCTTTAGTGTCATTTAGTGCAATAAACCAATAAATAAATCCATTAAATAGAGAGGCCATTAAAATCTTTAATGTTTCTCATGCAATGAAGAAAGCTAAGTCCCATTATTAGCATTTAGCTGTATATATATATATATATATATATTCCTTTAGCAACAGCTTTATCAACAGATAAATAAAATTATATAATATAAACATCTAAAGTAAACTCAAACTGCAATGTCTGTTTCCTCATCACGATTCGGCCTCCATTTCCGACCAAAGACGTTCCTTTCCACAACATTCTCGGCCTTAAACTTCTCGTCTTGCTCTCTCAGCCTCCCGTCGATGAGTTCAAGCAACTCTTGCAAACCAACAGAAGTCAACGCAGATGTTTTGACATCGGGACCTGAAGTCAATGCATGTTTTTTGCCATCGGGACCCGAAGTCAATGCAGATATATTGTCGACATTCTCCGAAGTATTATCCATACGAACATTTCGACTGTTTTCTGAATCAAACACTTCATCGGAATGATAATGATCTTGTTCATCATCATTTACAATGAGATCGTCATCGTAATGATCGTGATCTTGTTCATCTTCAACTAAATCGAGATTATTATCGGAATGGTCGTGATCTTGTTCATCCTCAACTAAATCGAGATCATCGTCAAGATGATCGTGATCTTGTTCATCCTCTCCTGAAATATTGCTAACCTCGCCATCATCGATAATTTTATCTTGCGGTTCTTGACGATCAATCTGAACATTTCCATATTTGTATGCGCTTTTAAGTAAAATCTTTATTTTACCATTTAGAAATATGAGGGTGTTTTGTGGTAACAGTACCTTGTTCCAAACTTCAATCATATTCTCAAGCTTCTCTTTTGACACCCCGATTTGTTCAAGAACGTTGAGAACAGTAGAACGGTGCTCGTCGAGATTGGCAGCAGTGGAATCCAGCACGTGCTATGACGATAAAAGTTAAATCTATAAGATAAGAAGTAAAATAATACCACAAAATGACATCTTTCTCCACATTATTTTCTTAGTTGTCTTTTTAATTTTTCATAATGTTATTCCCACAATCGTGGTGAAATCCAATAATGTTATCCCGACCTAAGTGCGTAGAAGAGATAGTCCTCTACTTTAAATAAATAAAAATAGCATATTGCCCCCGGTTGTTAGAAAAAGGACAGGATATGTTACCTTCTGTGCAAAACACGAGTTACTTGAGGCACTTACTTAAGGCTTTTATCGTCAATTTTAGTATTTTTCTCCAAACTTATGGACTTTCAGGACTTTTTGAGAGCTTCATAATATTCTCAACGTCGTGTATTGATCTTGTTCTAGCAACACACTGACAGAAATACCCTCGAGTAAGTCATGTGCGTGAGCAGGTTAACATTTTTCGTAATCTATCAACATCTAGAAGGTAGTACGCTACATTTGAAAGAATATGGGGTATTTCTGTCACAAACTAATGTTCAGAGGGCAAAGTACTTTCTTGCAAAAACCAGTGGCCATTACCACCACTTATATTGAATATGAAAAAAAAAAAAAAAAATCGGTTAAAGTAAGAAGCATACCACAAGCAGATCAGCTTCCACTACTTCTTCTAAAGTCGCGTGGAACGCTTCAACTAGCTGCAAAAATTACAAGACATTTATAACGAAGAAGATTGGAAATAAACGAAAAGAACAGGGTGCAAAAATGTCTTTTTAAATACCTGCACCGGCAGATCTGATATGACGAAGAAGATTAGAAATAAACGAAAAGAACAAGGTGCAAAAATGTCTTTTTAAATACCTGCACCGGCAGATCTGATATGAATCCAACTGTATCACTCAAGAGAATTTTCTTCCTGGATACGAAGCAAAGAGGAGAAATTTTCAGCAGTTACAAAAAATTACCTCGTAGCAGAGAGCAAAAGGTAAGATTTTCCGCAGATAAAATTTACCCCGAGGGAAGGACAACATTCCTTAATCTGGGGTCCACTGTTGCAAATAATCTAACGAAAAAAGGACACAACCATTAATTACATTTACATTTTGAAAGCTTAGGGAAAATTCGAAAAAGGAGTAATCGGCAGTAATCCCCGCTAATAAACGATAATAGTCATATTTTAAGCTGTATGGGGGAATTTGCTACTTTGAGGGGTATTTCTGACAAAAACTAAAGTTCAAGGGTCAAAGTTCAAGAACGAGCAAAGTTAATCAGTCATCACTGCCGATTACTCTACAGAAAATGGATGAAAATACCTGGAATCACTGTAGAGAGGACTGTCTGAAAGGGCACTAACTAAAGTTGATTTCCCCTACACAAAATAAGTAAAGCGTATACAATTAAAATTAGATCTCTGATAGACCCGTTCCCGCGCTACTGACGTATAAACGACGGAAGCGCGAGAATGTCGCATGAAGCTACAGGAAGTAGTTTTGGTGAGCTGTTGTTGGTTGTCGCTTGCAGCTGCAGCCTTTTTTATTTGTTTAATTATTTTTTAATTAATTCAGTTTAGGAACTCCTATGTTAGTGGGTTTTCTTTGGGTTAGACTTTTTCAGCAAGAATAATTATTGACGTGTGTGAATGTCAATATATCTAGTCATTAGGGCTAGGGTTTTTCTTTTGTGCAGAAATTAGTCGAGCTTGGTCTCTCTCTCTCCACCGTCGGAAGAGCTCGGCCGTCTCCGAGCTCGACCGACGGCATTTATTTGAGATTTATTCAATAAAATCGTTCGTGTTCATTCCTGTGAATTTTGCGTGTTGTATTTTGGGGTTGGTTCCTATCAAACTGGTATCAGAGCATCGATCCCGAGATCGGGGATGGGCCAGAAAAATCAACAAACGTCCACGCATGCCGAGAGCAGCAACGTCGCCGTCGAACTGGAGGGTTTTCGTCAGCTATTGGAGACGCAGCAAGTCGAGGCTGAAAAGTTCCGCGCGGCGGAGCGCGAGGCAGCGGAAGCACGGCAACGGGAAGCGGAGACATGGATGCAGCAGATCGCAGATCAATCCGCCTCGCGTTTTGACAGCTTGGAGAATCTTCTTCGTGGCCTCGCAATCTCCCCGCAAGTGGACACCGCTCTGAACATTGGAGGACCATCGACTAGACGCGGCGAATCTGGCAGATTGAAGAGCGTGGCGGTGCTGCCCAATAACGCAGAATCGTCGACCGTCAATCGCGTGAACCCCGTACCAACACAGGACATGCGAGCGACGGGAGTTGACGAGGTCGTGGCTTGGAATACGTGGGACGCAGACCCCACCCTTGCTCCAATCCTAGCAGCCAACAAGGATGATCCGACGTGGGTGGCTCGGATCCAACAAGGGGCCAGAAACGAAGCTGCAGAACGGGAAAGGATCGTGCGCGAACAAGCTGCAGAGCAGGACCGCATTGCACGAGACCAGCGAAGGCGTGTTCGCACACCTTCGCCCGTTAACCGGCGAGCGGCAGCGGGAGGGGGAAGCGAGACAGAATGGGACAGTGAAGCGGACGATACGGACAGAGCAGCTTGAAGGGAGCGTCGACTAAGACACCGCGATGATGATCGCAGGAATCGTGACCACCGAGAAAGAACCGGGGATAGGGTACGACAGCTACAAATGCCTTTGTTCGATGGAAACGACGCCGAGGAATGGATTTTTAAGGCGGAGCGGTACTTCCAAGTGAATCAGATCCACGGGCAAGAGAAAATCAATGCAGCCGGGATATGCTTAGAAGGAAAGGCTCATCGGTGGTTCAAAGTCAAAAGTCGACGGGAACCGTTTATGGGTTGGAGGGATTTCAAGCAACGGCTTAAAGAATGTTTCCGTGACACTCACGGGAATCGTTACAACGAGCAACTCTACAGGCTCACTCAACACGGTACTCTCGCGACATACATCGAAGAGATCGAACGGCTCCAAGAGCACCTTAGTCATGTACCGGATGACATGCTCAGAGATGCGTTCGTTAAAGGACTCAAGACGGACCTCAACTCCATGGTTCGTTGGGGACGACCGAAGACTTTAGACGAGGCCATCGACCTCGCCATTTTGACGGAAGAAAGTGGTGTTTCCAAGAATCGAGGGCGGTTCGCTGTAGGTCCGCTCACCGCTGTCCCGAGGAACTTCGGACCAAAAGAGGCGAGCGCTGGGGAAGGTCCACGCAATCGGGCAGCAACCGAAACTCCTACCAAGAGATTGACCGAATCCGAATATGCTGAAAAGAAACGACTCGGTTTGTGTTATCGTTGCAACGAGAAATTTGAACCGGGTCATCGATGCAAGACGTTTTTAAACGTTATACTTGTTGAAGATCAGCAGCGAGGAAAAAAGGAATCCGATGAAGACGATGTAGAGAGTGAGAACGAGAAGCTGCACCTCACTCACATCGAGGTGTCCCTCCGTTCCGTAATGGGGATTACGTCGGGTCAAACAATCAAAATGCGCGGAACTATTGGCGATCGGAAGGTTTTGGTACTCATTGATTGCGGGGCCACACACAACTTTGTGTCTAATCGCGTCGTCGATGTGCTCGAACTCCCGCGATCCCGAACGTCCAGATTTGGCGTTGTCATGGGCTCGGGAATAACGGAATGGAGTCAAGGAGTATGTAAAGGCATTCATTTGGGGCTCCAAGGCGAGGACGTGCACGCTGATTTTTTACCGATAAATATGGGGAATATGGACGTAATTCTCGGGATGGCATGGCTACAAGAGCTACCGGCTACAACGGTTTATTGGCGACAATTACGCTTGGAGTACACGCTGGCCGGACGAAAGGTCGTGCTTCAAGGTGACCCGAGCCTTTGTCGATCCCTTGTTTCGGTTAAAGCTATGGATCGGGCAGTTACGGAGACTGGGTGCGGTTTCCTCGTCGAACTTCGACAAATCAGCCCCGACGAAACCGATCAGTCGACTCCTGTGAAGGAAGATGTCACCGAGCTGCTCCAAAAGTTCAGTGGTGTTTTCGACATACCCCCGGGTCTGCCTCCGCAACGATCACACGAGCATGCAATCACGCTAAAAGAAGGAACGCAGCCGATAAATGTCCGCCCTTACCGATACCCGCAAATCCAAAAGGATGAGATCGAACGCCTCGTTCGTGACATGCTCGAGAGTGGAATCATTAGACCAAGCATCAGCTCATTTTCCAGCCCCGTGCTGCTCGTACGGAAAAAAGATGGTAGTTGGCGTTTCTGCATTGATTTCCGCGCGGTAAACAAGGAAACGGTCCTCGACAAATTCCCGATTCCAATTATTGACGAACTTCTCGACGAGCTCCACGGCGCAACAATCTTCACAAAGATCGACTTGAAATCCGGGTATCATCAAATTCGGATGAAAGCGTCCGACATCGAGAAGACCGCTTTTCGCATCCACGAGGGCCACTACGAGTTCTTGGTCATGCCGTTCGGACTCACTAACGCCCCCGCTACTTTTCAGTCGCTCATGAACGACATTTTTAGGCCTTATCTTCGTAAGTTTGTTCTCGTGTTTTTCGATGACATACTCATTTATAGTCGTGACAGGAGCGAGCACTTGCGACATGTTGAGGAAATTCTTTGGGTGTTGGCTGAAAATCAGCTTTACGCGAATCGGAAGAAATGTGTTTTCGCGCAAGAGCGCGTGGAATACCTTGGTCACGTTGTTTCCGGGGAAGGGGTTGCCGCTGATCAATCCAAAGTCGCTGCCATGATGGAGTGGCCGATACCAACGACGCTCCGAGGCCTTCGGGGTTTCCTAGGCCTCACCGGCTACTACCGTCGATTCGTCAAAGGATATAGCTCGATAGCGTGGCCACTCACCGAGCAATTGAAGAAAGACAGCTTTAATTGGGGAGACGCTGCTGCCGAGGCTTTCGAGAAGTTAAAGCTCGCCATGACACAAGTTCCGGTCTTAGCGCTGCCCAACTACAGCAAACCATTCATCGTCGAGACCGATGCTTCTGGACATGGACTCGGGGCTGTTCTTATGCAAGACCGACGTCCTGTCGCTTACTTTAGTCAAACGTTAACGGCCCGAGCGAGATTGAAGTCGGTTTACGAGCGGGAGTTGATGGCGATCGTGCTCTCGGTACAAAAGTGGCGACATTATCTCATCGGCCGCCATTTCATTGTCCGAACGGACCAAAGGAGTCTCAAGTTCCTTCTAGATCAACGGATGGTCACCGAAGAGCATCAACGATGGCTTTGCAAACTGCTTGGTTACGATTTCGAGATCCAATACCGACCGGGGATTGAAAATAAAGCCGCTGACGCGTTGTCCCGTAAATCCGATGACCCGAGATTCGCTGCGGTGTCCGTCCCATTTTGCCTAGATCTCGAAACTTTAACACGTGAAGCAGCTGCCAACGAGGAACTTGAACTGATCCGTTTGAGAGTCCGTGACGAGGCAAATTCCAGCGGTCCGTATTCCGTGGTGGGAGGCCGCTTGCTCTACCTCGGGCGATTGGTCATCCCTCGCACATCACCGTCCATACCGGGGCTGATTCAGGTTTTCCATGGCAGTGCAATTGGCGGTCATTCGGGCGGTCGCAAGACTTATCAAAGGATGGCTGCGGAGCTTTATTGGGTGGGAATGAAGAAGGACATTGAGGAGGCTGTTGCGCGTTGCGACACGTGTCAACGGAACAAGTACCAAGCACAAGCGCCAGCCGGTTTATTGCAGCCCCTAGCTTTGCCGATGAAGGTGTGGGAGGAGATTTCAATGGATTTTATCGACGGGCTGCCGCGTTCCGATGGCTACACCGTTATCTTCGTGGTCGTGTGCCGGTTGAGCAAGTATGCCCATTTCATTGCTCTCCGACACCCGTACACGGCGGTGACAGTTGCCGACGCTTTTATCCGGGAGATCGTGCGTCTTCACGGGCCACCGGAATCAATCGTGTCTGATCGAGACAAAATCTTCTTAAGCCAATTTTGGGCAGCGATTCACAAAGCTCAAAAGACCGCCTTGAAGAAGAGTACGTCTTACCACCCCGAGACCGACGGACAAACGGAAGTTGTAAACCGTAGCATTGAGACATATCTTCGGTGTTTCGCGTCGGATAAGCCGAAGCAATGGTACCGTTGGTTAGCATGGGCGGAGTATTGGTACAACACGTCCTATCACACGGGATTGAAGATGACCCCGTTCAAGGCGCTTTACGGCCGCAATCCACCACACTTGATTTACTACGGTCGGGGTTCTACACCGGTCTCGGACGTTGACCGGTATTTGACAGAGCGCGATGACACACTTGAGGAGCTCCGGAGCAATCTCACGCGCGCCCAACAGATTATGAAACGCCAAGCCGACACTCATCGTCGCGATGTACAATTTGCGGTCGGGGATCGAGTGTACTTGAAGATCTGGCCATATCGACAACGGTCCTTAGCCCGGCGGCGGAACGAGAAGTTATCGCCACGCTATTTCGGACCGTACGAGATCGAGGAGCGTATTGGTCCAGTGGCATATAGGCTGATACTTCCGGTATCGGCCACCATCCACCGAGTGTTCCACGTGTCGCAGCTCCGACGCGTCATCGGGGATCACGAGGCGTACCCCGAACTGCCTGCCACCTTACGAGACGATTTGGAGCTATTTATGGAGCCGGGAGCAGTGCATGGGAGTCGCATGGGCAATGACGGAAAGCGCGAAGTGCTGATTTCGTGGAAGAATCTGCCGGAATACGACGCCACATGGGAGGAGGAGGTTATGCAGGGGCAATTTCCAGACTTCAACCTTGAGGTCAAGGCTGATTTCGAGGGGGGGAGTAATGATAGACCCGTTCCCGCGCTACTGACGTATAAACGACGGAAGCGCGAGAATGTCGCATGAAGCTACAGGAAGTAGTTTTGGTGGGCTGTTGTTGGTTGTCGCTTGCAGCTGCAGCCTTTTTTATTTGTTTAATTATTTTTTAATTAATTCAGTTTAGGAACTCCTATGTTAGTGGGTTTTCTTTGGGTTAGACTTTTTCAGCAAGAATAATTATTGACGTGTGTGAATGTCAATATATCTAGTCATTAGGGCTAGGGTTTTTCTTTTGTGCAGAAATTAGTCGAGCTTGGTCTCTCTCTCTCCACCGTCGGAAGAGCTCGGCCGTCTCCGAGCTCGACCGACGGCATTTATTTGAGATTTATTCAATAAAATCGTTCGTGTTCATTCCTGTGAATTTTGCGTGTTGTATTTTGGGGTTGGTTCCTATCAATCTCATTCAGAAAACCAACAGAAGTATATTTATGATTTCGCGTTTACGATTTAAAAGAAATAAGAAAAAATATTAAACGTACAGCATTTGTGTAACCAACAATAGCTACAGTAGCTAAACCCCGACCGTCCGATCCGCCATGTCTCTTGCGAGAAGCCCTTTGCAAAGCTCGAGTGCGGCGAACCTCTTCAATTTGCGATAATAATAATCTCCGTCGTTCTGCAATTCTGAAATTACGGTTCTGTAAGTGAGAAGTGAAAATTATATACTGAGCTTGTAGACAAATCCTCTGATTAGTATTTTATTCCATGTACTAAAAACTCCTTTCAGACGTTCTAGACTGACAAATCAACTAACTAAAATACGGCCTCACATAATCGTGGTATAAACTGTATAATTACACGAATATTATTCGGATTGCCAACACTTCTGAACCAGTAAAGCTGAGTAGATGTTATATTATATAACAATTGGGATATTAAAAATTTCAAACCTTCGTCGCTGAAGTTGAATTTCGGTTTCTCCAGCTCCACCAATAAAGCCACGCCCACCACTTCCTCTCCTGCAAGTTGAAACAAATAGATCAAAAACTTTTCGAATAATGCACGAGTATTTCCAGAGAACTAATTGGTGTAGACAAGTAATTTGTAGACAACAGTCAGGTAAGGGTGAAACCAATTTTTTTAGACGGTTTCTTTTAGACACCAACAAGGAATTTTTTGTTTCAAAATCCAAAACAACTTGGTAAATCTGGTATATTCGGATACCATTTTTTAATCTGGTGTTTAGTGAAACCCCAGCCTTAGAAAGAAAAAGAAAAAAGGTTAAACAATCAGCTTTTTCAAAGAAGAGAATAGAAATAAACTAAAATAAAGAAAACCTCTCTAACAATATTGTGTTAATACTTAAAACCGATGTATGGTGTTTCAGTTTAAATGTTTGATGAAAACCAAAATCTATCTTTTAGACTGGTTAAAGTGAAACACCAAACACATGGTTTTTTAAAGAGCAATACAAATTTCCGGTATGTTATTCGGTGCTTTGAATTTTCAGTTTTATACCGGTATTTCAGTGTAAAAAATTTACCTCTATAGTCAAGTTCATCACTTTCTCCAAAAACTAGATGCGTTTTATTTTTAATTGCTTCAACATTACGATATGACCCCGAGATCATTATCTCGTAACAGGACAAGAAATTATATGAATAGAAGATTAAAAAATATAAAAAACTAGGCAACATATTACCCTCGAGCACTCACGACTTCAACTTCCCCTTCAGCTCCAAATGTTAATCGCCCATCTGCGTCCCGCACACGAACAAGTCTCGTCTTCTTGTACATCAGAGCTGCTAATTCAGCCTGTAAGAAGATATGCCCTTCAATGATACTTCTAACACAAATTCAAAGTCGAAGAAAATAGCAGGATCACCTGTAATTTTCCCTCTCTTGTGTTCGCATGAGCGTTGAATATCTCGATTATAAGACTGACACGGTCCAGCACCGGTTTACCCCAAGTTCTCTGCCATTCAAATGCAGAATATTTATAAAAATTAAGAAATAAAAGGTGATTCATAGTTTCCATCAAATAAGTAATAAATTTCCGTACCTCCAAATTTCTTTGCTGAACTCCAGAAAGAGTCGTGTTCACGAAAACAGCATCCACTTCACCCTATTGAAATATAATTACGATTAGGAAAACTAAATCACATAGTAATAGAGATTAACTTCAAAACAATAAATCCAAACCTTTGATTCAACGTGATTGAGCTGGATTTTGATAGTTTCCACTGTCCCAGGACCGAAAAATTTGTCTGAATGATCCAAATACACCATACATTAGCAATCATTATATGTATATAGATCGCCTTTCGGTAACGAAACACTTTTCAAATATATCATAGACTTGTATAAACTAAAAACCACAAAAGGTTAAAATGGATGAAGAGTTAAGAAAATGCAAGCAAGGGAATGAAGAACCCCATTCATCATCTTTAGATTCTAATGCTCACATAACGTTCTCCGAATCTGTTCAAAAGATCGCTAAACCAGATACCATTTCACGGCTCAGAGTAGAAACCGCAACATGTGTTTCTCAGAAGCTAATATGCAAGCAATGAAATGAAGAACCCTATTTATCATCACTAACTAACTTAAATGAACACTCTTCCATTGAAGCTATGTCATCTAATGTTACACATAAAGCTTTCCGAATCTGTTCGGAAGATCGCTAAACCCGGTTCCAGTCACGGCTCAGAGCTAACTTCTACACAAAACTGTCAATTCGCGGAATCTACACAATATCGTATACATCAACTCGTCGAAACCTATGCACTCTTCCATGGAGCATACAGTTTCCATCGTTCACATAACATTTTCAGAGTTCTCAAGATCGCCTAAACCGATTCTCTCTCACCGATCAGAGCTAACTTCTACACGAAAATGTCGATTCGAGAACCTACCGGCGCGAGCCCTGTGGCCTCTGGCGGCGGGGTTCTGCACAATGATGTGCTGAGGGACCTCCGTCTCGGCGGCGACGCCGGAGAATTCATCGCGCTGTTCCTCGAGGGAGCTGGCGAGGCAGACGGCTTCCTCGAGCTTGGCGCGCAACGCCGATTCGGGACGCAGACGGGGCTGGACCACGAACAGCCTCGGGCCGCTCGCTCCGGCGTCTTCACCGGCGTCGGTGCTGAATTTTCCGGCGAAGGGAACCGACGGAACCCTAATCCGCGAGGTGGAGGCTCGGAGGGAGAGAGAGAGCGCTCTGATCATTTGAAACTCGAATCTTCGGTCACTGCCGAGTTCGGTTCGGGTAATCTTGTAAATATGGTTCGATCCGAATCCGGTTTCGGAAAAATCCGGAACCAGAATTGCCGTTCGCTATTTTTTAAACGTTCCCCTCTATATTTTTCTAAGAGATATTTAAGATATAAGTATTTAATTTTATACTAAATGCGACGATATATTCTCGTATTGATATTTGATTTTGACCATATTCCGTTAAGTAGGTCTATATGATGAATACATGTATATCTACGATAATTTTTTTAAATTTGAATATTTAAAACGTTTATGTATGCATTGTTGGACATGTGTGTCCATAAACGAGATACTTTTATCCATTTGTAAAAGATTATGACAAGTCGTTGAATAAAGATGATGCTTATTATGATAATCTTATTATAGTTTCTGGTAGAGTAAAATAGAATGTTTGATCCTTAGTTCATAAAGGATGCAATTATGTATTATTATCACAACAGAGTCAATGTGAGGAAGAATTAATAATCATAATAAATGAACTTAAAATGTCTGTGACCTGATTAACTGGGTGGGAGCTCATTAATCGTATAAGGTCATTAATGTGACTAAGTGACAATCCTATTCTGGATTTTGTGTGTGTCACACTCACTAGAAGTGCATTAAGTATGAAGTGTCTTCATACTGGACTGGACCTGACTTAAACTCCGGAAGTTATCATATAAGACCGTCACTGATAACTTGGAGTTGAGTCACTAGTAGATGATCAAATGGATATTCGATCTAAGTCCTGAGTGATCTTGACTCCGAACTGCTGGCTTGATTGTTCTTTGATATAACCGTTAAAGAACACAATATATTACCGTTGTTCCCAACACTATTATTTTGGGAGCATGATAGTCAGCAGTAAGGGTAGATTGGTCATAGACATGGGCATCACACAGCTCTCTTCAGAGTCATGATGATTCCCTTGATTGTCGGTGGTGAGAAATGAGAGGTACCCGTGCGCAACTTATGAATCGAAACCATAAGTGGGTTACTCATAATATTACTGACTGAGTCAAGGATGAAAATGCAATGAGGGGCATAACGGTAGAAACCGCCTGCTCGTGTGTGGATCATCAAGTGAAAGATCAATAACCCGAATTTGATTGTATCAATGGACACCCTGCTGTAATAAAGGGAATAATATATACTGTATCACTAAAGAGTGCAGCCTCGGGTTTATAGTGGAATAACACCGAGGTTTGACGAACACCCTAGCAGTTCGTTGGAGCTTAAGTGATATGGGTCCATGGTCCCCAGGATAGCTCCGTAACGGATGATACGTACGTGATAAATACATTGAAATGTTTTTAAGATCATTTGGCAAGACTCATAAAACTGAAGTCTGTGACAGACATCAGATAGTTTTATCAGTAGCGTGGCAAAAGTACCATATCTTGGTAACCGAAATTAACTGACAAAATAAAGTAGAATTTGGATTTTCTGTCAACATTAAAGTTGTTGGAAATTAAATTCTAAGAAACTTTGCTTTTGGAACCGAGTCGTTTCGACATACGGTTTGTGATTTAGACAATTTCTAAGTTTGTGATCATTTCGGTAAACTATGAAATTAAATAACATGTCACGAATTTAAATGATGGTGTGTCACCATGACATTTAAATGTGTGATATTGAGATCAGAGAATATTAATATAATTTAATTATTCGAATTTTTATTATTAATATATTATTAATAATTATTCAATAATTAATAGATTTATATTAATATGTAAATAATATATATTTTTATATATTAAAAAATGTAGAAATCGAATTGGGCCTTGGAAGGTGGATCCATTCACATTCGAATGGATAGACTTTGGTCTTTCCATAATTGCGGCAAAAGTACCAAATGTTTTGGTATTTGAGAAAAACCCTAAAATCAATTTAATCCATTGGATCGGTTATGATTTAATATCAACCGTTGGATTAGGATATTGATGAATTCGAAATTAATAACTTGGTGACCAAGTTTCTTTTTTCGAATTTGGATAATTAATTATGTCCGTTAGATCGGTCTAAGATTTAATCTTTACCGTCGGATTGGAAATTAATTAATTATATATATTTATATTATTTACGAATTATGGTTTATGGATAAATTCGAAATAGTTTTTATTAAATCTTTTAATATTTGATTTTATCATAAACTAATTTGATCCATTAGATCGGTTTAAAGATTTATCTCAACCGTTGGATCTAGATAATGATAATTCGAATTTTAATATATACATATATATATAATTCGAATTTATAAAGATAAGAAGATAAGATTGGATTTTTGATTTTATCCAAATCTTTCTTATTTAATTAAATCCCTAATTAATTATATCCATTGGATTTAGATAAGATTAAATCTGGACCATTGGATTGAGATAATTAATTATATTTAATATATTAAATTAGAAAATTAGGGAGGAAATTTCTTCAATTCGGCTACGGTCTGAGCCTATAAATAGGAGGCTCATTCTACACATTTTTCACACCTTTCCCCAGAGAAAAAATTCGAACTCTCCCTCTCCTTCAGGGTCTGCGAATTTTCTCTCTGGTCTCTCTTTTTGGTTCGGCTTAAGAGACTTAGTTCTCCGGAAGCTTAAAAAGAACCATCAGTTTAAATTTTGCGATGGAGTCCTGCCGGCGAAGCCCACGCTTCGGTACGAGGATTCCAGGAGAATATCCCAGAAGATCATGGGAGTTTCCCTCAGCACCGGCGGAGCCCTGCCCGATTCAGAACGCGCAGCCGGAAGTCGTCATTAGAGGTACGGCCTTATGCATTGGGTTAATAAATGCAACCATTTACTACTTTCTATTTATCTCCTATAATGACTAGATTATTAATAATGATTTATGAATATTAAATTACATAATATTTATCAGATCTTGTTATATGGTTATTATCCGATATCCGGACCGTTGAACGGATAACAAGTTTTTCCGCTTTAAAATAATTTTTTAAATGTTACCCGGACGGTTCGGAGGTATAATTCGTGATAATTAACAAGGAATCCGAGACGTGATTCCCAACATGCATGTCTCCAGTTTAACAGATGTTAACTCGGCGTAAAAAGGTTAAAATATATATTGACATACTTAATATAAGATTAAATATTTTTTATTTCGAATTCAATTCGCAACAATTTTCCTTCTTTCTCTTTGATTTCTACATGATTAACACGAACAAAACTAGGTCATCGTAAAAATGGGATACATAAATCCTTGGCAGAAATGGGGTACATAAATCCTTGGCATATACTGTTGGAAAAATATTAAACTTTTTAATATAAATAATGAACATAAAAAGTTTATGGCGGAATTTTCAAATTTCTTTTAACATGAAAAACACATTTTGTCATATTAATATTAACCATAGCGATAAAAACGATTAAGTATGCATGCAAAATAATTAGTACGTAAAATAACCATGAATAAATATACAACATCGTATAACTAATTATAGGATGAAGGAACTTACAATTCCGGATTTATTCACGGATTAACGCCGTCACTCTTCAAGAGTCGTCCGTCCGTCTTCAAGTAACGAGACTCATACCTTTCCCTTTGACAGTCTTGAGATAGGTTGGACAGTTCCTTCATCAATGGCCGACTTCTCCGCAGTGGTGACACTTGTGGTTAGACTTGTCCACCTTTGTGACGCTCTTGCTCTTAGCACCATTAGCTTTTTTCTGGGGCGCTTTGGATCCCGTTCGGTTGGCGTTTTTAGGACCTTTTTGCCTTCTTGAAACAGGAAGTGGAGGCTTTGTGTTCAGCAACATTGGCTTCTTCATTCTTCCTCTTATTATTTGGAAGGAGTCCCTCGGCAATCTCTAACTCCTTCATGAGCTTGCTAAGAGTATAATCCAGCTTGTTCATGGAGTAGTTCAGAAGGAAGCTATCGAAGGAGTCTGTCAGAGTCTCCAAGATCATATAGATCTTAGTGACTCCATCGATCTCGGACCCGAGAATTTCCATCTCGTTCAGATGCTTCATGATCGTTAGCATGTGGTCTCAAACAGGAGTTCCCGGCTTCATCCGGCAGTTCATAAAATTCTGGATAGCTTGCTGCAATGCCTGACGCCCGTGACACCCAAACATCTCCTGGAGATTAAAGAGCATCTCATCTGCCATGGGTATGTCCCGGTGAGATTGTTGCAACACATTGCTCATAGATGCTAGAATGTAGCACCTAGTTTTGGAAAATAATGCAGTTAATTAAAATTGAGATAGCACCGAGTGGGTCGAAATGTCGAACACTCGAGACGAACGGTCTATCCAATTACCGGGATTTGTTCCGACGTTCGAACGTTACGTAAAACGGTCATATTGATTATGACAGTTATGAATATTGAGTTCAATTTATTACGTTTCGGATTAATTGCAATTTATTATTAACGGTTATAAAATTGATTGGTAATCAATTCATTGTCTCCCTTCGGTACCTATATATTGACGGTGATCTCGAACCTATTCGAAACACCGCTTGCAAAACCATTTTCCGAAAACTCTCTAGATATTAGAATTTGTTTCTCAGTTTTTTCACTCCGCAAATTCAGTTTTCATGCTTCCCAATGTTTCTTTCGGTAACGGAGTTCAAGAAGTTTCAGTTCGCCGGCGGACTTCGAAGTGCTACGAAGTCCACGGTCATCCCGTTATATCCTGGGAAGCTATCGCCTAACGAACCTCAAGCAAGTAGAGGAGGCGAATCAAGATTTGAGGAGAGCGTCCAACGCGTCTCGGGAATCGCTAAAGGTTTTCTCTTTTACAGGATATCAAGAACATGTTTCGGATCAATGCAACAAGCCGATGCTCGTCAAAGCCAAGAACACAACGATATGTATTTTGATTTTATTCACCACTGTTTTTTCGTTTATTTATTTCTCATGTATCATCATATATTGAAAATATACCTAACACCTAGCAATCTCATCGGATCTAATCCAAGCATTATAAGCGTCCTTGTCCTCTTGGCTCGAGTCATCACTCGGAGCTTCAGGACACGGGGTAGTGATAACATACTTGTGCTTTTCCACCGTCAATACTATGTCGAGGTTACGTTTCCAATCTACGTAATTCTCACCCTCGAGTTTGTTAGTGCTCAAAATTGTTGCGAGCGGGTTTAAAGACATTTTGCTGAAAATTATAATAAAGAAAAATAATTTTAGACATATGCTACTTTTGGAATAATCATGATGCATGAACAATCCTAATTATTATAGGTGATAAAATGATATTTTGATTCCATGGTATTATGAACAAAATGATTATTTACTTCTCCTAGGGGAGACCGTGAATAAACGCCTTTCATAGTCGTGAAACATCACTGTTTAATTCGAACTTTCCAAGAAGTCACAACTCTTAGTTCTTATCAATTACCATAAAATTTTGGTCACTTACTTCTAATGCATTGCCTCTATGGAGGATTACGTTAGGAGTAAGTCTAAGTGTGTAACCGACATATGGGTCTTTATCCAAGTTACTTTGAGAATGGTCCACCTAGGGGAGGTCCCGCCTCATTATTTCTCTTTAAGGCATAGTTCGTTATATTAGGGTTGTTTATTTCCTTACCGTCATTTCCCATATCTATATGGTTCGTGTCTCTTTTTAAAGATTTTTCTTAATATATATATATATATATATATATATATATATATATATATATATATATATATATATATATATATATATATATATATATATATATACACGGTCACATTCCATAAAGCATCATATTTATGGTTCATGTCTCTTTCTTTTTAAATATTTTTTCTTCTTATTATATATATATATATTACTTTTTCAATAAATTTCGTTTAATATAGAGTAAAAATATCCCTCGTCTCTTAAACATATAAGATCGTTAATTTTTTTTGTTGCAATTTTTAATAGTAAGAAGAAAATGACGGGTTTTGAAACCTTGTTACTAAGATCAGGAAACCGGGAGGGAGTGAATGTCGATAAGACAGTTCGATACCAACTTAAAAGTTCAAGATATATATATATATATATATATATATATATATATATATATATATATATATATATATATATATATATATATATATAATTTAAGAAGATACAGTAATACATAATTGTAGAGGGCGATTTTCACCGCCCTTTTCCAGTCACAAGAATAATCAAATGAACACAATAATTGTATGAACACGAATATTCATGATTTATTATATTCCCGAAAGGACTCGGTTTCTCCCGTTTATTAGCTGGACATTCGAAGTATGATGAACAAAAATACGACGACGCTCTCTAATCTCAATATAATCAGATTACAATAGATCGGTACTCAAAAAGTACAAAGGAATCTCTTTAAAATTGGCGTTTCTTTCTCTCGTTTCTTTTTCTAAGAACTAGTTTTTTTAGAAATCCTCTCCTATTTTATGAGGCTTCTCTTGCCTTTTATAGAGTTTCTCATTTGTCCTCTTCTCGGCTTTCTCCTTTCATCATTCGTTTTCTCCAGTCCTTTTTGGGAAAGCAGGGCAGATTTCTGCTTTATATCGCATCCGAGCAGACTGTCATTTGGGTAGGTGGGCCTCATTAAATGCACATCTCTTCAGCCGTCATTGGGCCCTGCGCCTCGTCGCTGATGCTTCTTATCCGGTAGGTGGGCTTCATTAAATGCAAATCTCTTCAGCCGTCATATGGCCCTGCGCTGATCATCATGACGAAAAATGCGTGATGGGCCGCTTTATCGCAACTTAACTTCCTCGGGGATAATCCTCGTCGGGGATGGGCCCTCGAGCGATGAACCTCCTTGGGGATAATCCTCGTCGGGGATGGGCCCTCGAGCGATGAGCTTCCTCGGGGATAATCCTCGTCGGGGATGGGCCCTCGAGCGATGAGCTTCCTCGGGGATAATCCTCATCGGGGATGGGCCCTCGAGCGATGAACTTCCTCGGGGATAATCCTCATCGGGGATGGGCCCTCGAGCGATGAACTTCTTTGCTGCTTTTCATGTCGTTTGTGGGAAAAACGACACGAAAAGTGTTTAGAGGGGGATTTGACCAAATCCGACCTCAACAGTTAGTCCCCCATTTTGTCAAGTGTAAACACTTGGTAAAATAAGCTTAACCGTGGATGGTCAAAGATGTTCGCGAACTCCGTCGACCACTTTAGTTGACACGGTGGCCCCGATGCAAGTTGTCGGAGAACCTCATCGCAATTTGTCGGATCTTTCGATGGGCTAATATGTGATGAGCTATTAGACGTAAGCAACTTTCGACGAGGAATTTTCTCCCTCGAGGAACTATGTCTCCCTCGAGGAATTTTTTTGCGATGAGGATACCGGCGATGGGAATGCCTGCGATGAGCTATTCTCTTATTGACTTTTGGCATTCCCGACAGTTCCCTCTCGGTGATACCGAGTGTAAACAAACGTTGTTTACATTTTGTTATGGTGTGAGCATGGTTGTGCCCTCTCGGTGATACCGAGTGAAATTCCAATGGCTTACGGGCATAGCCGGGCTTTTCCCGGGGACCCCGAGGAGATGCCAGGATGCGCAGGCATTGCAGCTCGGCACTCTCGCCGATGGGCACTCTCGCCTCGTAATAATTTTTTTTTGTTGCTTGGCACTCTCGCCGATGGGCACTCTCGCCTCTTAATAATTGTTGCTTGGCACTCTCGCCGATGGGCACTCTCGCCTCTTAATAATTGTTGCTTGGCACTCTCGCCGATGGGCTTTTTTCGAAAGCCTTCTGGCCTGTATTGTTGGACTCGTTCTTATCTTTTCTTGTTTTGCTGATAGAAGAAACAATTTTTATACTGGGATTGTTAGTACGTCTGAAATGACGAGCCTCATTAAACCCCTTCGAGTCCCCATTCTGGTGCGGCTGTAGAGGGAAGAGTACTCCACATTGATTCGATAAAGGTATAATCCCAAACAAAAAAGGGTTGGGATTCCCCCAGATAATCAAAGAGACATTTAAAGTAAGAAAGTAAATTCGAGTATGGAAATGGTAACGAATGGGCTCACGGGGCTATTGGTAGAATTTTTTCAAATGCTTTACATTCCAGCTCCGTATTACCTTCACGCCCTCGGTATTCTTCAGCTCGTAGACTCCCGGTCTGACGATGTTCGTGACGATGTACGGGCCTTCCCAACTTTGCCCTAATTTCCCGGAATTCAATTCGACGGTGTTTTGGAAAACTCGTCGGAGGACCATCTCTCCTACATTAAATCTCCTCGATCGAACCTTTTTGTTGTAGTGGCGAGCGATCATGTTCTGGTAATTGGCTATGTGCGCGCCGGCTTGCTCGCGCCTTTCGCTGACGTGGTCAAGCTGATGGAGGAGATTTTCTTCGTTGGCCTCCTCGTCGCCAGGGGCCACAATTCGTCGAAGACTAGGGATTCCGACTTCCGCGGGAACGACGGCTTCGACTCCGAAGGCAAGGGCAAAAAGGGGTCTCGCCGGTTGCCGAGTGGGGTGTTGTGCGATAAGCCCAAAGTACTCCATGTAACTCGTCCGCCCAAAATCCTTTCTTCTCGCCTAGACGTCTCTTGATGTTGTCCACGATAGTCCGGTTGACCGCTTCGGCGTTCCCATTGCCCTGGGGGTACCGAGGTGTTGACGTGTTGAGTTTTATCCTCCACCGCTTGCAAAAAACCCCGAACCTCCTCGAGATGAATTGGGACCCATTGTCGGCTATTATCTCTCTGGGTAATCCGAAGCGAGTGACTATGTTCTTCCAAACATAGCTCTCAACATCGGAGTCTTTAATATTGGCGTAAGATTTGGCCTCCGTCCATTTGGTGAAGAAATCTGTGACGACGAGCATGAACCTTTTTTGCCTCGCGCCGATGGGCATGGGGCCGACGATGTCCATCGACCACTTCATGAATGGATAGGGAACCGACACCACCGAGAGCTCTTCCGCCGGGCAGTTGATCGCCGGGGCGTGTCGCTGACATTTTTCACACCTTCTGGCGTGGCTGGCACAATCGGCGGCCATGGTTTCCCAAAAGAAACCTAAAAGAAACCTTGTCGCTTAGTTTTTCTCAGCAAGGAGCGCCCGCCGGCGTGGTTCCCACATTCCCCGCTGTGGATTTCACGCATTACGTACCCGGCCTCTCGCTCGCCGAAGCACCTTAGGTAGGGTCCCACGAAGCTCCTCAGGTAGAGCTTGTCATCGAGAATGGTATATCTCGAGCTCTTGGCTTTGACCTTTCTCGCTTCCTACGAGTCTTCGGGCAGGGTTCCTTCGAGGATATAATCCCGAAGGGGCGTCCGCCAATCTTCTGCTCCGTCGTCCTCCACTACCCCTCGCTCCTCGTCTTCATCTCCATCGTCTTCGATCTCGTTGATATTGGGCTCGGCAGTCAACGTCTCTTTGTTTGTTTTGGCTTTCTTTTTCATCGGGCCTTCTTCCCTCCCGATGCTCGACTTTTCCACTGTCTCGACCGTGACTGCCCTTAACTCCCCGACCTCGGTTGTGGACCCCAAACTTGCCAGGGCGTCGGCGTGCGAGTTGTCTCCTCGAGTTACCTGCGTCAGGCTGAAAAAATCGAACTTTCTCGATAGAGCCCCAACGACTCCCGCATAGGCTTCCATGCGCTCGTCGTTCTTCTCATATTCCCCATTAACCTGCTTTACAATCAACTGGGAATCCAAAAAGGCGTGCAGGTTCCTGGCTCCAATGGCTAATGATGACTGCATGCCGATGATGAGTGCCTCGTATTCTGCTTCATTGTTGGTTGATCGGTAGGCCAGTCGGCAAGCCTTTTCCACTACCTCCTCCATTGGAGAGGTGATACTGATCCCTACCCCGGACCCTTGTGCCGTTGCTGACCCGTCCACTTGCAACTTCCAAATGCCAGCCTCGTTGCTTGCGTCTACTGGTTCCTTTGGCAACTCGATGAGAAAATCGGCCAGTACTTGCGACCTGAGGCTTGTCCGAAGTTTGTACTCGACGTCGTATGCGCCAAGCTTGATTGACCTGATGGAGCGGATCGGCCTGTCTGTCATGACCACGATTGTATGGCCCTGGAAGTGATACTTTAATTTCTCCGAAGCGTCGTATACCGCCAACGCGAGCTTCTCGATCTGTGGATATCTTGTCTCCGCATCGAGGAGTTTTCTGCTGATGTACGAGACTGGTTTCTGCTCTCCGCCTTCTTCCCGTACGAGTACTTGGCTAATTGCATGATCGGAGACGGCGATGTATAAGTACAAAGGTTCCCCAAATTTCGGTTTTGTCATGACGGGTGGCGATGATAGATAAGCCTTTAGTGCCTGGAAAGCTTCCTCGCATTTCTCGGTCCACTCAAACTTCTTGTTCTTCTTGAGCAAATCGTAGAAAAGGAGAGTTTTGTCGGCCGAGCGCGAGATGAAGCGGTTAAGAGCCGCTATCCTTCCGGTCAACCTTTGAATTTCCCGCCGGTTTCGGGGCGAGGGCATACCTTTGATTGCCTCAGTCTGCTCGGGATTAGCTTCAATTCCTCGCCGGGTAACCATATGACCCAAAAACTTCCCCGATGACATGCCGAAAGTGCACTTCTCGGGGTTGAGCTTCATCTTGTGTGCGTTCAGGATCTCGAAGCATTCCTCTAGGTGCTCAATATGAGCTGTCGTTCTCAGGGACTTGACAACCATGTCATCGATGTATACTTCCATGTTCTTTCCGATCTGCTTGTGGAACATCTTTGTCACCAGTCTCTGGTAGGTGGCTCCGGCGTTTTTCAGTCCGAAGGGCATGACCTTATAACAGTACGTCCCCCTTTCGCTGATGAAGGTGGTCTTCTCTTCGTCGTCCGGGTGCATTTTTATCTGATGGTACCCCGAGTAGGCATCCATGAAGCTGAGGAGCTCGTAACCGTGCGTAGCCTCAACTAGGCGATCTATGTGCGGCATCGGGAAGCTATCTTTGGGGCACGCTCGATTTAAGTCTGTGAAATCGACGCAGACCCGCCATTTACCATTCTTCTTTTTGACGACGACAGTGTTTGCCAACCACTCGGGATATTTTACTTCCCGGACGGTACCCATAGAGAGTAGCTTATCCACCTCATCGTTGATGATCTTATTCCTGTCGGGGGCCATCTTTCTCCTCTTCTGTATGACGGGTTTATGACTTGGGTCGGTGTGGAGCCGATGCGCCACCACGGACGGGTCAATCCCCGGCATATCCTCGTGAGACCAAGCAAAGCTCCTTCTGTTTCTTCTCAGAAACTCGACAAGCTGAGTCTTGATCTCTGGGTCGAGTTCTACGCCTATACCGACAGTCCGAGAAGGATCAGACTCGTCAATACAAACCTGCTCCACCGCTTCTAGCTGTGGCCCTCCGTTTCTCTCTCCGGCTGCTTGTGCTTCGACATCCTCCGTGTTAAGGATCCTGGCAGCCTCTTTGCCCCTTTTCTTCCGTTTCTCCATCCGATTTGAAACTTCGGGGATGGCCGTAGCTAATTGCTATAAGCTCGAGGGTTCTCCCCTCTCCGTGATTCCGGCGGCCTTCTCCTCGACCATTGATCTGTGGTGCATCATGTAGCAGATCCGGTAAGCGTCTCTGCTTCCTTTGATTTCTTCGATCTCTCCGTGTTTACCCGGGAACTTGATGCACTGGTGGTATGTTGATGGGATGGCCCTCATCGAATGGATCCATGGCCTTCCTAGTATGACGTTAAAAAGCGACGGGACGTTCAGCACCATGAACTCCGTCATCCTATTGATGCTCTTTACACAGACAGGGAGGTGGACCGTTCCCATTGAGATAGCGACGTCTCTATTGAAACTGGACACCTTGCGAGGACGTCCCCCGATGATGAGCCCCTCGATGCCCATCTTTATGAGACACTCGTAGAAAATGACGTCAACCGAACTCCCATTATCGACGAGGATTCGGCAAACTTCAAATCCGCCAATATTGAGCTCGAGGACCAACGCATCGTCGTGCAGCTCGGCGCAGTCCTCGTTTTCCACGAACTCTATTTTTGCACTTGTGCCACTCATCATTGCATCTCCCTGGTCATGCTTTTTGCCTCTCCGCTGGTAGGCTTTGATGCTATTGACGGAGTCTTCACATAGTCGCGATCCGCCCATTATCAGCTCGATTCTAGTCCTGGAAACCGGTCGCGTATCTTCAGCGTGTCCTGCGGGTGCTGGCTCTATTGCTAAATTTCTCTTCGCGCCGCCTTGAGTTCCTCCTCCGTTCCGCGCTGGGCCTGGCGACCGGTTCTGCCATGTCCGATTGCCATTGTTCCAAGGCTCGGGAGGGTAGTAGGCGAGGTCCTTGATTTCCCCCTGCGCGTATCTTCTTTGGAGCTCTCTTTTGAGCATGGCGCATTCCAAGGTGGCGTGGCCGCGGTAGTTATGGTAAGTACAGAACTTACTCATATCCTTCGGCCAAGTCTTCCTCTCGAAATTTCCCCGTCCTCCGGAGAATCCTCCTCGTCCTTTTCCTCGGTCTCCGGAGAATCCTCCTCGTCCTTTTCCTCGGTCTCCGGAGAATCCTCCTTGGTTTCCGGGGTATTCTCCTCGCGGCTGAATGTCGGAGAAGTCTCTTCGCGGCTGATTTCCTCCGGAGAATCGCCTTTGGCCTTCGGGGTATTCTCCTCGCTGCTGATCGTCGGAGAAATCTCTTCGCGGCTGATTTCTTGGACGGTCGTCGCCACTCTCCTTCTCGTCGCCGCTGTCCTTTTCGTCTACTTGGTAGACTCCTCGTCTCGGGGCTTCGCGAGCGCGCCGTTCGTCAGAATCTCCTCTTTCTCCATCATCTCCTCTTTTCTGTCGTGGGACATCTCTGCTGTCTTGGTTATCTTTTTTTTTTTCAGACTTCCCTTTGCTTCTACTTTCGTGGGTCTTCTTCTGGGCTAACATTTCTTCCTCTATTTCCATAAAAAGCGTCGCTCTATGGAGGGCGTCTTCGATCCTCGTCGGCCGCATCTTAATCAGCACCTCGTGGAAAGAAGCTGAATACCACAATCCGTGTCGAAGGGCATGGATTGCGACGACATCGTCGAGTCCCGGGACTCTGACCATCACGTCCTTGAATCTTCCGATGTACGTCCGGAGAGGCTCGTTTTCCCCTTGGGAGAGTTTCCACAAGGTTGTGACCGTTGCTTCGTTTTGCACATACATCGAATAATGCCGTAGGAAATATGCGACGAGCTCGTCCGAATCGTTGATGGTCCCTGGTGGTAGCTTCCCAAACCAATCGCTGGCGGGACCCTGCAGACTTTCGACGAAGAGGCGGCAAAGAATTGCTTCCAGCTTCGTCTCTTCCCCCCCGAGGCACTCCGTCGCGATCCGGAAACTTCTGACATGAGTGTTTGGATCCGACGTACCCTTGTAATGCGAGATCCTGACCTTTGGCAGCTCGCCTAGCTCTACGCCGCGGATTCTCGGCGAGAATGGGGTGATCCTGGCCTCTTTGACCAGCCTGTCGATCTCGGGTGCTGCGCTCGTTGCTCTATGCATCTGGGAGGTCACGTCTTCCATTCTGGCCTCCATGCTTGAGGACATTTCTCTCATCGCCGTCCGAACTTCCTCCTGGATCGTTGCCGCTACATTGATTGTCGCGGAAGAGCTCATCGTAGCCGGCGGAGTGGCATTGGTGGCACCGAATAGGTCCCGGATGATCGGCTGCGCTCGCGGCGTCGGGGTTCCCTGCTCCGCGCCAAGCACGGCTGAGCCACCTCCTGAAGGTCCGGCAATCGCGTTCTCCGGGTTCTCCCTTCTTCGGTTGGCGGTGGCGCTTTCTAGGAGATCCGTGAGTTGCCTGTTTCTCGCCGCCTGTTCGTCCGCCTTCCTGACTGCTTCTTCAGCCTTCCCTGTTGCCTCCTCTATCCTTCTCATGGCTTCGGCTAATTGTTGCTGGAGCCCTTCCGTGGTGAGGGATTGGGTGTCGCCCTCTATGTTGCTGATCGTGGCGTCGTTCGATGACATGCTTGCTCCTTCGGATTCCTGGCTGTGAGTTAGAAAGAAAACCCTGGCCCCACGGTGGGCGCCAAACTGTAAAGGGCGATTTTCACCGCCCTTTTCCAGTCACAAGAATAATCAAATGAACACAATAATTGTATGAACACGAATATTCCTGATTTATTATATTCCCGAAAGGACTCGGTTTCTCTCGTTTATTAGCTGGACATTCGAAGTATGATGAACAAAAATACGACGACGCTCTCTAATCTCAATATAATCAGATTACAATAGATCGGTACTCAAAAAGTACAAAGGAATCTCTTTAAAATTGGCGTTTCTTTCTCTCGTTTCTTTTTCTAAGAACTAGTTTTTTTAGAAATCCTCTCCTATTTTATGAGGCTTCTCTTGCCTTTTATAGAGTTTCTCCTTTGTCCTTTTCTCGGCTTTCTCCTTTCATCATTCGTTTTCTCTAGTCCTTTTTGGGAAAGCAGGGCAGATTTCTGCTTTATATCGCATCCGAGCAGACTGTCATTTGGGTAGGTGGGCCTCATTAAATGCACATCTCTTCAGCCGTCATTGGGCCGTGCGCCTCGTCGCTGATGCTTCTTATCGGGTAGGTGGGCTTCATTAAATGCACATCTCTTCAGCCGTCATTGGGCCCTGCGCCTCGTCGCTGATGCTAATGCACATCTCTTCAGCCGTCATATGGCCCTGCGCTGATCATCATGACGAAAAATCCTCGAGACGAGCGTGATGGGCCGCTTTATCGCAACTTAACTTCCTCGGGGATAATCCTCGTCGGGGATGGGCCCTCGAGCGATGAACCTCCTTGGGGATAATCCTCGTCGAGGATGGGCCCTCGAGCGATGAGCTTCCTCGGGGATAATCCTCGTCGGGGATGGGCCCTCGAGCGATGAGCTTCCTCGGGGATAATCCTCATCGGGGATGGGCCCTCGAGCGATGAACTTCCTCGGGGATGGGCCCTCGAGCGATGAACTTCTTTGCTGCTTTTCATTTCGTTTGTGGGAAAAACGACACGAAAAGTGTTGAGAGGGGGATTTGACCAAATCCGACCTCAACAGTAATGATAAGTTCAAGGAGTAAATTAACTACCTAAGAAGTTCGTAAGGAATAATTATATTAAAGATTATGTCAGTTCTTCTTATAGTTTTTACCCTATGTAATAATCTATGTAATAATCTAAAGTCTAAACCGAACCCGTGCTTGTTTCTTTTGAAGACGTTTTGCGCGTTGCCATATTTTCTTCTTGTAATTAATTATAAAGAAAACCCACAAAATGCCCAAAAAACACTTAAAGTTTAAAACAAATGCCCATAGTTTCATAAAACTAATTTAAACCCAATAGTTATTTTGTTTGGACTATATTACCCTTATTATTAGTTACTAATTTTAATTTTTGTTTATTTATTATTAATTTTTATTTATTTTTTAAATAACTTTCCTATAATTGTGGTATTTGACAATTTCCTTAATTATAAACCCATTAATAATCGTGGTATTTGACAATTTCATTAAAATACACACCCACATCGTATATATCCTTCTCCAGCCCCTTCAGCAACCTGCACCCCGCCCACCCCGACCCACCACCACCACGCGCGGCTTCTCACCCGCCTTCGTCGTCGTTACTGCCTTCGTCGCCGGCAGCCCCGTGTACGCCGGCAGCCAATCGTTAGATTAATTTCAAAATCTCTTCTCTAAAAAACCATGCTCGACTCTTTTTCGTCCCTCTTCCTGTTCGCCAAGTTCTTGCCGTCGCCAAGTCTCGGTAACTTTTATATCATTGTATTCGTAACTTCAATTACAATTATTATACAATTATAACTTCGTAACCTATAACTTAATATTACTACGAATACAATGTAGGAATTTTCTTTTATAAATTCGTAACTTAAATTACAGTTACGTACTATTATAATTCGTAATTGAAACTACGAATTTAATGAAGGAATTTTCTTTTATAAATTCGTAATTTAAATTACTGTTATAAGTATGCTGAATTAATTTAAAATTTTGTAATTTAAATTACACTTCCAATTCGTAACTTACCTTCAACCAATACTATTATAATTCGTAATTGGAACTACGAATACAATGATGGAATTTTCTATTAAAAATTCGTAACTTAAATTACGAAATAGTATATACGTCTTATAAGTTTACTAAAATCGAATAAACGTTTACAATATGAATACAGATTACTTAATAAGAATCTACTCTATACTATTTCATGCGTTCTCATGAGGCCAAAAGTGAATAAGAACTATAATGACAAATGAAATATACTCAGCAATGCGTTTGTATTGCTGCGAACGAGGGCTTTCAGTTGATCCAAATAAGGTTTTCAATGGATCGTGTTAGCAATCAAAGATGCTTCGGGAAAAAAAATGGCGAATAAAATTTGAATTTTGAATAAAATCGTAAAAAAAAAGTGAATACTGACTTACCTATGTTTAAGGAAAGAATTATATTTGAATACTGAATTTTAAATAAATATTTGATTCTTGAGTCAATACGTAACCTATATTTAAGGAAACTGATTTATTTTGTTTAAATTAATTAGAATAATTATGGATTTTTTGATATTTTAATTATTTACATATCAAAATAAAGGAAGGGCAAATTGGTCAATATTTTTATTAGTTGGTGGTTTTAATTACCAAAAATAGATTTGGGCATTTTTTTGAAACCTTGAGTCACAAATGGGCATTTGCTTCATTTACCCTTAATTATATAGTTACATTTTCGTTTACTTTGTATGAAAATATTATAGTTGTACAATTTATTATAGATTTTTACTTTTACAAATAGAATGATGCCTTGAATTGTTTTGTTCCAAATATATAATAAATTACCCAAAATTTTGTCCATCATACATGTTATTACGGGTATTTTACGCAATTGATTTAATATTAATTAACAAAAGAAAAATTATTTAAATTAATTTTTCTTTTACTAATTAATTAATTATAATCAATTATGCCCCCCAAATTATTCACCGGAAGCCCGTTTTCAAAAAATAAAGGGTCCAGATGATCCCAAAAATATCGAAATACCCAGAATCGATATAAAATTTGCGAAAAACGGCCTCGGGACGCTCCCGGGACCTTCGGGGGACGCCGGGGGCCACACGAGTGGGCCCCACGGGCCCCCAAAGGTCGCTGCCACATGTCAGGCGGCCCACCAGGTCAGCCAGGGGTCAACTTGACCCCGCCAGGTGTCGCGCGCCCCTTCTCCCTCACCAAAGGCCACTAGCGAGTGGACCAGAGCGCGCCACGTGGCGGATGACGCGCGCCCACCTCACTACGCGCGTGGGATCTGCGTCAACAGCACTGTTCCCGCGCGTGAGGGTGCGTCCGATGTCAGATCGCCGAGCCGATTGCGGCGTTGGATCGGCCACGTCCGGGGGACCCGAAAAAACATATAATATTACCCCAGGGGCTTCTCGGAGTAATATTTATTCACGTTTTAACCCACAGACCCTCCTATAAATAGGAGCTCGGTTTTCACTTAACGGTAACTCGATTCTCACCCCGAGAACTCGCCCTAAAATCTCTCTACACCCTCTAGAACTCGCCTCCCCTCAAATATCACTCTAATGTTGAGCGTCGGAGGTGAATCAGGGGGTACCCCCCCCCCCCCCCCCCCGGTTCTCCCTGATCTCGGGTGTTGTTTTGTTCAGGTTCTGAGAGAGAGAAAACACAATTGAGCGGAAGCTCTGGAGAAGATTCTGGCACGATCTAAGACCCTCCTTGCCAAGGTTCTAGATCCGTGAGGTGCTCGTTCAATCCACTGGTCTTGTTTCTCCGGCAGATGTACTGACTACGCGGATAGCCCGAGGACCCGCATCTGTCCCCGTGATGCCGGTTGAGGGTCTGGTCTACCAGGGTTCACTGGAGAGTCGATACTGTGACCCCCCCTACACGGTGGTCAGGAATCCGTTTTTGGTGTCCCGAACCTGTAATTCGGGCCAGGCCAAGTCCTGGCCCTATTAGCGACAGGTAGTGGAGTTTACCACGGATTTCTGGTCATCGAGTCAGAGGAGGATCCGATTGACTCGAAAGTCCAGGAGCCCATGCCCTAAAGTCATAAAAGTCAACAAGACGATATTGGGCCCGACCCAACACGAGCTATTGGGCCGCTGAATGTTTGAAGCATTTTTCTGCATCAACACATGTGTTAAGGTCGGGTTTGGTCAAATCCATCCTCAACACAACTCGTGTCGTTTTGTCCATAAACGACATGAGGGAGGCGAGGAAGTTCACCAGCGAGGAAGGACATCCCCGAGGAGGAATACCCCGAGGAGGTTCATCAGCGAGGGGACGCAGCCACGCGAGCAAGCGGGTCGCGATGAAGCGTCCCATCACGACTCGACGAGGAACTTCGTCATGATGATTATGCAGAGCCCGATGACAGCCGAAGAGACGGGCATTTAATGAAGCCGACCTACTCACTCGATGAGAGCGTCAGCGACGGCTGACGAGACGCGCATTTAATGCGGCGCACCTACCCATTACGGGAGCATGCTCGGAGGTGACATAAAGTGAGGATAAACCCCACTGCCTTCAAATCACGTCAGAGAGTGATGATTGAAGAGAAAAAAGGGCGGGAAAGATAGAAGGGTAGAGTATTGTAAACTCTATAAAAGGCAAGATAAGCCTCATTTTGTAGAGGTTGGTCAGTTGGTGATTCGAACAAAAAGGGAGAGAAAAAAGACTCAGGAAAAGCAAGAAAAAGAGATCTTGTAATAGAATTATCTGAGGCTCATGATCCTTCATCTGTCCAGCTATTTAACGGAAGAAAACCGAGCTCATTTCGGAAATCATAATAAAACAGAGATACTCATCATTTGTTGTCATTTTATTTATTATTTGATGATTGTCTTTGTGACTGGAAAAGGGTGGTGAAAAACCCCCTCTACAGTTTGGCGCCCACCGAGGGGCTTTGTTTTCTTTCTAACTCACAGCCAGGAATTTGAAGGAACGAGATGTCGACTAGCGATAACGTCATCACCGTAGAAGGGGACGCAGTCTTAGCCATGGAGAGACTCCGGGAGCAGCTGGCCGAGGCCAACGCGAGGGTGATGGAAGCAACACGGGTGGCCGAAGAGGCGGCCAAGAAGGCAGAGGAGCAGGAAGAGCGGAACGGACGACTTACTGCCCTTCTGGAGCGAGCGAGCCAAAGAAGAGAAGGTCCGGAGTGCACGATCGTGGGATCATCACCTCGGGGAGCGATTGGAGTAACGGCTGAGGGAGAGCAAGGCAACCTAACGCCTCAGGCGCTGCCGATCGTTAGGGATCTCTTCAATGACGCCGGCGTGACACCGGCGAATGCGATAAACCCGCCGGGAGGCTTAACAACCACCATAGCGGAAACAATCCAAGAGGAGGTCCAGAGAGCGATGAGGGAGATATCCTCAAGCATGGAGGCGAAGATGGAATACGTAGCCTCGCAGGTGCATAAAGCCACGAGCGCGGCGCCCGAGATCGATAGGCTGGTGAAGGAGGCCAGGGTGACACCTTTCTCGGCAAAGATCCGCGGTGTGGAGCTAGGAGAATTGCCGAAGGTCAGGCTCTCGCAGTACAGAGGAACTTCGGACCCAAACACCCACGTGAAGTCATTTCGGATCGCCACGGAACGCGTGGGTGGCGAGGAAACGAAGCTGGAGGCCATACTGTGCCACCTCTTTGTTGAAAGCTTGCAGGGCCCGGCGAGCGATTGGTTTGCTAAGCTACCGTCGGAATCCATCGGCGACTCCGATGAACTCGTCACCTGTTTCCTGCGGCACTATTCGATGTACGTCCAAAACGAGGCAACCTTTACGACTCTGTGGAACCTTTCACAGGGGCGAGAAGAAACTCTCCGACAATACGTCGGAAGGTTCAAAGACGTCATGGTCAAAATCCAGGGGCTCGATAGCGTCGTCGCTATTCAGGCACTGAAGCATGGGCTATGGTATTTGGCTCCTTTCCGTGAGGAGTTAATAAAAATGCGCCCGTTGGCGATTGAGGATGCGCTCCACAGGGCGACGCTCTTCATGGAAATAGAAGAGGAGACTTTGGCCCAAAGGAAGATCCACGAAGGTGGAAGCAAGGGAAGGCAGCATGGAAAGAGGGAAGGTGGGGACGGAGGAGATGCCCCATCGTCCCGAGCAAGGAAGGGAGAAGAAGACCGAAGAAATCCCGATGAACGACGAGGTCGGGAAGCTCCAAGGCAAGAAGTGTATCACGTTGACGAGCGCAAAGACCGCGACTATGATCGAAGAGACCGCTACCAAGAAGGATCCTCGGAAGACCGAGGACGATTTCCTGATTATCGAGGAAGATCCTCGGAAGGCCGAGGACGATTCTCCGATGATCGGGGAGGACCCTCGGAAAACCGAGGACGCTACCATGACGATCGAGGAGGATTCTCGGGGGATCGAGAACGGTACCCCGACGATCGAGGAGGATACCCGGGGAACCAGGGAGGGTTCTCTAACGACCAAGGAAGATCTTCTGGAAACTGAGGGGAATCCTCGAGGTCTGGAGGCCGAGGGGGTTTCTCGGGAGGCCGAGGAGGTTTTGGGCCGAAATTTTGGCCAAAAGATATGAGCAAATTCTGCGATTACCATAACTACAATGGCCACGCCACTGAAGATTGTGCCATGCTAAAGAAGGAGCTCCAGAGAAGATACGCGACAGGGGACTTCGGGGACTTCGCATACAAACCTCCCGTGCCTTGGAATAATGGGAACAGGGCATGGCAGGGCCGGCAAGAAGAACCTACGAACGATGGGAAGGGCGACCGAGACGGAGCGAAAAGGAACCTGGCAATCGAGCCGCCACCGGCAAGGCATAGCGAGGAAGACCGACCGGCCTCGAGAACGAGAATCGAGGTAATCATGGGCGGATCACGATTCTGCGAGGATTCGGTCAACAGCATAAAAGCTTTCCAGCGGAGGGGGAAGGAGCACGGTCAAGAAGATGTGAAGATGAGCGCCGCAGGCGCAAGGATAGAATTTGTGGAGAATGGGGACTGCGCAGACATGCACGACGATGCTCTGGTCCTCGAGCTCAGCGTCGGAGGGTGTGAGGTCTGCCGCATCCTCGTCGACAACGGAAGCTCAGTCGACGTCATTTTTTATGAGTGCTTGACGAAGATGGGCATCGAGGGACTCGCGATAGGAGGACGACCCCGCAAGGTGTCAGGTTTCAATGGGGATGTCGCCGTCTCGAGGGGGACAGTACACCTCCCGGTCCACGCAGGAAGCATCAACCGGATGACGGAGTTCATGGTGCTGAACGTCCCGTCGCATTTCAACATTATCCTGGGGAGACCTTGGATCCACTCCATGAGGGCTGTGCCGTCAACCTATCACCAAAGCATAAAGTTCCCAGGAAGGAGAGAGGGGGAAGTCGAGGAGCTCAAAGGAAGCAGGGACGCATACCGGATCTGCTACATGATGCACCACAAGTCGATGACTGCCGAAAAGGGAATCACGCAGACGGAGAAGGGAGAGCCGGCCGGATTATAGCAATTAGCGACGCCTGCCCCAAGGTTTCCCGGGCGGAGTGAAAGCCGGGGGAAGAGCGTCGATAGCACAGCCAGGATTCTTAGCACGGAAGACGTCGAGGCTCGGGGCGCCGAAGAAAGAAAGGGAGGAGCGCAGATCGAAGGAGTGGAGCGAGTTTGCATTGACGAATCCGATCCTACTCGGACGGTCGGAATAGGCGTGGAGCTCGAGCCGGATACCAAGGCACAACTAATCAATTTCCTCAAGAGGAACCGGGGGAGTTTCGCTTGGTCTCACGAGGACATGCCAGGTATCGACCCCTCGGTAACAGCTCATCGCCTCAACGCCGACCCAAGGCACAAGCCCGTCGTACAGAAAAGAAGAAAGATGGCCCCCAATAGAAACAAGATCATCAACGACGAGGTGGATAAGCTGCTCTCGATGGGCACCATCCGAGAGGTAAAATATCCCGAATGGCTGGCTAACACAGTCGTCGTAAAGAAGAAGAATGGCAAATGGCGAGTTTGTGTGGACTTCACCGACCTCAACCGAGCCTGCCCGAAGGATAGTTTCCCGATGCCGCATATAGATCGCCTCGTCGAGGCCACCCACGGCTACGAGCTTCTTAGCTTCATGGATGCGTATTCCGGATACCACCAGATTAGGATGCACCCGGAGGATGAAGAGAAGACCGCATTCGTCAGCGAGAGAGGCACGTACTGCTACAAAGTCATGCCCTTCGGACTGAAGAACGCCGGAGCGACTTATCAAAGGCTGGTGACCAAGATGTTCCACAAGCAGATCGGGAAGAGCATGGAGGTGTACATTGACGACATGGTCGTCAAATCCCTGAAAGCGGCGGCGCACGTTGAGCACCTGGAAGAATGTTTCGAGATTCTAAACCTGCACGGAATGAAGCTGAATCCCACTAAGTGCACCTTCGGTATGTCCTCGGGAAGATTCTTGGGCCACATGGTCACTCGGCGAGGGGTCGAAGCCGACCCCGAGCAAATCGAGGCAATCAAGAGCATGCCCTCGCCCAGAAATTGAAGAGAGATTCAGAGACTGACCGGGAGGATTGCTGCTTTGAACCGATTTATCTCGCGATCGGCCGACAAAACCCTTCTTTTCTACGAACTATTAAGGAAGAACAAAAAGTTCGAGTGGACCGAGAAATGCGAGGAAGCCTTCCAGGCGCTGAAGTCCTACTTGTCATCGCTGCCCGTCATGACGAAACCAAGACCGGGGGAGCCATTATACTTATACATCGCTGTGTCTGATCGCGCGATCAGCCAAGTGCTTGTGCGAGAGGAGGACGGGGAGCAGAGGCCAGTCTCCTACATCAGCAGGAAACTTTTCGACGCCGAGACGAGATACCCTCAACCCGAGAAACTTGCTCTGGCAGTATACGACGCATCGGAGAGACTGAAGCACCACTTCCAAGCCCACACCATCGTCGTCATGACCGACAGACCCATCCGCACTATCATCCACGGCCCGAGCCAGTCGGGGAGGGTCACGAAGTGGTCCATAAAGCTGGGAGCGTACGACATTGAATACAAGCTTCGGACAAGCCTCAAGTCTCAAGTGCTCGCAGACTTCCTCATCGAATTGCCAAAGGATCCGGTAGACCCGGGCGACAAAGCCGGCATCTGGAAGTTACAAGTCGATGGATCCGCTACAGCGCAAGGATCTGGGGTAGGGATCAGGATCACCTCCCCTAGGGGAGACGTGATAGAAAAAGCCTGTCGTCTCGCATATCGCTCCACCAACAACGAGTCGGAGTATGAGGCACATATCATCGGGATGCAATCATCCTTGGCAATCGGGGCAAAAAACTTGCATGCTTTCTCGGATTCGCAGCTGGTGGTGAAGCAGGTGAACGGGGAATACGAGAAAAACGACGAGCGAATGGAGGCTTACGCAGGAGTGGTCGAGGCTCTATCGAGGAAATTCGACTACTTTAGCCTGACACAGGTGACGCGGGGAGACAACACTCACGCCGACGCGCTGGCAGGCCTGGGTTCTACGACTGAAATCGGAGAGCTAAGGTCTGTCACGGTAGAAACGGTGGAGACACCGAGCATCCGGAGAGAAGAGGGCCCAGCAAAGAAGAAAGCTAGAGGAAAGGGAGAAGCCGAGGAGGCAAATGCGGGCAAGGCCAACATAAACGAGATCGGAGAAAACGAGGACGAGGAAGGGGAGCGGGGAGTTGTGGATGACGATGAAGTAGAAGATTGGAGGACGCCCCTCCAAAGGTACATCCTTGAAGGAACGCTGCCCGGAGACCCGCAAGAATCCCGAAAGATCAAGTCAAAAAGTTCCAGGTACACCGTCCTCGACAACATACTTTACAGAAGAAGCTTCGCAGGTCCCTACCTACGATGCCTTGGCAAAAGGGAGGCCGAGTACGTCATGCGGGAAATCCATAGTGGGGATTGTGGAAATCACTCTGGCGGGCGATCCTTGCTCAAAAAGACTAAGCGGCAGGGTTTCTTTTGGGAAACCATTGTCGCTGATTGCATCAACCATGCTAAGAGGTGCGAAAAATGTCAGCGGCACGCGCCAGCAATCAATTGCCCGGCCGAAGAGCTCTCAGTGGTCTCGGTTCCTTATCCTTTCATGAAGTGGTCGATGGACATCGTCGGCCCTATGCCCATCGGCCCGCGACAGAAGAGGTTCATGCTCGTCGTCACGGATTTCTTCACCAAATGGACGGAGGCGGAAGCATACGCCAACATCAAGGACTCCGATGTCGAGAGCTACGTTTGGAAGAACGTGATTACTCGCTTCGGCTTACCCCGGGAGATAATCGCCGATAACGGGTCCCAGTTCATCTCGAAGAGATTCGGGGATTTCTGCAAGCGGTGGAGAATAAAGCTCAACACATCGACTCCACGGTACCCCCAAGGCAACGGGAACGCCGAGGCGGTCAACCGAACCATCGTCGACAACATCAAAAGGAGGCTCGGCGAAAAGAAAGGACTGTGGGCGGACGAGCTACCGGGAGTGCTATGGGCTTATCGGACCACCCCCCATTCCGCGACCGGCGAGACGCCTTTCGCCTTGGCCTTCGGAGTGGAGGCTGTGATCCCAGCAGAGGTTGACATTCCAAGCCTCCGTCGGACGCTGGCCCCTAGCCGCGAAGAGGATAACGAGCAGGGTCTCCTCCATCAGCTCGACCACATCGACGAGAGGCGTGAGCAAGAAAGCACGCACGTGGCCAATTATCAGAACACGATCGCGCGTTTTTACAACAAGAAAGTGCGCCCAAGAAGATTCGTAGTCGGGGAAATGGTCCTCCGACGAGTTTTCCAGAATACAGCCGAAGCAAATGCCGGGAAGCTGGGGCAAACCTGGGAAGGCCCCTACGTGGTTACCAATGTCGTCAAACCGGGAGTCTACGAGCTCAAGAATACGGAAGGAGCAAAAGTAATGCGGAGTTGGAACGTGAAACACTTGAAAAAGTTCTACCAGTAGCCCCATCTCGCAGATTCATCTTCGTCATTATGAATATAAATCTTATCTTTCTGCCAGTTCGGGGCCACTTTTTCTCTTTATCACATGACTTCTATTTTTGAACTAACTCGAATTGTTGCTACATATGGCCCCTTTATTCTTATCTCAGGTTCGTCAGAAGAAGTAATTACTACATTCCCACACACGCATCGATGAGAACTTCGATAACAATTATAAATATACAACGATATACGTATATTTACGGCTAAGGGTGCCGAGCAAACCCGGTCCGGCAATACAGGCCGAGATCCTATTTACGGCTAAGGGTGCCGAGCAAACCCGGTCCGGCAATACAGGCCGAGACCCTATTTACGGCTAAGGGTGCCGAGCAAGCCCGGTCCAGCTAAGAGAGCCGAGAAGAATACATAAAACAAAAAGAATATATAATATATATGTAAACAAACAGGCAAGCACGCCCGAAAGGAAGCAAGCAGAAACAACCTAAGGGGGGCGCAAAGGAAACTCGGCAAGAAAATAGAGTGGCGTAACAACATGACCACGCGAGGAGCCGAAGAAGGAGTCACCGACCACGAGTCAATCGGCGCCGGCTAGTGCCAACCCCCAAGGCAGTTATACTTTATTTTACCAAGTGTATACACTTGATAAAATGGGGGACTAACTGTTAAGGTCGGATTTGGTCAAATCCATCCTCAACACAACTCGTGTCGTTTTGTCCATAAACGACATGAGGGAGGCGAGGAAGTTCACCAGCGAGGAAGGACATCCCCGAGGAGGAATACCCCGAGGAGGTTCATCAGCGAGGGGACGCAGCCACGCGAGCAAGCGGGTCGCGATGAAGCGTCCCATCACGACTCGACGAGGAACTTCGTCATGATGATTATGCAGAGCCCGATGACAGCCGAAGAGACGGGCATTTAATGAAGCCGACCTACTCACTCGATGAGAGCGTCAGCGACGGCTGACGAGACGCGCATTTAATGCGGCGCACCTACCCATTACGGGAGCATGCTCGGAGGTGACATAAAGTGAGGATAAACCCCGCTGCCTTCAAATCACGTCAAAGAGTGATGATTGAAGAGAAAAAAGGGCGGGAAAGATAGAAGGGTAGAGTATTGTAAACTCTATAAAAGGCAAGATAAGCCTCATTTTGTAGAGGTTGGTCAGTTGGTGATTCGAACAAAAAGGGAGAGAAAAAAGACTCAGGAAAAGCAAGAAAAAGAGATCTTGTAATAGAATTATCTGAGGCTCATGATCCTTCATCTGTCCAGCTATTTAACGGAAGAAAACCGAGCTCATTTCGGAAATCATAATAAAACAGAGATACTCATCATTTGTTGTCATTTTATTTATTATTTGATGATTGTCTTTGTGACTGGAAAAGGGTGGTGAAAAACCCCCTCTACAACATGTCAAAACTCATATCATAAAGTAAAAAATTATAAGAAAAACTTGAAAAATAACCATCTATTTATCATAAACTCTCTGACTAATCCTCCAAGCTTCGTAATTTTAAAAATGATTTTTTAGCAAAAATATTGTCTTAAATTTTAGACAAAAAGTATCTTAAAAATGATAATTTTAGGGTTATAAAATCCAATTAATTATTTTGAAAATTAATAATAAATTGAGGGTTATTTTCTCAAATTTTTCATCAATAATCCTCTAATAAAAATATTTCTCACACTATAGTAGGACCCACCGACACAACCAAATATTCATCAACATGATTTGCCAAAACCAAGAGCCCCTTATCAATCAAGTGTGCTCTCTCTACGACCAAATCTCCAAACACGTGGACGCGCTCTTCACCAAGCTCGTGCTCACGTGCGTGCCTCCCAATCCTATCGACGTCAACAAGCTCTGCTCCCGCATCCAAGCCACGCGCGTGAACCTCATCCACCTCTGCGCCCGCGTCGAGGCCCTCATGGAGGCCCACTTCTCCGCTCGCCTCGCCGCCCTGCTCCAAAGCCTCGACATCTTCCCCTACTACTCCAACTACCTCAAGCTCGCCAAGCTCGTGATCGAGCTCCTCAGCCGCCACCTAGCCGAGCCGGCACGCATCGCCTTCCTTGGCTCGGGCCCGCTTCCCCTAATGTCCATCGTCCTTGCCCGTAACCACCTCAAGACGGCCTCGATCGACAACGCGATGGCGTCGGCGCTCGTCGCGACCAACGGGGATCTCTCCTCGAGGATGTCGTTCACCTCGAAGGACGTCATGGATTTGGGGGACGGGCTCGCGGGGTATGACGTCGTCTTCTTGGCTGCACTCGTGGGGCTGGACCGGACAGAGAAGGTGCGCGTGGTCGCGCACCTCGCAAGGTGCATGGCGCGTGGGGCGTGTAAGTTCCAAAATAATCTTGGAACTTTTGCCACAATATGCTAAGAAGCCACCACTACACTCACAAGTATATCGAATGAAGAGAGAGACTTTTTATTGATGTTGAAGTGAGTTTTCAATACAATGGTGTGACTACTTTTATAGCCAAAGAAAAACAACTAAGATTACTATAGTACCCTTGCAAAACTTGGTGATCAAGCAAGTTTGATGACACGTTTTTTTTCTTTTGCTTGCAAGTAGACTATTATTTAATAAACGCTCAAATCAGAGCTTATTCACTACATTCTCCCCCGTAAGCTTGATTTAGCTCGAGGTTCTTTACACCGAGCAACTCTCGCATCTCTGCAAATTTGACTCTCGCTAGAGCCTTAGTGAGAATGTCAGCGCGTTGCTCTCTGGTGCTAACAAATTCCACGATGATCTCTCGCTTCTCCACACACTCATGAATAAAGTGAAATCGAGTGTTGATGTGTTTGCTGCGTCCATGAAACATCGGCTTTTTCATCAGCGCGATGGCGGACTTGTTGTCGACATAAAGAGTCACTGGCTTCTGCTCGGCTCCAGTCACTTCGCTCAATAAGTTTCTCAGCCATAACGCTTGACACAATGCTCCGGTCGCTGCCATGAACTCGGCCTCACAAGATGAAAGAGCCACAGTTCTCTGCTTTTGTGACTGCCAGGTAATCAGATTCCCGGTGAGATAAAACGTCATCCCTCCGGTACTTTTTCTGTCGTCGATATCACCGGCTAGGTCACTGTCAGTAAAACCGACCAGTTCTTCAGCTCCACTTCCTCTTCCGTATTGGATCCCGTAGCTCGTCGTTCCCTTCACGTAACAAAGTATGTGCTTCACAGCCTGCTGGTGTAGACTAGTAGGCTTCTCCATGTGACGACTTACCATGCCAACTGCATATGAGATGTCAGGTTGGGTGTGGGTTAGGTACCTGAGGCACCCGATGACACGCCTGTACTCCGTCGGATCCACTGGGGTTCCTTCTGCATCTTTCCCAAGCTTTAACTTTGGTTTCATTGGATACTTGCTCGGGTTGCAATCCGCCATCTTGAATTGCTTCAGAATCTTCATCGCGTAAGCCGACTGCTTTAGCGTGACAAATTCCTTCTTCTGATCGACCTCGATGCCGAGGTAGTATGAGAGTAGTCCGAGGTCGCTCATCTCGAACTCCTTCATCATCTGCTTTTTTAATCCATCGATGCCTTCTGCACTAGATCCAGTCACGATCAAGTCGTCGACGTACACACCGACGATGAGGGCCTCATTTCCTGAGTTCCCGTGTAGACCGCTTGCTCCTGAGAGCACTTCTTGAAACCAAGACTCTTCATACTCTTGTCGAGTCGAGTATTCCATGCACGTGGTGCTTGCCGCAACCCATAAAGAGCTTTTGACAACTTATACGCTTTGTGCTTTGCGGTTTTGTCGACGAAGCCTTCTGGCTGAGCAACGTAAACTTCTTCTTCCAGCTCACCATTCAGGAACGCCGATTTGACGTCCAGGTGATGGATTTTCCAGCCTCGGTGAGCAGCGAGGGCTAGGATCAGCCTAACCGTGTCGAGTCTGGCTACTGGAGCAAAAACTTCCTCGAAGTCTACTCCCTGCTTCTGCACGTAGCCCTTTGCGACCAGTCTAGCCTTGTGCTTGAGGACCTTGCCTTCTGAGTCCTTCTTGAGCTTGTAGACCCACTTCAGACCAATGGACTTGTGACATCTTGGAAGGTCGACAAGCTCCCACGTCTGATTTTTCTTAATGGACTCCAACTCTCTGTTCATCGCTTCTTGCCATTCCTTCTCGGTGGCTGCCTCGCGATAGCGACGAGTCTCCCAAGCTGGTTCCTCCTGAACTAGCTCTCTCTGAGATCGGGGTGATCATCCCTAATCCTGGGTTGGGCGAGCCTGGTGGTGAGCTGGTTCCAGTCGTGCTAGTTCCAGGCGAATTGATTTCTGTCGAACTGGGCGTTGCTAGTCCTTGGAAGGGAATTTCCCCCTCTTCCTGCTCGACCGCCTCTTCCTCTTCGAGGATGAACTCCAACGAGTTCTGTTCGGGCTCTCCGTTCTTGTTGCGCCAGTCCTACTTCTTCTCCTCTTCGAACACGGCGTCTCTGCTTGCATGCACTTTGCGGCGTCGGGGGTCGTAAAACCTGTGTGCCTTGCTCCCTTCCTCGGCGCCAAGGTACACCATCGGTTGACTCCGATTATCGAGCTTCTTGAGGTGCGGTCCCACATTATTTACATGTGCGGTGCACCCAAACACCTTCAAATGCTCCAGATGAGGTTTCTTCCCTTTCCACGCTTGGTAAGGGGTGCGCTCACCTAGCGCCTTCGTCGGTAGACTGTTCAATAAGTAGACCATGTGTCGTACTGCTTCTCCCCAGAATCTCACCGGGACTTGCAAGCTCTTCAGCAAACTCCTTGCTGTGTCCATCACAGTCCGGATTCTTCTCTCCAGCACACCGTTTTGCTGGGGCATGTACGGTGTAGTGAGGTGTCGCTCTACACCTTCTTCTCCGCAGTACTCTATGAAATTCTGAGATGTGAACTCGCCTCCTCGATCTGTTCGCAGGGTCTTCAGTCTATGTCCTGACTGGTTTTCCACGAGCCTCTTGAACTTCTTGAAAACTTCAAGGGCTTCACTCTTCTCCTTGAGCGTATAAACCCACATCCAACGGCTGTAGTCGTCAACAAGCAAAAAGAAATACTTGTTGCCAGCTAGGGTGGCCGGGGTGATTGGACCACATAGGTCAACGTGCACCAGTTGGAGGGGTCGCTCTGCTCGGAACTTGGCCTTGATCGAAAATGGCATTCTCGCTTGTTTTGCGACCATGCAACATTCACATAGCTGATTAGGGTGCTCAATCTTCGGTACCCCAAAGGCCATCTTCTTCCCTCCCATCATCTTGAGCGCGTAGAAATTTACGTGCCCGAGTCGTGCGTGCCACAACCAAGCTGGGTCTGCTAGAAACGCCATTAAGCAGACGAGTTGGCCCGTCTCTAGGAGTATCTTGTACAGCCTGTTCGGCGTTCTCTTCACCTTCATCAACAGGGCGCCGCTTTGGTTCCACATTTTCAGGTATGAGCCGGCCATCACCACTGTGTTGCCGACTTCCGTCATCTGACCAAGGCTGATGATGTTACTCTTCAGCTTCGGTATGTAATACACCTGGGTCAGTAGGCGTTGGTCTCCGTTCTTGCACTGGAACAAAATGGACCCTCTGCCTCGGATTTCGACGATCGACTCATCGCCGAACTTCGCGCTCCTTGTGATCTTTTCATCGAGCTCTTTAAACTTAGCTCGATCTCCCGTCATATGGTTGCTTGCACCATTGTCTAAATACCAGACGTCGGTATAGACATTCTTCTCTCCATCTACGAGGAGGTTCGCAATAACCTTGTCCTCGATAAGCATGACCGTCTCTTCGGCCATCTTTTCTGGGCTGGACCTTTTCTCGGCCATCATCAGCTCGGGCTCCGGGCTCGACTTCACGTCGACTGGCTTCTCCAGGTCGGTCCTTTCTCCGACCGCTTCTCGCCCGGGCTCAGCGTCGCTCTCACGTTCGACGCTCGTCTCCTCCTCTCTCCGCACTTCAACGTTTCTCTTCTGCTGGGCGAACATCAGCATTTGCTCGTCTTCGTGGAATCTTGTCAGATTCGCTTCATCGCCGTGCTTCTTACTGTGGCATTTCGATGCATAGTGCCCGAGTTTCTGACAATTGTAGCACTTCACCGTGCTCTTGTCTCTTCGGGCTGTGGTGCCTTCCTGGCGGGGTGAGCTACTGCCGCGACCTCGCATGTCACGACCTCGCCCTCGTCCTCGGCCTCTACCACGTGCTCGGTAATCTCCGCCGTACCCGCCACGGCTCGACGAGCTTGAAGAAGACTCAGCTCCATGATTCTTATTCTGCTTGGCCACCCATTCTTTTCTTAGCCATCGCTTCTTGGCTTGCTAGCAAATTCTCGAACTCTACAAGTGATGGTTGAACAGGCCATCCTTGTACAACAATCACGAAGCTTTGGTACTCCGGTCTCAACCCGTGGATTACGATCATCTTTATACGAGCTTCTCCAATTATAGACTTCGGATCAAGGTCGCTAATCTCACGACATATCGACTTGACCTTGTGGAAATACTAAGCAATCGTCACGTCGCGTTGTGAGATTGACAGTAGCTTGTTCTCCAAGAGTTGTAGCCTCGCATCGTTTTTCTTAGAGAAAAAGCGTCACGTCTCACATGCTTCTTTGGGCGTCTTGTCGTCCCGAATGTGCTCCAATATCTCTTCTTCAACGGTGGTCTTCAGGGCGAACATCGCTTTGCCTGCTTTGATTTTCCATTTGCACAAGGTGCCGTTAGCATCTTCCTCCGGCGGCGTAGTTTCGCCTCCGCCGACAACCTCCCATAGGTCGTGCCCTTGCAAATAGGACATCATGCATGTTGCCCATGTGTTGTAGTTGTTGCTGTTGAGTTTCTTGATTCCTCCGACTACTTGGAGATCACCATCGTGTTGGCGGTACCTCAACACAAAGAAAACTCTGACAAAAAAAAAACTCAAGAAATCGTTTCTAATGTGGAAGATCAGTCGGAACCGCAACCACAGAGCATACTAAGACTTTCAAGAGACCTGACAACAACACTCACAACCTCGCTCTGATACCAAATGTAAGTTCCAAAATAATCTTAGAACTTTTGCCACAATATGCTAAGAAGCCACCACTACACTCACAAGTATATCGAATGAAGAGAGAGACTTTTTATTGATGTTGAAGTGAGTTTTCAATACAATGGTGTGGCTGCTTTTATAGCCAAAGAAAAACAACTAAGATTACTATAATACCCTTGCAAAACTTGGTGATCAAGCAAGTTTGGTGACACGTTTTTTTCTTTTGCTTGCAAGTAGACTATTATTTAATAAACTAATATACCAACTTGCTATTCAAGCTCAAATCAGAGCTTATTCACTACAAGGCGCTGCTCATGCTGCGCAGTGCGCATGGGGCTCAGGGTTTTCTTTACCCTGTCATCAAGCCTGAGGACCTGAAGGGTTTTGAGGTTCTCTCGGTGTACCACCCGACCGACGAGGTCATCAACACCGTTGTGGTCGCCTGAAACGTCACTGGAGCTGGTATCGGAGAAGACTATTCAGTGATCTCGCCGCCGGCGAGCGTGGAGAGCAAGAGCAAGAGCAGTACGGTGAATGCGACTAACTGTCCTCATGAGATTCTGTACGGAGCTTTCACTCCAATGGAAGTGCATGGGAATATAGTTGAGGAGTTTGCTTTAGACGACAAGATTTGATGAAGAATTATCACATTATTATGAATTATGGGCATAGAAATGAAGAATAATGCTTCTCATGCATGGTCTCTTTTGGAGTTAATTAATAAAAATTTATTGATTATCTGATATTGTGTGCATGTCTTACATACTATTTATGAAAAATAGCATAAGTACTCAAAGTTGTTTAAAATGGAGCAGCTTATTGTTAAGTTTTCATTTGTATAGAATTAATACTCATAACTTGGGCCATATATAACTATATAGATAAGGTAAAATCCAAACTTGGGCCATAACTAGGAATGTTACTCTATCCTATCTATTAAAATTGGGCCATAACTACTCATTATAGGAATGGCACTCCATGCTTCTCATCGTATTCTTATTAGGTTTTAAACGTTCCATGTCTTGTGTCTGACTCGACTCCAATACGTTATCGATAATAAGAGTTGAGAATGACAAACATTCAAAGTTTTCCCTAAGCCAGTAAGTTTGTTCAATAAGGATACCTATATACAGGGAAACTTGAAAAAAAGTCCCCCAAAAATCAAGTTCTACCCCTTTTGTCTCCCATTTTAATAAATCTGATAATCTATTCCCCAATCTTATTTTTGCCTTATTTTTTACAGAAATGCCCTTTTTTTACACTAATTTTTACTCATCTTTTTTTTTTACCTTTTCTCTCCCCTCTCCCCCGACCTCTCCCCCTTCTTCCTCTCCCTTTCCTTCCCCTTTCTCTTTGATCTCGACTAAACACAAGACAGAAGGAAAGTGCCTTCGACGCCGACCTGAGCTTGCCCAGCACCACGACGGTCTTCGAGCTCAAACCCATCGTCTTCGACGCCGACCTGAGCTTGCCACCGACCCATCGTCTTCGACGCCATCCTGGGCTTGCCACTGACCCAGAGCTACTTCGACGGCGACCCACGGCGACTACGACGCCGACCCTCATTGACTCCGACGGCGACCTTCAACGACTCTGACGGTAGTTATTCTGCACACAGTTGATATCTATTATTTAGGGTTAGTGCAATTTCATTAGGGTTTGACAGTTTGGGTACGATTTTGGGAATCAATTTTGGCTACGATTTTGGCAATTTGGTGGTTAGGGCATTTCAGTGATGGATTTTGCGCGGATTTGTGGTACGATTTTGGCAATTCTGTGGTTTGGGCTTAATGTAGTATTTTTGGCAGGAATTTTGTCATCGATTTATCTATTTGACAGTTTTGTTATCGAACGGATCCATCATGGAATGTGAAGACGTTCAGTCAACTCCTTCCGATTTAATGGGTACTCAGACAGTGAAAAATTTATATTGTTTGTTCATTTTTTCGATATTCTAGACTCTTTTGATGGAGATTTAGTTGATTTTATGATTTAAATTTGTTTGGCTGCAGAAATGAATGTTTATCTTGAATACGACGGCGAATGGGTTTCGGACGAACTCAAATGGAATTATCGTGGTGGGAAAGGGCTATTTTTCGTGGTTGATAAGAACATAAAGTACCCACAATTCTTACAGAGATTGCATGATGAAATCCGCACTGACCCAACGATCCATGATCTAAAGTTCACCCTAGCCCCCCAATTTCGTGGCCGTCCACCTGTCACGTTGGCTTCAGAGCGTACCATAATGCAGATGGTCCACCTACGCACTGAATTATTGCACGTTAATCGAGTGCCCCAGCCTTTCTCGTGTGCTGAAGCTGAAAAAGGATTAGACAGTCCTTTGCTTGTAAGTTCTCGTGGGAGCGCTAATCCACCGGTTCCCGAGTCGGTTAATCGGGTAGAGCGTTTAGTTGAAGAAGAAGACCCGGTTGTGAATTTAGCCGATGCTGATGTTGACGTCAAAGTGGCTATTCAGTCTAAGCCCGCAACCTCCCAGCCGAGTAAGAGCTGTTTATCTTTACCGTCTTCAAGTTGGAAGGATCCAAGATTTATTAGAGAGGATTTGGTGGGCTTTATTTCTAATAAAAGACCCAAGGCAGATTAAATTTATGCTTTTGCCGTTGGTACTATCTTCGGTAATTTTGAAGAATTAAAGTTTAAAGTGTGGAAATATGCGATGGAAAAAAACTTCGACTTTCGTGTACACAAATCGGCATCATATGTGTGGTACGTGAAATGCCTTGGTGCTGATTGCGGGTGGAAATTGAGAGGAAAGCTAATACGAGGTTCCCACCCGCTATGCAAGATTGTTTCATCTACTAAAGAACACACGTGTACTCTCGATAACCGTACACTTGACCATAGGAAAGCTGCACCCCGGGTGGTTGGGCAACTGTTGATGGATCAGTTCAGCCCCCAGAGTAGTGCTAACTATGCTCCAAGGTAGACAGTTTCATGCGTATTTTTGGACAATTTTATTGCAATGTTAGATAGTTTTAAATCTTATTTCTTTATAATTTGAAGGAACTTTCAAGCTGACATGAAGATGCTGTACGGAGTTACGATGTCTTACGAGAAGGCCTGGCGATGCAAAGAAAAGGCCGTTGCTTACGCGATGGGCACCCCCGAAGATTCTTACTCCAAGTTACCCCGGTACTTGTACATGTTAAAGCAGAGGAATAAGGGAACTGTGACAGATTTTCAAACGGACTCTAAAGGACGTTTCAAATGTGCCTTCTTCACCATTGGATCTTGTCTAAGTGGGTTTAAATTTCTGCGGCCGGTAATTTGTGTGGATTGCACACACGTTAAGAGCAAATACGGGGGACAATTGGTTGCGGCCGTAGGATTGGATGCTTCTGAGTCTTTGTTTCCGCTTGCCTTTAGTTTAGTGGATCAAGAAGACACAAATAATTGGGTATATTTCTTTACACAATTAAAACAGGCTATTGGGAAGATTGCAGATCTCGTTTTTATTAGTGATAAGCATTATACCCTTATAGAAGGGTTGGCACGAGTTTTCCCCGAGGCACACCATGGTCACTGCTATGCGTACATAAAGAGGAACATAAAACACAACTTCAAATCCGAAGACAGTTGTAGTTTGGTGTACTGCGCTGCCTATGCCTATACTCTTCGGGAATACAACCATCACATGAGTATCCTTTGGACCTCGTTTCCAGAGGTAGCAAAGTTCATGGAGGATATGGGACCTGATAAATGGAGTCGTGTTCACTTTGGTGGTACAAGGTAACCGGAATCTATTCTCCTATTAACTATGTTTAGACAGTTTTCTTTTTCTGTTTAGACAGTTTTCTTTTAATTTTTAGACAGTTCAGTTTTTCCTTTTACATTTCAGGTACGATTACATGACTTCAAACTATTCTGAAAGTTTGAACAATGTGCTAAATGTGGCAAGGACTTATCCAGTAACAAATATGTTGGAGTTCATGCGGTTTACCACTCAAAAGTGGTTCTACGAGAAGCGGAACAAAGCTGCTAAACTGAACACAACATTGGTAACTACAAGGGAAGAAGTGTTAACTAGAAACTGCGATGCGGGCAGCAAGTTACAAGTTAATCCAATTAGTCTCTTGGAATTTGAAGTTGTAGATAGCAAGGGCCATTTTATAGTTAATCTGGACAATCGGTCGTGCGAGTGTGGCGAATTCCAAGAGAACGTTATGCCTTGCGTGCATGCAGCCGCAGCGTGCGAGTTTCGTGGGGTAAGAGTATATGACTACGTCGTGCCTCATTACTTTACAAAGGCATACGAACGATCGTACGAAGGCTTAATTTACCCAACCGGTGAGGAGAGTAACTGGGATCTTCCAGATGAATTGAAGGACATACACGTGGGGCTGCCGGCAGAAATAGTAAGAGCGGGACGTCCCTCAAAGAAATCGAAAAAGAAAGGCGGAAGACCAAAAATGAAGCGTCGTCCCTCACAAGGCGAAGTTGTCATTGTCCACAGAAAGTGTTCAAACTGCGGGACTCGTGGCCACAACCGTGCATCATGCAGTGCTCGTGCATTGGAGTGAGTTCGTTTTTTTTTTTGGTTTGAAAGTGTACTCGTGGCGATAATTGTATTGTCTTTGAATTATTTATAACTGGACTATAATTGTATTGTCTTTGAATTTGCATAACGCTCCATTTTTATGTTTATTTTACACTATTTTGAAACTGTCTAAATTGAAGCTCAAAAGTGTCTACATAATTATATAAACGGTCTAAATTTACAAATAATATTGATAAATTTCAATTATTAAAACTGTCCATTTTACTTATATAAACCGTCATACCAGAAGGCCAAAAGTGTCTAAAGATATGTTACACTATTTTGAAACGGTCTAAATTGAAGGTCAAAAGTGTCTAAAGTATATTATAAACGGTCTAAATTTATAATTCCAACCTTTATAAATAATATCGATCATTTTTAATTAATCTAACGGTCCATTTTACTTATATAAACCGTCATACCAGAAGGCCAAAAGTGTCTAAAGATATGTTACACAATTTTGAAACGGTCTAAATTGAAGGTCAAAAGTGTCTAAATAATAGTATAAAGGGTCTAAATTTACAAATAATATTGATCATTTTAAATTAATCAAACGGTCCATTTTACTTATATAAACCGTCATACCAGAAGGCCAAAAGTGTCTGAAGATATGTTACACAATTTTGAAACGGTCTAAATTAAAGGTCAAAAGTGTCTAAATAATAGTATAAACGGTCTAAATTTATAATTCCAACCTTTATAAATAATATTGATCATTTTTAATTAATCAAACGGTCCATTTTACTTATATAAGCCGTCATACCAGAAGGCCAAAAGTGTCTAAAGATATGTTACACTATTTTGAAACGGTCTAAATTGAAGCTCAAAAGTGTCTAAAATATATTATAAACGGTCTAAATTTATAATTCCAACCTTTATAAATAATATTGATCATTTTTAATTAATCAAACAGTCCATTTTACTTATATAAACCGTCATACCAGAAGGCCAAAAGTGTCTAAAGATAAGTTACACTATTTTGAAACGGTCTAAATTGAAGCTCAAAAGTGTCTAAAGTATATTATAAACGGTCTAAATTTATAATTCCAACCTTTACAAATAATATCGATCATTTTTAATTAATCTAACGGTCCATTTTACTTATATAAACCGTCATACCAGAAGGCCAAAAGTGTCTAAAGATATGTTACACTATTTTGAAACGGTCTAAATTGAAGGTCAAAAGTGTCTAAATAATAGTATAAATGGTCTAAATTTACAAATAATATTGATCATTATTAATTAATCAAACGGTCCATTTTACTTATATAAACCGTCATACCAGAAGGCCAAAAGTGTCTAAAGATATGTTACACAATTTTGAAACGGTCTAAATTGAAGGTCAAAAGTGTCTAAATAATAGTATAAACGGTCTAAATTTATAATTCCAACCTTTATAAATAATATTGATCATTTTTAATTAATCAAACGGTCCATTTTACTTATATAAACCGTCATACCAGAAGGCCAAAAGTGTCTAAAGATATGTTACACAATTTTGAAACGGTCTAAATTGAAGCTCAAAAGTGTCTAAATAATAGTATAAACGGTCTAAATTTATAATTCCAACCTTTATAAATAAAATTGATCATTTTTAATTAACCAAACGGTCCATTTTACTTATATAAACCGTCATACCAGAAGGCCAAAAGTGTCTAAAGATATGTTACACTATTTTGAAACGGTCTAAATTGAAGGTCAAAAGTGTCTAAATAATAGTATAAACGGTCTAAATTTACAAATAATATTGATCATTTTTAATTAATCAAACGGTCCATTTTACTTATATAAACCGTCATACCAGAAGGCCAAAAGTGTCTAAAGATATGTTACACAATTTTGAAACGGTCTAAATTGAAGGTCAAAAGTGTCTAAATAATTGTATAAACGGTCTAAATTTATAATTCCAACCTTTATAAATAATATTGATCATTTTTAATTAATCAAACGGTCCATTTTACTTATATAAACCGTCATACCAGAAGGCGAAAAGTGTCTAAAGATATGTTACACAATTTTGAAACGGTCTAAATTGAAGGTCAAAAGTGTCTAAATAATAGTATAAACGGTCTAAATTTATAATTCCAACCTTTATAAATAATATTGATCATTTTTAATTAATCAAACGGTCCATTTTACTTATATAAACCGTCATACCAGAAGGCCAAAAATGTCTAAAGATATGTTACACTATTTTGAAACGGTCTAAATTGAAGCTCAAAAGTGTCTAAAGTATATTATAAACGGTCTAAATTTATAATTCCAACCTTTACAAATAATATCGATCATTTTTAATTAATCTAACGGTCCATTTTACTTATATAAACCGTCATACCAGAAGGCCAAAAGTGTCTAAAGATATGTTACACAATTTTGAAACGGTCTAAATTGAAGGTCAAAAGTGTCTAAATAATAGTATAAACGGTCTAAATTTACAAATAATATTGATCATTTTTAATTAATCAAACGGTCCATTTTACTTATATAAACCGTCATACTAGAAGGCCGAAAGTGTCTAAAGATATGTTACACAATTTTGAAACGGTCTAAATTGAAGGTCAAAAGTAGGGGTGAAAGCGGAACCGGGAACCGGTATATTTTTATTTTTTGGTACCTATCTCGAAAATTCGGGATTTTTTTTCTTGGTACCGGTTCCCGGTTCCAATTGTATATTTCCCTTTTTTTTTTAAAACCGGAACCGGAACCGGGACCGGGAAAAATTCGTGAGAGAATCGTGAAAAAATTCATGATATAATTCGTGACTAAAACCGGGAGTAAAGCATTCGACTTCTCTGGAGTCGGGAGGAAAGCAGCGCCGAAATCACATAAGAGGGCTGGAATCATTCGAAGAAAAAAAGAAAAACTTGAGAGAAGGAAAAGAAACCGAAATCAAAGAAGAAAGCGAGGAAATCAAACCTTTCGAAGGGGTGCAATTGACATAGAATAAACCATAAAAGATATTTCACAGAAGGAAATCAAACCTGGACAAGGAAAAGCCAAAAGCAGAGAGAAGGTGGGGATAAAGAGTCGCAAGCGAGGGAGATAAATGAGGAAGGAGGCATAAACCCTAATTTTTTTAATGATAAAAGACGACATATAATTCTAAAGAAAACATAATGACATATTAAACCAAAACGACATAAAAATATTTAAAAAACGACATAAAAATACATAAACCGGAACCGGTACCAAAAATCGGGAAAAACGGTTCTGGTTCCCGGTTCCGGTTCACGGTTCCGAAAATCGGGAACCGGGAAGTACCGGTTCCCGGTTTTAAACACAATTTCCCTATTTTTTTCTTAAACCGGTCCGGAACCGGTACCGGAACCGGGACAAAACCGGGAAACGGTGACAAAATTTTCACCCCTAGTCAAAAGTGTCTAAATAATAGTATAAACGGTCTAAATTTATAATTCCAACCTTTATAAATAATATTGATCATTTTTAATTAATCAAACGGTCCATTTTACATATATAAACCGTCATACCAGAAGGCCAAAAGTGTCTAAAGATATGTTACACTATTTTGAAACGGTTTAAATTGAAGCTCTAAATTGTCTAAATAATAGTATAAACGGTCTAAATTTATAATTACAAACCGATTCTCTAACTGTCCAAAATATGGTAACCAAACCGCCAAAAGTTATCCCCAAAATATGGTTACCAAACTCAAAATAGGGTACCGAACATCTAAGAGTCACTCCCTGTTTTCTCAGTTAACGTTATAGCGCTATCGAAAATGGCGGCCACCATTTCTTGTCTAAATTGGAGCATTTTGGTAGATTCGATCGTGTCCATGGGCTGCCCCTTTATCATATGCTCGACATACTTGAAAGCGAATACGCCGCAATCGCCGCTGCAAAGTGTAAAAATAGTTTACACTACTTTGAAACAATCTAAATTAAAGCAAAAAAGTGTCTAAATAATATAATAAACGGTCTAAATTTATAATTTCAACCTTTATAAATGTGAATGTAAACTTCGAGTGTAAACGTGCATCGTACCTCATGGTCGCTTGTGGTACTAGGGCGTAGTCCCAGTGAAAGAGTTGGTTTTTGTCGTAGCCTTCATACGGAAGAGATAGCCCGGTCTCTTTGAGGAGCGCCCATATAGCAAGGGAAAGGTTCCGCAATTCTTTGTTCACGGTCTCCCGCCCGATGGTTTTTTGATCGCAGTCATAGACGTGGAACATCCACTTCTCGAATTCAACGCATACAGCGATCCAGTGTAAGCCGCTAAGGTTCAGGATCATTGCCACTTGCTCTAGGTGCACCCAGGACGACATTTCGCTTTTTGCGTCACCCACGATACCGTATCTGTAGCCGTCCAACCTAATCTCTTCACCGTCATCTAAATGTCGCCTCATAGCATAAAGCACGCTCGTGCTCCAAGCGGCAGAAACGTTGTTGATTTTTAGATTAACTCGGTCGTGACGCAGATCCCTAAGAGCTGCATCAAGATGCTGAAAAAAAGGGTCAGATTCACTGTCTAATTACGAATATAACTAGGTGAAGTGGAAATATACCATTGTATTCAGCCAATGGCGCGGCGAAAGCATGTCGGTAAACCATGTTTTGTCGACGTGTTGACCATCCAGCAGCCGAACCTGGGGTAGCGGGGCGAACTTCTTCACCCTCAACTTTTGCCAATTCACAAACCCAACCCAATGCGCATCCTTTTTGTTGATTTCAGGCCTCAACTCTTTGTTTTTTGGCCTCCCCTTGCCGACCAAAGGAGGTTCCGCGCTTGGAGACAACTTCGTACGTTCTTTCAATGCGTCAGTGTCGGGGTCGGTGAAATCGTCATAGTTTTTCCGCTTCCTAAGCCTCTTAACCGGTGCAGGGGAATCATCACCAACATTGAAAGCGGGAATTTGTGCAGCCTGCGTAAAAACAGGCGCTTGGGAAGGAACGATTGACCGGCAAGTGTTTTTTTCTATCGCCGCAAACAACGGAGCCAAGTTTTTGGCTATAGACGAGGCTGTTTTTTCGGATGTAAAGTGTTCTTGGGTCTGGAAGTCCATTTTCCCGTTGGTCGGGCTACCCAAATTGATGGTTACTTTGGGGGGGGGGGGGGTTAACCTTCTTCTCATCTAGCAAGGATCTCACAGTTTCACTGAGCACGCCGACAAGGGATTCCTAATTCAAAATTAAAAAAATAATTACAGAACTAACTTCATTAATGTACAATATAGTCAAAATCTATAAGAAAACTGTCTAACTAATAGATTACGTACCAACGTGTCGATCCTCTTTCGTTGTAGCTCGATTTCGACAGTTTGTTGATCGATCTGCTTCGTCAGTTCCTCGATTTCAACCGGTTCATGCTTGACCTCATCCTTCCCTCTTGGATTGGAAGAACGATTGTTATGGTTAACAACTTCCGGGAAATAAGCCCGGACATCCGTGATCTACACACAATACAAGTTACAAACATTAGCCTCTTTAAAAAATAAACAATTTTGCAAAGTGTCTAAAACTAGTCATTAAATAGTCCTACCTTTATAAAGAGTGAGTCAAACCGAATAATTACACAACCTTAATCCATGAAAAAAGTTTAATCGTACCTTTGCCGATTTGAAAAAAGGTTTTGCAGTGGCGAAATCGATGCACTCCGGTAGCACCCTTAAACCCCACTTAAGTAATGGCATATCATAGCCTTCGAAGTTATAGTTCGGAAATCGAGATGAGTTTGGGTTCTTCTCCCGGTATTTTTCGACGCGAGCCGCCCAATCAAACTTCCGAATGAAATCGGATGTTTGATTCCACACGATATTGCCCCACGGTCGCGTCAACAAATCTTCTGAAGTAACGCAATGTGTGACCGGCGCGTACTTTTTTTATCGTAGACTACCAAGCAATACACCCTCGATTAGAAGAAATAGGGCTGCTGAAAATTTGGTTTCGAGAGATAAAAACTCCTCGTTAAGGGATTCTTGAAGATCGTCGTACGTCATGATTTCCTCCATCGGAATATCCCTTGTCGACGCTTGCGGATAGAACTCGAATTCCGGATCAAATTTCAGGCCCGTAATATCTTCAAACTCCCGAGCGCCGAACTTGCAAATGACATTAAAGAAGTTGAACCAAATCTCGTCCGAGGTTCCAACGCTCGGAATTCGGTGGAGTAAGATTTGGTGGACCAATCCCTTTGGACACGGGGGGTGGATATGGTTAACAATATTGCGGAACTGCGATTGGTCCACTTGATCCAAGACACCCAGTTCATCGAAATTATCAATCATTCCCGCCAACCGGGTCCTTGAAGGGAACCATACTCGGGTATTGCCCCAAGTAACTTCTGGAGCAACATAATTCATACCTAAAATCAAGAAGAACAGTCAACAAACAATACCCGAAGTTAAACCCGAAGCTAATACCCCAAATTAAAACCGAAATCAATATCACACCCTAAACAAACTCAAACCCGAAATCAATAGCTAAGTGACTGCATAATCTAAGAACAAGCTCAGGATTCTGAGTTTCTGCATAATCGATAGCTTCGAAATGTAAATGCGTACATGACTTGCATAATCTAAGAACAATATTTAGGGTTCCAAAACCAAAATCAGAACAAGAAAAATCAAAACTTTTAACAAATTTTGAGAAAGAAAACCTAAACAGAGCCGATTTCAAAAACGAACCCTAAGTTAAACGAACCCTAAGAGAACCCAAACTTTAAACACTAAAGACTAAGCCGATTTCGTCCCTAAGTGAGAACCAAACCCAGAAAACGAAGAGAACCCAGTACCTCGAAGAAGAGAGAGAAATGAGAGCTCCACGGCGTGCTCTGGGGGCGACGATGCTCGTCTGACCTTCGACGGACGGTGGCGAGGAGTCGAAGACGGACGGTGACGAAGAGGGTTTCGACAATCGTAAGCGAAGAGAGAGGAAGAAGGGGGGAGAGGTCGGGGGAGAGGAGAGACAAAAGGTAAAAAAAAGATGAGTAAAAATTAGTGTAAAAAAAGGGCATTTCTGTAAAAAAATAAGGCAAAAATAAGATTGGGGAATAGATTATCAGATTTATTAAAATGGGAGACAAAAGGGGTAGAACTTGATTTTTGGGAGACTTTTTTTCAAGTTTCCCTATATATATATATAGACAATTAGACATACACAAGTATTAACTTTCAAATCTAACTCAATGTCAATGGAAAGGATTTGAATGACACAAATAGATAAATGCACTACTACAAATATGAGATTATACTACGGAGCTTCCACTACGCAAGACAATAAGCGTCGTTGGAATCATATATTCGACGATGGAAATTATTATGCGTAGTCGGAGTTAAAAAAAAATAGAGTTCCGACGACACAAATTTTTATGTGTCGTCGGAATCATATATTCGCCGCGGCAAATTAGTATTTGCCGCGGCGAACAGTGTTCAACTATGCACATATATGAGTGTCGTCTGGAGGGGTTTTAGAAAGCAAATATTCGTCGCGGCAAGCTAGTATTTGCCGCGGCGGGTAGTGTTCCAACTACGCATATAATAGTGTCGTCAAGATGGAAAATGACCTTCATGTCCAACGACACTTTTTAGTGTCGTTGGGATGACTCGCCGCGGCGAATTTATATTTACCGCGGTGAGATTCGTGTTTTAACCCAAACACGAGCCGCAAACCCTCATTTCGCACGAACCCTAATATTTCTCTCTCTCTCTCTCTCTCTCGCCTTCGCTCGCCGCCGCGACCTCTACCCATTCGTCGTCACCCGCCGTCGCTTGCCGTCGCCCGCCGTCTTAAGGTTAGGCTTGAATCTTTGTGTTTTGTTTGAATTTGTAGGCTTTTGCGATTTTTAGGGTTGAACATCGATTTTGGGGTTTTTTTTATGATTTTTCTGCTATTTTATTGATGTGAATTGTGATTTTGTTGATGATTTTGCGATTTTAATTATTTTTAGGGTCGATGATTTATAGGGTTGAAATTGTAAATTGTGATTAGGTTTTGAAATTGTGAATTTGATTAGGTTTTGAAATTGTGATTAGGTTTTGGAAGTGTGAATCATGATTAGGTTTAGGAATTGTGAATTGTGATTAGGTTTAGGAATTGTGAATTGTGATTAGGTTTTGAAATTGTGAATTGATTTAGTTTAGGAATTGTGAATTGATTTTGTTTAGGAATTGTGATTAGGCTGATTTTTAATGCGAATTGATTTTGGTTTTGAAATTTAGTTTATGTTTTGGTTTGAATTCTGTGAAATGAATATATGCTATTTTTTTTTCTTCAGATTTCAATGGCGCCTAAAGTAAGACGAGGTATTAGGAAAGAACCGGCGAAACGGGGAAAGCACTGGAATGCTGATTTGCCCGATGACGAGGTCAATGAAACTGTTCCTCCCCCTCTGCCGCCGCATATGCCCTTAATGACGGAAGCGGCAGAGAACCGTTACGCGAAGATATGCACGTGGAAACTTTGCTCCGAGCGTGGTTTCACCGAATTACCGCTCGCTTCGAATGTGTTGAATGACCTCGTCAACGCCAATTATCAACGCCAGGGTTGGCTAAATTATATGCTCGAGCCAAAGAACACGGCGTATATAGCCACGGTGAAATATGTTATGCCGCGGCATGTATTCTATACGACGACACTTATTAGTGTCGTCGGTTACATTCGCCGCGGCACACAATAATGTGCCGCGGCTACTCTTGCATCCAATATTTTCAGTTGGCTACGGGTTTATTTTCGCCGCGGCATGTTTTTATTCGCCGCGGCGAGTATCGGGGTTTTTGACGACATATTTTATTTTGTGTCGTCGAACCCCCAAATTTTCGATTTTTTTCCGCGTTTTTTCAGTTTCCATCCCTTTTTTTTCTATCTTTTCAGCTTTTTTCACTCTCTTTCTCTCATTCTCCCTTATTTCCTTTTCTTTCTTTCTCTCATTCTCCATTCTCTCCTTTTCTCTTTTTCTCCTTGTCGCCGTCGCCGTCACCGTGGAAGAGAACGTCGGCCATCAACAAGTCTACTCACATTGATATTACATTAAACTGTTGGAAATCAGAGATTTGATTCCAGACTCCATTACCACGAAATATGCTTCCGAGCCGTCCCGGTAAAATTTAAAAAATTATTTTAAAGCGGAAAACTTGTTATCGTAACGGCATGGATATCGGGTAATAACCATTTTGACAAGATCCGATAAATATTACATATTTAATATTCACAACTCATTATTAATATCATAGTCGAAATAAGAAATAAATAGAAAGCGGTAAATGTTTGCATTTATTAACCCAATGCATAAGGCCGTACCTTAGTTAACGTTTCTGACTGTGGACTCTGAAGTTCGGCAGGGCTCCGCCGGTGTTGAGGGAAACACCCGTGATCTTCCGGGATATTCTCCTGGACTCCTCGTACCGAAGCGTGGGCTTTGCCGGCAGGACTCCGTCGCAAAAATTTAACTGAGGTTCTTTTGAAGCTTCCGGAGAAAAAGTCTCCTAAGCCGAACCAGAAAAGAGATCGGAGGCGGAAAACTCGTAGACCCTAGAGAGAGAGGGAGAGCTCGAATTTTTGCTCTGGGGAAGGTGTGTTGAATGTTGTAAATGAGCTCCCTATTTATAGACTTAGCCCGTAACCGAATTAGAGATTTTCACTCCAAAATTCGAATTTTATATATATTTAAATACTTTAATTATTTCAATCCAATGGTTGAGATTTAATCTCATCTAGATCCAATGGTTATAATTAAACTTGTATTTAATTAAATAAGAAAGACTTGGTAAATACAAAAACCAATCTTATCCTCTTATTTAAATATAATTCGAATATATATATTTTTTTAATTTCGAAAATTATTATTAAATATAATTAATTATCCTAATCCAAAGGTTTAGATTTAATCTTATCTAAATCCAATGGATATAATTAATTAGGGATTTAATTAAATAAGAAAGACTTGGTAAAACAAAAAAAAAAAACCAATCTTATCTACTTATTTTAATTTCAATATATATATATATATATATATATATATATATATATAATAATGATAATTTCGAAGTTAATTATCTAGATCCAACGGCTTAGATTAATCTTAGACCGATCTAATGGATCAAATTAATTTGGGATAAAAATCAAATACTCTAAGACTTGGTAAAAGCCTAATTTGATTTTATCCATATCATTATCTTCGAAATATATATTATATATATAATTGATTAATTTCCAATCCGACGGTAAAGATTAAATCTTAAATCGATCTAACGGATACAATTAATTAGGTCAAATTCGAAAACCCTAAGCTTGGTCACCAAGCTACTATTTTTCGAATTAGTGTTAGGTCAAAAAATAAATCATCTTAATCCTACGGTTGATATTAAATCATCTCCGATCTAAAGGATAAGATTGATTTTAGGGTTTTTGCCAAAGTACCAAACTTTAAGTATTTATGCCGCAAATATTAAACCCTAGCTAGGTCAAGCTCGTGTGGGCTATATTATACAGGCCCACATCGATTTACACAATATATATATAATTAAACATATATATATTATTATTAATATAAATCCATTAATTATTAATTATTAATAAGATATTAATAATTAAATCCAAATAATTAAATTATATTAATAATTCATGATCTCAATATCACACATAAAAATTTCATGGTGCCACACCATCATTTAAATTCGTGACATGTGATTTAATTTCATAGTTTATCGAACCGGGCACAAACTTAGAAAATCCATAAATCACAAACCGTAAGTCGAAATGACTTGGTTCAAAAAGCAAAGTTGCTTAGAATTTAATTTCCAACATGGTGCTGATATAAAATCTAAATTCTAACTTTCTTTTATCAGTTAATTTCGTGTACCAAGATATGGTAGTTTTGCCACGCTGACGATTAAACTATCTGACGTCTGCCACAGACCTTTCAGTTTTATAAGTCTACCCAAATGATTAAACATTATCCAGAATGTATTTTAATAATGTACGTATCATCCGTTACGGAACTATCCTGGGGACCATGGACCCGTATCACTTAAGCTTCAACGAACTGCTAGATGTTCGTCAAACCTCGAAGTGACTCCACTATAGACCCGAGGCTGCACTCTTTAGTGATACGGTATATATTATTCCCTTTATAACAGCAGGGTGTCTATTGATACAATCAAATTCGGGTTATTGATCTTTCACTTGATGATCCACACACGAGCAGACGGTTTCTACCGTTATGCCCCTCATTGCATTTTCATCCTTGACTCAGTCAGTAATATTATGAGTGACCCACTTATGGTTTCGATTCATAAGTTGCGCACGGGTACCTCTCATTTCTCACCACCAACAATCAAGGGAATCATCATCACTCCGAAGAGAGCTGTGTGATGCCCATGTCTATGACCAAGCTACCCTTACTGCTGACTATCATGTTCCCAAAATAATAGTGTTGGGAACAACGGTAATATATTGTGTTCTTTAACGGTTAAATCAAAGAACAATCAAGTCAGCAGCTCGGACTCAAGATCACTCAGGACTTAGATCGAATATCCATTTGATCATCTACTAGTGACTCAATTCCAAGTTATCAGTAACGGTCTTATATGATAACTTCCGGAGTTTAAGTCAGGTCCAGTCCAGTATGAAGACACTTCATACTTAATGTACTTCTAGTGAGAGTGACACACACAAAATCCAGAATAGGATTGTCACTTAGTCACATTAATGACCTTATACGATTAATGGGCTCCCACCCAGTTGATCAGGTCAAGGACATTTTAAGTTCGTTTATTATGATTATTAATTCTTCCTCACATTGACTCTGTTGTGATAATAATAACATAATTGCATCCTTTATGAACTAAGGAAACAAACATTCTATTTTACTCTACCAGAAACTATAATAAGATTAACATAATAAGTATCATCTTTATTCAATGACATATCATAATCTTTTACAAATGGATAAAATATCTTGTTTAAGGACACATATGTCCAACATAAACAAGGTTAGAATCTGAGCCCTAAATTGATATTACATTTTTAATGCATTTTTGTGTTAAAATAATATTGTTTATAGTTTATGTGATGATATTTTGATGATTTAGTGAATATCTCTTAATGGGTTCATGATTTTGTTTCATGAATTTGTTGATGGTTTTTAATTTTTGTTGATTTGTGTTTTGGTTTGTTGGTGGGTTTATATTTTTCGAAATTTATTGATATATTTTGTGGGTTTATGAATTTGTAGATGAATTTTTTAGACGAATCACCCAAACGTGATATGTTGGATCGAGAAGAATCACCCGAACGTGAAATCAAACCCGGTTAGTTTATTTTTATTTGCATTAGTAATTGTTGTATTGAACTAGTTTCTAAGATTGAGTTAATTATTTTATGGAGATATAGACGAGAATGAATCAAAACCGAGAAGAAAACTAGAAGATCAAGGACAAAGAAAAGTGACTCTAATGAGAAGAATCAATGTATTAAAGCATAAGGGGGAAAAAAATTCATGTTAAATTTGATGAGAAAGAACAACCGGAAGGAAAAGAAGGTGATTTTTTAGGTAGTTGGATTGGTGTGTTAGCTAGGGAATTCGCTCCAATAACTATAATCGATTGGACAGATAAAAGTTATGCTAAGGTGAAAGAACGGATATGGAATGAAGTCAAACAAGCATTTGATTTGATATTCCGGGATGGTTCAAAAGAAAATGTTTATCAACTGCCGCGACTTCGGCAAGACAATTTCGGCATGATCTCTCTACCCTAATCAATAAACATCCCAAGGGTAAAAGCATTTATGAGCGACCGGATATTGTTGAGAAGTACTACACGAGCATCACGGCCGAAGTATGGAAGGAATTTGTGGAAATTAGATTAAGTGAAAAGTTTGGGGAACTCTCGAAGCAAAATAAAGCTCATAGAGATCAAGTTGAATACCTCTCGAGAACGGGCCGAAATGGATATCAGAAGATCGATCAACAACTAGTTAGGGTTCTAACTTTGTATTTTAATTTTATTTTATTTTATTGCCAAGAATCGAATAACATGTTTATTTTGTTTCGTAGCATGCCGAAAATGGAGAATGGACCACCTTACCCACACTTTGGTGCGTCACGAGGAAGAACCCCGATGGTTCATTAAATGACTCAACTTTGGAGCCAATAATAGAGAAAATAGTAAGTACTTGTATAATGTAGTGCAAATATAAGTAGTTTTGATTCTCTTATAATTGTTGTTTTTTGTTAGAACGAATATGCCACGCAAGAAGAAAATGGCGAGTTTGAACCCGATGAGGAAGTCGACGTATTGACAAGAGCGTTGGGAAAGAAAGATCATTCCGGACGAGTTCAGGGACAATCGAAATACGTCACAAAGCGAGCATATCACCGAGCATCCAACTCAACGCCGAATCCTGTCGTTAAAAGCCTCCAAGCGGAAATTGAAGAAATGAAAGCGAAAAGCGAGGCGAAAGATGCGGCTTTGGAAGAATGGAAGTAAAAAATGTAACTATTTGTCCAACAATCAATTGCTCAAAATTTCGAAGGGAGTAACGATGCATGCTCCCGTGGTGGCACTCCGATTAGTCAACCGCTCGCTCTGGTTAGTCAATTCGTCGCTCCGGTTAGTTCGGAAAAAAAGACTAAGCCCGTATCGGTCGACAATGGAAGCAGTGTTGGTGGAAGGGGCTCGAGGGATGTACGACCGGCGGCCTCTCATCCAAAGATGCCCATTTCGGGTGATGGTGGCGTCGAATGTCTTCTCTACTCGGACGCTTTTGAAGAATACGTCGCAAAGGGGAGGGCATATAAACGTTATATTCCGGGCGAGAAACCTTTTCTCAATAAAGAATGGGCGGGCGAATATACTCGGGTGTTAATTGAAGTGGTAAATGCTCCGATCCCTAATGTTCCTCTCCCTATGGAAATGCAATGTATGGAATTTCTCGATGACGCGATCGGGAACTTAGTGCCTTGGCCGACAAGGTTAATCAAGAAAGTCGATTCCAAAGGTAGTCCATCTCTCATACCCAAGCCAAAAGAGGTTGCCAAAAGTGCACAAGATCCAAAAAAGATTAAGATGTCTATCGTTGTCCCGGAATTGAGACCGTTGGCCGATTATGCCAACAATTATATGCTCGCATCGGATCAATTACTCAAAGTGAATCTTGATGAAAGTTTGGGTCAAGATTCAACTTATTTAACTTTCGATGATATGCGCGAATTTCTATTCTCTGAGGACTTGAATGTGAATTGGATAACGACTTGTCAAAGGTATGTTTTCTATTTTTACATATTTTTTTTATTTCCTTATTTCTTAATGATTTGAAAATATATTTGTTCTACTTTTCCTTATATTATATTTGTAGTTATTTGTTACAAACATACATGTCAAAAAGTGATGTGAGAGATTTGTACGGTTTCATTCCACCGTATAATGACATGAACTACAACTCTTACGCCGACGAAGATAAGAGGTCCAAAGAATTGGAACATGATGTGGACGTTTGCTTCAAGAAGATAACAAAATGCAAGAAAGACAAATTGTGGTTGATGCCATACAATAGTCACCATCATTGGATTCTCCTCGTGTTGAACCATTGGCGTAATAGTGTGACCATATTTGATTCACTTAAAAATTCAAGAGGTTTGAATTCGCATTTATCCACGTTTTTTGAAAAGTAAGTATTCTCGAATATAGAATTATCTTTTTATTATTGATGTATTTCAAATACAAGGTTTTGTATATTTAACGTTTAAATTTTTTGTAGGCTCGGTGAAAAGTTCAAGTTACACAATACAACCGGCTTGAATTTGCACTCGGTGGTCAAAGTGGCGATTTCAAAATCATGTCCGAAACAACCGGGAAATCACGAGTCTGGATACTTTGTCATTAAGTTCATGCACGACATCGTCATAAAGAGTATTGCGTTTGTTGATAAAAAAAAAAGTATTTATAGTTTAAAAGAGATAGATTCTCTTAGAGTTAGATTAGGTGCATATGTTCTTCAAAAATGTGCAAAGTATGATGAAGAATAGAATATTATGTATATGGACGGTCTTACATTCTTTGGTATACAACGACGGTACTATTTGTAAGTATGAACGACGCTTTTTGTAGGTACGGAAGATTATTTGTATAAATCGGTTAATTTTGGGATTTAAATATATATTATTTATTATTTACAGGTGATACCAAAGCATCCGGGCGATTTAAATCGCCCGGTTTTTTTAATTTTATATCGGCATATTCGACGACGGATGAAAAACCGTCGCGGAAAGCATTATATCAATGCAATCAGGCAAAAAAACGCCGCGGTAATATTAAAATTTCCGTGGCGTATTTATCCCAACGACACCAAAAAGTGTTGTTGGATGTAAAAACGCCGCGGCCAATATTCATTCCAACGACAGTTATTAGTGTCGTTGGAGAAATATACGCCGCGGCAAATATATATTCGCCACGGCATACAACATGTCCGAGGACATTTTTGAGTTTTGGAATCACCTCACACAACACTTATTATGTGTCGTCGGACTGTTCGCCGCGGCAAAGCTATTATTATGCCGCGACGAATTTGGATTCCGACTAAACTTTTTAAGTGTAGTCCAACTCCACCTCCGACGACACTTAATTTAAGTGTCGTCGGATATCATACGATGGAGGATCCGACGACACATAAAGAGTGTAGTAGAAGAGATCCAACTACACTCTTTAAGTGTAGTCCAACCCCTTTTTTGTAGTAGTGAAGGATTTGAGGGGGGAAAATAACCTTTACTTTTTCTATGATTTTTAGTTTATTTTAAGGCCCCTCGCGTTGTTGTTTTTTTTTTTTTTTTTATTTATATAACTCCTTACATTGTAAAATAATCGTATTACACTCTTCACTTTATATTTTTGTCTCTCTATATATAGCTCTTACGTTTTTATTATTTTTAACAAAATGATTTTTTTTGAAATTTATACTTCATATATGTGGGGTAAGACTTGTGCTTGACTTATCAAAACTTTATTTAGTAAAACCTGAACATAAATGTTATTAAAAACTTTGTCAATTTATTTTTTATAAACCCTTTTACTTTGAACTGTTGTCTTTACGTAACTCTTTATTTTATATTTTTGTAATGTAGTCTTTAATTTTATATTTTTGTCTCATTGTCCCTATTTGGCACTTTATGAACACTACTGTAACTTGATAAAAACAAAACAAAAACACTAATTCATGACAAAAACACGAATTCGGGATAAATACAAAATCAAAAGTGTGATATCAATATCTTATAATATTAGGGGCCTTATAAGAAGAAGAAAAAAATTACAGAGTTCGAGGTATCTTATTTAACAGCTTGAAGATTCAAATTAAAATCAAAGACTTGTGTTGTCAAATCCAATGTTGCCGTAACTTACGGCGACATTGGATTTGAGAGCTTCAACCACGGTATTCTTCAATAGTCTATGCGATTGCGGCGAGACTATATTTCGCCTAAAGTCTCATGCATACAACATATTTCCACACCATCATGTCAAGTACTTTACAAATACAAAATATTGCAAAATAGGTTTATATATAGATAGATATGGATGGTAAGGGTGTTTAATGAAAATTTTGGTTCTCGGTTTCATCCGTAGTTTAATATTTGCTAGAGTAATTTTTATTAGTTGGAATTAAATTTTTTATACTTTTTAATAATTAAAAAAATTGAAAACTAAAAAAATTAAAATTGGCGTGGACTGCCACGTCGCGATCAGGTGATATGGCATCGTTTGGAAGTCAATCGAACGTCATGTTGTGTTGACTAACGGAAATTGACGTTTTTTGGATGGAAAAACACAGTCAACCCTCTTTATGTGTACTTTGGGTGTTAGTGTCATCATTTTTTGACTTTGGACTGATGTCGCCCATGTTGACCAAATATTGAGTATTTTTCCTACGATTTTCCCTTTTAAAAACAAACAAGTCAAACTCGTTATTTGGATTTTATATTTTGTTTGAATGTCATTGATGTGAGTTGATTGAGAGACATTCGATCAAGGTTCGACTTTTCGTCGATTTTCGGCGATTTTCGGTCTTACCAGTAGTTATCGATAAATATTCGGTCATACCAGTTATCGTTTTATGAACTTTTCGGCAAAAATCGCAAAAATTGATAACCTTTTTACCAGTCGATTTTTGTTATTTTAAATGTAAAAATCTGGTACTTTTCGGTCAATTAAAAAAATAATTTTTAGAAACTTTTCGGTCTTTTCGATAGCCGATGACCAAATCTTATACGATTTTCGAGCTTACCAGTGGAAAACCGAGACTTTTCGGTCTTTTCGACAGCCGACGACCAAATCTTATACGAAAACTTGATTTTCGGACTGGTAAGTTGCCAATTTTTCGACAGATTCTCATATTTTCACTGATTAATCGATTCTTGGCATAAGTTTCTAAAGTTTTGATTTATTCATTTTTAAACCGAATTTCTTGGAATTTTTTGAAGCTGTTGGTAAATTAATGACTTATAATGTTAAATCTATATGAATCAATCATTTCTTCTTTGATATATACTCGTTTATACGATTTTTGGGGCATTTTCATGAGTTCAAATATAAAGAGTTAGTTTCATATAATGAGATTTATGTTTAGAAATGAGTAAAGATTGGAACTTTATCATCTTTTGTTTGTTTTTTTGCATTCCTATGAATATTTTTTTATGAAAACATGTTTTGATGACTTATTTTATAATTATTATGTTAGATTTAGGTTTAATTCGGATTATTAAGTTTGTTAGGCAAAAGTATATAAAGTTTTGAATTTAGGAATTTACTAAAAATGTACATATGTTATTATGATTTGTTGATTGTATAGGGTTCAACATATTATAGTTACTAAGAAATATGAATGTTTGAGCTTTTGAGCTCCTGAATTTCCAAATTAAAAGACTTTATTGTGTAAAAAGTCTAGAAATTCATATTTTTTAAAGTTTTGAAGTAATTTATTCAATTTTTTATGTTTCTATTTCATTAATTAATTATTGAAATATTAATCCGTGATTTTGGTTTGTTTTTTTTTTTTGCATATTTGAGCTTAATTCGGATTTTCTCATAATTGCGGCAAAAATCTTCTAAGTTTATTTTTTGTGATTTGTGAGGTAATCTATTCATTTTTTTGGTGTTTTCATTAATTAAATATTTTTTAAAATAATAATATGAGATTTTGGTGTAACTTACTTTCAAATTTGAGCTTAATTTGGATTTTCTCATAATTGATGCCAAAGTCTTCTAAGTTTATGTGATGGAATTATTTGTGTTTGTGTATGATTTTATTTATATATGTTTGTGTATGATATTATTTTTTATATCATGACATGCTATTAGATAATAGAATAGAATCTATAATTATCATGACATGCTTTTATTTTTTGTATTTTTAACACACTATTTTAAAATTGGGCAAATATAAGCTTAAAAATATTTTATAAGTTTTCCGTCAAAAAGTATCGAAAAGTGTCGATAATCCGTCAATAATCATCGAAAAGTGTCGGTAATCGGTAAGCTACAGTATTATAAGTTTTCCGTCGGTTAATCGGTAAGTTATCGAAAAATCCGTCGAAAACAGCAAGCATTTCATCGGCAAATTCGGTAAGTTGAACTTTGCATTAGATCATGTTGAGATATTTTATTTGATTGTAACCACATGTTTATGTATGAGCCAAAATAACTTTAAAAATCAACCATCATATAAGGGTTGTTTATTTCCTCACCATCACATCCCATAAAGCAGCCATACTATACACAAACACATACACACACACATATATATATATATGTTTTATGTCACTCTTTGAGTCTTTGTATTAAAAAAAAAATTAATATATATGAGTGAATATAAAAATGCCTCCTTATCAATTTGTGTGATATTTTCGTAATAAATTATTATTTTATCCCTTGGATTTTTTGTTGTATCACTACTTTTGCCCTCTTAATTTGCAATAATTTGTATTTGTTTGCTCCTTTGATATCTGACTAGCCATCAATTTGTGCCACGAACTCGTCGTGATATAACAAAATGATTCATCTTTGCTAATTTGACGGTTTTCTTTCAAGTTTATGGGAAAGATATTATTTTCAATAATAGGAAGGTAATTCTGAGTTTTAGAAGGATGAAGTGGTACATAAATTCGTAATGATAAATTCAGTAAATCAATACAAAGAAATAAACCAAGAGAAAAATTGATGTAGAGCGACATTTATGACAAGTTTTGCTGGATGAGGTTATTGGAGAAATTGTTGGAAGAAAAATTATTGGAAAAAATAGAATAAAAATTAATATAAAGTGATAAGCTTAAAAAAAAAAAAAACATTAGCGAGATTTATATATAGTTTATGTATGGTCCTATATTTCTTATTAAATTTATGAGGAAAATCACGGCGTTCCTTAGTTAAGATCGATTTTTTGAAGCATAAATACTTCCATGCATGGTCACAATTAAATTCAAAGCCACCATTTATCTTCTGAATTGCGTACTCTCACAACTTAATCTATTATATAGATTTACTTCCATGCATGGTAAATACAATTTTTTTTTATTTTATAAAATAATAATATTGGGATCGGAGGATTTAATCATATTATCGAGGTTATTAATGTATCGAAGTAAAATTTAGTCATGTTTGTTACAGTTGGGACCATACAAAAGTATTATCATATCGATGTTATTAATTTATCGATTATTAATTTAAGAGAAATGGCTCTTAATAGCCAAAATGAAACGTTTAATTAGCCAAATAGCCAACCTTTCTTTTTTCTTTGCAAAATAGCCAAATTGATGAGGTGGCTATTTAATAACAGATTTTATACCTATAATACCCTTTTAATTGACCTATTATTATTATTTTCGTAATTAATTAAAAGGAAATTAATTAATCGTGCCTAATTAATTACATCTAATCACAATTTATTTTTAAAAAATTAAAATTTTCAAAAATCAAAATGGAAAATGGAAAATTACAGTTTATACGATTTGTTTTCAAAAATTATTTTATGGAAAATCAACGATACAACATATTAACGTGTATTAACAAAGTTAATTTTTCTTAAAAATAAGAACATTTACTTGTTTTACAGAAAATGAAAGAAAAAATAAAATTGATTTTTAAAGTGACGATGAACATCATGTGATGAAAAATTCGTACAACCCAAATATCGATTTTATAACAACCACAATTGGAACATTATTCGATCCTGATGCTGATTCTGAACTCGAATTAGCCGCCGTTTCCACTACCGTCATTGTTGTTTCCGTTGTCAGTTCCACAGCCGTTTGCTTCTTCGCACTTGATCTCGTCCTCCTCATTATATCTAACATAAAAGTGAATTAACCATATTAATACAACCTAATATCTAACATTAAAACAACCTAATATCTTATAAAAACGTGTATTAACCACATTAATACAACCTAATATCTAACAAAAACGTGAATTAACCACATTAATACAAAATCCAAATATGTATAGATGAGAGTATAATTTTTGTTATCCAATATCTAACAAATATATATCAACCACGCATATAATTTTTGTTAAAATTTTTAATCACAATTTTTTATTTTTAAACAAATTAACTTAGTTAATACACGTTAATATAGTTTTTCTATAAAACAAGTAAATGATCTTATTTTTAAGAAAAATTAACTTTGTTAATACACGTTAATATGTTGTATCGTTGATTTTTCATAAAATAATTTTTTAAATCAAATCGTATAAACTGTATTTTTCCATTTTAATATTTTAAAATTTTAATTTTTTAAAAATAAATAGTGATTAGCTGTAATTAGGCACGATTAATTAATTTCCTTTTTAATTAATTACGAAAATAATAATAATAATAATAATAAGTTAATTAAAAGGGTATTATAGGTATAAAATCTGTTATTAAATAGCCACATCATCAATTTGGCTATTTTGCAAAGAAAAAAGAAAGGTTGACTATTTGACTAATTAAACGTTTCAATTTGGCTATTTAGCTAGAGTTAAGAGGTTGCCCTGCATATAGTTTCAATGTTTTTGTAAATATGATTGTGAGTCATTTACTACTATACAAATTTTGTTTCAACATTCATTATTAGATATTGTATCGATAGACGCTACATTTCTGTAGAATCAAGAAAGAAAAACAGAATATAGCATATAAGCCATAATTTTCACTATATTCTATGGATGGAATATTCGATTTAACTAATATCTTTTATGCTTTGTTAATTATTGCTATTTTTATTTTATTTTATTTTTTAATTTGATCATAAAAACGGACACCTGTAAGAACACCGTCGGTTATTGGAGAAATTGTTGGAACATTGACTCAGACGCATTTAGTTGACAAATTTGCCCAGGAGACTCCTTGTGTGGATTTTGTAGCTCAATCAGAATTACGAAACATGATTTCAGGAACTCCTAGTCGTTAGGAATTGATTGTGTTAATGCGTAAAAATGGGTTTAACTGAGAATCGGATCCAAGGTTCGGGTCCCGAGAGTGACCCGCTGAACACGTGGATAATTGAATGCTGAGTCAACGCGGGTTGACTAGTGATCGTCAAAGCTGGAGGCGAATCCGTCGTCTTGGATGAGTCTCTGAGCTGTCCTTGGCGATCCTCGGCGAACTTCCGTTGTGGTGGCGAAGTCCAGATTACGGCGAAGCTCCTCGTCGGGTTTCCCTCGTGGTGGCGAAGTCCGGGCGAGGTCCTTGTCTTGGCGATGTTCCTCGTCCATGTGAAGTCCTTGTCTTGGCGATGTCCTCATCCAGGTGAACTCCGGTCTTGATGAAGCTCCGAGCTGGTCTTGATGATTCTTCGTAATTCTCTGTGCCCCGTCGCTTATGGTTGGGCGAGGCTGCCTACGTATCTCAGTTTAAGAGAATCAGGTCCCATGTAGCTCGGGGTTAGTGATAAACGGCGGGTGAATGACGATGTGGTTTTTCTCATCGGAAGTGCCGATGTTGGCGGCGCGGGGGTGACCGGATGGCTGGGTACCCTTGGCCGGATGGCTGGGTATTACCGGCGTGATGTGTTCTTCGTCGACCTCGTTGGTGTTGGCGAGGGCCTTAACCTGACGAGGGATGTTCTTTGTCGACCTTATCGAGGTTGGCGAAGGCGCCTAACCTGTTAAGGGATGCTCCTTGTCGACCTTGTCGGGGTAGGTGGCCTCGTCTAACGAGGGGCCTTATCCCGACGAGGGATGCTCCTTCCTTTGTCGACCTCACAGGTGTCGGTGTACTTGACCACCTAGTAAGGGACGCCTTCGTTGACTCGTCGAACAACTTCTCTTTTTCGACACTAAGACTCTTCTTCTAGAACGATCTCAGCTCTTATTCAAGTCCTTCCTCCTCTAGGATTGGACGAATTTTTAGAGAGAGAAAGCTAGAGAGAGAAGCTCTGGAGCAAGTTGTGAGTGAGTGTGGAAATGAGGGGGGAAAGGCTCCTATTTATAGGAAAACCAACTCCCTGAAATTGCACCTCCTGGGGGCCTGCGAATTCCCTGGATATTGCACCTCCAGGGGTATGCGAATTCCCTGAATATTGCACCTCCAGGGGCTTGCGAGTTTCTCCTCTGCAAAAGGGGTTGTCGGTGCTTCTTGATTCGTATTTGATGTCTTCAGGTTGTCCGCGAGTCCGTTTGTTGTATTCGTGGTCTCGGATCTCCTCGTCGTGTGGAATAATTACAAGTTACGCCCTCGTCAAGTTATGACGAGGGGGCTCGTCGCCTCGTCGGCTTGTCGCCTCGTCGCTTCGTCGGCTTGTCGCCTCGTCGCTTCGTCGGCTTATCGCCTCGTTGCTTCGTCGGCTTGTCGCCTCGTCGCCTTTTTGATCCCGGGCCTCGCCAATGTCTTAGTTCGTCCGCCCGGGGTCTTTGGCTTTGGTGATAGGCCTTGACTTTCCTTAATGGGTTTTGACTTTTGCCAAAGGGGCCCCAATTTTTATATGTTACGAAAAATGCACATAACATTAACCCCCCAGTTTCTTGGGTAATTGTATTGCGTGAGAAACTTTTCTTTTAAAACTTAAGGCAACTTGTGTTATTTGGCGAGGATCTGGGTTTTCAGAGATTTTTGTCTCCTCTCCGTCTTCCCAAGGAACTGCAAATTTCCTTTAACTGGGTGTTTGTAAAATATTTTCGAAAATATTCGCATAATAAGCGTAAAAATAATTCGAGCATAGTCACAGACTTAAGCTAATTAAATAAATCACAAGTCACTCTTTTATGATTTTATTTGATTTTTGGATTTTTGGAGGTTCATACGCGCAATTTGTAAAATAAATGCCTTTTAAATTTCGAACTCCGAAAATAAATCCAAAAATAAATAAATAAAATCAAGTGACATAATAAATGTGAAATTAAATAAATAATTTGAAAATAATAATTGCGCATTAAGCTTGAAACTTTAAGAAGTTCCTTAATTATTGCACAAATTTTACTTGTAATAAATACCGTAAATAATTAAATAATTCATGAAAACCCGGGAAAATAATTTTAATTTGGTTTTCATGTTTGAAAATTAAAAATGAAACTTTATAAAGTTCCAAAGTTTAATTTCCAAGGCTTTTTTAATAACCTTTGAAAATAGTCTTTTTCATTTAAAAACGTATAAAAGCCCATTTTTTTTATCATTTTTTACCATTTAAAAAATTAAACTTCAGCTTTGTGGGCATAGTTTATGCGATTTTTGGGCTTGCCTGAGTAATAAAATTCGAGTTTTAATAAAAAGGGAAGGTGAGATTAAGGTAGAATTATTACCTCATAAATACCTTGTAGGGTTTTAGGCAACTTCCTCTTTCCTTCTTCTTCTCCAAAATCGCATATTGCTCTCTTCAAGAGGCTTTGACGGCTGCGTTTTTATTGCTCGTGATGGTGATGGCTTTCTCCGGCGAGCTTGGTGGGGAATTCTCCGTTGACGACGTCCTTTTTTCCAGTACGTTCTCTTTGTCGAATTTTTTGTTGACGAAAAAACTCCGGTCACCATTTATGGTGCTCCGACGAACTTGGATGATTGGACGTCGTCTCTTGAAGATATATTCCGTGTAGGTCTTGGCGCGGGAATCGAAATTCCGGCGAGCTTCGTGGAAGAGACCGAACTCGGTCTTGGCGTGGGTGGCGTTGACTAGGCTTCCGGCGGCATGACGGGCTGCATGGCGGCATTCGGCATGTCGGGATCTCACGAGGAGGAGCAGTCAGCGTGGTTTGGGCCACCAGCGGGTGTCGGCGTGGTGCCCGGGGCCTCCGACGGCGATGCTCACGCGGGGACCGATGCGGGTGGCATGGGCTCGAGCTGTGGGACCCACGGCAATGCGGCCTCGGCTGGTGGAAGCCCATAGGTGGCGTGTGTGGCGGGGGAACACGGCGGCGCGGTCTCCGGCGCGGTGGTTGACTTCGGCGGCGGCGAGGGCGTGTTTGGCTCCGGCGTGCACGTAGCGCTTGGCACGGGCAGCGAAGGATTTGGCCGTGGGGCCCACGGCGTGGCGGGGTCAGCCGGAGGTGGTTCGTCGGTAGTGTCTGTGGCTGTCGCCGGTGGCGGCGCGGTAGTCAGAGCAGCGCGCGGCGATTCCGGCGAGGGTTCTCGTGCGGGCTTCGTGGTGATCGTCACGGCGATTCCTTTGGCGAGCAGTGGCTTGGCGGGCACTCCGGTGAGTTTTCCGGCGGCAGTGGTGATGTCCGCTGGTGGCGGTGAGGTTGTCTTCAACTCCGGCGAACTTGCTTTGGTGAAAGGGCCGCCAAAAGTGGTGGCGGAGTCCGATTTCGACGGAAACTTCGATTTCGAGGGCTTCGAGACTCCAATCGACGATCCAATTTTTGCGTTAGGTTCGTAGGGACCGGGGATATCTCCTGCCAATGAAATTATCATTCCTAGGCCAAGCGTGCCGGTCTCCGGGCTCGGTAAGGACCTCTCGTTGTTGATTCGTCTTTTGTCGTCGGCTCCGGCGGAGAGCGTTTTGTCTTTTGAATCTCCTGGACGTACTGTGAACTTTGCAGGTGGCTTGGCGGATAGAGTCGGATCTCCCGGTGAGCATGACTCCGAGCCTTCGGTCCTTGATGGTGCCTCTGACGTAGAGTTTGCTGATGTTGATACGTCTGATGTCGTCGAGGAGCAGGGCGTTGGCAGGGACTATGTCGATGAGGCGCCCGTTGTTGAGGAGGGACCTGCAGGCGAGGGTCTAGCCATCGTGGGCTTTGCCGCTGGCGAGGGTCCTCCTGCTGACGAGACGCCCAGATAGCGTCTCTACCGCGTTTCGGCCATCTGTCCTAAGCTGATTTTGCGTAGCCACGTCACTGAGTCTTTGTTGACGTCGTTCCTTGCTCTTCATGGGTTGTCGCATATCGCCGGTCTTCGAGTTCCTGCTGCTGGTGAGCTCCCTTGTGATCGTGTCCCCGGTTTTCTGCCGGTGCACTTGGAAAGTCTTCGTCATGGGTTGGGCCTTCCTCTTCGGCCGTTCGTCCGTGATCTTCTGATGTCGCTGGGCGTGCCGGCCTTCCAGGTTGTGCCGGGGTCTTTTCGTGCCTTTGCGACGTGCTTCTCATCTTGGCGGGTTCTCTCTCGTCGATCTTTGACGGTCGAAGAGCTCTGCACTGCTTTTCGCTTCTACTGTCGCACTTCTGAGGCTAGAGAGCACATGGTGTCTTCGTCGTATATTCGTCTGGAGCTGCCTCGATGCAGGCTGGCGTCGTCAATGGGTTTGGGCTCCGATGACCTTGCTTGGCTCGTCTCTGCTAGACTTTAGCTCTCAGGTGTTGCGTATGCCGTATGAGCACACGTCTGGCTCGGGGGCTTTTGGAAGTCTGATCTCGGGGTTGGTGAAGAAAGGCCGTCTGCTTCCTTTTACGGAACCTAAGCGATGGATCTCGACAGGCTTCGATGCTGATTCACTCGGAGGCTTTGTTGATGTTGATGAGGCAGACGCACATGCTCCGGTTCCTCTTCAAGTGCTTCCTCCGGCTGAGGATGATGCACCTCGGGCTTCTTCGCGGGAAGGCGTTCGTGGTTCTTCGAGGACGAAAGTCCGTCATTCTTCGAAGGAGGGTGTTCGTCGCTCTTTGAAGGAGGGTGTTCGTCGTTCTTCGAAGGAGGGTGTTCGTCGTTCTTCTCCGGCGAAGGCTTTGCCGAGGGCGAAGGCCCCAGCTTCTGAGCGGCGTATTCCTTCGGTGGTCGTTCGTCCTTCGGCTGCTCCAGATTCGTCGAATCGTGCAAGTATAATTTCCTTTGCTTGGTCTTCAGTAGCTGTGCTTTTCTCTATTGCGTTTTTTGTTGTTGCGCAGGTTCGTCTGGCTTCAAGAAGTTTATTCCTCAGATGCGTCCTCGAACTTCTGCCGTTGCTTCCGGTGCTCGTGCTGCTCCGGCCTCGAAGTCGTCTGGCGAGGGTCTTGATGATCGTTCTTTCCGTCTTCTGAAGCGGCGATTATCGTTGGAGAAGGTGTCTTCGTCTCGTCGTTCGCGCTCGCCATCTCCTGGCAAGGCTGGGGACTCTTTTCATCGTGTTCGTCAGCGTGGCGCTGGTCCAGGTGGCCTCGTCTAACGATGGGCCTTATCCCGACAAGGGAAGCTTCTTCCTTTGTCGGCCTTACCGGGGTAGGTGGCCTATTCTAACGAGGGGCCTTATCCCGACGACGGATACTCCTTCCTTTGTCGACCTCACAGGTGTCGGCTTACTCGACCACCTAGCAAGGGACGCCTTCGTTGACTCATCGAACAACTTCTCTTTTTCAAGACTAAGACTCGTCTTCTAGAACGATCTCAGCTCTTATTCAAGTCCTTCCTCCTCTAGGAGTGGACGAATTTTTAGAGAGAGAAAGCTAGAGAGAGAAGCTCTGGAGCAAGTTGTGAGTGAGTGTGGAAATGAGGGGGGGAAGGCTCCTATTTATAGGAAAACCAACTCCCTGAAATTGCACCTCATGGGGGCCTTCGAATTCCCTAGATATTGCACCTCCAAGGGTCTGCGAATTCCCTGAATATTGCACCTTCAGGGGCTTGCGAGTTTCTCCTCTGCAAAAGGGGTCGTCGGTGTTTCTTGATTCGTCTTTGGGTTGTCCGCGAGTCTGTTTGTTGTGTTCGGGGAAATCCGGAGGATTTTCCGGAGATCTTCGTGGTCTCGGATCTCCTCGTTGTGTGGAATAATTACAAGTTACGCCCTCGTCAAGTTATGACGAGGGGGCTTGTCGCGTCGTCGCCTTGTCGCCTCGTCGGCTTGTCGCTTCGTCGGCTTGTCGCCTCGTCACCTCGTCGGCTTGTCGCCTTGTCGTCTCGTCGGCTTGTCGCCTCGTCGCTTCGTCGGCTTGTCGCCTCGTCGCCTTTTTGATCCCGGGCCTCGCCAATGTCTTAGTTCGTCGGCCCCGGGTCTTTGGCTTTGGTGATGGGCCTTGACTTTCCTTAATGGGCTTTAACTTTTGCCAAAGGGGGCCCAATTTTTATATGTTACGAAAAATGCACACAACATATTGTTATTGTCAATCAACATTCATCAGTCAAAAATCATGGAGCTTTGCATATTTTCCTTTTCGGAAAACCAAGTAGCCTGGAAATTTCACATTTGCTGGATGTAGCAGCAAATAGCACGAAAAATGTAAATATATATATTTATATAATTTCAAAGTTAGTAGTAAGTTGTTTGAAAATACTTGTGTTTTCCATGTGGGAAGAGCTCGATCATATTTTTCTTCATTGTTGTACAAATGCCGCAATTTGGGCATGGCTTTTCGCCAAACTTAAGTTGGACTAGGCTGGCTTGGTATCTACGAAGTTCGAGGAAGAAATAAAAAATGATACGGAGAATGGCCAACGCCATTGTTGGTCTTAATAGTAAAATTATTGTTAATGAGCGCAACAGAATTTTTACCTACCGCTGCGTTGAAAGCTGGAAAATGTATATTACTATTGTTTATGACGATTTGCACCACCCTCTTCAGTCACAAGAATAAACGAAGAATGCAATAGAATATAAATACGAATATTCTTGATTTATTATATTTCCGATGAGGACTCGGTTTCTTCCGTTGAATAGCTGGACAATTGAAGGATGGAATTACGATGAACTCTCTTAAGACTCTCTAAACTGCCTTAAATACTCGAATTACTATAGACTTTTGCAATTGAGAACTTAAGAATACACTTTTCTCTCTATGATTTCTTGCGGGATCCCCTTTTTCTTTAGATTTACATGCGTATTTATAGCCTTAGGGTTTCTAGAATTTGTTTCCCTTCTTGTTCCTTGAATCTCGCTAGGGTTTCCTTTCTTATTGCTTGATTTGTTGCTGACCTTCCTTGAATACATCTATAATCCCACGATTTCCTCACTTGATTAACTGATTCTCCCTTATTATCGCGATTTTGACTTCTTCCTTTATTTAATTCGTTGGGGTTTTGCGATGAACTTTTCCTCGGTGAGCTTTCACGCGGACTCTTCCGCGAGGTTTCCTCATCATGGCGTGATGAAGTGTTTCGTCGCGGATCGCTTCTAAACCAGTCGGACTTCATCGCGGGTTTAAATCTTCAAGCGTGCTTTTTTGTTGACTGACAGTCAACGAATTTCCTTGCCTTCATTTTATGTCGTTTATGAGGTAAAATGACATGAGTAGTGTTGAGGTAGGATTTGACGAAATCCGACCTTAACAGTTATTCCCCCATTTTATCAAGTGTAAGCACTTGGTAAAATGAAATACAACGCCGCCGATGAGCTTTTGCGATGAGGCTCTGCGAGGAAGTTTGCGATGAGGTTCTCCTTGGCAAAAACCTTTTGCATTCCCGACATACTCTGGCATTGGGCCTCACGTCGATTCTGTTTCCTATGCTGTCAATCTCGAATCCTTCGCACATCCCTTCAGTATTAAATATTGCCTTTTCGCATTCGAGTGTCTTTGAGATTTGCAATGGCTTCTCGATCTACACTATTGATGAGTTCGCACGCTTTGAATTTGGGTCGTTGGATCAGAACGCGCCGATTCGCTTCCCTCCTCTTCATTTTCTATAAATTCGAGACTTCGGCCCAAAGTAAACACTTTCCCAAAAACTTCCAAACTCTCTTTGCAATCTTTGCGACTCTTTCTCTCTGTTCTTGCCTTCACTTCTTTATTATCAGATTTCTTCAACCTTTTCTTCCGATATTCTTCAATGGCTTCTTTTGATTCTGGACCGGTGTTCAAGACTCAGAGCCCTCCCTCCGTCGTGACGGAGAAAAGATTGAAACTTATCGCGGATGGCTTCGTGGATTCGGAGCTCTTTCCTGCGCATCTCCCCCACGAAGGCGAACTCGTCGATACCCCTCAAGATGAATACGTATGCATCTACGAGTCATTCTTCAGAGTCGTCGGCCTCCATCTTCCGGTGTCGTATCTGATCGTGGCGTTTCTCTACGCCTTTAGGGTTCCCATCACTCAGGTGAGCCCCAACACGATCTGCATCCTTCTGTGTACACTCGCCATTGCTTGCGAGCAGAAGGTGGAGCTCACTCTTGAAGATTTGATGCGTCTCTTCAATTTCTCCCAAAACCAAAAGAATTTGGGCCGCTTCTCCATCTCTCATCGCGTCCGGCCGCACATTCTTGAGAACACGCCGTCGAATGAATCTGGCTGGGAGAACAAGTATTTTTTTGTTAAGGTGGATCACACCACCTTTGGTCCCCACTACAAGTTCCTGCCGAGGGAGTGGATCCTCGAGGGAGTGGATCTTCCTAGATTTAGGCCCGAGGAGGGTGGAGAAGCCGAGGCGCGCTTCAACAAGATCCATGACTCTCTCCTTGCCAACCCTCATCGAGATTGGAGCAAGGACTTTGGTGGAGACCGGATCGATAAATCTGGTATTTATCAATTGGCACGGATCTTCGGGCCGTATCCCGATGCTACTCTCCCGGAGGGATTTTCTCGCGAGCCCGTTCCGGAAGGGTTTCCCGTGGAGCGGAAGAAGTCTGCTCCCAAGTCAAAGAAGAAGTCCAAGATGGACTCCATCATCGTCAAGGAAGGTGCTCCCGTCGAGCGGGAGCGGGACGCGCAGAAGTCGTCGAAGTCCCAGGCGAGACCCGACGCTCCTCGCTACATGGGACTTACCCCTCGAGAGGGTAGTTCCTCGGGCAAGCGTCTGAGTGAAGATGTTCGCGACGAGCGGCGAACGAAATCCAAGACGGATCCCATCGCTCATCGCCCGACGGAGGCTCCTCGCTCCGCGGAGAGATCTCCTCGAAGAGACGTAGATCTTACCGTTCCTCGCTCATCGGGGAAGTCTTCTCGAGAAGAAAGTTCTTCGGGCAGGCGACTCGTCGGCGAGTCACGTGATGCTCCTCCTTCGAAGAAGACTAAGGTTTCCGCTCCGTCCGTCGAGTCCGAGGTTGCTACCCCGGCTTGGGAAGCTGTAAAGGAGGCTTTGAACTCTGCACCGTCGGGTGAGGCTGAAGCGGTGAAAAGCGCGCCGAGCGGAAGTGCGCAGCTTTTTAGGCGTCTGAGGAAGAGGGCTGACTTTGTCGAGGATTTCAGCGATCTGGCCGTGGCGCCAAATGCTCCCCCTCCGCCCCCTATGGGGGTTGAAAGCTCTCTCCCTTCTTCAACTCTCGAGGCTACGACCCAGCTCCCTCCGCCACCACCCTGGGAGACTTCCGTCGAGGCGGTACGGTATTCTGTCGGCTGTCTTGTATCTCTGACGCTGCCTTCGGCCAGAGAGACCCTTGCTCCGACTAACAAAGTTCAAGAGCTCATCGAGCAAGAAAGAGATCAAAGATATGCTCTTTCTGCAGAGCAAGAAGAAGATAAAGGGGGGGGGGGGGGGGGGGCTTCCGAGCTTGTCGAGCAAAAAGGAGATCAAGGAGGGGCCTCCGAGCTCATCGAGCAAGAAGGAGATCAAGGACAGACCCCCTTCGAGTCCGAGGAAAGGCGACCAGAGGCGCCTCTCGAGGCTGCTCCTTCCGAACCGACGACTTTGACGTGCCTATCGTCGACGTCCAGGAGGGCTTGATGGTTCCGCCGGTACTTGAGCCGGCTAGCGCCGCCGCCCTTCAGGTTTCCCTCATTCCCCCTCCCGGCTTGCTTACAGTATCATCGGGGGGAAATACCCCCTTGCACCGGGATGCGTCTCCTTCTTCGAAAGTCCCGGTGCAAGCCTGTCCGTCATCTCAAGATCTCGGGAAGGCATTTCCTTGCTCTTCCCGGGCTCAAGCTTACTTCCCTTCCATGCCTTCTCCGAGTGTGCCTCACGAGGATTGGGAAACCTATTCCTCCTTTGCGTGTAGGGATCTTACTTTGGGAGCCGCCGGCTCGCTCGGGATCGTCAGCCCTCTCGACGAGTTCGAAGGTTACCCCGAAGGTATCTCCCATATTTTTCGAGGAATAGCCTTCCTGAACGACGTAATTGTCTCCGAGCGGCAATTCGCTAATGAGGCGCGGCGCGAGGCGCTCGAGCTCTCGTCGAAGTCTACCTCGGCTCAGAGCCAACTTGAGATCTCCGTTTGCAACGAGCGGAAACTTAGGGAGCGGACCAAAGAGCTTTCCTCGGACCTCGATGAGGCCAGGGCTACTTTGGCGGTAGAGGCTTCGCTACGTCGGATCGTGGAGGCTGAACTCGCGAAGCAGAGGCCCTCCCTTGTTGCTAAGGAGGAGTCTCTCGTCGAAGAGCGGGAGCGTTCTCGCCGTACAGAGGTGAGTCTTTCCGAGGAGCTTCGGCAGAAGGCTGAACGCCTCGGCCAGATTAGTGAGGCCGTCGGCACGCCACTCGACGAAGAAGATCGCCTGGTGTCCCGGGTTAAGACCGCGCTGAGGAGGCTCGTCGAGGAGCTTGAAGCCGCGTGGGCCGAGGTGGTCGAAGAGCGTCATGGCCGAGAGCTGCTGTTCGAGAACGCCCAAGCCAAGCTGGAGCGTTCCTCGGCAAAGTTTGATTTCCTCGACCAATCCGTCAACGCACACCGCTTAGAGGCCGCTTATCAGGCCAACATTAGCTTGGTCGAGGGGCTTCCTTCTTCAGCGTCCGTCGAGAGTCTCAGGACTCGCCTGCCGAAGTGGTGCGAACTCCGCGACAAGCATCGGGCTGAGGCGGGCGAGTTGGACGAGAAGGCCATCGGGGACCCTAATTCTCCGCCGCTATTTCCCTGCAGGCCGTCGGTCGTCGACAGTCGGCGGGTCGAGGGCCTTGTTCCGAATGGAACTTCTCTCGAGCCTTCCTCTGTTTCCACCTTCGTGGATTTTCTTCTGGGCCAGCGTTTCCTCCTCTATCTCCATGAAGAGCATCGCTTTGTGGAGGGCATCCTCGATCGTCGACGGACACATATATATCAACTCCTCGCGAAAAGGAGCCAAATACCACAATCCGTGCTTCAGCGCCTGGATTGCGATGACGTCATCAAGCCCCAGGACTCCGACCATGATGTCTTTGAATCTTCAGACGTACTGTCGGAGGGTTTCTTCTCGTCCCTGCGAGAGATTCCACAAGGTTGTGACGGTCGCCTCATTCTGCACGTACATAGAGTAGTGCCGCAAAAAGCATACGAGGAGCTCATCGGAGTCGTTGATGGATTGCGGTGGTAGCTTCGCGAACCAATCGCTGGTTGGACCTTGCAAACTTTCGACGAATAGATGACACATAATGGCTTCTAGCTTTGCCTCCTCGCCACCTATGCGCTCTGTTGCGATCCGGAAGGACTTCACGTGGGTGTTCGGGTCCGAAGTCCCCTTATATTGCGAGAGTCTGACCTTCGGCAGTTCTCCTAGCTCTACGCTGCGAATCTTTGCCGAGAAATGAGTGATTCTAGCCTCCTTGACCAATCTGTCAATCTCAGGTGCCGCGCTCGTCGCATTGTACACCTGCGAGGCCAAATGTCCCATCTTTGTCTCCATGCTCGAAGACATCTCCTTCATCGCTTTCCGGACCTCCTCCAAGACTGTTTCCGCTATGGTGGTTGCCAAACCTCCTTGCAGGTTCGTCGAGGTTAGCGGTGTTGCACCGGCGGCGTTGAAGAGGTCTCGATTGATTGGTGGCGCTTGCGGCGTCAGGTTCCCTTGCTCTATTTTGGTTGGGGTTCTTCCTTCTCCTCGAGCGGAAGATCCTGCGATTGTGCTCTCCGGACCTTCCCTTCTTTGACCCGCGATCGCGTGGTCCAGGAGGGCGGCGAGTTGCTTGTTCCTCTCCTCATGTTCTTCTGCTTTCCTGGCCGCTTATTCGGCCATCCTCGTTGCTTCTGCCGCTTTTGCCGTGGCTTCGGCCAACTGCCGCTGAAGTCTCTCCACGGCTGGGACCTCGTTCCCTTCGTTGCTGATGATGGCGTTGCTTGATGACATCTCGCTCCTTCAAATTCCTGGCTGTGAGATAGAAAGAAACCAAGCCCCTCAGTGGGCGCCAAACTGCTGAGGGCGATTTGCACCACCCTCTTCAGTCACAAGAATAAACGAAGAATGCAATAGAATATAAATATGAATATTCTTGATGTATTATATTTCCGATGAGGACTCGGTTTCTTCCGTTGAATAGCTGGACAATTGAAGGATGGAATTACGATGAACTCTCTTAAGACTCTCTAAACTGCCTTAAATACTCGAATTACTATAGACTTTTGCAACTGAGAACTTAAGAATACACTTTTCTCTCTATGATTTCTTGCGGGATCCCCCTTTTCTTTAGATTTACATGCATATTTATAGCCTTAGGGTTTCTAGAATTTGTTTCCCTTCTTGTTCCTTGAATCTCGCTTGGGTTTCCTTTCTTATTGCTTGATTTGTTGCTGATCTTCCTTGAATACATCGATAATCTCACGATTTCCTCACTTGATTAACTGATTCTCCCTTATTCTCGCGATTTTGACTTCTTCCTTTATTTAATTCGTTGGGGTTTTGCGATGAACTTTCCCTCGGTGAGCTTTCATGCGATGAAGTTCCTCTGCGAGGAACTTCTTCTCCGCGGACTCTTCCTCGAGGTTTCCTCATCAAGGCGTGATGAAGTGTTTCGTCGCGGATCGCTTCTAAACCAGTCGGACTTCATCGCGGGTTTAAATCATCGGGCGTGCTTCTTTGTTGACTGACAGTCAACGAATTTCCTTGCCTTCATTTTATGTCGTTTATGAGGTAAAATGACATGAGTAGTGTTGAGGTAGGATTTGACGAAATCCGACCTTAACAACTATCGGCTTAAGCTCGTCTCAGACTAGCCTAAGGAAGTAAAAACCGACTTTATCGACATACATGCTTAAGCATGACTCCACCCCAAATTGACTAGTCTTAAGCTTTGTGGAGTTATAAAGAATCGACATACCCGCTAGCACTTAAGTAGAGTTACAAGATGATCAATATATGCATAAACTGCACCTCAGATATGAAAAGTAATAATAATAATACTGAATAATTCATGTTTTTAAACAGTTTTAATCAACATATGTTTTTTTTATATATAATAATTGTATTATACGTATTATTAAAGTTAAAACAACCACTTAAGCCATGTGAAATTAAAAATCTAGCTATTCTAGAGTGCTTTTTAGTTTTGTAATATTTTCTTCCTCCTATCATCGACAGATTTATTATAATCTCTTAAGACAATTAAAAAAGTAATAAATTTAATTAATTTGTAGAGATACACATAAATATATATGAAGTTAAATTGAATGTCTCGGGAATAAACTCGATGAAATTGTTAACATTATATGGGGCTTCATCTGAGACGAAAAGCTAGCTCCACCACTGCGCCAACATTTCAAATGCAATTCCTCTAGCAAATCCCAGCCATTCAACCTGTTGTCCGCATGAGATCAAATCCAATAATGCGCTAAAGACCAAGAAGGAAGCCATTAAAGACCGATTTATAGCTAAATGGGCCGAGACTTCGCTATGATCGGCTCTGATTACAGGCGAGCAAGCGCCTCGGGCTTCCAAATTTTAAGGGCCCCAATTTTATTAGATATACAATTGTATAATTAATTAAATATAAATAATATTTTTTTAAATCTTGTAAGAGCTCCAAAAACTTACTTAGCCTGGGGCCCCGACTAAAAACGACAAACTCAGGACTGGCCCTGGATTTCGCCACCTCCTTGCTCAGAATGTAGTGCAGAATCATTATCTGTTGATCATCATAAAACACCTTAGCCCCATTCAACGAAAATTATACTCTATTAAACAATTACCTTACTTTCAATATAGTGTTTCAAAGACTGCTCCAACTAGGCTATAGTAAGATAAGATCGAAAAAAAAAAAGGAAAATAAGAGTGAAAAAAAGTAGACATTAGTTTTGATATTGTGGTCGTAATAAGCAACCAATAACTCCAAACTCCTCCAAAGTTTCATCGAATTGAATCGATGAAACTTCTTAATACCAAACATCGCAATTGTGAGGACTGAATTGATGCTCGGCAGTGAGTGAAATGAGGGTGTTGACTTTTGAATTTGAAAAATGAAATATTTACTGCATATGTAACTAATTTTGTATCACGGCATATTTTTACAAGAAAAATAAAAATTCAAACACGAAATGTGGAACTTCACGATAGGAATTTAAATAAATAAAAAAAACTTAATTACTTTTACCAAAAGTTTTTATATTATTGAAAATTAGTGAGAGAAAAAAAAAGGAATATATTCATTTTTTTTTTACATATAGATATTTTTGCCGCAACTATTCTTTAAATAATGCAGACTCCAAATAAAAAATTTGAATTACTAAAGAAAAGAGAGGTAGGAATTGGAAAACGACATTATTAATTGTCGAGCATTATGTCGTTTCTCTAATGCATAACGACATCTTTTCTTATCTACTATTTTCCAACTTTGATAATGTTAGACTTGTCATTCAACTCACACATTTTAGTTTTTTCGCGTGATTTGCATTTATCGAAATATTTAAATCAGTTTTTGCAAAGAAAAAAGAACAATGGTGGTGGAATGTTGTGGTACTAATTAATGAGTAATAAATAATGTTGTATACTATATATTAGAGATCATATTTTATTTTTCGACGCGTGATTTGCATTTATCGAAATATTTAAATCAGTTTTTGCAAAGAAAAAAGAACAATGGTGGTGGAATGTTGTGGTACTAATTAATGAGTAATAAATAATGTTGTATACTATATATTAGAGATCATATTTTATTTTTCGAAAATAAACAAAACTAAATTTAGTGAATAGTGGGGGCAGATAATGGGCCCAAAAACCATAATGAAATGCATGCCATTCTTGGAGGACTTCATTAATGAATTGAAAGCATATTTGACCATCTTCTTTACTTTCGGTGTTTCCTATTTTTAATTATTATTTTTTCTTTATATGTAGTTTATATTTTGGAATTACTCTCACCATTGGCCCCTCAATCAAGAGAGATGCGTGATTTAACCCCATTTTGTTAGAAAAATAGCATCAGTCATCCTTTTGTCATACATATGTTGTGGAAATGGTCCCTCAGTTAGAGAAATACTCGTAGTTGCTCATTTGCTATGTTTTTGGTGCCAAAGTGTTTGCATTAAACCGTAATCTTTAAATACCTCACGCATAGTGGCTCAAAAATTAGGACTACACTAAAATTCGGGTCTTTATAGCGATCTCGGTGAATTAGATTTCACAATTCAATAAAATAATGTGGTTCCATAAAAATATTTTAAAAAAGAGATGAAAAGTTAGAAGAACTATATACAATAATTGTATTTATGTGAATACGTTTATTTAAAGATTTTTTTTCACGAATGTTTATGTGTTTTTATTATTTTAAATTTTTTATTTATGTTTAACACCCTTTTAATGGAAGGGGTAATTGCCGCTATCATTCTGACAGAAAGAGTTATTATTGATTTTTATTTTTTTTACTATATAGATCGTTTCCGCATGCCCCTCTTAACTAACGGGCCAACCCGTCATTAACACTCACTTTTTATTCCGTGAAATATTTCAAGCTGTTTTGATTAGACAATGACAAAGTGTGTTGGTATTGTTCCCATTTACCACAAGATCCATAATGAATGTCTCGGATCTTTGTCTTAAATCTTAATAGTGCACACACTTGAATAATTAGCATGGTGTTAAATCTTAATCCACTTATTTGCTCCAAATTGTTTGGAAAGTAATTATTTTTGTAGTGAAATTAATAAATAGTAATTTCGATCAATTTGTGTTGACAAAAAAAAAATCACTAATGGATTGTGCAATTTTATTTAAAACATTAATAAACGGATATATACATAATTTTATTTTAGTTTTAGTTTTATTTTATTTTTGTAATTATTTAGGTCTTTCATGACGTAGTGAATACAATTTCGATACTTTTTGCTTTAATATGTCTTATTAAAATATAGGGAAAAAGAATTTAACTTTGACAATAGTCAATAATTATGCCTTTGCTTCTCTTGTAATAAATACTTGATTAAAATAATCACATAATGAAACTTAGTGTATTTACCGAGAAACAGAACTAGCTAGAGAAACTAAAGAATTTGACTATAGTAATATATGTAGACTTTCTAAACGTTATCTTAATTTATTAATCTTATTTTGAATAAAAAAATTCGGGGAGGGTATATAAATACTTTTTATATATAGAGTGATATTAGGAATCTCAATGTTTGACTCGTCCAATATTAAAAGAAAAAAAGAGGAACTGATAAAATTACTATATATATTGAATCATAGTCTATAATGAGACAAATTCTTATAAATTTTAACCTTCTTTATTGTTAGAAAAGTGATTATTATATTTATTTAGCTTATAAATCAATTAAAAGATAACAAGCATTACTAGGTCATGTTCAACAAATTATTATTAAATAAAAAAGTATAGAAAAGGGCTAGAGCCTAATTGAGCTATATTTCATAAATTCATTAACAGACAGTCAAAGTAAATCATAATCATTAGCTGAATTATTTTTTACTTCACTTTACCATCTAAAATAAACACGAAAAATAAGTAAATACAACATGAAACTTTATGAGTCCCTAATTTATATATATTTAATAAAAGAAAACTTCAACAAGTGGCCAAAAGTACAGCCATGTTGCCTGGAATGTTGGCCTTGACAGAGCAAACAAAAGATTTATTTATTGATTTGGTTTGAAAATTAAAACAATAATATATTATCTTATAATTTATTCTAGTTTATTATTATAGGACCAAAACTCGACAGGTCTTACACAATATAGCTTATTTGGTCTCCCAATTGCTATCACTTCCATAATTACACAAACTTATTATTATAAAATATAATCCATGGTAACAAAAAATAATTAATTATTTAGTTTATACATATAATTTATAATGTACGTTATTAATTATTCTATATTGATCATGCCAAATTTATGTTAAATATAACAGTACTAAGAAATTTTAGGGTTAATGACGGTGATAATGCCCAAAGTTTGATCAAAGAACCCCTCGTGTACCAAAAGTCTAAAAGTGGTGGCAAAAGTATCTAAAGTCATATTTGAGGCGTTGACCACTCAATTCTCGTAACGCAGCTAACTTACCCGTTAACTCTGGCCACATGGACAAACGTAGGTTGCTGACATAGCAATTTTTTGCAGCGTGGACGAGCCCACATCAGCCTCGTTTACGACAAAACAATGATTTAAAACCCCTAATTGGGCTCGTCCACGTGACAAAAAAAACTTATGTCAGCAACCCACATTTGTCCACGTGGCCAGAGTTAATGGGTAAATTAATTGCGTTGCGAGAATGGAGTGGTCAACGCCCCAAATGCGACTTTGGGTATTTTTGCCACCACTTTTAAACTTTGAGTACGTGAGGGATTCTTTGACCAAACTTTGGGTATTTTTGCAGGCATTAACCCTAAATTTTAAAATCTTTCAATACAGGCGGAACATGTATTCTTGTTGACGAACATTCGACGATTCAATGAGCGTAAACACGATGTTCAGAGAAAAGATATATTTGCAAGTGAGTTAAAAATAAAACGATGAAATTTGAGACACGTTTATTAACCTTGTCCGCATACATGACATTTATAGATTTACGTAAAATTTGTTTTTAAAAAACGAATAAAACACGACCCGATAAAAAGAAAACATGTAATTCGAGTTTGATCTCGGATATGACATTCACAAATTACATTCAAACAAGACAAAGATGAACAAAAAATAGCAATCACATTTACACTATCGTCCAAAACAATCCGATTTCTTTCCCCTTTTCATCCTTTACACTCCCGATTCTGGGATTAGCAGTGGCAGATCGATAACATCGGTTCAAGACAGGACCGGAAATTCCGCTGAGATCATCACCGGAAGATCTCCGCTTTGTTCGAAACCCGGTTTCTTTCTTTTTGCCTCGGTTTCTCTAGGCTGTTGATTCGGATTCCAAATCTCGGGAAGCAGCAATGGTGAATCGATAAAGCGCCTATGTCAATAATCAGGCATGGGATGTCCGACCTTGCCCTCTTCCGCGGCCAGCTTCCTCTCGGAGACTCTAAGCCAGATGCAAACTCCGGCGAAGCTAATGACCAGGCTGGCGAGGCCGCTCCCGAGCCCGATTCCGACAATGGCGAGCACCGACAGCCCCCTGGCCTTGGCGGGGGGCAGAGGGTACCCGTACAGCCCCTTGTTCCCCAGGAAGGACGTGGCATTCAGCCGGGGCAGCCCCGAGCCAGAGCGGTTCGTGAGGGCCGAGGGGATCGGCCCAGCGAGGCGATTGTCGGAGACGTCGAAGACGGAGAGGCGGAGGAGGAGGCCGAGCTGCTGGGGGATGGGGCCGGAGAGGTGGTTGGAGTGGAGATCAATGACGTTGAGGTAGGCGCACATGGTGAGCTGGGGCGGGATCTGGCCGGAGAGGCGGTTGGCGGAGAGGTTGAGAACGGCGAGGTTGACGAGGAGCTGGAGCTCGGGCGGGATGGGGCCGACGAGGGCGTTGGCGGAGAGGTCGAGGGTCTGCAGGTTGGTGCAGTTGGCGAGGAAGGGCGAGAGGGAGCCGCCCAGGGCGAGGTTCGGGAGGGAGAGCTTGTAGACGCGCCCGTTGTTGCACGTCGCGCCCTGCAAGTACGACGTGAAGCCCGCGCACGGGGCCGCGAAGCTCTGGCGGGTCCAATTCTTCAGGGCCTTGTTCGGGTCGTGCAGCGACTGGCTCAGCTGGCTCAGGCACGCCTCGTCGCTCGGGTCCGCCCGGCCCCGCCACGCCAAGCACACCACCACCACGGCCAACCGGAGGACGCCACCAATCATCCCTCTCTCTCTCCCTCTCTGTACGGCTTCAAGGAAGACGGAGAATCTGGGGTTTCTTGTCCACTGTTAACAACACATTTTCGCTGATCAGTTTCGGCGTATCTTACAAACTTCCTAACATCAATTACACGAATTTCCATACACACAGAGTGCGTAAAAATCGAAGAAAATCTGATAAACAGAGAACTGAGAAACGAACCGGTCGTTGAAGAAGAGCGAGCGAAAATCACATCCCTTTTTCGGGGCTCGGCTTGTGACGAGTGGGAATGGAGAATCTGGGTTTCAATGGCTATCGGTTTGGCGAGTGAGAGCCGATCATCTCTCTCTTCTCTGGTCTGGGCTCTGCTTGGAAATGGAGAATCTGGGTTAGTCTCCTCTCTCTCTCACTCTCTCTCTTGGTTGGGTTGGTTGGTGGTGTTGTTGGGAGAGAAGAGAAAACGAAAGGTGCAGAGAGAGAGGTTCAGCTTCAGTTCGCTTCTGCGCACACCAAAGGGGCAAAAGATAGCGACCGTACGCAGGGGGGTATTATCGTCTTTTCTTCATTACCTTTTCTCTTTTCCTTTTTATTATCTTCAACTTTATGTAGGAGAGAGATGAAATAAAATAGAATAAAATCTTGACAACACAAATGTATTAGAGAGGGAAGGGAAGGTTAGGGATAATTGCGGTGTAAGTACTTATTCTTAGCATGTTTCCAAAAAAAATTAAGCGTTAGGGTCACAAAATGGCGTCGAGTTTCAGTTTCGTCGATATGTGAAGTTTGTTAAAGTATAGATATGTTTACGGGTCAAGTTTAATAAAATGTTGAATGATTGGTGATTTCAGAGTTTAGACATGGATGTACACAAGTCGACACGGAAGGAATTAGACTCGATGTTTCTTGTGGTCTTTGAGTACTATTGTTGCTAGTGAAATAGAATCAGTATATATTAACTCACTCAATACAAAATTCGATACTTATGTCGCATATATCTATAAATATTATGTATAGAAGAGTTAGGAGTAGTAGTTAAGGTTCAAAATGCAGTTTTTGCCGATAAATTGTTTGCCGTTATCGACGGATCAATCGTCGCCGATGGATTTATCGATGGAAAACCTATAAAAGTTACTATTTGTCGTTATCAAAACTTATCAAACTTAGCTATGGATTTATGATGGAAAATCTATAAAAATATTTTCATACATATTTTACACTCAAAACATAACATAAAATACTAATGTTACAAAACATAAAGATAATGAAAGTCTCATACTTCATAACATAAATATTGAAACTTGTTTAACAAGTTAATCAAATTTTGATATGCACATGGTTTACCTCTCTTTCTAAGAAGTCCCACATTGATAGATTACAAGAGTATGGAATGGTTTATATACCAAATAATTGTGATAAAGGCTTGGCCCCTTTGGGTTATAGGATTTGTGGATGGAAGAGGACACACACAAATGTTCCACCACCACACGCGCAGCCGGACGTGGTGTGGACATAATTATTTTTGTCGAAAATTTAATTAGTATTTTTGCCGTAAATAAAACAAAAAAAAATTGATTTGAAAAATCGTGATAAGTATAAAACGACAACGATTACGAGAGATTATCGAGAAGTGAGTTTCAGCGATTAATCGCTCGATAATCGAGCGATAGTCGCGATTTTTTATTCCATGATTAAAGTTACGATATCGGTGCAGTTTAGTATTTATTTGTTTTACTAGTAAAGTACTCAAGCTCTAGTATTTATGTATTATTATAAGGATATTGTGGTAAAAAAAATTATTTAGAGGGGAAAATGCACCGTTATATAAATTCAGGGGTATTTGTGAATTATTCTATAATGCATGTATAGCATTAACACTACACACGCGATATCGTAGAATAATATGAATGTGCTCTGACAGACAACGAAATTGTGGGTGTTGAAAATATAAATTAGACGATTGAAATTCCTTTTCTTCTCTTTTATAATTTTACAATATTTAATTATTGGAATTATATTTATAATCAAACTGCTGAGTGTAATTATCACAAGATCTTAATTAATATTATGTCAGTGCATGCTTTCATTGGTTATTAGTTAAGACTTAAGACTTGAATACACATGTTTTACTTGTATGTTAATAAAAATATGAATTATAATTTATAAATTAATATTAATGGGACTGAAATTTTTTATTATATTATCGAAATTATTAATCTATCGAAGTATAATTTAGTGGTGTTAATTATGGGCGAGATCAATAACTTTTTTATATTTAACTAATATTATTAATATATTGAGTATTAATTTACCAAAGTCTATAATACTCGAACTCTCTTTTTAGAGTAGAGCTTATATATTTGTTACTATCGTTCATGCACATCTATGATTCCAAATTTCCAATATTATAAGGCTATTAAATCCAATAAAGATTTTTTTACACCCTTGTAATGGATAATTATAAAAAATAAAAATAAAAATGCTCGTATCAAATTGGATGTCAGTCTTAGTTCCTCTTATATTTTTTAGGTTTTTACTCATATAGTAACATTTCATACACAACTATTATTTTTTCTCTTAGATCATTAATTGACCACAATACCTCACTAGTTCGAGCTAAAAGGGCACAAATAAGTCTAACCTAAAAGGAAAAATAAAATAAAATGATGAGACTCGGAAACTATGAGATTTTGTACGATTATCTGAGGTCTTAATATGAAATTGAGAATGTACGATAGACCTAAGATAATCAAATAGACAATTTTATGTCGTAAATATTCATAATTTTTTGTAATTCTCTAGTGAAAACTATAAGATTAAGCATAGTTTATCTTGAATAAATTTATTAAGGCGACCTTATAAGTTTTTTTCTTGAAGTATATATATCTACCGAAAAATATATATATTTTATATTGTCATAAATGATACCACCTTACTCAATAAACTATGAAATGTGGATTCATCACTTATAAAATTATTAAAATTTACTTCATTAGTAAATATACATTACAAAAATTACCGCTTCTGTTAATCTTTTGACTTAATCATACTCATATGTCTTAATAAGGTCATAAGATTTTCTTACTGTAGTGATCATCTATCATATTTCAAGTGGGGTTAAGTTTAAAATATTCATGATAGTTGTTCACAGTGGCGGAGCCAGCTTTTCGTTTCAGCCGAAAACACTATATAACTATTATTAATTTTATCGAATTAATTTAAACGACATCTAACTTTTTATATTTTGTTTATGTTTTTATATTGTTATAAGTGGGTCAAAACCCATTATTTTAGTGAGCAAATGTGCGATCAATCTTCTTCTCTCATTAAATAATTCAAACGCTACGTATCGTTTTCTGCAATATATCAAGAAAAAAAAAACAGAGTAACAAAATCTCTTAACTAAGCTTTCTATATTAGCTTAAAAAAAATAAGAAAATAAAGGCTAATATATAAATAATAGGAGTATATGTGACCATGCAAAATTAAAGGATATAAACCTCAATATCTCATGCATACAAAGAAATGAAATGTCTTGAAAATTTCAATGTGCTTCATTAAAAAAATTATCGACTTAAACAACACAAATACAATATCTCTTCATTAATTTTTTTTTTCTTTTGATATTTGAGTGTAAACACGTACATATATGCTCGTGAGTATGTAGCTCAGCCACTTGTTGTTGAGCTCTTCGATTCTTATAGTTTGTTCACGAGTATTATCCTTAAAACAAGATACGAGATACAATTTGTCACTCTTTTATTAACGATATCCTATAAATGGCTTCGAATACTATATGAAGCATGGAATTATGATAAGTTATTATCAAAGCATTATAAACATGAAGCATGTAATAATAATACGCTCTCATAAAAATAAAAATAAAAAGTATTGAAATGTCCATAATTTCAAAGAAGCATATAATTTAGGGGTGAAAATGGATCGGGTACTTGTTTTTTTTTTTTTTTTTTGCCAAACCTGGTACCCGGATCCGGAATCCGGGTTTCTTGATACTGAAACCCGGATTCGGAAATTTTTTTTTCCCAAAAAAAAACCATGAAGTCCGGATCTGGGTTAAAAACCGGTTTTTGTATTGAAAACCCGGTTTTTAATGCCGGATCCGGATTTCATGCAATTTTAAAATAAAGTTTTGCGTAATAACCCGGATTTGAACTTGAATTTATATTTAAAATTTTTTTGAAATAATTATAATCAAAGTTCATAATATCATACTAAAACATTTAACGACATCATTTTGGGCTAAATAAAATGATATCAATTTGTACTAAAACATGACTAATCCACTTAGAGAAATAAGGAGGTACTTTTTGAGTAAAAAAAATTCTAAATATTTATATGTATATATTTAATAAGCGGGTTTTAGTAACCTACTATCCGGGTTCCGGGGTTTTTATTCTCTAAATCTGGGACCCGGATCCGGTTTAATCCGGATGAGGTTTTTTTTTAATAAACTGGTTCCAGTTTAACCCAGATTAATACGGTTCCGGTTTTTTGAATATGCGGTTACGGTCCGGATCCGGTTTAAAACCCGCATTTCCGGTTTTATTTACACCCATTATAATTAAATCATATGATCTTAGTATCACAATTTACATATAACTCAATATGATGATGTAGTTTGATAACTTCGTGCTGATAATAATAAGTTAATACGCTATAAACATTACTACATTATTGCATACACTACTTAGGCTATGGATAGCCCCTTTAAATTTAGTGATTGAATTTAAAATGATTGAAGGGGTCAAAAATAAATTTTATTTAAAATATTTGTTTATTGGTAGCTGGTAATAATTAGTCGTTTTTAGGCATAAAATATAAAGGGTTAATGACGGCAAAAATACCTAAAGTTTGGTCGAAGAACCCCTCGTGTACCTAAAGTTTAAAAGTGGTGGCAAAATACCCAAAGTCACATTTGGGGAGTTGACCACTCCATTCTCGTAACGTCATTAACTTACCTGTTAATTCTGGCCACGTGGACAAATCTGTTTTGTTAAGTGCAATAATTAGGGGTTCAATTAGTTGTGTTAAATAGTATTAATTAGGGGTTTAATTCGTTGTTTTGTCGTAAACGAGGCTGATGTGGGCTTGTTCATGTGGCAAAAATTATTATGTCAGCAACCCTCGTTTGTCCACGTGGCTAGAGTTAATGGGTAAGTTAACGGCGCTACGAGAATGGAGTGGTCAACTCCCCAAATGCGACTTTGGGTATTTTTGCCACCACTTTTAAACTTTGGGTACACGAGGGGTTCTTTGACCAAACTTTGGGTATTTTTGCCGTCATTAACCCTAAAATATAAGGAAATAAAACTTGAATAAGCTTGACTGGTTAGAGGCACATTTAGCTGGATTTAACAAATTAGGGTGTATTGGGGATGGATAAGAGGGAGCATGAGAGGATTGTCTTAAATTAGTCCTAACAAATCATATTAGTGGGGGTGCTTTAAGATCTGATTTACAAGTATGGGGTCTATCATAATAGTCATATGACTAATTGTCGTTTAAAATGATGGGATTATTTATCTTAATTTAAAGAAATATCAACTACCCTCTAAAAATTAGAGTCTTCTTAATTTGTTGTTTATTTTTTACATTATTTATGTTTAGTCAGCCCCAATGCTCCATTAAAATTTGTATTTTGATTGTGTCTATAAACATTTATAATATTTAATCTTCAAAAAAAAAGTTTTATTAAATTCATTTTTTTAGTATTATATAAAATTCAATTTCCAAGTGAACCAAAAACCTTATTTTTAAAAAAATTTAAACAAACTCATGTTCAATTGAGAATTAAAACGACAAACAAATCTAGGGAGAATATATTCTAGAGAATCAAAAGTCCTATGATCTTAGGTTTTGTTTTACTCTTTGTTCTTTGGTTTCAAAGTCAACAAAAGAACGAGCCAGCATGAATCAAAGCAATACAAGAGCCACGTGGCCCAATCAAATTAGCGGATGGTGCTCAAATTATTATGGGACCCACTTACTTTTGGTGCATATTTGGAAATTGAAAAGTGGTTCTCTAAATTTAAAATGATGAGTTATTACTGGGAAAAGTATCCAATTTTTTTTAAAAATTAGGCAGTATAGAGCTAATTTAAAGATAGTGGCAAAAATATTTAAGTTTTTTTTTGTTAAATCGGTAGACCCCGTCTATTTTTCGTTAATATTTTAATATTTTATCAATATAACATCAACAACGCAAATTGCAATGCTATTAAGGAGATCAACTGGTGATTCGAGATAGAAAGTAAAAGATCAATAAGAATTCGCGTTGTTGATGTTTAAAGAATTTGTGTTTACTTACAGGTTTATTTTGATATTCGTGTATTTGATCGTTCAAGTTTATTTGTTTGATTTGCGTTGAAGTCTATCACTGTCGAAAATAATAAAACAACTTACTGAAAAATGTACAGATTCATCACCAAACAACTTACCCTAAACACTATTTTTAAATGATTTGGGTACTTTTGCCACTAATAACCCTTAAATAATAAATAATATTTTAAATTTGGAAAGAAAAGAAAAAGAAGAAGAAAGCATGTGAGTTGTGGCCGAGACGCCGAGTGGAAAATGGAAATGCAGTCACTAACTTATAATTTTTTATTTTTATTTTTATAAAGATAACTATTTTTAAAATTTAAAATATTCGAAGCATAAGTATTTCATAAGTTTATTAAAAATAGCAACCTGATACTTTTTTTTTTAATCAAGCCATAAAAGTTCTCGTTGGTTAATAGTTTTTATATTATGAACATTTTTGTGTTAATTACTAATGTATGTCACATAGATTATAATTAGTATTCAATAACATACCTTTTATGTTATTACTTTATTTGTTCAAAATTGAAACTTTATCTATATAACCCTAAACATTGTCAACGGTGCATAAAACTTTTGCCAAAAAAATTAATTTTAAGAATTTATATCACAAGCATTCTTAATAATAATAGCACTGCAAGAGAAGGAATTTAATACGTTTGTGGAGTCTTTATTGAGTAAAATTGAGATTTTTTATAGGTTTGGAGTTTCAGATTTTAGATATATATATATATATATATATATAATATATATATATATATATATATATATATATACACACACATATTGATTTAGATGGACCTAACTATTTTTTTTTTCTTCTATGAGCCATTTCAGTTAACTATTTTTGGAGTTATTCATTCAATCATTTATGGGGATATACAATATAGTGAACCTTATTTATATTCTTCATGTATAATGTGAACAATATACATTATCTTATCCTTCTGGAACTGGAGCCATGCTTACAGACACAGTCATAATACATTTAGGATTTACACAAAACAGAAGCAGAAAAAAAAAGAAATTTTTAAAGTTTATTTGCGGCAAAACACCCTAAAGATAGGTGAATATACCGTTAGATTCTACTTTTTCCTTTATCACTGTGTATATTTATAATATTATTAAAAAGGTAAATTCGTGAAAACAAAAGTATAAATTTTCTTGCCACAATTGTGTTTATTTAATTTTGTATAAATGGGAATCAATTAAGAGTGATTTGTGTTTTTCATTTACTTTAATTCTCCGGTAGGATTTAGAGATGACGCTCCCATAGTTATTTTTTTTTTATTAGGAAAACCGTATATAAAAATAGATAACCCTGGATAGAAAATATAAAGATAAAGATCATATTTTGAAGAAGAAAACTTGTAACAAAATTGGAATTAGCCGTGGTAGTAGCCGTGAGTCCAAACTTCGCGGCATGGCGAGTTTCTAGTCAGTGAAATCTTTAGGTTTAGACAAAGAGATTTAATGGTGTGATGAAATTTGCATCAATATAGTTTTTTTTTTTTTTTTGAAGGGAAATGAAATTTCATTAAATCCCACCACGGGTTCCGGCGGACTTCGTCATAATAGAGTCAACAATACATCGAGGTGGTATGTCTAGCCAGATATTAGGATCAGAAGAAATAAGACTATGTTGTGCTAGAATGTGTGCTACAGAGTTGCCATTCCTGCAAACAAATTGAAAAATAGAACCAGACCGTGAAGTCATCTCCGCAATAGGTTTTAACCTAGTGAATAGTATAATTTTTAATTAAAAATGACTCCGACAAAGTTCAATTCAAACTAAAAAAAAAAAAAAAGAATGCCCGAATGTCTGATAACCCTAAAAACAAGGGTCAAGCCCAAAAATATAAGAAAAACCCGTTTCCGAACAACACCCAAATGATGAAAAACCCGTTTCCCGACCAACAACACCCAAATGAAGCGATGCAAGATTACACAACACAATTTTTATTTTTATTTTTTCCCTACGTAGCTCATGAATTGTCGCAAGAAATCAATGACATGAGAGTTGTAATCCCAACCGTTGGATTATGTCTACAAGATCTTAGAAGTTAGAACAATCATATCAATTAGAAGACAAAAACAAATAGCAATTTATTATCTCTTGGCACTATCACGGGTTGTGGTACATGTTGACAAAATCAATGGCTTTTGTTGGTTGGGATTGGACTTTTGGGGTGGAATGTTGCTACACTAAAATCTCTCTTTGTGTCTCTTTAGATGTTGATTTGTGTATATAGTTAAGACACATAAATTTATATATACTCTTTTTATTTTCTCTATTATTAGGAAATTAGTTGCTTATTCTTGAATTTTAATTATTTGTGGTGTAGTTTCCAATTGAGACACCTTAAGGCCCCATTTTAACTTAGAAGAAAAGATATTTTGTGGATCTATATGTTTTATTTTGATAATTTACATTAATTACCTCTTGAACTTTAACCCGTAAAAATATTTTGCTCTTCGAACTTTACTTTCTGGTAGAAATCCTTTTAAATTTCTAGAGAGTAGCACATGACTTTTTACACATTTTAATGATAAAAATGATCGAATCTGTTATTACATGTGCAATACATGACTTGATTTAAAGAATTATTGTCAGTTTTACTATTTTCTACCATTCTACGGGATATTCATCCTAATTTTTCTTCGACAAATAGGCGTGTTAACTGCGTCACAATAATCTCCTTATCATGAAAATTTGGATCTCGTTCGGTGATTTCGAATAAGTCATATTTTATGCACAAATTAACAATAGCCGTAATTTTTATATATAAGGGGGGAAATGGTATTTTTTGAATGTTTACGGGGCAATGCCACCAAACAATAATTTAAGGAAGCAAAGTGATATTTTAAGTAAAATTAAGAGGGTATCAATTCCAAATACTCTTTCATTTTCTTCCTTCATATTTTATTTTTTCTTTTACAATCTTTTGGCCTTTGAGGAGTGAGATTTGGTGGAAGTAGTAGTGTGCATGAGTATGAGTAGAAATAGAGCCCACAAACAGGTGTCTCCTAATAATATTGAGCTGCTTTACAACTCAAACTCATTGGTCAAGCTAAATATCCACCACATGGTCTTATTGTAAGAAGACATAATTATGCCTCCTTGAGTTTATGGTTGCAAATAACCTCATTATTCTTTTGTGTAGAAAAAAAAAAAAAAAAAAACTTTCTGGTATTATTCTTCACTAAATTACTAAATGATGATTGTGATTCATGTGTTTACCTAGTATTATTTAACAGTTACCCAACTCTATATGGTTTGTCAGGGCGGCAATTCGTGTTTTGTATCGTGTTTTCAATGTTTTTGACTTATTTTATGTAGAACTGCGCTATTTATTAATCGTGTAAGAAGATGAGACCCAGACCCGCCCCATTTGCTAACCGTGTTTAATCATTTGACCCAATTATCATAATTCATAGCCAAGTATTTTTAAAATGATACAATTTACACTATCAACCGAAAGACGTAATTATTAGAATAAAAACATAAATTTAATATATAATAAGTATTAAAAAACTTAAATTACTTAATAGCATGCATAAAATGCAAGTTTTTACTCCATAATCATGTCTAATATGGTCCCATCGTGTTCGTGCAGTGCTCACCCGTTATTTAATCGTGTTAATCGTTTCGTGTTAGGCTTCAAATTGCCAAAAACTCGGGGTTTATCGGGCCAGGACATGGTCAAAACCTGATTTCGGGGCTAAAACGTTACGAAATCTAGATGTTATATTTACTTGATCCCAACAATACTGTCGTTCTTTAATTCCAACAATATTTGTTTCAATATGAAAAAAAAAAAGAGTCTAAATTTAGTATTTCATTACATTTAAATTTGGAATCAGTTGGATAAAATTAATCTATTAACTACACGTTATGTGAATAATTATGCAAAAACGTAAGAGATCAGCACAACTAGTCTGTTAACTGATCATTTTGGCTTTACCAATTCCGCGCAGCGTTATAAATACACAATATGAATTGTCGAGATCGAAGTAAAAAACATAAAAACTTCAACTGGTCGGAACTAGATCTCACGTCATTTACATCATTAAGGGCGGATACATTTGATGACGATATCCTTCTACCAAAATTGACACGGGCCGAGCATTCTTCCGTCACCATAGTCATAGATCTCCTTTACCCGACTCTTTTCTATGAAAAAAATGCCAGTGTTTCAACCACATTTAACAAAAATTATAGCCAATCAGACTGGCCACAGAATATTACAAGAGAATATCCACGACAAAGCCATATATTTTACCATATAGCACGAAACTAATTATTGTAGAATACGTGCAACAACATAAATGTGAGAACCGCGATCTAGAAGCTGGATCACACGGCGAGTGTTCTACAAAAACCGGAATAAAGATCTCACTGCAACTTCTTGTAAGTGTAAGTGTGTAACCGCCAAAAATAGTATAAAATAAACATGAGCCCAAAGCATAAACTCCAAAAATATTGGTTTGAATTATATGATAGCGGAACTAGTAATTTAAATGCAAAACGTTATATAATTAAACAAACGACAAAAATTTGTTATGCATAAACCATACGACAAAGGACAAAACGACACATATCCCTGTAAAGAATAGGCTAAAAAAACGACACGAGAAAAACTTCATTAAACTCCATCAGTGATATTTATATTTAACCTTGAATATTTGAATAAACAATAATAAATAACATCTCTTTGTAGTTTTACCCTCACGTGCCTTTTCACTTTACGAAATGACTTATAACTCATGATTTTGTATTTTATCTTTTTAACACTCCCTCAATCAACTTGTATTTTTATCTGTTCTTAATTTTTATTTTTTCTCACTCCTTTCACTTTTTCGATAGATCTAACAAAATTTTGGATTTCCCATTAAATTTTCGATACACTTAAAAATGTTTAAAAAAATTATTCTATTTTCTTATACTAACAGGACTATGACAACGAATGGACGATTTTTTATAAAGAGAAGCAAAATAATATACATCAAGAGATTTAGTTGTCAAATTTTTATAGAACACCACAAAAATAAAATATTAAATACCTAGGCCGCTATCAAACCTATTTTATTTTCATTAATTTTTATATATGAAAATTTGTAAAGCCCAAGGTCCAAAGCCCAAAGCAAACTAATTTTATTCTCTCCCGAACTCTTTCCATTTTTTTAATTGATTTAACGAAATTTCAGATTTCCCGTTAAGAACACACAAAAAATGTTCAAATATATATTTTTCTCTTTTCTGATACTAACGGGACTTTGATAACAAGTGGACGAATTTTTTTAAATACAAGCAAAATAATTTATATTGAGAGAAGTTTATTTTTGAAAAATAAAAATTATATCACCACAAAATAAAACATTAGGTACTTACACCGCTATCAACCCAATTTTATTTTCATTAATTTTTATTAATTTCTTAAGCCCAAGGTCCATCAAAAGCCCAAAGTCCAAGGCCCAAACAGAAAACCATTTAGCTCTTTCAGAGCTCTAGGGTTTCGCCTCACCGCTCAACTCGTCTCCGTCTTCGTCTTCGTCTTCTTCATCTCTCTCTCTTCGAAGGCCGACCCTCGTTTCTCTGCAATCATGGGGTAAGATTCATGCCCATTCTTGTTCGATTCCTCTCGCGTTCGGTAAACCTTGCTCGTTAGTAGTTCCAATGGCGTCGAGCTTGAGATTTCCCGAGGTTTATCACTGATTTGAATCTGTGTAGTTTGAGTGAAGATTTCCCATCAATTAAGTGTCTAAAATCTATAGATATAGTAGTTCAATATGCAATCTTTGCACGGTTCAGTGGTGGATTTGTAGTTTAGGGTTTTAGGATAGTTCAGTGGTATATTTGTGTGTCTGGGAATTAGTAACAATGGTGCATTGCAGGAAGACACGTGGTATGGGAGCCGGGCGCAAGCTCAAGTCGCACCGTATTGCTCAGCGGTGGGCCGACAAGTCGTACAAGAAGTCTCACCTTGGTAACGAGTGGAAGAAGCCCTTTGCCGGGTCTTCCCACGCCAAGGGCATCGTCCTTGAGAAGATGTGAGTTCTCGTAAAAAAACACCCCTCTGATATGCTACAATATTGCACCATCGCTGATTGGCACCAGGCATTGAAGCTGGTAATCCGCATTACCGGTTTTAAATAGTAGTTTTAACGGTCCCGGTTGCCGAATCCCGGTTTCACCCCTGTAGTGGTGACTTGATATATTATATGCTCTTATTCTAATTGGGAATTTTGTTCGACGTTTCGCAGCGGTATTGAAGCCAAGCAGCCTAACTCTGCTATTAGGAAGTGTGCTAGGGTTCAGTTGATCAAGAACGGCAAGAAGATTGCCGCTTTCGTCCCCAACGATGGTTGCTTAAACTACATCGAGGAGAACGTAAGTGTTTCACTCGTCATAGTTGATTAAAGTTGAGTACTTTTTCGTACCTTAAATTCTGAGGGGTGTATGCGTCTTTTTGCTAATGCAGGACGAGGTTTTGATTGCTGGATTCGGACGTAAGGGACACGCTGTGGGAGATATTCCCGGAGTCAGGTTCAAGGTGGTGAAGGTTTCCGGAGTCTCTCTCTTGGCCCTCTTCAAGGAGAAGAAGGAGAAGCCTAGGTCTTAAGCTCTCTCTATCCGTAGAGGATTTTATTTTCTAGATGTTGATGAATTTTGCGAACTGGTCTCTAGCGAGATTTTGTTGTTTTGTTTAATTCGGAGATTGTTGTTGACATTGCGTAATCGGAGATTTCAGATATTTATATTACAGTATGAAACGCTGTTTTCGGATTTCAGGAAAGATTGAAGAAGATTAAGTAATGAAGAATGTTAACAAGAATTATCAAAGATCATGATCACATCCAAGTAAATACAACAATGTTCTTTTAGGGTTCTTAGAGTTCTCATAATTTTCAATGTGCTTTAATTAAAATGAAAAAAGAAGTTATATATTCGAATAATAGCGGCAGAAGTGTTCAAAGTTATAGTTAATTATGTTGGTAAAAAGCATTAATAGAAGATCGTGTTTAATAAAATTGCGATTATACATTCATGGGTATATTGAACTTGAATACTTTTTCGATTAGAAAAAAAAAAAAAAAAACATTATATATAATTGGAAGTTACATTCCCACCAAATATATAAATCCAAACTCAAAAGTATTTAATACCTATATAAATACATAATCCGGCAATTTTTATATATGTTTCAAACAGCATATGCCATGAGGTATATTCAACAATTAAACAAGAAAATAAATCAACCCAAAAAAAAAAAAATCGTTTAAAGTTGCATACACTTCCAATTCTAAATCAATTAACCTAATTAAAATCACTATGAAGAACATTAACAACAAGGTTGTCCTGGTGACCGGCTGTGCCAGAGGCGGCATAGGCTACGAGTATTGCAAGGCGTTCGCGGCCCGTGGCTGCCACGTCTTTGCCTCCGACATCCCTGGCCGTGTTAACGACATCGTAGGGCTTCCCTCGGACCGAGTAGAAACCCTAGCCCTCGACGTCACGTGCGACGAGAGTGTGTCCTCTGCAGTCAACACAATCATATCGAAGTGGGGGTGCATTGACATTTTGGTCAACAATGCCGGGGTGGCGAGCGCTGGCCCGCTGGCTGAGATCCCATTGACTGCAGTCACGAAGGCCTGGGAAGTCAACGCGCTCGGTCAACTGAGGCTGGTGCAGAAAGTCGTCCCTCACATGATCTCTAACCGAAGAGGGACGATAGTCAACGTCGGGAGTGGGGTGGGCGACGTAGCGACGCCCTGGGCCGGTTCCTACTGTGCCAGCAAGGCATACGTGCACGCAATCTCCCACGCACTGCGCGTCGAGCTGAGGCCGTTCGGAGTAAACGTTGTTCTGGTTGTTCCCGGGGCGATAAAATCAAACTTTGGCGAGGCGGGTATGGCGGGTTTGGAGGGTGTCACGGGACGTTTGAAGCTCTACGCAGAGTTTAAGGAGGCGATCGAGGACAGAGCAAAGGCTTCTCAGGGAAACGCCGCCACGGAAGGCCGTGTTTTGGCCGAGCACGTCGTGGAGAGAGTGTTGCGGGAGAAACCGCCGAAGAAGATCGTGTTCGGGCATTTGAGCTTGTGCTTGAGTTTCCTCTCTCGCTCTCCCTTGTGGCTCAGAGACATGTTCTTCACTTATCGCTTTAAGCTCAACAAGAGGGTTTAGTTGGTGTTTTCTTCTTTGTTTTTGTGTAATTTTGTATGTCTTTGTTCAGATTTTCAGTTTTGGGGTGTTTTTAGCGCTATTATTTATTGATGGACGACATATATATATTTGCAACGAAAGTGGCTAAAGTTTATCAAAACCTAGTCATATAGTCTGAATTTCGAAATAAATTGCAAAAAAGACCTCCGTTGGGATTTCATTTAGAAACATACCCTCCAAATACCCCCTGCTAAACAAAAACACTATTAAGGGAGGGTATGAACCTAAATGAAATCCCAAATAAGGCTATTCTTGCGAAAAGCCGCTGACTTTCCTATCTTTCTTCTTTTACCACATAAGTATTGAATATTTTTTTTCACTGCACAAGTACCCAAAGACTTGGTTTTTGGAATATATAGCGTATATCTTTGTCAAATTTGAAACAAGATGGCATATAAAAAATATAAATTATGAGTAAAGGAAAATTTTTTATTTTAAAAAATTAAAATAGTTGGAGGGTATAAAAATGAAACTAAGATACAATTTGCTGTCTTAAAAATAGAGTAATTTTTGCAAAAAATAATAACAAAAAAGTACATAATGTAATTAAGTTTTACAAATTATTGTATGCATGAACTATAGAACAATGTAGCAAGAGTCTCCATATAGTCATAACAATACATATCTTGATACAAATGAGGTATTATTATACAGTATATATATATATATGTATGTATATATATGAATGAATATAGAGAGAGTTGAGTTTCAAGAAGGCTGGACATTGCAACAGACATTGAAGATGTCATCTAAAGGAGCGTGATCACCAGTGCCTTCGTCTTTCCTCGCATACAACAACTGTTTACCTTTGAATACGAACATCCCTCCCTGATATTCCATATATTTCTCATTAAAAAAAATATATTCGATGCAAATTCCGTTTTGGCTCGGTCCGGTTCATGTAATTAAAACCAGGATATCCCGTCTCGGCCTGGTTCATGTACTTAATTTTTTTTAAAGGTTTTTTCGAATTTGGGATTGGGCTCGGTTTAGGGAAACTTGGAAAGTCTGGACCGGACAGACAAAAAAAACCAAAATCCCGTTCGATGATATTAAGATTAAAAGGAAAAACAATGAAATTAAGATTTTATATCAGCGAAGGATAACAGAAATATATTTTCCGTTTGATGATATTTTGTATAATGTTATCATGAAAAAATGAAATAAAATTTCAAGATAATATACTCCGACGCCGATTGCATCGACACTCGATAAACCTAATAAACTTAGCGAGTAAGTTTTCTTGCAGAGTTTCTTTAGCTTATGTTATGTTTAATCTATTATGAATTAAGGGGCGTTATAGGTAGTTAGCATTTTTTTTAAGGAACGGCCGTTCCGTTTGTTATTTGGTTCTATTTACACAAGTAACAATGGATAATTCATTTACTCTGACCTGTTGTAAAACGCTGCTTCGGTCATCTGGCGTCGCTTCGATGGTGTAGTTCTTCATGGCTTTCCGCACAGCCTCGATTCGGGAAAATACCTTGGTCTGGTTCAAAAAAATAATGTCACGTGATACGATCAAGCTCGTAACGATTTGAAATAAATTCTTCCATTTGAATGACATGAAGCGACACAGTTGAGAAATTACACTGGCGGGATTGAAAAATGTACGGCCAAGTCCATAGTACAGGCCGAGAGCATCGTAAGCCTGTAACGACAAGACGAATAAACTCGATTGAAATGAAAACAATGAAGACAGTTAAACACGGTCGAACGAAGAAAGAAAAAAAAAAACTCACCTTGCGATCGGGATCGGCGTAAAGGCAATCCTTCGGAAATGGCAACTAAACACGGAAGACAAGGAAGGAAGAATCAGCTCCAATGGCGTTTATCTGGTTCTTCATGATGACAAAGTCAAATGGTTGACTTTATTATGTCATTTCATTGTTCAATTCTTAAGCCATCACATAAAATGGAGTAAGTGGCAGTAATGCCCCCCGAACTGTGCACGTTGGTGCAGTTTGCCCTCGGTAATTTTGTTTTTGGAAGCGAAGCCCCCTGTACTTTCACAAAATAGCATATCTTGATCTTTTTTTTTTAGACATAGTACTGCTTCAAAACGGTCTTATAATGTATTAATTTTTTTTTTATAATTAATTGACAAAAATATATTCGTGTATTGCAGAATGTGCAAAAAATTTAATGTAAAAGGGGCATTTTTGTCAAAGATTAAAGTTCAAATCGACACTGCAAAATACAAAAATAACATACCCGGTCCGCGAGTATTCGAGCTTTATCGGGAGTGCCGACGCCGATCGCAACTAGCCGAACTCCGGCTGAATCAAATCGGGCCTTTTCTTCTTTCAGAGCTGAAGCGAGTTCCCAACTGCACACGAAAGGCGGCACTCACATGAACACGAAATTCAATCTTTAACCAAACGATAAAGAATCGGAGAATCTGAAACCGAAATTCACCAGCAAAAACAGCCGAAGTGTCTCAACAGTGCAACAACAGCAATGCCCTGGACCAAAGCAACTACATTTCAGGCACAATATAGCAAATCTTATGCGTGAAGGGCGAAACCGGGATTCGGACAATCTTTTTTCCCGGTCTTGGTTTTTCTGGGAATTAAACATTCGTCCATGTCCCAAATCAGTTTCTTTTCCGGAACCAGTATCTGGACCGGTATAGATATATACCGGCTTTAAACCGGTACATGTCGGTTTAGAACCGGAAAATACCAGGCTATACCATTTTAAACTGGAGATTCCCAGTTTAAAACCAAGGTTGACTGTTTATAAACCGGGATTTTCTCTTAGGCGTGAAGCGAAAACAGGGTTTCGAAAACCTTTCATCCCAGTCCCGGTTTTCTAGAAGCTGAAATCGGGATATACAATTTTTTCTTCTTTCGGGGAACCGATACCAATAAAAATGTCGGTTTAAATCGGGATATACCACATTCGACCGGAGAATCCGGTTTCAAACCGAGTTTTAACGATTATAAACCGGGATAACGACCAACTTTCGATCTTTAACAGCAAATCAGCAATTATACACTAACCAATTAACTGAATGATAACTTATATCTATATCTATATATTTTTATATATATAATAAGCTTGAGAATTGAGAATAGAAATCTTGACCTCGTTCTGATCCCAGAGACCGTCGAACTTCACGGGCTCACCTGACGCTGTGAAAATGGTGACCTCGCCGAGAACCTCCGCGACGTCAAATCCGGGATCGGAAAAAGCTCCTCCCACAGCGGCGGCGACGACACGTCGTTTCGGAGCGAGACTCCTGGATGATAAAGGCGACCGAACAGCGCAGGAACACGAAGGCGCGTGGGTATTACGCGACGGCACGGGTGACGGAGGTTTGGAGCGGACGGAGGACGGAGAGAAAGTGGAAGGGAAAAAGGGTGGAGGCGCGTGAATCCCACGCGCGGAGTATAGAGAGTGAGCCATGGGTTTTTGGGGTTTCGAATCGAGAGCTCGAACGTGAATATTATCCGAATTTAGTGGAGTCAAAGTGTATGTAAAACGACAATCGTTTATCGTTAAAACGACAAAGTCTTGTTTCATTACCTCTCAAGTCATGTTAATATGATGAGGAAACTTTTGGGTATTTATACCGCTGATAACATCAACTTTTATAATGATGCACGTCGTGGTCCTCACATGCATTTGTATTTGAATTTGAAGAATCAAAAGCTCATTAGTCATTACCAAGCAATTCTATATTTGGAGATTTTTTCTAGCCCTAAGCTTTTTGCTTGTCTGCTCATATTTACATCATTATAATTACGATGCGGCAAAAGTACCTCGTGTTTTACACAAAGTGGCAGAAGTTTCCAATTTTTCTTTTCCATGGCGTATTTTCCCAATATCATCAGATAATAACTGCGAAAGTGATGCCGATTCTATAGCTCGATAATATTTTCTTCATTTATTTCACAATATTATGCTTTTATGACGATTGAATAATTAATTTACGGTTGCATGCTTTCTTGCCTTTTTTGGATGTTGTTTCCAAATTTCATTTGATTGTGCTCTCTTATATTATAGAGAACGACATTTGTATTGGGCAGTAGTTGAATGATTAAAAAAAATGAGCTATTAGCTTGTTCAAAGAAAATTCATTGTTCTTGTATTTCGTTCTACATCAATTGGTATCAGAGCCAACCGTTTCTGCGCAGATGGCGCCGAAGAAACGGGTCGTTCAAGATCCATTAGTGGACGAGTTTTTGAGGCGTGAAGATTTCGACGGATTATATGCGCAGATGGAGTTATTGAGCCGACAGATGCATGTGATGTTGCAACATCGATCAGAACATCAAAATCCGCGCGATGAATCCGGCACTGAGGACGGTCGCGAGAGTCCATTCGAGCGGAATAACGGAGGCTACGGTCACGAGATGCGTCAACGTGAGGATAACGGAGGCTACGGTCACGAGACGCGTCAACGCGAGGCGGCTTCAGATTTCGCATGGTGGGAAGCGGCGTTCAAAGTGGATATCCTGAAGTACAACGAGTTTGTCGACGATGAGGCGGAGTACGTCAAGATCTACGATGAACCTGTGTACGATGAGTACGACGAAGCCATTTACGACGAATCTGTGTATGATGGGGCGAAATACGCCGCAGCCGTCTACAACAAGGCCGTGTATGGCGTCGACGTGTCCGTCGAGACTGTGTACGACGAGGTCGTGTATGACAACGCGGAAGGTTACATGATCAGGCAAGAGGAGGCTAAGTGTGATGAGGCCGCGCATGAGGAGGTCGAGTATGACGAGGAAGAAACCGAGAGTCACACGAGTATGTCCCTCATGGTTCACATCCCATTTTCGGCCACAACAAAGACGGTAGATAATGTTTGGGTTACAAGCAAGGCAACGACACAGCCGCACCAAGTGGGCCAAACAAGTTTCAACAGGTTACAATTCTCATGTTTCGGTTCGAGATCGACGTAACAATAGCCGAAATAGTTTTTGTCTTGGTCTCAGAGGAGCTACACAACAAAATGTCCGCATGTCTTCTCGGCGAGTTATTCGACAAAAGCCACCAATATGACGACCGCATGATCAACCTCAATGCGCCACCCGATTTCACTTACGACAACACGCCTAAATAAATTCGCGGACGAATTTTCTCAACCACGGGAGAATGATGCCGATTCTATAGCTCGATAATATTTCCTTCATTTATTTCACAATATTATGCTTTTATTTGCTTTTATGATGATTGAATAATTAATTTACGGTCGCATGCTTTCTTGTCTTTTTTGGATGTTGTTTCCAAATTTCATTTGATTGTGCTCTCTTATATTATAGAGAACGACATTTGTATTGGGCAGTAGTTGAATGATTAAAAAAAATGAGCTATTAGCTTGTTCAAAGAAAATTCATTGTTCTTGTATTTCGTTCTACATCAGAAAGTTACCTAAGTTTTTCCATAAAATTTCATCCTTATATTGTTAAAAGAAAACGATAAATTGGCAAATGTAGGAGGTAATGGAGATCTACGTTGCTTATCAATAATTGGAATAGGCCTGCCTCTACAATGCTTATCAAACATTTGGATTTGGTACTTAATTTTGTCACTATTATCCAATTAAAAAATATTGGGTGTTTATGCCGCTTTAATTTAGGTATTTTCAACTTTTTGAAAATTTAATTTATGTTTTTAATTACTTTGGTCTATTTATATTGAATGACAAATGGTAATGATAATGATTTTTAAATTGCAATATGTTGCATTCTTTTAATTTTTTTAATATTACTAAAATTTAATATATCTTACAAATCTATATATATATAAAAGCAAAATCACAAGTGATGACATGGCGCAACACAAAACTAAAGAATCAAGATTCTTATTTTCTCAGATTTTTACTTTTTATTAATAAAAAAAATATAATTCATTCTATAGTGATGAAGATGACTCATTTAATTGCAGTGTCTCATTTTAGTATTAATGCTTCATTTTGACGAATGCTTTTGCTATTCCTTACTGGAGTTATCATGTCTCACTATTGCTCCATTAGTAACATGGATCGAGTAATTAAAAATTGACGATCCAACTATTTCCAACACTAATATGTTACACTATAGCATTAGGTCCGTATCCTCATTTATTACACCACTCTCTCTCTATGGTCTTACTAGTTAAAAATATAAAGGTACATATGTCGATATTCACGTTGTCTATTTACAATATGATGAAATTCAACGGAGAAAGAAAATAATGAATTGGAAATTAACTTTCACTGCTACAATATTATAATATTATATGATGATAATTAGAACTTCCACTACGGAAAAATATAGTAACTTTTGGTGCAATTTTTTTTAGACTTTGACTGCTATTATATGTAAAGCATTGTGTACTTTTATCGCTATTATATATTCCTTATACCATTTTCAACACTGTCTTATACATGGCAAGGTTTAAAATGTCGCTTGCCGATGTCGTTTCGCATTTTCCGTTTTACGGATATATCGCTTGCCGATGGGTATGTCGATGGGCAAATCGTAAAAAAAGGGCATGCCGCATGCCGCATATACCGCATTTTTCGCATGGGCATACCAATTGCCGATGAGGTTTTCGACGGATATTTGGTAAAAATATTTGAGTATTTAAGCAAGATATTTATATAGGTTCAAAACTACATATTTAATAAATATAAGACATAATTGTGTACAACAAACACATTTGTAACTTAAATATGTAGGTGAAATGTATAATATTAAGTCACTTTATTAGTTGAAGTGTATAATATTAAGTCAAATTATTATGTGAAGTGAATATGTATGTTAATTAAGCGTGTAATATTAAGTGAATATGCATATTAATTGTATATGTATGTTAACAAATTTAATATTAGTTGAAGTGTATAATATTAAATGAATATGTATATTAAGTGTATATATATGTTAGGTGAAGTTAATATGTATGTTAAGTGTATAATATTATTTGAAGTGTATAATATTAAGTTAAATTATTAGGTGATCGTGTATAATTATTTTTGTCGAAAGTTTAATTGGTATTTTTGTCGAAATCTACCAAAAATATGATTTTGTGCGAAATTCCAACCATTTTTCGCAATTTTTACTCACAAAAACGAAAAACGATATTCCACCCACGTGCCCATGCGAATTTCGCGAAAAATGGTAAAAATCCAGCGAAACGAAAGGGTTTTCCTTTCGCATATCCTCGAAAAACGAAAATCGGTCGATATTTCCATGGAAAATCGGGAAATTTAACACCTTGATACATGGAATCTGTAGTTTTTTTTGGCAATATGATTTGATTGGCCAATATTAAATCCCTCTTGTAATATCATTTTCAGTCTTTTAACTAGGGCTGAAACCGGGTCCAAAACCCGGTTTTTTTTTTTTAATAAAAAAAATCCGGAACCCGAACCCGGATTTCCGGGTTTTCACTTTTAAAACCCGAAACCGGATTTTTAAAGGAAAAACCTGGAAATCCGGGTTCGGGTAATTACCCGGTTTTAAAATTAAAACCTGGATTTAAAACCACCCGAACCCGAATTTTATTCGGGTTCAGGTTTCAAATCCGGTTCCGGGTTTTTACCCGATTTTTAACCCGGAAAAAAAAAACAATTTAAAAGCATAAAAAATAAAAAAACAGGTCTAAATATCACAATAATCCAAACACAGCAACAAGTTTATCCAAATAACAACAAACCGTAATCAAAATAGACACAACAACAAATTCAAATTCCGGTGACAACAGACACGTCCAAGTCTTCAAGCGTCGTCGACTGTAATTAACAAAATCATAACTGTAATCACTGTAATTAACAAAATCACAACAAAACAAATACAGAATGTAATCACTGTAATTAACAAAATCATCAGGATTCCAAGCTTCAAAATCATCACTGTAATTAACAAAATCATAACTGTAATCAACGAAATCAATCAGCAATAAGAATAATAAATCCCTAAATCCTTAATTCCCTAAATCAATCAGAACTGTAATCAGTAGAGTAGAATGAATCAGTAAGAATGAATCCCTAAAACCCTAAATCCTTAAATCCCCAATAAGAATGAATCAGTAGAATGAATCATCAACCCCAATCTCATGTACACATGCAGATATCTTTTTTACCTTAAATCGATGGACAGATTTCACAGATTTCGTCGAGGCGGGGGCGCTGAGCAGAGTCGAGACGGCGAGATGGCGAGAGGAGCTGAGCAGAGTCGCGACGATGAGAAGGCGAGTAGATGAGAGAGAGACAGAGGCAAGAGCGAGACGGCGAGCGAGGGAGAGAGAGAGCAGAGGCCTGAGCGAGGGAGAGAGAGCAGGGTGAGAGCGAGGGAGAGAGAGCAGAGGCAAAATGAGAAGAGAAATGAAAGAAATATGAAACCCTAGCTTTTTGTCTATGATGTCGTTTAACCCTTTAATTGATTGAGTACCCAATGTCATTTTTTTTTTATCAAACTATTACTTAAAAAATATTATAATTAAAATTAAATATTTAATTAAAAATCCGGGTTTTAGTAACCTACTAACCGGGTTTCGGGTTTTATAACTCAAAACCCGGAACCCGGAACCGGTTTAATCCGGTTGCGGGTTTTTTAAAATTCGGTTTCGGTTTAACCTGGTTTTAATTCGGTTTCGTTTTTTTAAAACCGGATTCGGTCCGATTTCGGTTAAAAATCCGCATTTTCGGGTTTTATGCGCAAGCCTACTTTTAACGATGGCAAGATGTATGAAAAATAAAACCAGTGAAGATACAAAAAATTAAATTGTCCAATATATATATATATATATAATCGGATGAAATATGGCCAATGACATATAACAATAAATTACAACATTACGTCATCGTTTAAGGAGTGAGAGGGAGTGAGCTTTCCATTAAATACTAGTGATTTGATCATACGATAAATGAAATGAAGCAAATGCCCATTTGTGACTCAAGGTTTCAAAAAAATGTCCAAACCTATTTTTGGTAATTAAAACCACCAACTAATAAAAATATTGACCAATTTGCCATTCCTTTTTTTTTTTTGACGTGTAAATAATTAAAATATCAAAAAATCCATAATTATTCTAATTAATTTAAACAAAATAAATCAGTTTCCTTAAATATAGGTTACGTATTGACTTAAGAATCAAATATTTATTTGAAATTCAGTATTGAAATATAATTCTTTCCTTAAACATAGGTAAGTCAGTATTCACTTTTTTTACGATTTTATTCAAAATTCAAATTTTATTTGCCATCTTTTTTTGCTGAAGCATCTTTGATTGCTAACACGATCCATTGAAAACCTTATTTGGATCAACTGAAAGCCCTCGTTGCAGTAATACAAACACATTGGTGAGTATATTTCATTTGTCATTATAGTTCTTATTCACTTTTGGCCTCATGAGAACGCGTGAAATCATTCCTTTGAAATACTTTGTTCTCTCATTTTACTCTGTAATCATATTGTAAACTTTTATTCGATGTTAGTAAACTTATAAGACGTATATACTATTTCGTAATTTAAGTTACGAATTTTTAATAGAAAATTCCAATATTTGTAACTGTAATTTAAGTTACGAATTTTTAATAGATTCATCATTGTATTCGTAGTTTCAATTACGAATTATAATAGTATTGGTTGAAGGTAAGTTACGAATTGGAAGTGTAATTTAAATTACAAAATTTTAAATTAATTCAGTATACTTATAACAGTAATTTAAATTACGAATTTATAAAAGAAAATTCCTTCATTAAATTCGTAGTTTCAATTACAAATTATAATAGTACGTAACTGTAATTTAAGTTACGAATTTATAAAAGAAAATTCCTACATTGTATTCGTAGTAATAGTAAGTTATAGGTTACGAAGTTATAATTGTATAATAATTATAATTAAAGTTACGAAAACACTATACGTGTAATTGTAATTGAAAAAAATATCATTATACTTACAAAACTGTAATAGCAGTTACAAAATTATCATTATAGTTACGAAAAATATCATTTCGTAATTATATTTACGATTATGTAAGATCACAGAACGCCACGACCTCGAGCATTTGACAGACATTCAATCGAACATCTTGCGCGCATCTTTCAAGCTTCCACAATCTCCACACATTCCGATCAAACTCTCGCAAAATTCATGAACCGATCAAAACCAGAACGCTTCACGAACTCATGAACTCGCTTTCCGATCTCCAAAGACTTTGAATCCGTATATCAATCCAAGAGAGCACGAAATACCTTGCGATCAGTTGAAACGCCTTGGCTCATGAAGCTCAAAGCCTCTTCGACCTTTCCCTCCGAGCAGAGAGCCATCAGATCCACGTTCTGCCCGGAGCTGATATGTACGTTTTGTCGTCGTCTTGCAGCTTCCGGTGAGGCTTCTCAGTGGCGGTAGGGTGAAGACGATCGAACAATCGGGGAGAGAAGAGAGAGGTTGTCGACTAATTTTGGAGAGAAAGAGAGATAATGAAAAGTTAAAATAAAAAGAGGTTTAGACATAATTGCTGCAATTATTTTAAATTATTTTTTTCCTAAAAAATAACATAATATTGTAATTAAGAGGTGGAAGTTGTCAACCACAATTATAGGAAAAAAGAATTTCGAAATTAAAATATATAATTAATAATAATTAAACAAAAATTAATATTAATAACTAATATTAAGGGTAATATGGTCCAAACAAAATTTTTAGTGGGTATAAATTAGTTTTATGAAACTATATGGGCATTTCTTTTAAATTTTATGTGTTTTTTGAGCATTTTGTCGGTTTTTTCTTAGAAAATATTGATATCATAATTGATATTACTATTTAGGGTTGACTGTGATATGATAAAGAAGTTACTATATCTAGGTTTAGGGTTTGGTATGATCACATGCATGTAACTTACAGCCCATTATTAACTTCTACAAAAAGATATCTCATCACCACTAATTTTTTATGTTTTAAGAGACATAAGTATATCTTGAACAAGAAAAATATGGTATTTTTACTTGATATGTTCGAATGATATTTGTATCAGAATTAAAACAAATATAGTATCATCATGATTCCTCTCTCTCTCTCACAGACATGAACTGGTTCTCATTATTTTCTAGTTGGCTCTTCACTCGGTGGAATCATCTCTCTCTCTCTCTCTCTCTGCTTCACATCAAACATCAAAAAACCTGAAGAGAAAAGGTAGGATCTTTGAGGGAAAACTTCAATTTAGCGAGCAAAGCTTAAAGATCTTCACTTGCTTTCAATTTTGAAGCTTCTTTAGTCTTCTTTCTCTCTCTCTGTTTGAAATCTGAAAAGAGAGAGAAGAGAAGATTGAAAAGTGTATCTATATAATACAATGCTGAAAACATTATAAACTATCCTATTCTAATACTCTCTCATACACAGCTTTTTGAGTGTTCATCAACAATGGCGAGCGTAGATCCGGCCATTTTCTCTCCAAACTTTCCAAGCTTCTTGGTCGTATTTCGAGAGCAGCAACTTCCCAACAGACTTGTGAGCAATTCTTCTCTGCTTTTGATTATTATTTCTTAGGGAGTATTATTTCGAATTAATTATACTTTTACATATAATCAAAGGTTCTTTAGTAAAATATTCAATAATTGAACCAATCTATCTTAAATCATTTTATCATATTACTTTTCGCACTTGTGTTTGGGACCTTGGGTTTGACAGCGCTTTAAAGTGCTCAACTTTCACAAATGCATAAAAAGTGTGTTTGTGTATATATATATATTGCCATGTATCATATATGTCAGTACTTGTGCATTTTTGGAGCCAAATATTAGATTTTTGTTTCTGCCACATACATATATATATCTATATATATTATATAATACGCAAACATATTTTTTAATTTGTCATTTGTGTGAGTTTGTGCCGTATAATTTACATGCGCACAGATGGCCTGCCCGTCCCACATTCAGACGGGCCAAGGGCAGTCCATTCCCGGGTTGGACCTGGACATAGGCTGTCCAACCCGCAACATCAATCTTCTTAGGCGGGAAAATGTGCGCCCCCAGTCTAAGGACGAGCAATCCTTCCTAATTTATTTAATTATAAATTATTTCTATTTTAAAAGAAATTAAAAAATGGTGAGCGGGTCTTGGGCGTGGGCTGCCCACAATCCGCCAAGACTATGTCCAAACGGGTCGTTGGTGCGGGGATCTGCCTGGACAACACTACTTTTATACGTCATCATGTATATATTCAAGATGGCCATTTGAGTTTTTCAGCCATACATATATATATATATATATATATATATATATATATATATATATATATATAAACATGTTTTGTTATTTTTCATTTGTGTGTGTTTGTGCTTATATATGTATGTTATATTTTCATTGAGCTGTCTCTTGGTGCTAATAGTGCTATATAGATAAACATGATTTTCTTTGTTTTTTGTTTTGCATTTTTTTCTTCTTCAGATTATTCCCCAAAAGATTGTGAGGAAATGTGGAAGCAGTTTCGGAGATGACGTGCTGCTCAAGCTTCCCTGTGGCAAAGAGTGGAAACTTGGTTTGACCAAATCCCGTGATCGTGTGTTTATCGACAAGGGTTTGGTTGACTTTTTGAAGCACTACAGCATAGGCATAAATAACTTATTAGTTCTGAAATACCAAGGAAGCTCCGAGTTTAACGTCGTCATATTCGACGCGACAACCACGGAGATTAATTATGATTTAACTCCGAAAGATTCAAGCTTCGTCGCCGCAGTTTATGATCGAACTCTTCTTACCAACAGAGTTGTGAGCAAATTCGTTACTCATCTTTTGTTTTTATAGTTAGATTCAAATGTTGTAATGATTTAATGTAGAAAAGAAGAGTGTAAAATAATCAGTGTGATCTTGGATCAGTATCATAGGCTTGTATATTGAAAGAAGAGTGGACAGTGTGATCTTGGATTGTTTTATAATCATTTGTGTGTGTGTTTGTTTATATATCATCGACTTATATATATATATATATATATATATATATATATATATATATATATAGTACTCATTTTATTTGTTGTTCCAGATAATTCCGAAGAAGATTTTGAAGAAGTGTGGAACCAGTATCAGAGATAACGTGTTGCTCAAGCTTCCCTGTGGTTCGGAGTGGAAATTAGGTTTAACCAAAACAGATGAAGGAAGAGTCTACATAGAGAAGGGCTGGGTTGAATTCTCAAAGCACTACTCTATTGGAAAATGGTATTTGTTGAGTCTGAGATATGATGGAGATTCCCGATTCGTAGTTGTCATATTCGATACCACCGATATGGAGATTGATTATCCGTTGATAAAGCGCGGAGAAGAAGAAATGATAGCGGCAAGCAATGACGAGGACGAGGATTCTTACACCTCTTTGTCGAGCCCTAGCGAGAGAGACGATCCTCCATCTCGGTCACGCAAGGGAATATTGAGAATAGGTCATAGTGGAGATTCTCGCGGGGAAGGTTTAGCATGCCCATTTTCGAACTTTGAATCAACAGGAAAAGGTAGTTTCAAAATGACTGATGGCGGTTCTCGCAAATTTATAGCCGAATTACTAATTCAATGGTAAATTGTTTGTGGGGTTTGCAGGTAAGGGGGCTCTGATAGAGACCGATAGCGGTAGCGATGGCTATGATGATTACGATGAAGATGAGGTTGATGACGACGATGACGACGATGATTACGATGAAGATGAGGTTGATGATGACGACGACGACGACGATACTTATGAGCCTCCATCATCGTATTGTCGACCCGATCATGGGAGTATGAGAAAAGGTACGTACTAATTCACAACCCTATGACATTTGAAAGCTTATAGATGAAGAAATAATTCTCAACTCGTTGGATTCACATTGACGTCATGTTTGTGGGTTTTGCAGGTAGGACGATTAATTTGACCGATTGCGATAGCGATAGCGATGATGGTCATACGTACGAGCGTCCTCTGCCGTGTTCTCGAACTTGTAGGAGATCGATTTTTGAAGAAAAAAGAGCTATGAGAGGTAATGTCAATACTCGAGATTAATGTCGATACCCGAGATTATAGCGCCCTATACAAGAAATTCCTTTGATTTTTTCTCTTTATGTTTTTGCAGGGAAGCAGCCTGCGAGCAATAATGACGACTTTCGTGATTTTAGGCCTCGGTGTACTAATTCGCGACACTTGAGTCCTCAGGCTAGAGAAACTCCGCAATCTTTGGTTTTCCGGCCCCATAAGGGAAAGCCAACAGGTCATTCTAATGGCAACACTCAAGATTATATTAAAACCAAAATTCCAAACTTTATTTATTCACAATAGTGTATTGTTTGTGGGTTTTACAGGGAAGCACTTTTCGAGCGAAAATCATGCCGGAGAGAGCTCTGATGCCGCTTTTCGGTTGAGCTTGGAAGAAACGGCACGAACTACGAAGAGAGCCAGCAAATTCAAATCTAAGTATCCATCTTTCTTGCATGTCATTCAAGCTTCGGATGTTCAAGCACGGGGTTGTGTGGTAGGCTTTCGCTAATATCACAGGATCACAAAAGAATATTTCTATAATTCATAGAGACTAGTAATATATTGTGCTAAAAATTGCATATGGGTTTGCCACATTATAAAACTAAAAATATATATAGTAAATAAAATAAATTTTTAATTTAATTTTACTAAACTAATAAACCATAAATCGGTAAAATCAATAATCGGCTGCGGTTTTATATTTAATAAGAATCGCAACCGATACCACATGTTGATTTTACTTGCTATAATTGATTTAAAAATATTGAAAATGCGGTATGGTAATAGAGAATTCATAAATTCAGCTCTTGGTTTTAAATTCGGTTTGCGGTTTCTTATATGTCGGCGATGAATCAATGATCGATTCTCTTGTTTTGGTGTCCCTAAAGACTGTGCCTGGGGAATTCGCCACGTTGCATATCGGCCTAAGTAAGCACGTCGTCTTCAAATCTCCCGATCAGACGACTTGGTCCGTCAACTACAATCGTCGGTGTGAGCATTCAAGGCCAAGATTCATGGGAGGGTGGTTAGATTTTGCAAAGGCGAACGGCTTGAGCAAAGGCGACGTTTGTGTCTTTGCCATCACCAAATCAAACGAGACAATCTCCTTTGAAGTTTCGTTTTTCTACAAAAATGGAATCACAGTTAGTCATTCCGCTACAAAACCAGGCAAACACCGGCCCATTGGATGTGTATTTTTTCTTATAAGTTCTTTCTCTACACACACAATTATAAATCCATTTTCCTAATTCGTGTAGGAAGAAAGTCGAAATCACCGGCTGCTGATGAGCAAATCGAAAACCCGTCCTTTGCGGTGTATATGCACCCGACGTATTTGAGGAGAATTTCTCGTTTGGTAAGTTTTCTTTAATTCACATGCAAGTTTATGAAATTTTAAAGGTAAAGCTTAGTCCCAAAATTCGGTTTAATTTCTGAATTTCAGGCCCATTTAAAAAAATGGTCTTTTAACGGGGAACAGAGACCGGACATTGGCACAAATTCGCGTTCTGGATTTCAACCCTTAGAATTTTCAACGCGGGAATTAATTAATTATATTTTCTGTTCAGAGAATACCGGCTGAATTCGCTCAGACATATCTGAAGACAAATCCTCGTGAAATACGGATTCGTGATTCTAACGGTAAAGTTTGGTCTCTCCGATACGAAGTGAATTTTGAATCAAGCAAAGTGAGACAACATCCCCAGACACGGTATGAACTCTTCGATGGCTGGTCTACGCTCAAAAAAGAAATTGGTGTGAAAGGAGGCGATATATGCAATTTCGAGCTAACAAATCAAGAACATTTATTGTTTGACTTACACCTCGTTAAGACTTCTCATCCGGAATATGAACCAATGCATAAAGGTATGAAATGTAACATTTTTATTTGTTTAATCTCTAGCATACGTTCCTAGTTTCTCTAGATCCTCAATAAACAAGACATCCCCAATCGAATTCCGTTTCCATACTTTAATATTTTATGTTTGTATCGTTTTCTGTATTTTTTTTTCAGCTCTTGGACCGAAACGAACCAAACCGTTGCGCAGGGGGAATAAACGCCAACGCCGGAAGAATTGAATCTGCATGATGCATGCACATGATTTCAGAAGAAATTAGTGTCGCTTTGTAATGTTTAGGACTTTAATAGTTGAAGCTGTAATGTTTAGACTTTAATTAATATGTATTATTATCACTAATATTAGAAGACTTTTGTAACTATATGTATCGACGATACTTATGAAGCTATGTAAACCGATGTTTGAAAGCCCGTCGGGGCTTATCAATTGTCTAATTATAAATTGAAAGACCCGGTTCGGGTTCTACATAATCCCGAATCATTTTACCTTAACTGATGGGTTAAATACCCGAAAACTGCCCGAACCGGTTAGCTATCTACTGTCCCGCTATAAATGGCTATTTTTACCCGTGAATACTCAGCTCCTTCAACGCTTCTCCCAAACCAAACGCCCTACAGAGCCAACCCGACTGCACGCCAACCCACCGAAGCAGCATGAGTCTAACCAATCTGTATTATTAGCCCGTACGTTGCATTCGCGGAGCTATAGAATAAAAAATTTAAAGATGGTCATATAGCATGAGACACATTTATATTTATTTTTTCATTAATTAAAGAAATAGCCTGATTAGATAATTAAATTTAAGAAGAATACAATTATAAATTTGTGGTCATATATACATGTATATATAAATTATGAAATTTACTGTATTGTCAAGCTGGACAGTGGTCATACAATTTATAAATAAAAAATATTTTTTTTAGCTTAACTATGTAAAGTCTAAACTATAATTTAGGCGCATGAAACCCGCGCCCGGCAGTATTCTATCGTAATCACTTCCCGTTCCAGCAACTACTGTTAATAACTTAATATAGGGATTTATTTAACCAACTATTTTTTACCACCGAAAAATAAGTACTCTCGGAATTTCAATTTTTTTTTACCACTTTAAGGAATTGATAATCCAAATCCGTATTTTATCAGGTTCCAACTCCTTATAATGATAATATTTAAATAAATAAAAAACTTATTTCATTATTACAATGAAAACCTGTTTAAATAATCTATGACAATAGTCCATACTAATCCTGAATTTATAATGAGAAAAAAAAAAAAAAAACTCAAGCAATTTCATTATATCCATGTATAAAGTCTAGAGATATATCATAATATTTTATAAAAAATGATTATATAAAACACATTAAATATGGTTTTACACCTTCATCATAAAACACATATGGTCCCATGCAGAGTCAAAGTTGCCAACTAAGCAATTCCATAAATGGAGGTTCTGTAACTCTAGTTTTTGCGGTTTCACGTGACACATTTTCCTTCAATTTATATTATTAGTGCCCAAAACTTTGAAAATGATTTAATTTTCACCTACATTTTGTATCTCTCTCAACATAAATTCTATGGTTTGATGTGTGAAATGGTTGGGAATAAATAAAAACTGGACATATATTATGAGTCAATGAAAGAAATGTCTACGTGCATATAAGAAAACGACATTGTTAAGTGAAGAATAGGGGCATACATGAAAACGACATACATCTGCAAAACGACGTATGTTTTGCAAATGCGACATTGTACTGCAATTCATATGATCAAAACATATCACCATTTTGCCGTTCTCTTAATATCATTCCATAATTTCTAACCCATTAAATCTCAAGCCAAAAACAAAAAAATATACATAAGTATTAAAGGGATATGTAAATGTTGTTACATAATTGAAACTCATGTGCATAAGTGATAAGTACCGAAAAGAGCTACACTTTATATAGTTTAATTGATAATAATTGTGAGATTATTAGAATAAAGCTATGGTAATTACGCTAATTATGTCAAGAAACACGCTTGAGAGTACTCCTTGTAATTTTACCTAATTGATTTGGATTTAGCTTGATTTTATTTGAATTGATTTTATTGTGATACTTTTTCAGGAAATAAATAAAACAAGGAATACTTTTGGAGCAAATAACACAAAGATAAGTCAAAGGGATGATAGAGCAAATATGAAGAAATCGAATCTTGAGGATAAGAGCTATACACGATCAGTGCAATTAAATCTCAACAAAATTGCAACCATCTCACACGTGTACAAGGGCTATGGGAAAGGAAACAACCAAAGCATAAATCAAGGAGAATCTGCCAACCGAATACATCACATTCCAATACTATATAAATACAAAGCCATGGTGTTCGAGGGAGGCATTCGACGCACAGAGAACAGAGAAAAGAGTTTAGGGTTAAGTTCTAATTTTCTTCATCTAGCTTGGAGTTATCATGTCAAGCTCCGGCTAAGACTCGCGAGTTAGCTACGGATGAATTTTATTGTTTAGTTTTTCTGTACCAAGTTTCAATGCAATTTTTATTCTTGATTCAAGTATTGATATGTTCAAGTTGTTTAAGAGTTTATTAAATTATGCGTTTCTATTATACATATAATTCTAGTCATGCTCTTATTATGTGGATTTTATTATGCATGAATTCTATAGATTTCTTCAAACCTTTTTCATATCAAGACATTATTTTAGGTGAAAATTTAGGCATTGAAATTGGTATCGCATTAACGACACAATAAAAGGATTCCCGAAGCTAGCCGTTCTCTCATATATTCTCATTGTTGAATTTAAATATTTTTCTTCTCTTTAAAAATCAATTATTTTTATTCTTCTCGTTTCTTTTAACGTTTGTTCTTGGTGAAAGTTTCTCTTAATTTTTGCTTCCTCGTGGATACGACTCCGCTTTCCTTGTGCTACACAACGACCGCTTAGCGAGAGCACTTTTTGAGCGTGATCAATAAGTTAATCGAGGTTGATATATTACTCTAACACGCTCTAGAATTAAAAACAATATTTAAATGTCCAGAAACCGACTATTAAATATCGGTAAACCCATCCAAATGTCCAATTTTATATTATAGTAATATTTATTAAAAAAAATGTGATATTTATAATTATTTGATATTATAAATAAAAGTGAAAGTTAAAGTATTTTATATTTTGTTTTAAAAATAATATTCTGAAATTTTCTCCTAAAATTCAAATTTTAAAGGGGTTCCACAAAATATCACATAAAATTTTAAATTTTAAATCTTTAGGGACTCGCAAAAATGTCACTTCAAATTTATCATCTGGTTTTTCGCAAGTCTTACAAACAACAAGTTAGAAAAGATATAATTTTAAGAAATTTAGAACATCCAATACCTCATTATGCTCTATTTAGATATTAATTAGACAAATCAGATTCTAAAGAATATAAATTTTTATTGTAATTTTACAGATTTCATACCTAAGAGCCAATTCTGTGAGTTTAAGCTTGACCTGGTTCAACAAGCCCTAGTAGAGATTTCCCCATCAGGAATTTTTCCACCAGAGATCTCCCCACAAGAGCTTCCCCTGGCAGAGAAGGGCCCGAGCAGAAATGCCCGCCCCGGACAGAAATGGACCCTAGCAGCTCTGCTAGGAACATACGACCAGAAGTCACCGGAACCCATTCTAAAAGGTGCCAAACTTGAAGAGCAAGTTTGGAGATTTGATTTGATTTGGTTTCCTGATTCTGTTAGGATTCAAATGTAAATTGTAAAGATTTGATTGAGTCTATTTTGGGAAGTTTAGCTAGGGTTTTGTTTTTTTGTCCCCTATAAGTTTACTGTTAGTCCTTTATTTTAAATCTCTTTCCTTTGTATTTGTTGGCATTCGACATTAATCAGAGAAGTTTTTCTCCCAGCTTTGTTTTCTCTTTCGTTGTTGTTCTTCGTGCTTTTCTCTTGGGAGATCCAAAGAATTGGAACACACAATTGGTATCAGAGCGAAGGTGCCAAAGAAGATGTCGTCACCAAGCGAATCCACCGGAGGAGAGTTGACGATGGCGACGAAGATCGGATCAAAGGAAAGAAACGTGACGTTCCATTATCCGATGCTCATGAAGAGCAATTACTCGGTGGGGGCGTTGAAGATGCGGGTGAATCAACAGACGCAAGGAGTTTGGGAGGCTATAGAAGGCGGCGATGTCGAAGGGCGCACAGAGAGGATTACACTCGCCGCCATCTATCAAGGAGTTCCGGAAGATGTCCTTCTCACGATCGCCGAGAAGGATTCCGCCAAGGAGGCGTGGGAGAAGCTAAAAACCATGCTCATAGGTGCAGACCGCGTCCGAGACACAAAATTCAAAACCTTGAACAGTAAGTTCAAGGTTCTTCGAATGAGGGACGGCGAGTCAATTGATGACTTTTCTATGAAACTCACGTCTATTGTGACCGGTATCCGCTCGCTAGGAGACAAGGTGGATGAAACCACTGTTGTCAAGAAATTCCTCAGAGTCGTGCCACACAGGTACATGCAGATCGTTGTTGGACATATGTGTCCTTAAACAAGATATTTTATCCATTTGTAAAAGATTATGACAAGTCGTTGAATAAAGATGATACTTATTATGATAATCTTATTATAGTTTCTGGTAGAGTAAAATAGAATGTTTGATCCTTAGTTCATAAAGGATGCAATTATGAATTATTATCACAACAGAGTCAATGTGAAGAAGAATTAATAATCATAATAAATGAACTTAAAATGTCCGTGACCTGATTAACTGGGTGGGAGCCCATTAATCGTACAAGGTCATTAATGTGACTAAGTGACAATCCTATTCTGGATTTTGTGTGTGTCACACTCACTAGAAGTGCATTAAGTATGAAGTGTCTTCATACTGGACTGAACCTAACTTAAACTCCGGAAGTTATCATATAAGACCGTCACTGATAACTTGGAGTTGAGTCACTAGTAGATGATCAAATGGATATTCGATCTAAGTCCTGAGTGATCTTGAGTCTGAGCTGCTGGCTTGATTGTTCTTTGATTTAACTGTTAAAGAACACAATATATTACCGTTGTTCCCAACACTATTATTTTGGGAACATGATAGTCAGCAGTAAGGGTAGCTTGGTCATAGACATGGGCATCACACAGCTCTCTTCAGAGTCATGATGATTCACTTGATTGTCGGTGGTGAGAAGTGAGAAATACCCGTGCGCAACTTATGAATCGAAACCATAAGTGGGTTACTCATAATATTACTGACTGAGTCAAGGATGAAAATGCAATGAGGGGCATAACGGTAGAAACCGCCTGCTCGTGTGTGGATCATCAAGTGAAAGATCAATAACCCGAATTTGATTGTATCAATGGACACCCTGCTGTTATAAAGGGAATAATATATACCGTATCACTAAAGAGTGCAGCCTCGGGTCTATAGTGGAATCACTTCGAGGTTTGACGAACAACTAGCAGTTCGTTGGAGCTTAAGTGATACGGGTCCATGGTCCCTAGGATAGCTCCGTAACGGATGATACGTACGTGATTAAGATACATTCTGGATAATGTTTAATCATTTGGCTTGACTTATAAAACTGAAAAGTCTGTGGTAGACGTCAGATAGTTTTATCGTTAGCGTGGCAAAAGTACCATATTTTGGTACACGAAATTAACTGATAAAAGAAAGTTAGAATTTAGATTTTCTATCAGAGCCATGTTGTTGGAAATTAAATTCTAAGTAACTTTGCTTTTTGAACCAAGTCATTTCGACTTACGGTTAGTGATTTATGGATTTTCTAAGTTTGTGATCGGTTCGATAAACTTTGAAATTAAATCACATGTCACGAATTTAAATGATGGTGTGGCACCATGACATTTTAATGTGTGATATTGAGATCAGGAAATATTAATATAATTTAATTATTTGGATTTAATTATTAATATCTTATTAATAATTAATTAATTTATATTAATAAATAAAAATATATATTTATATGTGTAAATTCGAATTAGAGTTTCATGATATGAAACCCTAGCTAAATTCGAATGGTATGATTTGGTCTTTCCATATTTTCGGCATAAGTACCAAATGTTTTGGTATTTTAGCAAATCCCTAAAATCAATTTAATCCATTGGATCGGTTAGGATTTAATATCATCCGTTGGATTAGGATATTGATAAATTCGAATTTAATAACTTGGTGACCAAGTTTCATTTTTCGAATTTGGTTAATTAATTATATCTGTTAGATCGGTCTAAGATTTAATCTTTACCGTCGGATTGAAAATTAATTAATTATATATATTTATATATTTTTCGAATTATGGTTTAAGGATAAAATCGAAATTGTTTTTATTAAATCTTTTAATATTTGATTTTATCCTAAACTAATTTGATCCATTAGATCGGTTTAAAGATTTATCTTAACCGTTGGATCTAGATAATGATAATTCGAATTTATATATATATATATATATATATATATATATAGATAATTCGAATTTATAAAGATAAGAAGATAGGATTGTATTTTTGATTTTATCCAAATCTTTCTTATTTAATTAAATCCCTAATTAATTATATCCATTGGATTTAGATGAGATTAAATCTGGACCATTGGATTGAGATAATTAATTATATTTAATATATGAAATTCGAAAATTAGGGAGGGAATTTCTCCAATTCGGTTACGGTTTGAGCCTATAAATAGGAGGCTCATTTTACACATATTTCACACCTTTCCCCAGAGAAAAATTCGAGCTCTCCTTCTTCCTCAGGGTCTGCGAATTTTCTCTCTGATCTCTCTTTTCTGGTTCGGCTTAGGAGACTATTTCTCCGGAAGCTTAAAAAGAACCATCGGTTTAAATTTTGCGACGGAGTCCTGCCGGCGAAGCCCACGCTTCGGTACGAGGATTCCAAGAGAATATCCCGGAAGATCACAGGAGTTTCCCTCAGCACCGGCGGAGCCTTGCCCGATTCAGAACGCGCAACCGGAAGTCGTCAATAGAGGTACGGCCTTATGCATTGGGTTAATAAATGAAACCATTTACTGCTTTCTATTTATTTCCTATTATGACTAGATTATTAATAATGATTTATGAATATTAAATTACATACTATTTATCAGATATTGTTAAATGGTTATTATCCGATATCCGGACCGTTGGACGGATAACAAGTTTTTCCGCTTTAAAATAATTTTTTAAATGTTACCCGGGCGGTTCGGAGGTATAATTCGTGATAATTTACACGGAATCCGAGACGTGATTTCCAACAATTGGTATCAGAGCCATGGTTCAAGGATAAATAATTACGTAATTTAATTAATGGGTTTAAGAACGAATTATTTGATGAATAAAATTAATTATTTAAAATTGAAATTTTGAATTTCTAGATATTTTAAATATTAATTTAAGATAAGAAAGTTACCCGACCCGAATAATCGGACGGGTGGTTGGACCGGGCTGCCCTTGGCAGCCAGCCCGAGAATGGCACGAACAGGGGCTGCCGCTACAGCCCCAGGGAGTTCGCCAGGGCGAAGCCCACGGGTAAGGCCCACGAGCAATGCCCTCGCCAAGACCACTCGGCCAGGGCAAGGGCACCCGTGTGGGCCTGGCGGGCTGGGCGCAGGCCACGCTGCCTGGCAGCGGAATGGGCCTACAGGCCCAGCCCGAAGGGCTCGGGTAATTGCCCTGGCCTACCCGTGGGCTGTCCCCCATTCCACGGGCACGTGTGCCCGGGCTTAAGCCCGGAGGGCCCACGTGCATTTTTTTTATATGGGTCGGATTTTTATTCCGACCCGGATCCCGTGGATTAATTATTAATTATTATTAATGAAATTAATATTTATGAATTAAAATTAATTATGATTAATTAATATAAATTAAAATATGGATGTTATTTTCGGATAAATAACATTGTCTTATTTTAATAAATTCATAAAATTAAATATGGATGTTATTTTATGATTAAATAACATTGTCTTATTTAATGAATTAAAATATGGATGATAATATTCGAAGAATAATATCATTGTCTTATTTTAATATTTCATAAATAATTATTAAAGGGCATTAAAATGTTTAATGATAATTCTTAGAGAATAAGTATCATTAAAATAAAATTATAAATATTCATCATAAATATAATTTGTTATGACCTATTTTCATAACCCTCAAACATAGTGTCTATGTTTAGATCATTATTAATATGTTTATATAGGATAGATATAAATAATAAAGAGTAAATGTTAAAGTGTTAATTATTAGTAGAAAAAATTTCAAATGTACAATCTTGCCTAAGGAAGAGGGAATCAAAAGTGGGGCCGGTTCACCATCCACTTTTGGGTGACCGGTTAGGACCCCTCCCATCGACCTGGAGAGCGTACGGTTTGATCTATCACTACCGACAAAATAATAAACACATTTCTAGGGCTTATTTAAAATTACGCGTCGTAATAAATAAAGCCAAAATATAAACTTTTAATGTGTCATTAATAGACAGTTTATATAATAAGTTTTTATAACTTAGAAATTAAAAACGTTATTTACTAAAAACAATGGCAAGTATAGAATAAAAACCAAAGGTCTCCATTATTACTGTCACAAGGTCTGCTAACCACACCGCCTCGAGTCACCCTAGTGTGTCCATCCCCTAAGGAAGGTGTGCTTGTGGAAGGTTTGACACCGTGATAGTTCCAAAAGAATATGGGGACGGAGGAATCTTGGAAATGGACCGCGAGTCACCCTAGAGTGACCATTCCCTAAGGACGACGTTTCCAAGAGGATCCCGAGAACCGAAAATAATGGGTTAATCTTGCACGGAAGTTGGTGCTTCCCGACCGTGTATGGTGATAGTTAATAATCATAGAGGACTTTGGTAGTTCTTGTTATGAATATTAATTAAGTTTATGACTAAAACTTAGTTTAACCAAACTACACGGTTGATACCGCGAGTCACCCTAGAGTGACCATGCCACTAACGACGACAACGACGTGTACAGTCGGTTAAATATCACGAAATAGTTAAAAGGGTTTATTTAACGTTTTTCCAGAACATGTTTGCATCATGTAACTATTTCAAATAAAATATTTTTCTAAACATTCTACCTATAATAAAGTTTAATAAGTTTCTTTTTCAATGCCAGTTAATATGTCTAAAGCTATTAATGTCACGGATGATGAAAAAGATTCGGTCAACTCTGGTCCTCCATCTGAGTTTGAGCTACTGATATTTGAAGAAGGCAGTGCTTGGTTCAAGTCTGATAATGAATATGAGTTACTCAGTTTCTTATTAGACCAGTATCCAAACAAAAGTCAATCCTTCAAAGATTCGGTACTCAAAGCCTCGATGGGTGAAATTGAGAGACTAATGATAAAGGTGAACAAAGTAACGGCTCTTGTCACTCAAGCAATGTCAAAAGATAACAAACGAAAGACTGAATCGAAAGTTGACCCGGAAGAAAAGAAAGAAAAGTTGGTTTATCTGCAATGTGCTTCCAATGTGGAACAAGGAAGAGAGTGCCAGGTCAGCTGCGATGCAGACTGCACATCAGTTCACAAAAGGGTAAGACCTTTTCTGAATACAAAATTAGTTTTTTATTGGAGAGATCTAAATCTCAGATCCATAGATTAAAATTCTAAACATTGCAAACGTTTTTCATTACAGAAGTTGCTTCTGCTAAGAAGAAAAACAGAAATGGAGCTTTATGCATTGAATGCTGGCTCAAACCAAGAGCAAAGGGGCACACAATGTGCCGAGAACATCTGCGGGCTTGGAGAGGTAATGACTCTTCTGTTAACCCCAAATTTAGTTTTTATTGGAGAGATTCAAATCTCAGATCCATAGATTAAAATACTAACGCTTGTTCATTTTCTTTTCAGGATTCAGCAGGAGCTCTGTTGATGAGAACTCAGCAGGGAACGAAAGCGGCTAGTACTCGAGTGTCTCGAGGAAGGAAGCATGCTTTAAGTTTATATTCGATTTAAGTTTATTGTTATCATTAATTTTGCATTGTTAAAACCTCGATTTATTTTTTGATATTGATTGCATGGAATGATTCTTAATTAATAAAGGTTTTATATGTTTCGAATTATTTTGCAATATCCAGATAAATATAGTGACAATTATTTTTGTTTCATCTATAGTCTTTAATTACTCTAATTGATTTATTTAAATCAAATGTCATTTTAAATCATGATGGTTAATAGAGAATGAAATTAGAGGAAATTATTCACAAATGGGATCTTGTGACAAAGTCACAACGCCGATAACAGTGCCTGTTGTCGAAGAGAGTGCGGAAACCACGGTCCCAAATCAGAACCAAGGGGTACTCAAACGTAGTGGGAGGTTCAAAAGACCTGTTGAGCGCTGCGAACATACCCAGTTGGAATTTCACCTAGCTGTTACAAACACTAGTATTGAAGATCCCATAGGCTACAAGCAAGCTATGGTTGATCCTGATAAGGGAGAATGACAGGAAGCCATGAACCAAGAAATATAATCAATGGATTCTAATGAAGTCTGGGAACTTGTAGAATTACCGGATGGTTTCAAAACCATTGGCTGTAAGTAGGTATACAAGCGAAAGAGAGGAGTGGACGGGAAGGTTGAAACCTTCAAGGCTAGACTAGTGGCAAAGGGTTTTACCCAGAGGGAAGGTATTGATTTCGATGAGACCTTCGCTCCAGTCGCTAAGTACAAGTCCATCCGGATTCTCATGGCCATAGCCTGTAGTCTCAATAACGAGATTTGTCAGATGGACGTCAAAACCGCCTTCCTGAACGGGTACATTGACGAAAACATCTATATGGACCAACCAGAAGGGTTCGTGCAACAGGGTCAAGAAGGGAAGGTTTGCAGATTACTCAAATCCATCTATGGATTGAAGCAAGCTTCCAGATTCTGGAATCTAAGGTTCGATGAAACCATCAAAACCTATGGATTCATTCAAAACGTCACTGAGGCCTGCATTTATAAGCTCAATGACGAAACCGTGGAAATTTTTCTTGTTCTGTACGTCGACGATATTCTTCTCATTGGAAACAGTGTGAAGAAATTATCGGACGTGAAGGCGTGGCTATCTACGCAATTCCAAATGAAGGACATGGGAGAAGCCAGTTATGTTCTTGGGATCCGCATTTTCAGGGATCGCAACAACAGGCTACTGACCTTATCTCAAGCAGCTTACATTGATAAGGTGCTTGAACGTTTTGCAATGGCAAACTCCAAGGGTGGTAATTTACCAACCAGACATGGAGTGTTCCTTAGCAGGAAACAGTGCCCAACTTCTCCGGAAGAGCAAGATGTGATGAGGCGAATACCCTATGCTTCAGCAGTGGGAAGTTTGTTGTACGCTATGCAGTGTACTAGGCCAGACATCTGTTACGCTGTGGGAATTGTTAGCAGATACCAATCCAACCCTGGTATGGCTCACTGGACAGCAGTGAAGAACATTCTCAAGTATCTTCGGAGAACGAGAGACTATATGTTAGTGTTTTCAGGATCAGAACTGAATCCACTAGGATACACTGATTCAGACTTTATGTCTGATAGAGACGCGAGAAAATCGACGTCGGGAGCAGTGTTCACCCTTGCTGGTGGATCGATATTCTAGAGAAGCGTAAAGCAATCTTGTATCGCAGATTCCACAATGGAAGCTGAATACGTGGCAGCTTGTGAGGCAGCCAAAGAATCAGTTTGGCTCAAGAATTTCTACATAGAGCTGGGAGTTGTTCCAGATGTAGATGGGCCCCAAACACTATACTGTGACAACAGTGGTACGGTGGCAAATTCTAAAGAGCCCAGAGACCATAACAAGGCGAAACATATAGAACGCAAATACCATCTCATAAGAGAAATAGTGCGTCGTGGCGACGTGAAGGTTGTGAAAATAGCTTCGAAAGACAATCTGGCTGATCCATTCACCAAGACGTTGCCAGAGAAAATATTCAGGAGGCATCTGGAGAGTATGGGTCTGAATGACATGGGTCATCTTCTTTAAGTACAAGTGGGAGATTGTTGGACATATGTGTCCTTAAACAAGATATTTTATCCATTTGTAAAAGATTATAACAAGTCGTTGAATAAAGATGATACTTATTATGATAATCTTATTATAGTTTCTGGTAGAGTAAAATAGAATGTTTGATCCTTAGTTCATAAAGGATGCAATTATGAATTATTATCACAACAGAGTCAATGTGAAGAAGAATTAATAATCATAATAAATGAACTTAAAATGTCCGTGACCTGATTAACTGGGTGGGAGCCCATTAATCGTACAAGGTCATTAATGTGACTAAGTGACAATTCTATTCTGGATTTTGTGTGTGTCACACTCACTAGAAGTGCATTAAGTATGAAGTGTCTTCATACTGGACTGGACCTAACTTAAACTCCGGAAGTTATCATATAAGACCGTCACTGATAACTTGGAGTTGAGTCACTAGTAGATGATCAAATGGATATTCGATCTAAGTCCTGAGTGATCTTGAGTCTGAGCTGCTGGCTTGATTGTTCTTTGATTTAACCGTTAAAGAACACAATATATTACCGTTGTTCCCAACACTATTATTTTGGGAACATGATAGTCAGCAGTAAGGGTAGCTTGGTCATAGACATGGGCATCACACAGCTCTCTTCAGAGTCATGATGATTCCCTTGATTGTCGGTGGTGAGAAGTGAGAGGTACCCGTGCGCAACTTATGAATCGAAACCATAAGTGAGTTACTCATAATATTACTGACTGAGTCAAGGATGAAAATGCAATGAGGGGCATAACGGTAGAAACCGCCTGCTCGTGTGTGGGTCATCAAGTGAAAGATCAATAACCCGAATTTGATTGTATCAATGGACACCCTGCTGTTATAAATGGAATAATATATACCGTATCACTAAAGAGTGCAACCTCGGGTCTATAGTGGAATCACTTCGAGGTTTGACGAACAACTAGCAGTTCGTTGGAGCTTAAGTGATACGGGTCCATGGTCCCCAGGATAGCTCCGTAACGGATGATACGTACGTGATTAAGATACATTCTGGATAATGTTTAATCATTTGGCTTGACTTATAAAACTGAAAGGTCTGTGGTAGACGTTAGATAGTTTTATCGTTAGCGTGGCAAAAGTACCATATTTTGGTACACGAAATTAACTGATAAAAGAAAGTTAGAATTTAGATTTTCTATCAGCACCATATTGTTGGAAATTAAATTCTAAGTAACTTTGCTTTTTGAACCAAGTCATTTCGACTTACGGTTAGTGATTAATGGATTTTCGAAGTTTGTGATCGGTTCGATAAACTTTGAAATTAAATCACATGTCACGAATCTAAATGATGGTATGGCACCATGACATTTTAATGTGTTATATTGAGATCAGGAAATATTAATATAATTTAATTATTTGGATTTAATTATTAATATCTTATTAATAATTAATTAATAATTAATAGATTTATATTAATAAATAAAAATATATATATTTATATGTGTAAATTCGAATTAGGGTTTCATGATATGAAACCCTAGCTAAATTTGAATGGTATGATTTGGTCTTTCCATATTTTCGGCATAAGTACCAAATGTTTTTGTATTTTAGCAAATCCCTAAAATTAATTTAATCCATTGGATCGGTTATGATTTAATATCATCCGTTGGATTAGGATATTGATAAATTCGAATTTAATAACTTGGTGACCAAGTTTCATTTTTCGAATTTGGTTAATTAATTATATCCGTTAGATCGGTCTAAGATTTAATCTTTACCGTCGGATTGAAAATTAATTAATTATATATATTTATATATTTTTCGAATTATGGTTTAAGGATAAAATCGAAATTGTTTTTATTAAATCTTTTAATATTTGATTTTATCCTAAACTAATTTGATCCATTAGATCGGTTTAAAGATTTATCTCAACCGTTGGATCTAGATAATGATAATTCTAATTTTATATATATATATATATATATATATATATATATAGATAATTCGAATTTATAAAGATAAGAAGATAGGATTGGATTTTTGATTTTATCCAAATCTTTCTTATTTAATTAAATCCCTAATTAATTATATCCATTGGATTTAGATGAGATTAAATCTGGACCATTGGATTGAGATAATTAATTATATTTAATATATGAAATTCGAAAATTAGGGAGGGAATTTCTCCAATTCGGTTACGGTTTGAGCCTATAAATAGGAGGCTCATTTTACACATTTTTCACACCTTTCCCCAGAGAAAAATTCGAGCTCTCCTTCTTCCTCAGGGTCTGCGAATTTTCTCTCTGATATTTCTTTTATGGTTCGGCTTAGGAGACTATTTCTCCGGAAGCTTAAAAAGAACCATCAGTTTAAATTTTGCGACGGAGTCCTGCCGGCGAAGCCCACGCTTCGGTACGAGGATTCCAGGAGAATATCCCGGAAGATCACAGGAGTTTCCCTCAGCACCGGCGGAGCCTTGCCCGATTCAGAACGCGCAACCGGAAGTCGTCAATAGAGGTACGACCTTATGCATTGGGTTAATAAATGCAACCATTTACTGCTTTCTATATATTTCCTATTATGACTAGATTATTAATAATGATTTATGAATATTAAATTACATACTATTTATCATATATTGTTAAATGGTTATTATCCGATATCCTGACCGTTGGACGGATAGCAAGTTTTTCCGCTTTAAAATAATTTTTTAAATGCTACCCGGACGGTTCGGAGGTATAATTCGTGATAATTTACACGGAATCCGAGACGTGATTTCCAACAATTGGTATCAGAGCCATGGTTCAAGGATAAATAATTACGTAATTTAATTAATGGGTTTAAGAATGAATTATTTGATGAATAAAATTAATTATTTAAAATTGAAATTTTGAAATTCTAGATATTTTAAATATTAATTTAAAATAAGAAAGTTACCCGACCCGAATAATCGGACCGGGTGGTTGGACCGGCTGCCCTTGGCAGCCAGCCCGAAAATGGCACGAACAGGGGCTGCCGCTGCAGCCCCAGGGAGTTCGCCAGGGCGAAGCCCACGGGCAAGGCCCACGAGCAATGCCCTCGCCAAGACCACTCGGCCAGGGCAAGGGCACCCGTGTGGGCCTGGCGGGCTGGCCGCAGGCCACGCTGCCTGGCAGCGGAATGGGCCTACAGGCCCAGCCCGAAAGGCTCGGGTAATTGCCCTGGCCTACCCGTGGGCTGTCCCCCATTCCACGGGCACGTGTGCCCGGGCTTAAGCCCGGAGGGCCTACGTGCATTTTTTTTATATGGGTCGGATTTTTATTCCGACCCGGATCCCGTGGATTAATTATTAATTATTATTAATGAAATTAATATTTATGAATTAAAATTAATTATGATTAATTAATATAAATTAAAATATGGATGTTATTTTCGGATAAATAACATTGTCTTATTTTAATAAATTCATAAAATTAAATATGGATGTTATTTTATGATTAAATAACATTGTCTTATTTAATGAATTAAAATATGGATGATAATATTCGAAGAATAATATCATTGTCTTATTTAATATTTCATAAATAATTATTAAAGGGCATTAAAATGTTTAATGATAATTCTTAGAGAATAAGTATCATTAAAATAAAATTATAAATATTCATCATAAATATAATTTGTTATGACCTATTTTCATAACCCTCAAACATAGTGTCTATGTTTAGATCATTATTAATATGTTTATATAGGATAGATATAAATAATAAAGAGTAAATGTTAAAGTGTTAATTATTAGTCGCAAAAATTTCAAACGTACAATCTTGCCTAAGGAAGAGGGAATCAAAAGTGGGGCCGGTTCACCATTCACTTCTGGGTGACCGGTTAGGACCCCTCCCATCGACCTGGAGAGCGTACGGTTTGATCTATCACTACCGACGAAATAATAAACACATTTCTAGGGCTTATTTAAAATTACGCGTCGTAATAAATAAAGCCAAAATATAAACTTTTAATGTGTCATTAATAGACAGTTTATATAATAAGTTTTTATAACTTAGAAATTAAAAACGTTATTTACTAAAAACAATGGCAAGTATAGAATAAAAACCAAAGGTCTCCATTATTACTGTCACAAGGTCTGCTAACCACACCGCCTCGAGTCACCCTAGTGTGTCCATTCCCTAAGGAAGGTGTGCTTGTGGAAGGTTTGACACCGTGATAGTTCCAAAAGAATATGGGGACGGAGGAATCTTGGAAATGGACCGCGAGTCACCCTAGAGTGACCATTCCCTAAGGACGACGTTTCCAAGAGGATCCCGAGAACCGAAAATAATGGGTTAATCTTGCACGGAAGTTGGTGCTTCCCGACCGTGTATGGTGATAGTTAATAATCATAGAGGACTTTGGTAGTTCTTGTTATGAATATTAATTAAGTTTATGACTAAAACTTAGTTTAACCAAACTACACGGTTGATTGTATATATATATAGATAATTCGAATTTATAAAGATAAGAAGATAGGATTGGATTTTTGATTTTATCCAAATCTTTCTTATTTAATTAAATCTCTAATTAATTATATCCATTGGATTTAGATGAGATTAAATCTGGACCATTGGATTGAGATAATTAATTATATTTAATATATGAAATTCGAAAATTAGGGAGGGAATTTCTCCAATTCGGTTACGGTTTGAGCCTATAAATAGGAGGCTCATTCTACACATTTTTCACACCTTTCCCCAGAGAAAAATTTGAACTCTCCCTCTTCCTCAGGGTCTGCGAATTTTCTCTCTGATCTTTCTTTTCTGGTTCGGCTTAGGAGACTATTTCTCCGGAAGCTTAAAAAGAACCATCAGTTTAAATTTTGCGACGGATTCCTGCCGGCGAAGCCCACGCTTCGGTACGAGGATTCCAGGAGAATATCCCGGAAGATCACGGGAGTTTCCCTAAGCATCGGCGGAGCCCTGCCCGATTCAGAACGTGCAGCCGGAATTCGTCAATAGAGGTACGGCCTTATGCATTGGGTTAATAAATGCAACCATTTACTGCTTTCTATTTATTTCCTATTATGACTAGATTATTAATAATGATTTATGAATATTAAATTACATAATATTTATCAGATCTTGTTAAATGGTTATTATCCGATATTCGGACCGTTGGACGGATAGCAAGTTTTTCCGCTTTAAAATAATTTTTTAAATGTTACCCGGACGGTTCGGATGTATAATTCGTGATAATTTACACAGAATCCGAGACGTGATTTCCAACAATCGTGACATCGATTAAGCAGTTCGGCGATCTCAAGACCATGACGGTCGAGGAGGTGGTTGGTCGCCTCAAAGCCCACGAGGAGAGACTTCGGGGTTACATTGACAGAGAAGAGGAGAAGCACCTTCTGCTCACGCATGATGAGTGGATGGCCAGACAGAAGAAAAGCGGGGGGAGCAGAATTCTCTTCCAGTTCTTTTTGTCAGATTTACTACGGTGGAGACAGCCGAGGACGTGGTAGAGGTCGTGGACAAGGGCGAGGTCGGGACACGCGAGGTCGCGGCAGTGGTGCACCCTGTTAGGAAAGCACGACCAGGAGAGACAAGAGCACAGTGAAGTGCTATAATTGTCAGAAACTCGGGCACTTTACTTCAGAGTGCCGCAGCAGGAACCAAGGCGAGGAAGCGAATCTGACGAGACTCCACGAAGACCAGTCGGCGTTGATGTTTGCCGAACAAGAGGTGAGCCTGGACGAACAAGAAGACGAGGAGACGATTCTCGTAGGAGAGAGAGAGCAGTCTTGTCCAGAGAGCAGGGAGCAGCCCTGGCTGGAGAGCATAAAGCAGACCTGGCTGGAATCCGAGCAGAGACCAGACACCAGAGACCAGAGAGCAGATCTGCTCGGAATCCGAGCAGAGAGCAGAGAGCTCCGAGCAGAGACTAGACACCAGAAACCAGAGAGCAGACCTGCTCGGAGAAGAAGACCACCGAGATGATGATCCTGATCGAGGACACGGTTATTGCGAACCTCCTCGTTGACAGAGAGCATAAAGTCTTTACCGATGGCTTGTACCTAGACAATGGCGCGAGCAACCACATGACAGGAGACCGAGCTAAGTTTGAAGAGCTCGATGAGAAGATCACGGGGAGTGTGAAATTTGGCGACGGTTCAATCGTCGAAATTAGAGGCAGAGGGTCCATCTTGTTCGTGTGCAAGAACGGGGACCAATGCCTCATGACCCAGGTGTACTACATCCCAAAACTGAAGAGTAACATCATCAGCCTCAGACAAATGACAGAGATCGGCAACACTGTGGTGATGTCTGGTCCTTATCTGAAGATGTAGAACAGAAAGAAGTGGCCAGCCTGTCTGCTTATTGGCATTCCTAGCAGACCCGGCCTGGTTGTGGCATGTGAGACTTGGGCATGTAAACTTTTACGCGCTCAAGATGATGGGAGAGAAGACGATGGCCTTTGGGGTTCCCAAGATTGGACACCCCAACCAGCTATGCGAATGCTGCATGATCGTGAAACAAGCTAGACTGCCATTTCCGATCAAGGCCAAGTTTTGAGCAGAACGACCTCTCCAACTGGTGCATGCGGACCTCTGTGGTCCAATCACCCCAACAAATCTAGGCGGAATCAAGTATTTTCTACTACTTGTTGATGACTATAGTCACTGGATGTGGATCTACACGCTCAAGGAGAAGAGTGGAGCCTTTGAAATCTTCAAGAAGTTCAAGAGGCTCGTGGAGAATGGGTCAGAACACAAGATGAAGGTCTTGAGAACAGATTGAGGTGAAGAGTTCACATCCCAGCAGTTCGGAGAGTTCTGCGATGAGGAACGAGTCGAGCGCCACCTGACCGCACCGTACACTCCCCAGCAGAACGGTGTGGTGGAGAGAGGATTTCACACAGTTTGAAAGCAGTCTTTGCATAGCCATTCCTTGGTTGATCTTCCTCAACAATTCAGTCAAGCTTTCGTCAATGTTAGTGTCTGATCTTGATGTGACGATGAGTTTCATCGCAGGCCAAAATGGCATTGCAGGCTTATGAATCGTTAACGAAAGCTTTCGTCGAGCACAACAAGGTAAGAGAGTTTTGAGGACATGTTTAAACTGTGAATTCTATAGATTGTGTTAACCATTAATGAGGTTCTGTTTCCAGTTTGGTAATCTTCGTGTAGACAATTTATTTTCGTTAAGTTGTTAGATCGAGAGCCCATCCCGAGATGATGGACGTGGAAGAGGCAGCTCCGACCAATTATAGTTTCGGAACATCAATTATACAATTACAGTTTCGTACATTCTATTATACAATTACAATTTTGTAATTTCAGTTTTGTAATATTCACAAATTCGCAACATAGATTATACAATTATAGTTTTGTAATTACTGCTACGGTTTCGTAATCATTGTTACTGTTACGGTTTCTTAATTAATGTTACGTAAAGCTACGAAGAAAAAATGATTTTTGATGCCTAAATTTGATTTTTGATGCCGCGCGCATCTCAGCCAAGCGAGCAAACCAGTCATTGAGTGGGTCCTACATCAAAAAAACGCACAGTAACGTGAGAATACACGTGGGAACATACATAAATATATTTACAGGTTTTCGTAAATATATTTACAGTTTTTTAGAATATCGTCAATATATTTACAGTTCAACATTTTAATAAAATTCCTTAAATATATTTACATTTTTTTTAATATACGTAAATATACTCACCAACCATTACATTTTGTGTGAGATCCTATGATTATTGTGTGTTTATTTTCTTTTAAGCCTTTGATTTCTGTACATAGGACGATGAATAGTAAATATAGTTACGTAAACATACATAATCGTAAATATAGTTACATAAAAATACAAAATCGTAAATTAAGTTACGTAAATATAGTTACAGATTCGTAAATATAGTTACGTAAAAAAAATGCTGAAATAATAGGATTGATTTTTAATTGATATTTGAAAATTTGATTAACAAATAAAAAATCGTTAGAATCCTTATAAATAGGGAAAATATTAATTCTGACCAAATTAAAGAGATAATAAGAATAATTATGGAATTTTAAAAATAATTTTGTTATGATTTGAAACTTTATGGATTGAAAAAGGGAATCCACTAGATTATTGAGCTACATTTAAGGAATAAAATCAATCAGTCATGCATTTAGCTATTTTTAAGGAAAAAATTTAATTAATAATATTTTTTAAACATTATATAAATGCCAGAATTTTAATGTCACACGTAAAAAATTATAAGGGTAAATTGGTTCATATTTCAATTGATTGTTGGTTTTGATTACCATAAATAGAAATGGGCATTTTTTTGAAACCTTGAGTCATAAATGGGTATTTGGCTCATTAATCCTTTATATGACATGTATATTACAAAACCTAAAGATTAAGCGAAAATCATACGATAATGTTAAAAATCCCGTAATTAACGGTCGACGAGTCTATAAAAATTTAGATAAATTTAAATTATTTCATATATATATATATATTTTAATGGATTATTTCATATATATGTATATATTTATATATATCGTTACGCATATAACAAACCCGAAAGACTGGGCAAAAATTCTAATGTTCAGTAAATTAACACTATATGCAATTAAAAATCAAATCGAACTATAATAATGCAGTTAACTAGGGGTAAGCATGAGTTGGATTGGGCCGCCCAGATGCTCTCTGTGGACCGACCCGCTCGCATCGGGATACTAAAAAAAAGCCCGATCTACCCAATTTTTTTTTAATGACCGAACCAAACCGACCCGATAAAAATCAGGTTGGATTGGTTTGGGCCGTCGGGCCCGAATAATTAAAATTTAATTTATATGACAAAAAAATATGCATCAATATAACTCAAAGTTCAATTAAAAATACCCCAAACAAATTTAATCAAATAAACATCACTAAACAAATTCTATACATATTTGTTTAAACAACAACTCTAATCAACCTATAAGAAACTCCAAATAAAACTTATAAACTATTGTAAATTACATTAGATTACTACTCATTTTCAAACATGTTTAAAAAAATTCAAACATATTCTAATGATAATTAATTTTACTAACTATATTTCAAAAAAAATCTAAGAGTTGTGTTTGAGATTTGAAAATAAAAGATTAAACAGTAAATAAAACTGAGAATGAGAAATATAAAAAGAGTGAAGATTGTACTACTTGAATAAAAATCAAGAAAATTAATATGAGATATATATATATATATTAATTATATTGGTCGGGTCGGAGACCCGACCCGACCCGACCCAAGATGTTGGCCCTGATCCGACCCGAACAATAGTCGGATTTTTCCCGACCCAACCCAATTTTAAACGGGTTGGATTGGACGTGTTAGAATATCGGAGAACTTTAAGGAACAAGATGGAGGCCTGGAAGATCGAAGTCTTCCTCGAGCAGTACAGAGCTTCAGAGGCTTCTTCAGCACCACCGGCTTCTCCAGAACCTCAGGTAAACCCCTCTGTACTCTCTTCTCCTTCGACTTCTTCCTTGTGTTTGTTTTTTTGAGAAACCCTAGATCTTTAGGGCTAGATCTAGGAGTAACGCATTATCAAAGCGTTTCTGGTTGCGATATTCTTTGTAGAAACTTTCCTCAGGGTTTGCATGCAGGTTCCCCAAATGATTCTGTTCTCTTATTCTTTTCCCAACCTGATTCTGTTATCTGGGTTTTGATTTAGGTTTCCTGACGTTCACTGACAGTCAACGTCTCCCATTGGCTGGTGATAGAAGGCGGGATAACTGGGCTCACTGTCGGGGACTTACACAACATATATAACAACGACACAGCGTCCTCCCAATAAATGTCGCTGCTATACAAACATATATAGCAACGACATAGTGTCGTCGCAATAAATGTCGTTGCTAAACAAACATATAGCAATGACATTTTGCTGTCGCAATAAATGTTGATGCTATACAAACATATAACAGCAACATTTCGCAGGTTCTACTATACGTATGCACATCGACTTAAGCATCCTGTAGATATACATGTTATATATGCATATATGAGAAGACATACATTATAAAAATGACTATCAAAGCATATTATAAAGACGACTTTTTGAAGCACTGCAGCATAGGCAAAGGGCACTTGTTATTTCTGAAATACAGATAAAATTCTGAGTTCAAGGTCGTCGTCATATTCGACATGACAACCACGGAGATTGATTATCATTTAACTTCAAATTATTTAAGCTTCGTTGCCGCAGTTCATGAACGAACTCTTCGTATACCAAAAAGAATTGTGAGTGAATTCGTAGTTTTTACTAGCGTCTAGCGGTGAAATGAAAGCTTGGAATTCGTTGCAGTTATGTTATAAAAAAGAAAGTGACTGCTTTGTGTTAATAAGTTATAGTTCTGCAAATGAATTTTTATCAAAGCCCGTTATTGCAACTTGCAGTTGTGTTATAATATGTAAATTATTTTTATATTTAATAGGGTTAATATATATGTCGTTTGCTACCAATTAATTATAATTCAAATATATTTATCATTTATCTGATAGTTGTCGTTTGCTAATATTGCTGTTTATACTTCGTTGCCTTACTCCTATAATTTATCGTGTCGTTTTTTGTTTCTCGTGTCAATTACGGATATATTTTGTGGCAAAAATACCTATATTTTATATAAAAAAAACTATGACTTATATTCCCCATCTTAATTTTTTGTGGCAAAAATTCTCAACGATGTCTAAACCAAGGTTTAAAATACCGCTTGCCGTTTTCGTTTCGCATTTTCCGTTTTACGGATATATCGCTTGCCGATGGGTATGTCGATGGGCAAATCGAAAAAAAAAGGCATGCCGCATACCGCATTCACCGCACTTTTCGCATGGACATACCACATTTACCGCACTTTTCGCATGGATATTTTGTAAAAAATATTTGAGTATTTAAGCAAGATATTTATATAGGTTAAAAACTACATATTTAATAAATACAAGACATAATTTTATACAACAAAACACATTTGTAACTTAAATATGTAGGTGAAATGTATAATATTAAGTCACTTTATTAGTTTAAGTGTATAATATTACGTCAAATTATTATGTGAAGTGAATATGTATGTTAATTAAGTGTGTAATATTAAGTGAATATGCATGTTAATTGTATATGTATGTTAACAAATTTAATATTAGTTGAAGTGTATAATATTAAATGAATATGTATAGTAAGTGTATATGTATGTTAGGTGAAGTTAATATGTATGTTAAGTGTATAATATTATTAGAAGTGTATAATATTAAGTTAAATTATTAGGTGAAGTTCATGTGTATGTTAAGTGTGAATGTGTGATATTAGTTGAATAACAAAAAGTCCCACATTGATAGATGACAAGAGTTTGGTGATGTTTATATACCAAATATTAGGGACAAGGGCTTGGGCCCTTTGGGTCATAGGATTTTGTGGACGGGGGATGACTCACACAAATGTTACACCACCACACGCGCGCGCCGCCGCCGTCCGGCCGGACGTGACATGGTGGGGGTGGGGTGCTCTTGTGTGAGTATAATTATTTTTGCCGAAAGTTTAATTGGTATTTTTGCCGAAATCAAACCAAAACTATGATTTTTTGCGAAATTCCAACCATTTTTCGCGATTTTTTCTCTTAAAAACGACAAACGATATTCCACCCACGTGCCCATGCGAAAAATGCAAAATTTGGTAAAAAAACTGCGAAACGACAGGAATTTCGTTTCGCATATCTGCGAAAAACGAAAATCGGTCGGAATGTCGTTCGAATTTCGCAAAATTTGAAACCTTGGTCTAAACGTTTGGCATACGTAAGTAAGTTTTTTCGATAACTCCCTACTGCGAAGTTTCATGGAGGGAGTTGACGAAAAAACTTAATTACTTATGCCAAACTTTTTTTTCATTATGGAAAATTTTCACCAACAAAAAATAAGATTGAGAATACGTGTCATCCTTTTTGGAATACATGGGTATTTTTGCCGCCATTGTCCCTTAATAATATTATAAAATTTAATTTAATTTTAGATTCACTTGATTTGATACTTATGCCAACAATATTAGATCCACGTGATAACCGGTTTTCTAATATAATTTTAGAAATCATGAATCTTCTCCTTGACCTTGTAGTACACGGTACTATACTTGGTCCAAATTGGGCAAAGAAAAACTGCATCATTTGCAGCTTTCTCCAAATTAAATTAAATCAAACTTTGAAAAGTTCATCTAGATCATAAATTTCTACCTCTCATGGCTTTCACTACTAATTATAGCTTCCTACTCAAGGTTTAAAATGCCGTTTTTGCCGATAAATCGGTTGCCCTTTTCGAGGATTATCGATGGATTTTTGGGGATTATCGACGGAAAACTAATAAAATTGTAGCTTATCGTTACCGACAATTATCGAGGATTATCGATTGATTATCGACACTTATCGAGGATTATCGATGAAAAACCACTAAAATAGTTTTAAGAATATATTTATTAAGTTTACATATGTAAGCAAAATATAGTTTCACTCTCACATATGTAAATACTCAAATATAATCATGTCATACTAAAATAGTTTTTATCCATTGAAGGTACTTTCGCCGAAAATTGTTGAAAAGTTCAATTTTTTTTTTTAAAAGTACCAAATTTTTTTTATTATTTTTACACTGTTTTTACGGATAATCGATCGGTATGGAATATTTATCGATGACTACCGGCAAGGTGGATAATCGCGAAAAATTCGAACCTTGTTCTATTTTTTTTTTTAAAGGAAACCTTGTTACTACTCGCATAGACAATAGATAAATGTTTATTTTGACTTAGCCAAAAATGACAATGAGGGTAAATATTAAAATGGGACAAAAGAAAGTAGTATAAGAAGAAGTGTATAAAAAAAAATTAAACTTTTGTTTTGGACATATATAAAAAAATTAAACTAAATTAATGCATTTTCTGAGGAAATCAATTTAGCTCTTTCTATTTCTTACACCCCACTCAAAAAAAAAAAAAACAAAAAAAACTCTTTCTATTTCTTAAATGACGAAAATGACCTCGTTCAAGCAAATCAATTTCCCACGTGGTGATCCGGTGAAAGTACTTATAGTTGCATTGCACTGTACTAAGTACACTTTTTTTTTTCTCTTACAATAATGGTTCTTGAATTTTTAAAATTTACTAGTGGATTAGCCCGCATTAGCCTGCACTTTGCGCGATAAAAAACCCTAACAACTTCGGCTGTAAAAAAAAAAAAAAAAAAGAGTTGATATCATTATAAAGGGTCCCCACTAGAGCTGCACAAACCTTGGCCACGACTCATCGCGATCAGAATCGCCGGAATCATAGTCGCGACGCGCCGCGAACGGTCCTGTGCCGATGCATCGCGATGAATCGCGATGGAGAGAGAGAGAGAGAGAGAGAGAGAGAGAGAGAGAGAGAGAGAGAGAGGCCCTGTGAGACGGAGAGACTCCGAGAGAGGGAGAGAGAGAGAGCGCGCCAGAGGCCCTGTGCATCGCGACTTTTGGCCGTTGCCGCGACTGGTCGCGACTTTTGGCTGCAGTTCGCGATGAGTCGCGACGTCCGGATTCCCGTCGCGATGCGTCGCCGTTGGCACTGGCGATTTGGATGCACAGCTCTAGTCCCCACTATAGATATAATAATAAGTACTTATGCCGCTATTAACACTTAGACATACAGAATAAGAATGAAATGTTTTTATACTTATATTATACGTTATTCTATTTTCGGAAAGTCTGAAACTCTCTCTCTCTCTCTCTCTCTCTCTCTCTCTCTCTCTCTCTCTCCATTGAATTGAAGCCGATGATTAAACACATTAACGTACAGCAATAACTCAACTCACGCATAATACACCATTAATAGAAACTGTCTGCAGTGCAGAGCTTAAACCCAGCAAGCTTACAGACACCTAAACAATACGATGACTATTACTTCCCCATTTTCTTTAAATCAAAATATATTTTTGATCTAATAAGACCCATTTCATCAAACTCGGATCTTCACTCTCTCTCTCTCTCTCTCTGGTTTGAAAAAAACAAGACTCTCTCTCTCTCTCTGGTTTGAAGCTTCTTCTCTCTTCAGTCTTCAACAATGGCGAGCGGTGCTCGGGCAAGACTCTACGAGAACAGTCCAAGCTTCTTCACCATCATTCTCGACAACTTTCTTCACACCAACAGACTCGTGAGTTAAATGTTGCCTTCAGAAAATAAAACCTATCAATAAGTATATATATAGCTTGTTGATCTTAGACTCTTTAGTATCAAGTATTTAATAGATGCATAAAAAAACTAGGTGATTTATATGCTTTGTGAAGTTTGTGCCATATATATGTATGATTTGCATGTGCTTTGGAGTTGGGATATATATATATATATATATATATATATATATATATATATATATATATATATCCGTAAATGTGGAAATTCAGATTTTGGACTCACACATTTTTCTATGAAAATAATCGGGTCCTATTTGTTTTTTTTTCTTTTCTTTTATAAAAGCACATAATTTCTAGAAGAAAAATAAATCCGGATCCAGATATATTGGATATTTGATGTATTTTTCTTTTACATATCTTAAGTAGCGCAAGAGTTATTAGCTTACTTAGAAGTGGGAAAAAAAAAAAATACAATAAAAGAAGTCCGTAAATCCAAAACCATAATTTCTAGTTCCGGATATCTCTGGATTTTGTAAAAAGATGTGTATGTTTTTTGAGTCATATATATAAATGATTTTACATCATTATACAGTGTCATAATTTGTGTGTGTTTTGCCATATGTATGTATTGTCATTCTGATTTTAATGCAAATGTTGTCTCTGATTAATTATATTAAACCCTTTTCTTCATGGCAGTTGATTCCCCAAGACACTGTGAGGCGATGTGGAAGAAGTCTCAAAGATGACGTGGTGCTCAAGCTTCCTGGCTCAGAGTGGAAGATGAGGCTCACAAGAACAACAAGTGAAGGAAGATCGAGAGTGTATATCGACGCCGGTTGGGTCGACTTATCGAGGCACTTCTCCATCTGCAGAGGCCATTTGTTGTGTCTCCGATACACCGGGGATTCCCGGTTCGACGTAAGTATATACGACCCAACCACCAGAGAAATTGATTATCCCATCAAATCGCACTTAGAGAGTGAAAACACACAGCCACCAGAGGATCTGGCAAGTCCTTTCTCGAAATCCAGAGCCAAAGAAACACGGCGAACTTCGGTTTCCCAGTCCTGCAAGAGAAAGCGTAAAGGTAATTTTGTTGCAAAAACACATAAATTTCGCAACTTGATTTATTCACACTAATGTCGCATTTGCGGGTTTTTGCAGAGAAGCAACCTATGCAGGGTAATGACAACGATGGTGGTAGAGAGAGCTCCGACACTGATTCTCAGCTGAGCTGGGAAGAAACGGGACGAGCTCTAAAGAGGGCCAGAAGATTCGTCAAATCTACGCATCCATCTTTCTTGCACGTTCTTCAGGATTCTCATTTTCGAGCACCGGGATTCTTGGTAGGCTTCGTTAATTCGAATAAATCGTCATTTCCCTTCTCATAGCGTAATACTACCGGAAAGAGCAATCTTTTATTTTCACTTTCTAAACCGATACGGCATAAAAGAAAGCGCCTCAATTTAATCTCTAATATTATTGATTTCCTACAAAAATTCAAACAATAGGTAGTAAAGAATCCGGAAATTTGGCATTCGATTTTAAGCCATAAAGTTTACTGCGGTGACGACATCAATGATCTTATTACTTATTTTTGTCTCCTGTAGAGCATTCCATACCGATTTGCTGAATCGTATCTCCACTTAAGCAACAAGAAGGTCGTCTTGATAGCTCCGGATAAGAGTAAGTGGCTTGTAAGCTTCACTTACAAAAGCGTTGACTCTAGGCCGGGATTCCGTAAAGGTTGGGTGGCTTTTGCCCGGGAAAACGACCTAGCAGTCGGCGACATATGTGTCTTCACTTTGGCCAAATCTGATGAAACAACCGTGTTTAAAGTTTCATTTTTTTGCAAAAATGGAGACAACAACACTCATTTCACCACAGATTCAGGTAATTATTAGTCTGTATAATTCATAATCATTTCTCTACAAACACATATATTTAATGGATTTTTCGAATTTGTGTAGCTACAAAGCAGAAATCGCCTGCTGTCGATGAGCAATCGGAAAACCCGTCCTTCACAGTGTATATGCATGCTTCCTATTTTAACAGATGTGGTGCTTGCCTGGTACGTTATTTTTCTGTTTAATTTTTTTCCTCGAAATCGGTCCGCTTAATTTCCAATTTCTGATTTTCGGTTGCACTTTTTAGAAAAAAATGGGTTGAATAAACCACTAACCAGACGGGCCAAAAAAAAACCAGTCCTGCTTAACTAATTTGGAGAAATATTTTAGAAATCTTAAATTTTAAATGTTGTAATTTTCAGTTTTTTTGAATAAGTTATTACTATTTGGACATGTTTTTTCATTTTGGAGTATGGCATATGTTTTTCACTGAAACAACTTTGGATGTATTAATTGGAAGTTTATTATTTGATGTTGTTGTATTCTTTTATTTTATAAACTTTGTTTTGAATTCAACCAAAAAATTTAATTGGCCTTCGGAATCCTGTCCGGGTTTTTGCCTTCGGAATTTTCTATTCTATGTAACTAATTTAATAGTATTTTCTATTCAGAGGGTACCCGCAGGATTCGCTCAGGCGTATTTGAGAAAAAGCCCTAGAGAGATATGCCTTCGAGATTCTAGCGGTAGATCGTGGTTCATGGAGTACAGAATTACTCTTGTAGGAAGCCAAAAGGCTTCCCATAAAAGGTATATGTTCTGCACGGGATGGAGTGACTTCAGAAGAGAGATTGGCTTAAAAGAAGGCGACATATGCGCTTTTGAGCTAACTAATCGGAAAGAAATCTCGTTCGATGTTCGCGTCGTGAAGCCAAGTCATCCAAACTACGAGCAAATGCATATAGGTATGATATGTTTGACTTGTTTGTTATTTATTGGATTAAGATATTCAGATTTATACTTTTGCTTTACGTTCGTTTCGCTCGTTTTGTCTTTTTTTTCTTCAGATCTTGGACCGAAAAGAACTAAATCGAAGCCATCCCGGGGAAAGAAATGCCAGAACTGAACCTTCATTTAATGCGTGCTTAGAGACTTTCAAATATCTAATTATCAGAACTTATTAAGCTATGTTGTAAAGTTTTTTTTTTATTTGATTTTCCACGAATCTTGTTGAGCAAGAAACGAAACGAATTGATTGAAGTTGTAATGTTTGAAACTGATATATGTTTAATATGTGTGCTATCTTATTATTGTATCACTTTTTATGCTATGTTGATTGTTTTTATGAAATAAGTTATCTCTTATTAGATGTTCACTAGTTAAATAAATAATTTGCTAAAAATAAATTTAAGATAGAATAATACAAGACAGGTTTGAGACATGTTCATAAGTTGTTTTATGTGTTTCAATTTTCATTATAAATTATTTAGCTAAACTCTGAACTAGAAAAATATTTAATGTCCTAATTTGCTTAATAATCTCCATCACGGTCTTCATGACAGTCTCCGTGGGTTGCCCGTCTTCCTCAACCGTTTGGTGCGGGCAAAACTTAATCCCTTGTTTTTTCTTCTTTCCTTTTTATGAAAAATAATATCATTACGATGGATTTACAAAATATATATTTAAAAAAAAAAGGACGGGGGCACGCATAGGTTTTGACCCGGAAGCCCGCTCGCTCTGCCCGAGCAATTATAGCTGACATTAGATCAAATTATGGATCAACGATGATGGAAATCCCTTAATTTAATTATAATTGTGGTTTTTTTTTTTTACTTTGAATTTGATGAGTTTAGATTATGAATAAGTTTTAGTATGTTGATTTCTTAATTATTATGTAAGCGGTCTCAAAAGTAGAAAATCAGGTAGATAACCAATTAAAATATTGTTACCCAAATCAAAGTAATACTCACTATTTATTTAACGTTCTCTGTTAGAAATAATAAAAGAGGTACAATTAATGCATCAAAAAGCTACATTAAGGACTAAAGTGCTATTATCATCAAAGCTAAGAGGGTTAATAGGGATTGGAGAGATGTTTCTGTTTTGTGTTACAAAGAAGAAAAAAAAAGGTTACTGTTTTGTGTTAATAGGATATAGTTGTGAAATAAAAAATAAAAATTATAGTTTACGTTACCCGCGTCAACTTTATAAAATTTCACTAATCATTAATTTATACATTAATCTTTTTATAATTTTAAAAAATAACACGAATCTCTTAATACCGCGAGTATACGCCGCCGACACCATCGAGGACGCTATGAAAGATTACAAATACTTTTGGGAAAATGCTTCGCCACTTTCATTAGATAATCAGTGGTATTTAAATTCATGAGTTGGTTAAAGAAAAGTTGTAAAGCTAAACAAACTCCTAAATACATGTTCCACTAAAACTAATAGCAAAAGAAGTGGTCAAGCACACGCTTAGAGAATAAATACAGTTGTTCTTGGACTCTTTCAATACTCTGAGACACTGATACACTGTAGAAATCTAACTTTTATCGCTCACTTAGTGACGGTGACTCCAACTCTCCAAGTTATACAAAAATAAAACATTGAGTTTGTTTTTTTCCGGCAAAAGAACATGGAGAATATACTTCCAACAAAGTGCAAACATGGAGTCCATATGCCGCAATTATCTCTTCCAAATATCAAAACATTTGATACTTATTCGGATATTATATCACTGTTAATAACCTCTTTTCTAATTTACCTTGTAGTACACGGTAGCTGCAACATTTGCAGCTTTAATCCGAGCTTTGAAAAGTTGATATTGATCACAAATATTCTAGCTCTCATTGGTTTTACTTTTACAAACTTTAACGCATTTTTACCTCTTTAGTACATAGTACATACTACATACCTACAGACAGAGTACAAACAGAGTGGTCCTAGTATATTTCACACTTCAAATTCCCTTATAATTAGTCTTATAATTAAGTGTTAATCGCAATAAAAGTATCTAAAACTTTAACAAGTTGAGACACTAGAGGGCTTAAAATGAGCAATCAATGACAAAAATATTCAATATCAACTAATGTGAGGTGACATATTTTGCTGTCAATTTTTTTTTTTTTTTAGCATAGTGCTATTGAATGATACATAAGATATACATTTATGTGCTAACTTAACTATCTAGCATCTTTCATTCATTTAAATTAGACGGGAAAATGTATCATCCCATATTTGTTTACTTAAGGTACTTCTGCCGCTATTTTTCATTGTAGACTCATGTCGCTTCAGTTGGTTAAAATTTAGGTACTTTAATCGTAATTATTCCTATAATTAATTAAAATATTGCATTTTACTTTCAATAAAAAAATATTATTTTTGTGAAAGAAGTCTATAGCTTCCTATTCTCAAAGACAAATAATCAATAGATAAATGTTAATTAACAATCGGTATTTATTTTGACTTAGCAAAAAACGATGTCTGGGTAACATTAAAATGGGACAAAATAAGAAGAAATTGAGTATATGAAAATTAAATTAAAATTAAAATTAATGCATTTTCTTAGGAAATTCCCATTCTTGGTTTGTTCCCTCGGCTTTTTCTAATTTGTGACAAAGGTGGCCAAGGTTTGTAAATGTTCTCAGGCATAACGTCAATCTAAAAAAAAAAATCGACAGATATCCTTAATGTTCGCTAATCACCATATTCGCAAAATTCCATTCACTTAATTCTAACCCCGTCAGTCAACCGATTACGTGGCATGTTGACCGCCACGTGGACAACTATGTGGCACACGTCATTTTCTTATTATTTTATTACTAAAGTTTAATGTTATTAGTTAGACCGAAATAAATCTCGATTAATCACCATTGTAAAAAATAATATAAAACAAATAGTTAAATGGAATAAAATTAAACCAAACTCGAGCCCGACCGTAAAAAGTCATCCCTGACCCCGGCCCGTAAAACTCAAACCGAAAAAAGTCATTCAACTGCCGGCGCCGCCAAGTATTTATGACAATATAACACCAAGTAACTTTGGTGTAGTGGTTTGATGCCTTGGATGTGTAGACTTGGCCGTGGGTTCGAACTCAGCCGAGCTAAAAAAATTGTCTATTTATTTGGATGATGGGCTCCGCAAAAATTTAAAATTGAAAGAAAAAAAAATGATGTGGCTTGTCACGTCACGTGGCGGTCAACGTGCCATATCATAAGTTGACTAATGGAGGTTAGAATTAAGTGGATGAAATTTTAGGAATAGAGTGATTAGTAAACCTTAGAGACTATGTCGTAGGTTTTTGGCATTGCCATCATGCTTGAGGACATTTGACAACCTTGACCACTTTTGCCGCAAATTAACATTTCCTTAATGACAAAAATGACCTCGCTCAAGCAAATTTATTGCCCACGCCACGTGATCGGTCAAAGCCTTATAGTTGCGTTGCACTACACTTATAGTCTTATACTAGGTAGTTCGTACGAAGTTTTATATAAATATATGAATAGTGGATTAATTCGCACTTAAAAGTAATTAAAAAACATCGTCTGTACCGATTGCCTCCGAGCTAAGAGGCTAGTTAACCATGGGAACCTTTTCGGCCTTTTCGGTACTAGGGGCCGATCTTATCGGACATTTGCTTGTTGGCCCGGTCTGTGGGGTTTTCCGGGACTTACAAGTGGGTGCCTAGAACATGTAACGACATTGTATTGCAAAGACTCGTTTTTCTTCTTTGACACCGGATTTTTGTGCCTTGAATGCCCGGAGTGGCTTGTAGACGTTGTAAGTAGGGATGCCGTCCCTCTTGATCTTGATTATTAATCGAAGCTTATGATTAATCCCTATAAAAAAAAAAAAAAAACTTCGTCTGTAGTTTTATATAAATATATGAATAGATCTGTTTTTATATTTTCTGTAAATATAAAATTGTGAATTTCACTACAAAAAAAAAAAGTATTATCGATGATATATTTTTTAGTGTTATATTTTTTTTTTCACAATTAAAATCTCAATGTCACTAGAATCAATTTCTTAAATTTCATTTTTTTTTGTTAATGTCCTTTTTTAAGTATCAGAAAATAGAAAAGAAAAAAGTTTGATTTTTTAAAAAAAAACTAACACATGTCTTAAGACTTAATCCCACATTCTAAATTAAGTAGACCGAATTTTGGAGAGAAAACAGTGAAAATTGAAAACTTTAGCTATGAGAAAAACAAATGTGAATATATGTATGCCACTCCAAAAATCAAAATATTTATACATATGCCTATTATAACCTAATTATAATAGGTTTGTGTCGTAGTTTAGGATTTCCATGTCGTAAGTCTCATCTTGTCGAACTTAATTTGTATTTTTTTTTACTTTTACTGTTAGTGTCAATTTATCTTGCCGTGTCGTTTCTCTATTTCTCTGTCGATTTTACATGTAATTTTCTAGTTTCTTGTCGTTCTATATGCAATTTTAATATATATTCCTGTTTTTCTTGTTTTATCAATCTTTTTTTAAAAGAACAAGATAAATGGGATTATAGTCACATGTTTTTGAAAAACGACAAAAAGAAGTTTATAGTCGGACTGTATTTGAAGTGTGAAATGGCTAAATTTTAACTTACCTTCTCATATAAAATTAAAATTAATTTAAACTATAAGTTAACTGAAAAAATCTGGTTTATAATTAGATTTAAAATACTGCTATCAATAGTTACCGATAGTATGATTTTACAAGTATATTAATGGATTATGGATACATGTTTCTTGTTGTTGATATGTTTGTGAAACAAATTACTCGTTTGTCTTTTATGGCAAAAGTTCTTTTTTTTTAGGCAATAGTCTACTCCACCCTTTTTGCCTCAAAACCTGGAGTAATCCCATCTCGTCCTATTACCTCTTTTGTAAAAAGTTTGTATTGTCGTCCTTACATGCTCAGCTCATGTGAAGACTAGTAAAAATAAGTTGCCCATTTTACCCTCGAGAATTCTACCGTTGGACTGTTTGGAAATGGAAGAAAAAGGATTCGGCATTAATGATATAACCTTGGGGCCGAATGACTTCTGTTCCATAAAAGCAATAAGCAATTAGAGCCAATTTCTTAAATAAAAAAGGCTTCTTTATATACTTATAAATTGGTTTAAATTATAAAAAGACTAATAGTGATGAAAATACTTTTTTTTTTTAATAATGAAGTTCCAAATATTTACTTTCTTTATAATCCAAGTTCCAAAATCTCAATGTTTAATGTTCTACTTTTCTCTAAAATTCTGTTTTTTTTTTTTTTTTCCCAATTGAATTAACAGAATTTTAAACATGCCGTTGAACTTTGAACGCTTGTCATTTTCAAGAGGGGAATTCAATTATGGGCCATCCAAAATTGTCTTAAATCAATTGAAAAATGGACTAGATTTTGATGAGAAGAAAAATAATAGACTTTGCGAACTTTGTCCGTGAAAAAAAAAAAGATTTTATATCAATAAATAAGACTTTTAGATACTTATGTCGGTATTAACTTATTACAAAGATGTGTACTCAGAAATTCAGAATTAGTACGAAAACAAATTATGGTTTTATACTTTTACTATACGCTATGTTATTTTCGGAAGGTCCGTAAGACTGTAACATCTCTCTCCAGAATAAATGTCAACACACCATTGAAAGAAACTGCAATGCTCCAAAAACATTTTTGGGCTCTTTAGCTTCGAAAAAAAAAAAGATTGTACATATTTGATCTGTTTGAACAAAACTTTTAGTATTTTGGCGGGATTATCCCTTTCGTAAATAATATATGTAGAGGATATGTATATTTTATCATTATGTAATTGATTATTATAATAATTAGTAGATATATAATTGCATTTTTTTTTAAATTACTATTATTGAGTTCATCCATTCCGAAAACAATAGTAGTACTAGTTTCGGATTCTTACAGTTTTTAGTTAATTTATCTGGAAACAATATAACGGGTTCCTTATTTTTATAGAAACAGTAAATATAATTGTTTCCAGATAAAAAAAAAAACCAAATATTAAAGGATCTAATTATTCTGATCATCAATGTAACAATAAAAAATAAAAGAAATAAACAAAACTGAATAAATCTGGATCCGGACGAAACCGGAACCGAAACCGGTCAATAAGTTAGAGGATGAGCCAAATACTCGTGTTTGATAACATAGGTGTTTAATGCAAGGGTTTCCATATTTGGTGTCTCCAGCTTTTGATGTTCGAGCCGAGTGTTTCCTTAACATGTCCTGTCGGATACTCATGTCTGATAACATAGGTGTTTAATGCAAGGGTTTCCATATTTGGTGTCTCCAGGTTTTGCAATCCGAGCTGAGTGTTTCCTTAACATGCCCTGTCGGATACTCATGTCTGATAGCATAGGTATTTAATGCAAGGGTTTCCATAATTGGTGTCTCCAGGTTTTGCAGTCCGAGCTGAGTGTTTCCTTAACAGGCTCTCTCGGATACTCATGTATGATAGCATAGGTGTTTAATGCAAGGGTTTCCATATTTGGTGTCTCCGGCTTTTGCTCTCCGAGCTGAGTGTTTCCTTAACATGCCCTGCTGAATACTCATGTATGACATCATAGGTGTTTAATGCAAGGGTTTTTATATTTGGTGTCTTCAGCTTTTGATGTTCCTTAACATGCCCTACCGGACTCATGTCTGATAGCATAGGTGTTTAATGCAAGGGTATCCATATTTGGTGTATCTGGCTTTTGCTGTCCGAACTGAGTGTTTCCTTAACATGCCCAGCCGTATACTCATATGTCTGATAACATAGGTGTTTAATGCAAGGGTTTTCCATATTTGGTGTCTCCAGCTTTTGCTCTCCGAGTTGAGTGTTTCCTTAACATGCCTTACCGGATACTCATGTATGATAGCATAGGTGTTTGATACAAGGGTTTTCATATTTGGTGTCTCTAGCTTTTGTTGTCTGAGCTGAGTGTTTGCTTAACATGCCATGTCGGATACTCATGTCTGATAGCATAGGTGTTTAATGCAAGGGTTTCCATACTTGGTGTCTCCAGCTTTTGTTATCCGAGCCGAGTATTTCCTTAACATGCCCTGCCGGATTGATATAGTGCACGATGTCCACAAATCCTACAAAATAATTTATTGACTTATTCATGTTTTTAATGCTTTTATTTTTTTTATTTCTTATTTATTGTCAAATTATTTCATTATTTTTATAATAGGCAAATACTAAAGTTGGTCTTCATGTATAAGAATAAGACTTCACGTATTGTGAAGAGCATATTTTGAATGATGAATAAAAAGACGAGCTCTTGCTTGCATTTTATAGTTTTATTGTCTTTCGTATAATCGAGTCTACATCAGCTCACAAATATTACAAAAATATAATGCTTTTTCATAGCACCTACAAAAAAAAAAAAAAAATTAGCACCTGCATACGTGACGGTGATGGGAACGACGACGACGACGCTGACGGTGAAAATCACGGTGGAACGAAATTGGCGACGGCGAGAGGAACGGAAAGGAACGGTGGTTGAAAATCGTGTTTAGGGTTCGGTTTAAAAACAAATTGTGACTTAAACAAACACGTTTGACAGTCGCGCCGCGGCTAGCATTTAAATTAACCGCGGCTTTTACCCCCAATCGCAGTTCCAAAATTTCTAATGGAAGGGTTTCCATAACTATTCTCCAATGTCGGTGACGTATACTTGACAATATTTACGATGCATTCGGCGTTCTCGATGATGCCGGTGATGTACTCGGTGTTACCGGCGACGCATCGGCGTTGTCGATGGTGTAAGTGATGTACAATCATTGACACACTCGGCGTTCTCGACGGTGTCGATGACGTACCCGGCGGTGTCGGCGATGCACTCGGTCTTATCAACGGTGTTGGTGACTATACTTTGCAACGCACTTCGCTTTCTCGATAATGTCGTCGACCATATTTTTATAAAATTTAAAAAATATTAAGTACATATGCCACAATTAAATACTTATATTATAATTAATTTAATAATAAATCATTATTAAGTACTTATGCTGCAATTTAAAAAAATAATATAAAATTATAGCACTAATTTTTCATCTTTTACGCTTAATTAACCCCTGCCACCACCTAAACCTGCCTATGCCTATCTAATCTTTCCGTGAATAGTATCGCATCAAATGTGATGCGTACCGTAGCAAAAGCAAAAGTTGTACTATTTTGAATGTAAAATAGCTCTCACTCCTGTCAATTTTCAAATCATTTATTCTCTCTCCCTTGAAACAAATACAGTATGGATTAATGACGGCAAAAATACCCAAAGTTTAGTCAAAGAACCCTTCGTGTACCCAAAGTTTCAAGTGGTGGCAAAAATACCCAAAGTCGCATTTGGGGAGTTGACCACTCCATTCTCGTAACGCCGTTAACTTATCCGTTAACTCTGGCCACGTGGACAAACGTGGGTTTAGTCCCCAAAATCCCCCCACCGGGTTAAACCCGGATACCCAAAAAAAAAAAAAAACGGATACGGATATATCCGGATCCGGATATATCCGTATCCGGATATTACGCAACCCGGATATAAAAATATCCGGGTTTGTTTTAAAAAAAATAATAACTTTTTATCTGGGCCGTTGGATCATCAAGATCAACGGTCCAGAAAATAGATTTAATTAAAATAAATAAAAAACACTAACCCGGATCCGGATATATCCGGGATTTTTTTTTCCCGGTCCCGGGTTTTTTGTATACATTTTGGGGATTACGTGGGTTTTTTGTATACATTTTGGGGATTACGTGGGTTGCTGACATAATAATTTTTGCCACGTGAACGAGCCCACTTCAGCCTCGTTTACGACAAAACAAGGAATTAAACCCCTAATTATTATTATTTAACACAACTAATTGAACCCCTAATGATTACACTTAACAAAACAGATTTGTCCACGTGGCCAGAATTAACAGGTAAGTTAACGGTGTTACGATAATGGAGTGGTCAACTCCCCAAATGTGACTTTGGGTATTTTTGCCACCACTTTTAAACTTTGGGTACACGATGGGTTCTTTGACCAAAATTTGGGTATTTTTGCCGTCATTAACCCAATATAGTATCTTGATTCCTCTCTCCCTCTCTGACATGAACTGGTTCTGATTATTTTCTAGTTGGCTCTTTACAGTCCCTCTCTCTCACTACTTCTCCGGCGACCAAGTCATCCGTGGAACTCCCCGAGGATTAATATCATTTTTTTTTCTTTCAGTTTTGAAGCTTCTTCAGTGTTCATCAATGGCGAGGGGTGTTCGGTTCTTTCATATAGTTCTTGATGATACTCTTGAGCTCAACACAGTTGTGAGTTAATTTCTGCATCTTTTTCACTGTAACGTTTTCATGTATATATATATTTTAGAAAATAAGCATAAAAAGCCAGGATCTAGATGTTGGTGATCTTGTTTGAAATACTAAAGATAATTTGGTCACTACTGCCTTATATGTATACATACATATATATATATATATATATATATATATATATATATGTATATACGTGTGTGTGTGTTTTTCTGAGCTTCTATGTATAGATTTACATGTGTTTAACTTAATGCCGTATATTCTTTAAAAAAAAAAAAAGAACTGTATGCCATATATATAATATATTATATAGATATAGATATATATATACGGGTGATCTTGGAGTTCAAGTCCTAAACTGATCTTGTCGTTTGTGTGAGTTTGTTGTTGCCAAATGATTTACATTACATGTCACATCACATGTGTGTGTGTGAGCTTCAGCTTCTATATATGTATGTATAGAGTTATTACATGTGTTCAACCCTATGCCATATGTGTATCAGCCACACTTGTGTGTACAGTGTGTGTGTATATATATATACACACACACATGAGAGCTTGTGTGTGTTTATATTGTCGCTCATTTGTGTGTATATATATATATATACATATATAGTCATTCATCATGCACATATTTAGCAAAGTTCGGATTGACTTACTGAGCTACCAAAAGCTATTCGGATTTCTCTAGATCCGGGGACCGGTTAGGAGTTCCAAGTTTAGAAAAAAAAAAAACGGGGTTTGGACCGGGTTTCACTCTCTTAAAATGAGTTTGATTCGAGGCTAGCTCCAAAACTCTTTTATTTTCTCGACGTGACACTTTCTCTAATTTGTATATCTTGCTTTTTCCGGCAGCCTATCCACAAAGATATCGTGAATGAATATGGAAGCACTTTGAGAGACGACGTGTTGCTCAAGCTTCCTGACGGCTCGGAGTGGAAGTTAGGTTTAACAAGATCGGATGACGGAGAAGTGTACATCGATAACGGTTGGGTCGAGTTCTCAAGGCACTACTCCATAAGCAAAGGCTATTTGTTGATGCTGAGATACAAAGGAGATTCCGGGTTCGACGTTAACATATACAGCACAACCACGAGGGAGATTCACTATCCTGTGCGCGAAACGCAGTTTCACAATCCCGTGGAAGAACAAGAACAAGAAGAAGAAGATGAGGATGAAGATGAAGATGACGATGACGATGACGACGACGATGATGACGACGACGACAGCGATGAAGATGATGATGAAGTGGATCCTCCGTCACCATGTTCTCGGCCTCATAAAAGAAGGGAAAAAGGTAAATTAGAATGGCGATTCTCGAATCCATTTTTTTTTCTTCTCATTCCAAACCCGGATCCGGATATACTAGGTTTCGGAAAATCAAAACACGTATCCGGATTTAGTAACAAAAATTTAAATCTACAAAACTTAACTTTCATCATAGAAAAAGGTTTTGAAAAATCAAAACCCGGATCCAGATGTAAGAAAAGATTTTAAAAAAAATTATATAGAAAATAGTATTTAATACCAAAATTTTCCTCCAAAGTTTATGCACCAAAAGGGTTAAGAAAATAAAATATAAAGAAAAAAAAAATCTATATAAAAAGAGGGAAAATCTTATAATTAATCCGGGTTCCGGGTTTTGAACCTCTAAACTCACAACCCGGATCTAGTTTAGCCCAAATTCAATTTGGATGCAATCTTTTTAAAAGCGGAACCGAGTTGGTTGCGGTTCAACACCCGCATTTCCGGATTTCTATTACACCCCTATCTGTTGTTGTGATGGATTCCATGTGAAGTTATGTTTGCAGGTTTTTCTGGTAAGAGGGCGGCGAGCGATAGTGATGATGACCATCCATTTGAGCCTCCATTGACGAGTTCTCGGTTCCATAAACGTAAAGGTAAAGCTAATCATAGCCTAAGAAACTTGCTAACTTGATGGATTCACTCTCATGTAGTATTTCTGGGGTTTACAGGTAAGAGGACTGTGAGCGATAGCGATGATGATCTTTCATATGAGCCTCCGTTGACGGGTTCTTGGTCCGGTAAACATAAAGGAAAAGCTCATTTCAATGGCGACAAGCCCGGTTTTCGACATAAAGTCGATACTTCCTTACCCTCGAGCTCAAAGACAAAGCGAAAAGGTTGATTCAAAGGCGATTCCCGTAAGGTCATACTAATTCCGATTTGATGGATTCACTCTGATGTAGTGTATGTCGGTTTGCAGGCAAGAGCAGCAGCGATGACGATTATCACGTTGAACCTCTGTCACCGTGCTCTCGGCCCATTGAGAGAAGAGGAAAAGGTTGTTCTAGTGGCGGTACTCGTGATTGAAATGACCCGAACCGTTGATTCTTAGCTTGATTGATCCATACTTTTGTATTGTTTGTTGGTTTTGAAGGAAAACCGGCTATGAGCGATAATGGCGGTCGTGGTGGCTACAGGAGCGATGACGCTCCTCTGCAGCTCGGGTGGCTAGAAACTACAAGCGCTGTTAAGAGAGCCAGCGAGTTCAAATCCGAGCATCTATCTTTCTTCATCTCGCTTCGAGCTTGTCATCTTTTATATAATAGCCTGGTAAGCCCTTTCGCATTCGGATAAATTGAAAATCATTTACCTTTTCATGGAGTTATCACAAAAAACCGGAGTTTTCGTTTCAGATTTCATAGGTTTAGTATTTCCTAAAATCACATAGTAGATCAAGGTTTAAGAAACCGTGGGTAAATCTCGGCATCGGGCGGGCGCTACGGGCCTCCGCCGAGCCCGAGCCCCTTTTGCTTAAAAAATTGTTAGGTAGTGCAGAGAGTAAATTTCAAGCTTTTGGTGACTAATAAACTGTATACTAAAAAACACGTTACTGTATACTAAATACTAATTAATGTGCATGACTATGGACTCTAATTGCAAACTGTATACTAATTAATGTGACTAAAATTAATAATAAGTAAAAATCTATATAAACTGTATGCCAAAACTTATAAATATAAATATGCCAAAACTGTAACTAAAGTAATATAACAGATTACTGTATAATGCCTACAATGTATTATAATTAATTAGACTATAAATTAAACTAACGTATTTGGGTGACTAATAAATTGTAACAATGTTAAGTAATATAATACTAATAATTATACTAATGTATACTAAATTACTAACTCTTAAACTAGTTGGGTGAATATAGCCGTTTTATGCATTAAATGTTCTATGAAAATAATTTATTTAGTTTTGGGCCAAAAGAGCCCTAATAAAAATTAAGGATACCAAATTTATTAATTTGGTACTTATACCGAACAAAAAGAGACGTTGGGGTCAAATCCAACGTCTCCTTTTTTCAACGGCCCACCATTTTCTAAAATTTAGATATATAAATGCTTAAGGCCCGCTGCAGGATTCGGGGCGGGTCTGGCAGGCCTGACATGGGTTGAGGCAGCCTGAGCCCAAAATGGCCAGGCCTGCGTTGGCCCGACATCACCTACACTGGTTTAACCGTGGGTAGAAAATTCGACTTCCTCTAAAATAAAATGAAAAGTACGGTACTAAAAAATTCAGTAAATTTGATTTTTGGTTTGCAACTATTTATAATAATTTATTTCTGCTTTTTGTCTTCCCAAGAGCGTTCCTCGCGAATTCGCTAAAAAGCATCTCCGCTTTAGTAAGAAAGTCTTCTTCAAAGCTCCGGGTGAAAAGAAGACTTGCATCGACTTCTGTTACCCGATTAATTCGAGGCCGCGCTTTACGCGCGGTTGGTTGGAGTTTGCTCGCGAGAACGGGTTGGGAGAAGGCGATGTATGCTTCTTCGCCATGGTTAAAACCGGTCAAAAAGTTGTGTTCGAAGTTTCGTTTTTCCATATAAATGGAGTCACACTCACTCATTCAGCTACAAAGAGGAAAAAACGGGCTTTTGATGAGAAAACTGAAAATCCGTATTTCGCGGTTTATATGCACGAGTGCTATATGAAAAAATGTTGTCGTCTGGTAAGTTTTTATTTTTAATATGATTAGATCCACAATTTTGTTAATTTTTTGGGGTGAAAGTTGATCTGTCTTGAAATCTAGTTAGATTTCCGGTTCTAGGTCTCGGTTAAAAAACGAGCTTGAAAAAAGTAACTGAGACAGGGCCTAGGCAAAAAAAAAAAAAAAAACGCCTGACTTGGTGCACGAGTGCAAGTTTTTTCAATTGATCTGATTAATTAATTTAGAAATAGAAATTTATATATTAACCTGTTATTATTTTCAAACTCATTGGATGTGTCATATAATATAGAATCTGTTTCTTATTAAATTAGTTGATTTTTTTTTTTTTTACATTTTAAAAATCAATGTATAACCACAGATATTCATCCTAATTTTAAATTCAGCTCAAGAAATTTGAAATCTTAAATTTATTAATTCAATTTTGTTTCTCAGAGAATCCCCGCCGCATTCGCCCGGGATTACTTGAATACAGAACCCAGTGAGATATTTATTCGTGATGCATCTGGCATATCGTGGTCGCTCGAGTACAAAATTACTCTTGAAAATTCCGCGGATAACCGTAGACAAATAAGGCATGAATTTATTAGCGGCTGGTCCGAATTTAGAAAAGGGAGTGGGTTGAAGAAAAACGACATATGCGTCTTCGAGTTAACAAATCCAAGCGACATGTCGTTTGATGTTCGCATCCTCAAGCCTACCCATCAAGAATACGAGCAAATGCATATAGGTAAAAAAAAAAGAGTGTTTCTTTATGATTATTATGGTTGGAATTAAAGTTTAATACTTTCCTTTGTTTGTTTTGTGCGTTTTTCAGCGCTTGGGCCGAAACGAACCAAACCGTTGAAATGCGGACAATGACGCCAAGAAGTGAATATGCAGGGACTTAATTAATGAAATGTTTAAGACACTAATTATCATACTTAATCATGCCGTGTTTCAAGGCTTTCGTTGTTGACATGACAACTTTAATATGTATTTATCCGTATTATTCGAAGACTATTTTTGTTTCTTTATTATAATAGGGTGAAATCCGGTCCAAGGCCCGTTTGACTCGTTTTTTCAATACATGAAAACTGGAATGGGATTTCGGTTATTGAAAATTTAGGAGCCCAAATCAGTTCCCAAAATCTGGGAACTCGGGAAACTGACTCTCAAAGATTCCAGAACCGATTTTAAGATTTGGATCCGGTTTACATTCCAGACCCAGGTCTGAACTCGGATCCCGTTCCGTAATAAATAAAACGAAAATGTTTTTAAAAAAACGAACAAAATGTTTAATGTTTATTTTCAATACCCTTTTATTCATAGAGATCATTTTAGCCTAAATATTCAGAAGTCCGTTTTTATACTTTTACATGACATGATATCATTAATACTTAATGAATAAATGTAACTTTAATTAAAACCTATATAAAATCTGGTTCCTAAAACAATGGTTCTTAAAAGTTAGGACACAAGTGGAATCGGATTTTAATCCGGATTCGGGTACCCGAAATGCGAATATTGGAGAATACTGATTATTTTAATTGTCCCCTGTGTACTTTTTACAGGCCTAGTTTTTATGATATGCAATATTAGGCCAATGTGCCCTAAATAAGATAAAACAGCGTCATAACAGCAAATTAGGTGGGTTCCGGCAAATTAAGACGAGGTTGAAACTTAGTGAAACGAACCTCGAATCCGGAAACGAACAGATTTCAACACAATGTTAGGCGTTAATGTATTTGATCGATCGTTAATTTGTGATCATAGTTTCAATTCTTCCTTTCGCGAGTGTGAAATAACAGCGTTGCCACGTCATTGATTCCGCATTCGACCATCGTCCCTCGTCGGTTAGAGATCATGTGGGCACGCGCCTTAGTTGACCTAATGTGTTGACTTCACAACCAAGGTCAAGTGGGGACGTTATAAAAATTCAACCACTCGAAGAAAAAAAACACGCATCAAGATCATAATCCGAAAATACAGTATCGTTTGGCACCCCCAACAAAATAACAAGCTGAAAATTGTCGGATAAAACGAAAGAAAACCGAAAGAAAACACGATAGTATCACGAATTTGAGCTCCCCGAATCCGTTATCGCTGTATAAGCACGCTTAGCATAAGCCTCAGCTAGCTGCTTGTCAAACACACTTGCGTTTACGAGCTGCGCAATATTCAGTATGCCTCGGTCCGCCACGGGATCAACAAGCAGAAGCAGATTCGCCAGCGTCAGTGTGAACAACCGACAGCCCTTCGTTTGAAGGGTCGAAAGGAAGCTCGGACTGAACAGCCTCGCATACTTCCACATCTGCAATTCTTTTCCGGTTCGGTTCGTTCCACAGAGGTCCGTGAAGACACCTTCGATGGCTTTAAGCTCGCTCTCGATCCTCACTTGGTAAAGCGCTTTCGCAAGCTGTTTGTTTCTTCGAATCTGGTCCTTAGGTGATCGGCTATTCTGGCGAAATTCCCAGCGGGCTTCGTGTACAGCCTGAGATAAGCACAAGCAAGATAACAAAAGCCTTTGGAAACCTTGTCAGCACCGACTCCTTCCCGTATTTGCATTTGCTGTGAATCACTCGGTTTCTTCGAAACCGTTACCGGAATATCTTCGAATTCCACCGAATCATCGATCGAAACGAGCGCTTCTGGTATGTTTCCGAACAAGCGTCGACCGGCGTCATCTCTCAAGTTATACGCAAGAATAAATATCGCTGCAACGGTCTTCGATGTTATTTCGGATCTCATCTCACGGAATGTTGTAGTTCCGAGATTGACAATCTGCTCACTTGTCATCACGTGCAAGTTCATGATGGGCTTGGGACCGGGTTCGGTGTCTCTCCAATCGTTCACATTTTCCGGCTGGCCATTCATACGACGAAGCAGTTCCCTAATCGAAGCGATGTCGTTCATATTTTGTGAATTGAATAACCCTGCGCTCGCTGCGAATCAATTTAACCAAAAAATCAATGATTAAACACAAACATAAACTGAAAATCAAAATAACAGAGGTGATATTATAATTGTTAATTCGAAACAACCACACACTAAAAAGTCCCAAATTACTTGAACATCGCCGGTTGCACAAAAACCGAGGCCGGGAAAAAACGTGACTCTTCTTAATGATCAGATGAACAAACCACAAACAATCAAGAACACAAAGTACTTTCAGCTTGCGAGGATAAATGTAAACCCTGTCCCGGTATTTGGGGAGGCTTTTGTCCCGGACGAATTCTTGGGAATTCCAAATTCAAACCCGTTTCCGGTGAAATAAATATAAAAAAAAACAAAAAAAAAACATATCTTATTAATCGAGAACCAGTACTTTGTAATGATTAAAAATGGTATTTCTCGTAACCGGTACCAGTAAACCCGGTTTCAGAGATCTAGTGAGATCCTATTATACGGTATACCACAATCAGATATTTCCATACCAACTTCACTGAAACCACCAGTCTTAGCTCAGCGAAAAATGAAGAAGAAAACCTACAAAAAAATCAAATTAAAAAAAATAAAATTAGAGCATAAACTAAAGAATGGAATTAAATAAAGTAAATTCAGGTGACACTTATGAGTTATGATACTATAAATCTGAGAATTGCTTAGGGGAAAATTGAAAACAAACACATCTTTTTATTTTCTTAAATCAATTTACAAATATATTTTTGTTGACAAATAGGGAATGTAAAATACAATCTAATGCAAGAATCAAGTAAAGTTTCTTTTTGAAATAAATAAATCTTACGTTGATCATTTGGGCATGGACCTATAAAATTCTACTTCTTAACTTTGTTTTTCCATAAGTTTATTCAAGTTAATTCAACCAAAGATATTCAACCAAAAATAAATATATTTAATAAAAAAAAAAACCCTTACTTGGATCGTTCTTGCTCGAAAAGTGAAGGCGTTTGGGATGAGAATCCGACAAAGAAGTGTCGAGGTAAGTTTTTGAAGATACAATGGTAAAGGTGAGAGCTTTATTGGCAGTGTTTTGTTTGAAACTGTTTTTGAGTTATTTTTTTTTAATTATAAATACAATTAAATATATTTATGATATAACAATACTCTATCCGTACATAATTATTTTATGATATATCAATTTATATATAAGGTTTAAAATGTCGCTTGCCGATGCCATTTTGCATTTTTTATTTTACGGATATATCGTTTGCCGATGGGCAAATCGGAAAAAAAAAAGGCATACCGCATGCCGAAAATACTGCACTTTTTCCATGGGCGTATCACATGCCGATGGGATTTTCGACGGATATTCTGGAAAAAAAATATTTGAGTATTTAAGCAAGATATTTATATAGGTTCAAAACTACATATTTAATAAATACAAGATATAATTGCATACAACAAAACACATTTGTAACTTAAATATGTAGGTGAAATGTATAATATTAAGTCACTTTATTAGTTGAAGTGTATAATATTAAGTCAAATTATTAGGTGATGTGAATATGTATCTTAAGTATGTAATATTAAGTGAATATGCATGTTAAGTGTATATGTACGTTAAGTGAATAATATTAGTTGAAGTGTATAATATTAAGTGAATATGTATATTAAGTGTATATGTACGTTAGGTAAAGTGAATATGTATGTTAAGTGTATAATATTAGTTGAAGTGTATAATATTAAGTCAAATTATTAGGTCAAGTGTATATGTAGGTTAAGTGTAAATGTGTGATATTAGTTGAATACCAAAGAGTTCCACATTGCTAGATTACAAGAGTTTAGAATGGTTTATATACCATAGAATTGGAATAACGGCTTGGGCCCTTCGGGTCATAAGATTTTTTGGATGGGAGAGGACTCACACAAATACACCACCCGCGCGCGCCGCCGCCGTCCGTCCGGTCGGACATGGCGGAGCGGGCTACAAACATATTAATTTTTGCCGAAAGTTTAATAGGTATTTTTGCCGAAATCCACCGAAAATATGGTTTCTAGCGAAATTCCAACCATTTTTCACAATTTTTATTCACAAAAACGACACTCGGAATTCCAACCACTTGTCGCATGGATTTTTGCGAAAAATAGTAAAAAGACAGCAAAACGACGAGGTTTTCGTTTCGCATACCTCCGAAAAACGAAAATCAATCGGTTTTTCCATGGAAAATCTTAAAATTTAATACCTTGATATAAAGGTTTAAATGTATTTATGGAAGATGATGGCTCAATTTTACGGGTTTTTACCATGGAGTAAGTGTTTTTATAAAGTTTATTGATGAATTTTATATAATAATATATTATATTATATAAAAATAGGTCACATATATAATTATATATATATATATATAAATTTTTAAATATAATTTTTAAATGAATACAAGATACAATTTTAACCTTTTTTTTATATATAAAAAAAGGCATAATTGTAATTTTGATATAAATGTAACTTTTTTTTTTTATAAAAATAAAGATATTTATAATTGCAATTTTGATATAAGTCTAAGAAGATACAAAAGTAAAGGTAAGAAGTTTATTGGCACAGGGCTTTGTTTGGACTCCTCTTTTACTTATTTTTATTATTATTATAATACAATAAATTATTTATATGACATATTCTTCTTTTTGAGGAATATATATATATATATATATATATATATATATATATATATATAGCAAAGTTTAAATATGGTTACCGAGGAAAAACTTATAGCTTAAATTTAAGTATTTATCAATGAGTAAGTACTTTTTTATAAAGCTTATGGATGAATTATTATAATTTATAAATATAGGTCACGAATATAATTTTATATATAAAGATAGAGATTTTGATTTTTAAATATAATTTAAAACGAATATAAGATATAATTGTAATTTTATATAAAAATACAAAAAATATTTTTTGAGAATTAATTATACATATACTCGAATTATGTATTAACATACGAGTGACTCAATGAAAGGAGTTTTGAACTTTTGATTAATATAGACTCAATTGGGTCTTACGAGCAACCAGGAAAGGATTTAAGATTGTAAACACAAACATCAACTCAAACTCAAGCATAGACAAGTTTAATTTGATCTCGTAAATTTCAGGTTATATTATTCAAGGGACATTCGTGGCACAAAATCTTTGGGCATGATTGGAATGCCGGGAACTTTCTGAGACCTTTTTTCCGAGAAAAATTAACCATAAGAAAGTTGGATGATCAAAGATAGCAATGAGATACGTACTTAAACCGGAGTATGATTGCTTTTTCAACCCCAAAAAAGGTTAAATCCATGGTTCGAAAACTTTAACGGAAGTGAAATGAGGAGACAAAACCAGAGAATTGTAACTTTATCCGGGTAAAAAAAAAAAGAGAGAATTGAAACTTAGAGATCTATTTTTTGAAAGTATTGAGATTTTTGTCGTGATTAACCCTTAAATAAATCCAGAAAAAGCCTAATCTATGTCACACATGGCATGGGTAATGGTTGAGGACGAAAACTTTGACGGAAGAACCAATTGGGTTATGTTATGCGTATTTTTCGGAGCGTAGAAAAATTAAGGCCCAAACCAAAAAAGCACCCAAGAGGCCCAAGACAAATAAGGCCCACTAAATCAACTTGACCCGCTCTGGAAAAGTCAACCCGAGCTTGTCTAAAAAGTCAATTAGGCCCAATTCAAAAAGTCAACAGATTCGACCCGAAAAAGTCAACAGACTCTACTCGGAAAAGTCAACCAAAAAAGTCAATGGGCCAAACCAGAAAGTCAACTAAAAGTCAAAGGCCCGACCCCAAAAGTCAACCGAGAAAGTCAACAAAGTCAACAGTCCGACACGGTAAAAGACGAGTATGATCCGTCTAAGAAATATGCATTCGGGGGTCGTCGCGACCCCCGAAGGCTAAAATTTATGCCTTCGGGGGTCGCCGCGCGCCCCGAAGGCTATAAAATTTATGCCTTCGGGGGGCGCGGTCACCGCGCCCCCCGAAGGCATGAATTTGAAATTCCCACCCTCTATAAATACGAGGGCACCCAGGCCACAATCGGCAAGCTTGCCCGAAGCCAAAAAACTTCAGTTTCCCGTTTATTCATAATTTCCTACTCAAATACTCGACTAATGTTGAGGGTCGGAGCGGGCGACAGAGGACCCCCCCTCTGTTCTCCTCTATAAATCACATTTTCTACTCTTTTTACAAGAACGGAGGCAGGTCACACAAGGAAGATTTTCGGCCCATCAAGACCGAGGATCAAGCTTCAAAGCCCGTTTCGACCGTCATGCGGACATCGGGCCCGGCCCAAAATCAAGACTTGGGCCGCATTCAAGTTAATCGATTTTTAGGCATTAACAGGTTACAAAATCAAAGAATTAGAATTTTGTGCGGATAAAAAAATAAATTAAAATTTACAAGTCTATTTTTTAAAATTATTAAACCAGAAATAATTAAAACTTAAAGTCTATTTTTTTATAAGACTATTTTTTAAATCAAAGAATTGGAAACCGGAAATAATCGAACCGAGTGCAATATATATAGGCTCAAATTTGTTGGTCGTTCCTATTTGGATCTCACTTTCTCTCTTGACCAATACCGTAATATTCTTTTTAGTTTATACAAAACATAAATAATATGATACTTGTTATGCAGCATCGTTTTATTTCAATTTTTTCACGCATACATAAACAAACTTTTAAAATGCGGCATCCGAAAGATGTGATACTTGTTATGGTCGAAATTAGTTCTTGAAATCAAATGGGCCCGCACGCAAGTCTCCTGGGCCCAAAGGGGTCGGAAGAAGAAGGCTCTTAGTAAGTGCAAGAGGAGGTCCAATCAAGCACAGGCCCATCCGAAGCAAGGATACGAAGATCAGCTCCGACCTAGTCGTGAGAAGACACAGTCTTAAAAAAACTCACCCAAAGCCGAGTAAAAGATGTCTTGCCCACTCCAACGCAAAATAGGGTACGGACTAGTCTACCTCGTCATCCAGGAAGGGCGCTTCGTCTGAGCCCCGAGGTCACCCTAAAAAATTTCGAGGGGACCACGGGATTAGGGTTTTATTAACGCCTTGTAATCAGAGCCCATTATGAGACCCAAATACCTACCTATAAATAGTATAAGATATCACTCATAAAAGTCAAGAATAGTCAATTAAGACAAGTACCAAGTATTTCACTCCAAAAAGAGTACAACTTCTAATCCCAAGAACATTTGATCTTTCCTTTTCAGCAATTGTTGTACAAAAATGGGAATCCAAACTTGTACTTGGTCCTCAGAGGCAAAGGAATAGAAAGATCCAAAGACATTTTTCATAACTATTTTTATTATCTCACCTAGTCTTCGTTTCTTCTAAATTGCTTATTATTCTCGTACGATATTAACGGAGGCGCATTACCCAAATTTGCTCACCGAAAAACACTCTAAAAGTGGCGTTGCCTCGTGCGACACCGTGACTGTTGAACAAGTGATTTTTACCCACAACAATACTTTAGCCGAAATAGTAACATAGTATTTGTATGCATGAGGAAAGAAAAAAAAGAAGTTATTATACTATAAATAAAAAATAACATACCCATGGCAGGGCCGCCTTGACGATCGGGAGGTTTGAGGCATAGTCTAATTTTGAGCCTTTAGATCATATCTTGAGGCCCTTAGATGTAGGAAAATTGAAATATATCGTAGAAGATTTGGAACATAAACCTCTAATATCATAGTATACACACCACCGGGTCCGCAGCCACAAGATCTCTCTCTTTGACATAAACATATGTACATTGTCTATAACTTTATCTGTGTGTGTCTCTGTGTCACTTGATCTGAGTGATGATTTTCTGCTTTTGCTTTTTTGCAGGCGTATTTTTTATTGCGTTGGAGTGAGTCTCGAAGGTAGATCTGCAAAACTGCGAGCATGTCACCCCTTGATTTTTTGTTTTGATATTGGTGGAGCATGGCCCGAGCATTGAAAAGCTGGCGGCATTGGTGCCTTGGAGATATTCCAGCAATGGACGCAGCCTTGCCACAAACATGGTTCGTCTTTGAAAACTCGTGCCCGTGTGGTTTCACATTGTTTGGCTATAATGGAGTGTTCCTTAGTTGTCTTTATGATTGTCTCGAGTGATGATATTCTGATCCTGCTTTCTTTGCAGGGGTGTTTGTTGATTGTGTCCGAGTGAGTCTCGGAGGTAGATCTGCGGAACTGCGAGCACGTCGCTCCTTGATTTTCCGTTTTGAGATCGTTGGAGCGTGACCCGAGCATTGCAAAGATGGAGGTGGCGGTGCCTTGTAGGTATTCCAGCCATGGTCGTAGCCTTGTCAACAAACATGATTTGTCTTTGAAAACTCGTGCTCGTGTGGTTTCGCATAGTTGGTGTGTAACAATCACTCATGGCTCAGAATGGAGATGATTGTCTCGAGTGATGATTTCATATCTTTCTCTATTTGCAAGAGTGTTTGTTAATTTGTTGGAGTGAAGTCTCGGAGGTAGATCTGCAAAACGGCGAGCATGTTGTCTAGGATGCTCTGTTTTTTTATCTACTCAAGTCTAGCATGTTCAAGGTCAAATCGCCCAGCAAAGACTATTTATGCAGCTTCTCAAGGAAGTGCGAGACTCTAAAGTTTTTGCCACGGAATGGGCTGTGCCAGTTATCTGATAGCAGTTAGAAAATGGAAACAAGAAATGGTAGTTTGGTATATCTTGTTGATCGGGTCATTGAAGAATTTTCAAACAAGCACAAAGGAATTCAGGGCCGCTACATTACAATCTGGAGGTGTCAATATTCTTGGAAATTTGCTGAAAGCAGGGGGAATCAAGCACTGCATTGCTATCGTATGACGCTTGTGTCCGGGCTGAAGCTGCAAAACTCTGTCTGCTCGGTATAAATAAGTTGGGAAGGAGATATCGAATTCCAACTGTAATCCTTCTCCGATAAATGCAAATTACTCTTCCGAAAGAGTTCATGCAAGGTGAACACACTTAAATGCAGTAAGAAAACACCTTGTGCATGATGGCAAATATGTCAAGCGGTTTATTAAACAGTTTCTCAAGTTTAGACCAAAGCCTTAAGCCGCGCGGTTCACCGGCCCAAGTTGCCAATACTCTTGGGGATTTAGCCTCGATTCTTATGACATACGATAGCAATGCAGAGTCAACCAGAGACTCGAGTTTTTATCAGTACTTAGGTAAATTAGTAATTACTTACTTACGGGCCCTATATCTTACCACGTGGAATCCTAAATCCTATTTTTTTTTCTTACAGAACTCCTCAGGTGGGTCCATTTCAAATTACCAAATCAATTTTCGAGCCAATTCTCATGTTGATCTTGACATCAATCTTTCCGTTTACAGTTTTTCAAGGACGAGTGCTTATAATCGATATAATCAATTCTGACAAGGACTTAGAAAATTTTAATAATTAGTTTTCTTTTATATTAATAATATTTATCATTATCTTGCATCTGTTAAATTATTTTTGTGTATTTTCCAAGTAAAATGTTCAATTGAAAGTTCTATTTATCAACGCTAGTTTACATTTGCTTTTCATATTGATGGAGCAGGTCGATTTTACAGCAAACAACTTCAACACATATGCCCCGTACATCGTGAAGCGGGCTCTTTACGCTTGCTATAGACATATTGTGTTTGCGGCTAAGAAGGGTCTCGCGCTCATGATCGTGGCTCGAATTTCAGGGCCGGTAGCATCTTTTAATTACGCTGTGGAGAAAATGAAACAATCAATGATTCGCATATTGGCAAATAGAGCAGAGTATTTGATAACACCTGTCGGAAACGAAATTGATTCTCAAAGGTTCCCGCGATACATTTTTTTCTTTCATTTTCCATTTTACGTTGTATGGACGTTAAGTAGGTGTTTTTGGCAAGGATCGAATTTTCATTGATTCTCGGTCTTACCGGTAGTCATCGGCAAATATTACATGCCAATAGTTGTCGTTTTTTATACTTTTCTATACTTTTCTATGATTTTCATAAAAAATAGGCTAGCTTCTTGCCAAACGATTATCGATAAAAGCAGTGTAAAAAACAAAAAATTAGGTATAACCTAAATGCCAAGACATGTATGTTGAGTTGCTTAAGTTTGGACATAAAGATTGGTATTTATATATTATCAATGTTATTGATTTTTTTGTATTTGTTCTATGTGGGACTTTTCAAATCTAAAATGTGTATTATCAATGACACATTGCTATTTGTTCCATGTGGGACGTTCTTTGTATTTTTTCCAAATCCAAAATGTGTATTATCAAGTATCAACTACTTTATTAAAAGTTATATAGTTCTGCAAATGAATTTTTTTTTATCAAAACCCGTTGTTGCAACTTGCAGTTGTGTCATAATATGTAAATTATTTTCTTTATTTAATATATGTCGTTTGCTAACATTTTATCATTAAAATATATTTATCATTTATCTGATAGTTGTCGTTTTCCTAATATTGTTGTTTATACCAAGGTTCGACTTTTCCACGATTATCTTCGATAATCTTCGATTATCCGTCTTGCCGGTAGTTATCGGCAAGACGGCCATGACAGTACTTTTCCATGATTTTTGTCGAAAATCGGCAAACATCTTGAAAAATAACGAAAATATGGTACTTTTCAAGAAATTTTGCATTTTTTGATGATTTTATTCGAGTATTTACATATGTGAGAGTGAGACTATATTTTATTACCTATGTTTGAGTATGAAATGATTTTATTTTTGACATTTTAATATTTTATCAACATTATAAACTTAGTAAATATATTCTCAAAAATATTTTAGTGATTTTTCATCGATAATCCTCGATAAGTGGTTGTAACGATAATCAACAGTATTTATTAGTTTTCCGTCGATTAATCGGCAAGCAAACGATAAATCCGTCGAAAACGGCAAGCGATTTATCGGCAAATTCGGCAAGTTGAACCTTGGTTTATACTTTGTTGCCTTACTTCTATAATTTATCGTGCCGTTTTTTATTTCTCGTGTCAACTATGGATATATTTTGTGGCAAAAATACCTATATTTTATATTAAAAAAGTATGATTTATATTCCCAATCTTAATTTTGCAACGATGTCTAAACATTTGGCATAAGTAAGTTTTTTCGATAACTCCCTACTGCGAAGTTTCATGCAGGGAGTTAACGGAAAAACTTAATTACTTATGCCAAACTTTTTTTACGTTATTGAAAATTTTTTGCCAACAAAAAATAAGATTGAGAATATGTGTCATCCTTTGGTAATACACGGGTATTTTTGCCCAATTGTCCTTTAATAATATTATAAAGTAAAACTAGCCAAGGTTCAACTTACCGAACTTGCCGATAAATCGCTTGCCGTTATCGACGGATTAATCGATAACTTACCGGATTATCGACGGAAAACTAATAATACTATAGCTTACCGATTACCGATACTTTTCGATGATTATCAACGGATTATCGACACTTATGGAGGATTATCGATGAAAAATAACTAAAATATTTTTAAGAATATATTTACTAAGTTTATAATGTTGATAAAACATTAAAAATGCCAAAACTAAAAACATTTCATACTCAAACATAGGTAAATAAAATATAGTCTCACTCTCACATATGTAAATACTCGAATAAAATCATCGAAAAGTGCAAAATTTCTTGAAAAGTACCATATTTTTGTTATTTTTCAAGATGATTGCCGATTTTCGGCAAAAATCATGGAAAAGTACTGGCATGGCCGTCTTGCCGATAACTACCGGCAAGACGGATAATCAACGATTATCGAAGCGTGGAAAAGTCGAACCTTGAAACTAGCCATTAAATTTTTTGAATTTATGCTACTAAAAAATAAAATAAAAACATGATTTGATACTTATGTCAATATTAAATCCACGTGATAACCGGTTTTCTAGATCATAAATTTCACCTCTCATGGCTTTCACTATTAAGTCTAGCTTCCTATTCTCATAGACAATAGATAAATGTTTATTTTGACTTAGCCAAAAATGATGATGAGGGTAAATATTAAAATGGGACGAAGTAACGAAGAAAGTGAGTATAAGAAGAAGTGTATGAAAAAAATTAAACTAAATTAGTGCATTTTCTGAGGAAATCAATTCCTAGTCTTGGTTTGTCCCCTCAGCTCTTTCTATTTCCCACTGATCCAGTTAAAGTACTTATAGTTGCATTGCACTGTACTACGTACACTTTTTTTTTTTCCTCTTACAATAATGGCTCTGAAATTTTTAAAATTTACTACTGGATTAGCTCCCGCTTTGCGCGATAAAAAAAAATACATCGATAAAAAACATTAACAACTTCGGCCATAAAAAAGAGTTGATATCATTATAAAGGCTCCCCACTAGAGATATAATAATTTTAAGTACTTATGCCGGTATTAACTATTTAGAATTTTGAAATAGAGAATTAGAATAAAAAACACAATAATGTTTTTATACTTATGTTATACGTTATTATATTTTCGGAAAGTCTCTATCTCTTCATTGAAGCAGATGATTAAAGCCATTTTTATTGACTTATAATATCAATCAACAACGTACAGCAATAACTCACGCATAATAAATGTCTTAACACAGAATACATCATTATAGGGGTGAAACCGGAACCGGGAACCGGGAACCGGGAAATTAGCTTTTTCTCGTCCCTGTTCCGAAAAATCGGGAATTTTTTTTTTGGTCACGGTTCCGGTAATGGTTCCGGTTCTGGTAACGGTTCCCGATTCAAAAATTTCCCGGTTCCGGTTCCGGTAACGGTTTCGATTCAAATTTCCCGGTTCCGATTCCGGTTACGGTTCCATTTCTAAAATTTCCCGGTTCCGATTCTAAATTTCCCGGTTCTAAAAGGGTTTGACTTAAAAATGACCTGTAGTTTTTGAAAAATTAGTAACTAAAAATTACATGTAGTATAAAAAACGACAATAAAAATATATATTACACTAAAAACGACATACTAAAAACTTAAAAATGACATGTAGTTTAAAATCGGAACCGGTACCAAAAACCGGGAAATATTTTTTAGGTACCGGTTCCGGTTCACGGTTCCGAAAATCGGGAACCGGGAAGTACCGGTTCCCGGTTTAAAGCTAAATTTCCCAGATTTTTTTAAAATCGGTCTGGGACCGGTACCGAAACCGGGACAAAACCGGGAAACGGTTACAAATTTTTTACCCCTACATCATTAATAGAAACTGCAATTCAGAGCTTAAACCTAAACAATACTATGACTATTACTTCCCCATTTTCTTTAAATCAAAATATATTGGATAAAAAATCTGAAGCTTCTCTGTCTCTCTCTCTGGTTTGAAGCTTCTTCACTTTTCAGTGTTCAACAATGGCGAGCGGTGAAAGCTTCTTCACCATCATTCTCGACAACTTTCTTCGCACCAGCAGACTCGTGAGTTGAATGTTGCCGTCAAAAAATGAATAAATTATGGATTGTTTATACATGCATAAATTATGGATCACTGATGATGGAAATCCCTTAAATTATGAATAAAAATGGACGGGGGCACGCATAGGTTTTGATCCGGAAGCCCGCGCACTCTGCCCGGGCCATTATAGCTGACATTAGATTAAATTATGGATCACTGATGATAGAAATCCCTCAATTTAATTATAATTGTGGTTTTTATTTTTTATTTATTTTTACTTTGAATTTGATGAGTTTAGATTATGAATAAGTTTTAGTATGCTGATTTCTTAATTATCATGTGAACGGTCTCAAAAGTAGAAAATCGGGTAGATAACCAATTAAAATATTGTTACCCAAATCAAAGTAATATTCACTATTTATTTAACGTTCTCTGTTAGAAATAATAAAAGAGGTACAATTGATGCATCAAAAAGCTACATTAAGGACTAAAGTGCTATTATCATCAAAGCTAAGAGGGTTAATAGGGATTGGAGAGATGTTACTGTTTTGTGTTACAAAGAAAAAAAATTATAGTTTACGTTAAGTATATGACCCGCGTCAATTTTATAAAATTTCACTAATTTATTAATTTATATATTAATTTTTTATAATTAAAAAAAAAACATGAATCTTAATACTGCGAGTATACATCGCCGACACCATCGAGAACGCCAAGGTCGTCACTGATACCGTCGTAGAATCCTAACTTTTACCGGTCATTTAGTGACGGAGACTCCAGGGCAGGCTATACAAAAAATAAAATATTGAGTCTTTTTTGCCAGCAAAAAAAAACATTGAGAATATACTTCCAACAAATGCAGTCATGGAGTCTTTAAGCTGCAATTATCTCTTCCGAATTAGGGGTGAGCATGGGTTGGGTTGGGCCGCCCCGATGCTTTTTATGGACCCGACCCGATCACTTCGGGTTCCCAAAAAAATGCCCGATCCGACCCAAATTTTTTTAATGCCCGAACCAAACCGACCCGATAAAAAATCGGGTTGGGTTGGTTTGGGTCGCCATGGCCCGATTAATTAAAATTTAATCTTATATAACAATAAATAATATGAAAAAAATGCATCCATGTAACTCAAAATACAAGTAAAAATACCCCAAACAAATTTAATCAAACAAACATACACTAAATAATATAAAACATGAAAATGAGAGATTGAAGGTCTTTGAATGTAAATAAAATTGAGGATGAAATTTTTTAAAAGACTATAGATTGCACTACTTGAATAAAAAAATCAATACAAAATATATATTAATTATATTGGTCGGGTCGGAGACCCCGACCCGACCCAAGGTTTTGGACCCGACCCCGACCCGAATAATAGTCGGGTCCGGCCCGATCCGACCCAATTTTGAGCGGGTTAGATTGGGGTCGGGTCTATAACGGATTGGGTTGGGCCATCGGGTTGGGTCTAAAATGCTCACCCCTATTCCGAATATCAAAACATTTTATACTTATTCGGATATTATATCACTCTTAACAACATCTTTTCTAATTTACATGTAGTACACGGTATCTGCAACATTTGCAGCTTTTATCCGAATCAAATCAAGCTTTGAAAAGATGATATTGATCACAAATATTCTAGCTCTCATTGGTTTTACTTTTACAAACTTTAACCCATTTTTACCTCTTTAGTACATAGTACATACTACATACCTACAGACTGAGTACAAACAGAGTGGTCCTAGTAGACTTCACACTTCAAATTCCCTTATAATTAGTCTTATAATTAAGTGTTAATAGCAATCAAAGTCCCGGAGGGGACTGTTCTCAAAAAAAAAAAAAAAAAAAGCAATCAAAGTATCTAAAACTTTAACAATAGAGGGCTTGAAATGAGAAATCAATGAAAAAAATATTCAATATCAACAAACGTGAGTAACATATTTTGTTGTCAAATCATACATAAGATATATATTTATGTGCTTACTTAACTATCTAGCATCTTTCATTCATTTAAATTAAACGTAAAAATGTATAGTCCTATATTTGTTGACTTAAGGCACTTCTGCCGCAATTTTTTATTATAGACTCATGTCTCTTCAGTTGGTTAAAATTAAGGTACTTTTGCTGCAATTTTTCATTAATTATAAAGTGTTCATTTTTCTTTCAATAAAAAATATTGTTCTGGTGAAAGAAGTCTATTGCTTCCTATTCTCAAAAGACAACTAATCAATAGGTAAATCTTAATCAAGAATTGGTATTTATTTTGACTTAGAAAAAAGGGTTAATGACTGCAAAAATACCCAAAGTTTGGTCAAAGAACCCCTCGTGTACCCAAAGTTGAAAAGTGGAGGCAAAAATACCCAAAGTCGCATTTCGAGAGTTGACCGCTCCATTCTCGTGACGCCGTTAACTTACCCGTTAAGTCTGGCCACGTGGACAAATCTGTTTTGTTAAGTGTAATCATTAGGGATTCCATTAGTTGAATTAAATATTATTAATTAAGGGTTTAATTCGTTGTTTTGTCGTAAACGAGATTGATGTGGGCTAGTCCACGTGGCAAAAATTATTATGTCAGCAACCCACGTTAGTCCAAACTTTTAAACTTTGGCTTGTACTAGTAGATAGTACTAGCAGTACTGTGTTTTATATAAATATACTATGAATAGTGGATTAGCTCGCACTTAAAAGCAATTAAAAAACATTGTCTGTACTCTGTAGTTTTATACAAATATATGAAGGGTTAATGGCGGTAAAAATACTTAAAATTTGGTGAAAGAACTCTTCGTGTACCTAAAGTTTAAAAGTGATGGCAAAAAAATACTCAAGGTCGCATTTGGAGCGTTGACCACTCCATTCTCGTAACGCATTTAATTTACCCGTTAACTCTTGCTACGTGGACAGACGTGGCTTGCTGACATAGCTTTTTTTGCCACGTGGACGAGCTTAATTAGGGGTTTAATTCGTTGTTTTGTCGTAAATAAGGATGATGTGGGCTTGTCCACGTGGCAAAAAAATGCTATGTCAGCATGCCACGTTTGTCTACGTGGCCAGAGTTAACGGGTAAGTTAACTGCGTTACGAGAATGGAGTGGTCAATGCCCCAAATGTGACTTTGGGTATTTTTGCTATCACTTTTAGACTTTGGGTACACCAGAGGTTCTTTGACCAAACTTTAGATATTTTCGCCGTCATTAACCCATATATTTTTATTTATTTCAGTAAATATAAAATTGTGAATTTTACTATAATAAATAATGAGTATTATCGATAATATACTTTTAGTGCTATATTCAAGCTAAGAGTTAATAACGGAGTAAGCACTTAATATTTAAATTTTAGTGATGACATTTTTTTTTTCACAATTAAAATCTCAATGTCACTATTATCAATTTCTAATTTTTTTTAGGGTTAATGACGGCAAAAATACCCAAAGTTTGGTCAAAAAACCCCTCGTGTACCCAAAGTTTAAAAGTGGTGGTAAAAATACCCAAAGTCGCATTTGGGGAGTTGACCACTCCATTCTCGTAACGCCGTTAACTTACCCGTTAACTCTGGCCACGTGGACAAACGTGGGTTGCTGACATAATAATTTTTGTCACGTGAACGAGCCCACATCAGCCTCGTTTACGACAAAACAAAGAATTAAACCCCTAATTAATACTATTTAACACAACTAATTGAACCCCTAATGATTACACTTAACAAAATAGATTTGTCCACGTGGCCATAATTAACAGGTAAGTTAACGACGTTACGAGAATGGAGTGGTCAACTCCCCAAATGTGACTTTGGGTATTTTTGCCACCACTTTTAAACTTTGGGTACACGAGGGGTTCTTTGACCAAACTTTGGGTATTTTTGCCGTCATTCACCCTTTTTTTTATAATGTCCTTTAAGTATCAGAAAATAGAAAATAGAAAATAAAAAAGTTTGATTTTTTTTTTTAAAGACAACACATGTTTAAGACATAATCGCACATTCTAAATTAAGTAGACCAAATTTTAGAAAGAAAAGAAAAAAATATATAAATGGGATTATAGTCACACGTTTTTGAAAAAGGACAAAAACAAGTATATGGTCGACCGGACTGTATTGAAGTGTGAAATGGCTAAATTTTAACTTACATTCCCATATAAAATTACTCCTATCAATAGTTACCGATAGTATGATTTTACAAGTACATAAACGGATTATGGATATATGTTTCTTGTGGTTCGCATGTTTGTGAAACAAATTACTCATTTGTTTTTTGTGGCAAAAGTTATTCTTTTCTAGGATAGAGTCTACTCCACCTTTTTTGCCTCAAAATCTGGAGTAATCCCAACCAAGCAAGTTTGGCCTAGTGGTAACACCACTACACCTCCATTCAAGAGGTCACGGGTTCGAAACCCCATGGGACTCAAAGAGTGCCCCCTTTACATATATGTAAACTTGGCCAATAGTGCCACCTGTTCTTACACCGAATATATCTAGTAATGCGAGAGTGCATTGTAACCTTGGCCGATAGCGCCACCCCATTAAAAAAAAAAAAAAATCTGGAGTAATCCCATCTTGTCCTATTACCTCTTTTATAAAGACTAGCAAAAAAGTTGTCTTGTCCTTACTTGCTCAGCCCATACGAAGACTAGTAAAAAAGCGTTGGACTGTTTGGATAAGGAAGAAAAAGGGTTCGGCATTAATGATATAACCTTGGGGCTGAATCATTCAACCTAAATTAAACCTAAATTAAACTTAACCTAAAATTACCAATTAAACTTAACCTAAAATTACTGAGCCCATTTAATAAATCCAACTTAAAATTGCCATGTAATAATTAACATCAACCAGCACCATCACATTCAACAATCAACTAACATCATCAAATAGAAGAAAAAAAAAATCAAATCCCAGATTCAACAACCAAATATAATATTGAAGCTAAAAATACACCGACCCAGTAACAATCCAAGACTCAAGACTGTGGGGAGTAAGGGACAGAGTCAGAGAGGGAATTGGCTCACTTGAAAAGTCGGAAGCTTGAGCGCTGAGAGTAGGAAGCCTGGTCGGAAACCAGCAAGCGAGGAGTCTGAGAGTTGAAGTTGGGCTGAGTTCCGAATGGAAGCTTGAGGGCTGAGAGTTAGTGAGTGAGTTTAAGTTAGGCTGAGAGTGAGAGTCGAAAGCTTGAGGGCTGAGAACATGGTTTCGATGGAAGGCTGAGAATGAAACAAAGGAAGAGAGAGGACAGGGGGGGCCAGTAAGCTATTGGGCTGAGGATTGGGCTAAAATATGTGAATAACAAATGAAGGCTGGGCTTTGGGGGGGAGGCATCTTGTCCCTAACACATAGATCTGCCACTAGCTGAATGTCAAGCACTTGAGAACGACTTCTGATCCACATAAGCTATAAGTAATTAGAGCCAATTTCTTAAATAAAAAAGGCTTCTTTCTATACTTATAAATTGGTTTAAATTATAAAAGGACTAATACTGATGAAAATACTAATTATTTTTATTTTTGTGATGGTGTAAGGTTTTTTTTTTCTTTTAATAATGAAGTTCCAAATATTAATTTTCTTTGTGATCCAAGTTCCAAAATCTCAATGTTTAATGTTCTACTTATCTCCAAAATTCTATTCTATTGTTTTTTTTTTTCAATTGATTTAACAAACTTTTAAATATGCCATTGAACAAAATCTCAATATGTACTCAAAAACTCAGGATTAGTATCAAAACACATTATGGTTTTATGCTTTTGCTATATGCTATGCTATTTTCGGAAGGTCTATAAGACTGTAACATCTCTCTCCCAGAATAAATGTCAACACACCATTAAGAGAAACCGCAATACTCCGTAAAAAAAATTGGGCGCTTTAGCTTCAGAAAAAAAAAATGTACATATTTGATTTGTTTGAACAAAACTTTGGCCGGGATTATCCCTTTCGTAAATAATATATCCAAAAAATATGTATATTTTATCATTATGTAATTCATTATTATAATACTTAGTGGACATATAATTGCATTTTTATGTAAAAATACTATTATTGAGTTCAGCGTTTTTTTTTGTTTTTTTTTTGTTTTTTGTAATATCCAATTACCCATCCATTCCAAAAACAAACGTAGTAATATAGTTTCGGATTCTTATAGTTTTTAGTTAATTTATCCGGAAACAATATTACGGGTCCCTTATTTTCTCAAAACAGTAAATATAATTGTTTCTGGATAAAACCGCAGTAGTGAGAAAATTATCTTTAATATTCTGGATAAAACCCTAACCAATATTAAAGGATCAAATAAGTCTGATTTTCAATCTAACAATAAAAAATTAAAAAATTAAACCAAACTGAATAAATCTAGATCTAGATACAACCTGAACCGGTCAAACAAGTTAATTGATCAACCAGATACTCTGTCTGATAGCATAGGTGTTTAATGCAAAAGTTTCCATATTTGGTGTCTCCAGATTTTGCTGTCCGAGCTGAGTGTTTCCTTAACATGCCATGCCGGATACCCATGTCTAATACCATAAGTTTTTAATGCAAGGGTTCCCATATTTGATGTCTCCAGCTTTTGCTGTCCGAGCTGAGTGTTTCCTTAACATGCCCTGCCGGATACTCATGTCTGATATGCATAAGTGTTTAATGCAAGGGTTTCCAAATTTGGTGTCTCCAGGTTTTGTTGTCCGCGCTGAGTGTAGCCCTGTCAGATACTCATGTCTAATAGCATAGGTGTTTAATGCAAGGGTTTCCATACTTGGTGTCTCCAGTTTTTGCTGTCCGATCTGATTGTTTCTTTAACATGCTCTACCGGATTGATACAGTACACAATGTCCATAAATCCCACAAAATAATCCATTGACTTATTCATGTTTTTAATGCTTTTATTTCTTTTTATTTGTTATTTATTGTCTAATTATTTCATTAATTTTATAATAGGCAAATACTAAAGTTGGTCTTCACGTATAAGAATAAGACTTCACGTATTATGACGACCATATTTTGAATGATGAATTAAAAAGACGAGTTCTTACTTGCATTTTAGCGTTTTATTATCTATCCTATAATCGAGTCTACATCAGCTGGTATCAGAGCCAACTGTTTCTATGCATACGGTGCCGAAGAATAAACATGCCATTAACTTCAATTAAAACACCTATGCACCTAAACAAACCAAAATTTTGACTATTATTAAAAAAAAAATATAAGGCTTTTTCATAGCACCTACAAAAAAAAAAATGAATAGCACCTACTTACATGACGGTACACAGAAACGACGACGACGGGGGCGTCGGCGGCGACGCTGACAGTGACAATGAAAATCACGGTGGAACGAAATTGGTGACGGCGAGAGGAACAGAAAGAAGCGGCGGTTGAAAATTGTGTTTAGGGTTCGGGTAAAAAAAACCGCGACTTAAACAAACACGTTTAACAATCGCGTCGTGGCTTATAGTTTAATTAACCGCGACTTTTACCCCCAATCGCATTTTCGAAATTTTTGCAAGGGTTTTCATATTTGGTGTCTCCAACTTTAGCTGTCCGAGCTGAGTGTTTCCTTAAAATGCCCTGTCGGATACTCATGTCTGATCATAGCATGGGTGTTTAATTCAAGGGTTTTCATATTTGGTGTCTCCATGTTTTACTGTCCGAGCTGAGTGTTTCTTTAGCATACCCCGTCGGATACTCATGTCTGATAGCATAGGTGTTTAATGCAAGAGTTTCCATACTTGGTGTCTCTAGCTTTTGCTGTCCGAGCTGAGTATTTCCTTAATATGCCCTGATGGATTGATACAGTACACGATGTCCACAAATTCCACAAAATAATTCATTCACTTATTCATGTTTTTATTGCTTTTATTTCTTTTATTTGTTATTTATTGTCTAATTATTTCATTGTTTTTATAATATGCAAATACTAAAGTTGGTCTTCATGTATAAGAATAAGACATCACGTATTGTGAAGGGCAGATTTTGAATGATGAATAAAAAAGACGAGCTCTTGCTTGCAGTTTAGCGTTTTATTGTCTTTCCTATAATTGAGTCTACGTCAGTTGGTATCAGAGCCAACCGTTTCTATGCAGATGGCGCCGAAGAATAAACATGTCATTAACTCCAATTAAAACCCCTATGCACCTAAACAAATCAAAATTTTGACAAATATTACAAAAATATAAGGCTTTTTATAACAGCTACAAAAAAAAAATTAATAACGTCTACTTAAGTGACGGTGACGGGAACGACGAGGACGACAGGTGCGACGACGATGGCGACGGTGAAAATAACGGTGGAACAAAATTGGCGACGGCGAGAGGAACGGTGGTTAAAAATCGTGTTTAGGGTTCGCTTTAAAAAAATTGAGACTTAAACAAACACGTTTAACAATTGCGCCGTGGCTAACAGTTTAATTAACCGCGGCTTTTACCCTTAATCGCAGTTCTGAAATTGTTAATGCAAGGGTTTCCATAATTGGTGTCTACACCTTTTGCTGTCCGAGCTTAGTGTTTCCTTAAGGCCATCCCCAACCATGACACCAAATTTAATGTTAAAATTACATCATTTTAGTGTAATTTTAATACTAAATCTTTCTTTCAACCAAACCACAACATCAAATTTCACACTAAAAAGAATATTCATTATTATCATATTATTAAATTATTATATTTTTTAATATTTAATTTAGAGATAATTGTGGCATAAATACTCTATAATGTTGGTGACATATACTCGACAATATTTATGATGCGTTCGGTGTTCTCGATGATGTCGGTGATGTACTTGTGTTACCGGCGACGCATTAGGCGTTCTCGATGATGCCGGTGATGTACTCGGTGTTACCGGCGACGCATCGGCGTTGTCGATGGTGTAAGTAATGTACTTGATGGTATCACTGACGCACTCGGCGTTCTCGACGATATTGGTGACGTCCTGGCGGTGTCGACGATGCACTCGGTCTTAGATTACAATTAATTTTATTAATAAATCATAATTAAGTACTTATGCCGTAATTTTAAAAAAATAAAATAAAATTATAGCACTATTTAATATGATGCGTACCGTAGTAAAAGCAAAAGTTGCACCATTTTGATGCAACTTTTGCCGTTGCAATGGGTTATGGGTAGGGGTGCAACCGGGTAGGGTGCCCGGTTTTTTCGAGGTACCCGGTACCCGGTACCGGAATCCGGGTATCCGAAAATCGATACCCGAAACCGGTATCCGAAATCCGGGTACCCGGAAATCCGGGTACCCGGTTTCCGGGTATCTATATTTTGATACCCGGTACCGATACCCGGTACCCAGTTTTGGGAACCGGATCCGGTACCCGGTTTTTACCCGGTACCCGTTTAAAATATATATATATATATTATTTAAAAACAAAAACATACATTCATCTTCAAAAAACTGCATATAAAAAATCCAGCGCATCAAGTATAAAAGAAAAAACAGTCCAAAATGCATAAAAAATAGTCCCGCGCATCAAGCATAAATAAAACATAGTCCCGCGCATCAAGCATAACATAATACCGCGCAAAAAAGAAAAGAAAAAAAACATAGTCTCAAGAACCCTGAGAGTGAGAGAGGCAGAGATGGAGGGGGGGAGACTAAGTCACAAAAGGTTAATTACACGGAGTAGAAAGGGCCGAGCACAAACCCTAAAAATTTAAAATATCATAAAAAATAAAAAATAAAATCGGGTAGTAAAACCGGGTACCGGGTACCCGGTTTTTTATTTTTAATACCCGGTACCCGTATCCGGTTTTGAATCCGGATACGGGTACCCGGAACCGGAATTCGGATACGGTTTCGGTTCCGGTTTTTAAATCCGGATACGGATTCGGTTCCGGATAATTATCCGGTTTCCGGGTATTATTTGCACCCCTAGTTATGGGTATCACTCCTGTCAAATCTTCAGATTTCTTCAAAGGAAAAATTATTAAATGTGGGTGCACGATAACAGACAACTGAATGTAAATTAACACTTTTTGATTTTGTGAATTTACATAAAAGGACAAATGGAGACAATCAGTAGAGCCTATAAGATTTTCATGTTTGAGGGTATTTTCGGTAAATCAAAACCCAATTATCGCACGTGACTCGCATACCCCTCTCTCTCACTCACATCTCTCTCTCTCTCTCACCCTCCTCGGCGACCTCACTGGTTAGTGCTCTCTCTCTCTCTCTCTCTCATGTGTGTATATGTGTATATATACTTTGTTCGTGTTAGTATATAATATATATACATGCTTGTGGAACTCCCTGAGGATTAATATCGTTTTTTTTTTATCTTTCAGTTTTGAAGCTTCTTCAGTCTTCATCAATGGTGAGGGGTTATCGGTTCTTTCATATAGTTCTTGATGATACTCTTGAGCTCAACACAGTTGTGAGTTAATTTCTGCATCTTTTTCACTATAACGTTTTCATGTATAATTATATATATATATATATATACTAAAGATGTTGGGGATCTTGTTTGAAATACTAAAGATAATTTTGTCACTACTGCCTTATATGTATACTAATACAATACATACATATATATATACGTTCTCTCTATATATATACACGTGTGTGTGTGTGTTTTTCTGAGCTTCTATGTATAGATTTAGATGTGTTAACTCAATGCCATATATTCTTTATAAAAAAAAAAAAAAAACTGTATGCCGTATATATATATATATATATATTATACGGGTGATCTTGGAGTTCAAGTCCTAAAGTGATCTTGTCGTTTGTGTGAGTTTGTTGTTGCCAAATAATTTACACTACATGTCACATCACATGTGTATTAGTATATGTGTGTGTGAGCTTCTATGTATAGATTTACATGTGTTCCAACTTTATGCCATATGTGTATCAGCCACACTTGTGTGTACAGTGTGTGTATATATATATATACACACACACACACACATGAGAGCTTCTGTATGTTTATATTGTCGCTCATTTGTGTGGGTGCTTGTGTAAGTATGTGATTTGCTTGTGTTTTTTTTTTTTCCCATATATATTAATATATATACATATATAGTCATTCATCATGTACAATTTTAGCAAAGTTCGGATTGACTTTTTGAGCTACCCAAAAGCTCTTCGGATTTCTCTAGATCCGGAAACCGGTTAGGGGTTCCAAATTTAGAAAACAAAAAATACCCGGGGTTTGGACCGGGTTTCACTCTCGTAAAATGAGTTTGATAGAGGCTAGCTCCAAAACTCTTTTTTTTTTCTCGACATGACACTTTCTCTAATTTGTATATCTTGCATTTTCCGGCAGCCTATCCACAAAGATATCGTGAATGAATATGGAAGCACTTTGAGAGACGACGTGCTGCTCAAGCTTCCTGACGGCTCGGAGTGGAAGTTAGGTTTAACAAGATCGGATGACGGAGAAATGTGCATCGATAATGGTTGGATTGCGTTCTCAAGGCACTACTCCATAAGCAAAGGCTATTTGTTGATGCTGAGATACAAAGGAGATTCTCGGTTCGACGTTAACATATACAGCACAACCACAAGGGAGATTCACTATCCTGTGCGCGAAACGCAGTTTCACAATCCCGTGGAAGAAGAAGAAGAAGAAGAAGAAGAAGAAGAAGAAGAAGAAGAAGAAGAAGAAGAAGAAGAAGATGACTACGACGACGACGATGACGGTAACGATGACGATGACGACGACGACGATGATGATGAAGTGGATCCTCCGTCGCCATGTTCTCAGTCTTATAAAAGAAGGGGAAAAGGTAAATTAGAATGGCGATTCTCGAATCCGTTTTTTTTTTATTTTTTTTTTCTTTCTTTCTTCTCATTCCGAACCCAGAGCCGGAGTCTAGATTTTGAAAAATCAAAACACGGATCCGAATTTAGTAATAAAAATTTAAATCTACAAAACTCAACTTTCATCATAGATAAGGGTTTTGAAAAATCAAAACCCGGATCCAGATGTAACAAAAAATTTAAAATATATATATATATATATGTAGAAAATAGTATTTAATACCAAAATATTCTTACCAAATTTAAGCACAAAAGGGTTAAGAAAATAAAATATAAAGAAAAAGAAAAAATCTATTCAAAAAGAGGGAAAATCTTAAAAATTAATCTGGGTTCCGTGTTTTGAACTTCTAAACTCACAACCCGGATCTAGTTTAGCCCAAATTCAATTTGGATGCAATCTTTTTAGAAGCGGAACCGAGTTGGTTGCGGTTCAACACCTGCATTTCCGGATTTCTATTACACCCCTATCTGTTGTTGTGATGGATTCCATGTGATGTTATGTTCGCAGTTTTTTCCGGTAAGAGGCCAGCGAGCGATAGTGATGATGACCATCCATTTGAGCCTCCATTTACGAGTTCTCGGTCCTATAAACGTAAAGGTAAAGCTCATTATAGCCTAAGAAACTTGGTAACTTGATGGATTCACTCTCATGTAGTATTTCTGGGGTTTACAGGTAAGAGGGCTGTGAGCGATAGCAGCGATGATGATCTTTCATGTGAGCCTCCATTGACGGGTTCTTGGTCCGGTAAACGTAAAGGAAAAGCTCATTTCAACGGCGAGAAGCCCGGTTTTCGACATAAAGTTGATACATCCTTACCCTCGAGCTCAAAGACAAAGCGAAAAGGTTAATTCAAAGGCAATCCTCGTGAGGTCGTACTAATTCCGATTTGATGGATTCACTCTGATGTAGTGTATGTCGGTTTTGCAGGCAAGAGCAGCAGCGATGACGATTATCTCGTTGAACCACTGTCACCGTGCTTTCGGCCCATTGAGAGGAGAGGAAAAGGTTGTTCTAGTGGTGGTACACGTGATTGAAATGACCCGAACCGTTGATTCTTAGCTTGATTGATTCATACTTTTGTATTGTTTGCGGGTTTCGCAGGAAAACGGGCTATGAGAGATAATGGCGGTCGTGGTGGCTACAGGAGCGATGACACTCCTCTGCAGCTTGGCAGGCTAGAAACTACAAGCGCTGTTAAGAGAGCCAGCAGGTTCAAATCCGAGCATCTATCTTTCTTCATCTCGCTTCGGGCTTGTCATTTTAAATATAATAGCCTGGTAAGCCCTTTCGCATTCTGATAAATCAAAAATCATTTACCTTTTCATGGAGTTATCGCGAAAAACCGGAGTTTCCGTTTCAGATTTCGTAGGCTTAGTATTTCCTAAAATCACATAGTAGATCAAGGTTTAAACCTTGGGTAAATCTGGGCATCCGGCGGGCCCTACGGACCTCAGCCCGAGCCCGAGAGGTCCAGCTCGGGCTGCCCGGCCCGAGCCCATTTCGCTTTTTTTTTTCTTTCTTAATTTTCTTAATTGCATTATAGTCCTTCAATTAATGTTTAAAAACTGAGTAAATTTCAAGCTTTTGGTGACTAATAAACTGTATACTAAAAAAAAAACGTTACTGTATACTAAATACTGATTTAATGTGCATAACGCTAAGTAATAATCTTAATAATAAGTAAAAAACTATATAAACTGTATGCCAAAAACTTATAAATATAAATATGCCAAAACTGTAACTAAAGTAATATAACACATTAATGTATAATGCCTACAATGTATTATGATTAATTAGACTATAAATTAAACTAACTTATTTGGCTTACTAATAAAATGTAACAAGGTAAAGTAATATAGTACTACTAATTATACTAATGTATACTAAATTATTAACTATTAAACTAGATGGGTGAATATAGCCGTTTTTATGCATTAAATGTACTATGAAAATAATTTATTTATTTTTGGCCAAAAGAGCCCTAATAAAAAATTAAGGGTACCAAATTTATTACTATGGTGCTTATAAGTTATACCGAACAAAAAGAGATGTTGGGGTCAGATCCAATGCCTCCTTTTTTCGCTAGCTCAGCCGTTAGATCGGCCCACCATTTTCTTATATATATATATATATATATATATATATATATATATATATATATATATATATATATATAAATGCTTCAGGCCCGCTGCAGGATTCGGGGCGGGTCGGGCATGCCTGACATGGGTTGAGGCAACCTGAGCCCAAAATGGCCAGGCCCGCAGGCTGCCCGAGGCCTGCGTTGGCCCAACGTCGCCTACACAGGTTTAACCGTGGGTAGAAAATTCGACTTCCTCTAAAATAAAATGAAAAATACGGTACTAGAAAATTCGGTAAATTTGATTTTTAGTTTGCAACTATTTATAATAATTTATTTCTGTTTTTGTCTTCCCAAGGGCGTTCCTCGCGAATTCGCTAAAAAGCATCTCCACTTTAGTAAGAAAGTCTTCTTCAAAGCTCCGGGTGTAAAGAAGACTTGCATCGACTTCTCTTACCAGATTAATTCGAGGCCGTGCTTTAGGAGTGGTTGGTTGGAGTTTGCTCGCGAGAACGAGTTGGGAGAAGGCGATGTATGCTTCTTTGCCATGGTCAAAACCGGTCGAAAAGTCGTGTTTGAAGTTTCGTTTTTCCATAAAAATGGAGTCACACTCACTCATTTGGCTATGAAGAGGAAAAAACGGACTTTTGATGAGAAAACTGAAAATCCGTATTTTGCGGTTTATATGCACGAGTGCTATATGAAAAAATGTTGTCGTCTGGTAAGTTTTTATTTTTAATCTGATTAGATCCGCAATTTTTTAATTTCTTAGGGTGAAAGTTGATCTGTCTTGAAATCTAGTTAGATTTCCGGTTCTAGGTCTCGGCTAAAAAAACGAGCTTGAAAAAAGTAACCGAGACCGGACCTAGGCAAAAAAAAAAAAAAAAGGCTGACTTGGTGCACGAGTGCAAGTTTTTTCCATTGATCTGATTAATTAATTTAGAAATAGAAATTATATATTAACCTGTTATTAATTTCAAATTTATTGGATATGTCATATTATATAGAATCTGTTTCTTATTCAATTAGTTGTTATTTTTTACATTTTAAAAATCAATGTAAAACCACAGATATTCACCCTATTTTTAAATTTAGCTCAAGAAATTTGAAATTTATTAATTCAATTTTGTTTTTCAGAGAATCCCCGCTGCTTTCGCCCGGGATTACTTGAAGACAGTACCCAGTGAGATTTTTGTACGTGATGCATCAGGCATATCGTGGTCGCTCGAGTACAAAATTACTCTTGAGAAGTCCGCGGACAACCGTAGACAGATAAGGCATGAATTTATTAGCGGCTGGTCCGAATTTAGAGAAGGGAGTGGGTTGAAGAAAAACGACATATGCGTCTTCGAGTTAACAAATCCAAGCGACATGTCGTTCAAAGTTCGCATCCTCAAGCCTACCCATCAAGAATACGTGCAAATGCATATAGGTAAAAAAAAAAAAGTATTTCTTTATGATTATTATGGTTGGAATTAAAGTTTAATACTTTCCTTTGTTTGTTTTGTTTTGTGCGTTTTTCAGCGCTTGGGCCGAAACGAACCAAACCGTTGGACCATGACGCCAATAAGTGAATATGCAGGAACTTAATTAATGAAATGTTTAAGACACTAATTATCATACTTAATCATGCCGTGTTTCAAGGCTTTCGTTGTTGACAGGACGACTTTAATATGTATTTATCCGTATTATTCAAAGACTATTTTTGTTTCTTTATTATCATAGGGTGAAACCCGGTCCAAGGTCCGTTTGACTCGTTTTTTCAATACATGAAAACTGGAATGGGATTTCGGTTATTGAAAATTAGGAGCCCAAATCAGTTCCCAAAATCTGGGTAACCGGGAAACTGGGTCTCAAAGATTCGAGAACCGATTTTTAGATTTGGATCTGGTTTATAGTCCAGACCTAGGTCCGAACTTGGATCCTGGTCCGTAATAAATAAAACGAAAATGTTAAAAAAAATGTTTTTATTGAAGTATAAAGTTTGTTTTCAATACCCTTTTATTCATAGAGATCATTTTAGCCTAAAATACTTTATTCAGAAGTCCGTTTTTTTACTTTTACTTGACATGATATTATTAATACTTAATGAATAAATGTAACTTTAATTAAAACCTATGTAAAATCTGGTTCCTAAAACAATGGTTCTTAAAAGTTAGGACACAAAAATTGGAATAGGATTTTAATCCGGATCCGAGTACCCGAAATCCGAGAATTGGAGAATACCGATTATTTTAATTGTCTCCTGTGTACTTTTTACAGGCCTAGTTTTTATGATCTGCAATATTAGACCAATGTGCCCTAAATAAGATAAAACAAGGTCATAACAGCAAATTAGGCGGGTTCCGGCAAATTAATACGAGGCTGAAACCTAGTGAAACGAACCTCGAATCCGGAAACGATCAGATTTCAACGCAATGTTAGTAAATGTATTTGATCAATCATTAATTTGTGTTCATAGTTTCAATTCTTCCTTGCGTGAGTGAAATAACAGCGTTGCCACGTCACAAATTCCGCACTCGACCATCGTCCCTCGTCGGTAGAGATCATGTGGGCACGCGCCTTAGTTGACCTAATGTGTTGACTTCACAACCGAGGTCAAGAGGGGACGTTATAACAATTCAACCACTCGAAGAAAAAAAAACACGCATCAAGATCATAATCGGAAAATTCAATATCGTTTGGCACCCCAAACATAACAACAAGCTGCAAATTGTCGGGAAAAACAAAAGAAAACCGAAAGCAAAAACGATAGTATCACGAATTTGAGCTGCCCGAATCCGTTATCGCTGTATAAGCACGCTTAGCATAAGCCTCAGCTAGCTGCTTGTCAAACACACTGGCGTTTTCGAGCTGCGCAATATTCAGTATGCCTCGGTCCGCCACGGGATCAACAAGCAGAAGCAGATTCGCCAGCGTCAGTGTGAACAACCGACAGCCCTTCGTTTGAAGCGTCGAAAGGAAGCCCGGAGTGAACAGCCTCGCATACTTCCACATCTGCAATTCTTTTCCGGTTCGGTTCGTTCCACAGAGGTCCGTGAAGACACCTTCAATGGCCTTAAGCTCGCTCTCGATCCTCACATGGTAAAGCGCTTTCGCAAGCTGTTGATGGGACAAATTCAAGGTCTTCATGAGCCGGACGAAGAGAGTGTAAGGATGAAGCCCCGCGTACGCCACATGGCTAGCATACAGAAATGCCTTTAGCTTCTCGCCTTTGGTCACGGATTCCCCTGTGTAGAGCAGCACGTAGAACGTGCTCTTAAACATCCTGTTTATCTCAAACTGTGTTTTGACAGTGGCGATTGCATCTTTAGAAGGATGAAACTGCTCCAATGGGAATCGGAACGAGTAAAATTCTTCGAATCTGGTCCTTAGGTGATCGGCTATTCTGGCAAAATTCCCAGCGGGCTTCGTGTACAGCCTGAGATAAGCACAAGCAAGATAACAAAACCCTTTGGAAACCTCGTCAGCACCGACTCCTTCCCGTATTTGCATTTGCTGTGAATCACTCGGTTTCTTCAAAACCGTTACCGGAATATCTTCGAATTCCACCGAATCATCGATCGAAACGAGCGCTTCTGGTATGTTTCCGAACAAGCGTCGACCAGCGTCATCTCTCAAGTTATACGCAAGAAGAAATATCGCTGCAACGGTCTTCGATGTTATTTCGGATCTCATCTCACGGAATGTCGTAGTTCCGAGATTGACAATCTGCTCAGTTGTCATCACGTGCAAGTTCATGATGGGCTTGGGACCGGGTTCGGTGTCTCTCCAATCGTCCACATTTTCCGGCTGGCCATTCATACGACGAACCAGTTCCCTAATCGAAGCGATGTCGTTCATATTTTGTGAATTGAATAACCCTGCGCTCGCTGCGAATCAATTTAACCAAAAAATCAATGATTAAACACAAACATAAACTGAAAATCAAAATCAAAATCAAAATAACACAGGTGATATTATAATTGTTAATTCGAAACAACCACACACTAAAGAGTCCCAAATTACTTGAACATCACCGGTTGCACAAAAACTGAGGCCGGGAAAAAACGTGACTCTTCTTAATGATCAAGATGAACCAACCACAAACAATCAAGAACACAAAGTACTTTCATCCTGGGAGGATTAATGTAAACCCTGTCCCGGTATTTGGGGAGGCTTTTGTCCCGGACGATTTCTTGGGAATTCCAAATTCAAACCCGTTTCCGTAATGTAAAAAAAAAAAAAAAAACATACATTTTTCACCGAGAACCAGTACTTTGTAATGGTTAAAAATTGTATTTCTCGTAACCGGTACCAGTAAACCCCGGATTCTGAGTGTGGTATAATACCACACTCAGAAATTTCCATACCATCTTCACTGAAACCACCAGTCTTTGCTCAGCTCAAAATGAAGAAGAAAACCTACAAAAAAAATCAAATAAAAAATAATAATAATTAGAACATAAACAAAAGAATGGAATTAAATAAAGTAAATTCAGGTGACACTTATAAATCTGAGAATTGCTTAGGGGAAAATTGAAAACAAACACATCTTTTTTATTTTCTTAAAATTTACAAATATGTTTTGTTTACTAATAGGGAATGTAAAATACAATCTAATGCAAGAATCAAGTAAAGTTTCTTTTTGTAATAAAAAAATAAATAAATCTTACGCTGATCATTTGGGCATGGATCTATAAAATTCTACTTCTGAACTTTGTTTTTCCATAAGTTTATTTAAGTTAATTCAACCGAAAATAAATATATTTAATAAATAAAAACCTTACTAAGATCGTTCTTGCTCGAAAAGTGAAGGCGTTTGGGATGAGAATCCGACAAAGAAGAGTCGAGGTAAGTTTTCGAAGAAACAATGGTAAAGGTGAGAGCTTTATTTGCAGGGCTTTGTTTGAAACTGTTTTTGAGTTATTTTTAATTATAAATACAATTAATTATATTTATTGATATAATAATATTCTATCCGTACATAATAATTATTTTATGATATATCAATTTATATACATCAAGCAAGGTTTAAAATGTCTTTCGTCGACGGGCGATCGAAAAAAAAAAGGTATGCCGCATGCTGAAAATACCGCAGTTTTTTTATGGGCATACCGCATGTCGATGGGGTTTTCGACGGATATTCTGGAAAAAAATATTTGAGTATTTAAGCAAGATATTTATATAGGTTCAAAATACATATTTAATAAATACAAGATATAATTGTATACAACAAAACACATTGTAACTTAAATATATAGGTGAAATGTAAGTCATTTTATTAGTTGAAGCTTATAATATTAAGTCAAATTATTAGGTGAAGTGAATATGTATGTTAAGTGTGTAATATTAAATGAATATGCATGTTAAGTGTATATGTATGTTAAGTGAATAATATTAGTTGAAGTGTATAATATTAAGTGAATATGTATATTAAGTGTATATTTATGTTAGGTGAAGTGAATATGTATGTTAAGTGTGTAATATTAGTTGAAATGTATAATATTAAGTCAAATTATTAGGTGAAGCGTATATGTATGTTAAGTGTGAATGTGTGATATTAGTATTCAACCAAAGAGTCCCACATTGTTAGATTACAAGAGTTTGGAAATGTTTATATACCATATAATTGAGAAAAAGGCTTGGGCCCTTTGAGTCATATGATTTTGTGGATGGGAGAGGAATCACACAAATGGAAAAGTTTATATACCATAGAATAGAGAAAAAAGCTTGGGCCCTTTGAGTCATATGATTTTGTGGATGGGAGACAAATGCACCATCATATGCGCGCCGCCGTCCGTCCGATCAGACGTGGTGGGGCGGGACGGGATGCAAACATATTAATTTTTGCTGAAGTTTAATTCGCATTTTTGCCGAAATCCACAAAAAATATGGTTTTTAACAAAATTTCAACCATTTTTCGCAATTTTTAACAACAAAAACGACACTCGGAATTCCAACCACTTGTCGCATGGATTTTCGTGAAAAATGATAAATATACAGCGAGGCGACGAGGTTTTCGTTTCGCATACCTCCGAAAAATGAAAATAGGTCAGTTGTTCCATGGAAAATTGCGAAATTTCATAACTTGATATCAAGGTTTAAGTATAATTACGGAAGTTGATGGCTCAATTTTACAGGTTTTTACCAATGAATAAGTGTTTTTATAAGGTATGTTGATGAATTTTATATAATAATAATAATATTAAATTATATAAAAATAGGTCACAAATATAATTATATATATTTATAGAAATTTTTAAATGAATATAAGATACAATTTTAACTTTTTTTATATAAATGTAAAGGCATAATTGTAATTTTGATATAAATGTAACATTTTTTTTTTTTATAAAAATCAAGATATATATTACAATTTTGATATAAGTCTAAGAAGATACACATGTAAAGGTAAGAACTTATTGGCACAGGGCTTTGTTTGGACTCCTCTTTTATTTATTTTTTATTATTATCATACTATAGATTATTTATATGATATATTCTTCTTTTTGAGGTATATATATATATATATATATATATATATATATATATATATATATATATCAAAGTTTAAATATCGTTACAGAGGAAAACTTATGCTTAAATTTAAGTATTTATCGATGAATTATTATAATTTATAAACATAGGTCACGAATATAATTTTATATGTAAAAAGAGAGATTTTGATTTTTAAATTTTAATTTGAAACGAATATAAGATATAATTATAATCTATATATTATAAAAGGAAGAAGTACAAGATGATATGGCACAATGTTATCAAGGTATTAGGATTTCCTTTTTTCTTATGAAAAGAATGACTCATAGCATAGCCAAATCCATGTATTGAGATTTCTTTTTTTCTTAGATTTTTGAATTATTTTTAATGAAAAGTGATAAATATATTAAATGTGTATATTTATGCTTAGACTTTTGATCTCTCCTTTACTTATGACTAAATTAATTTATTTGTATTTATGTCAAATGAAAATTAAAGTTGTGTCTTTTCATCTAATTTTTACTAGCCTATAAATAGAGTTTTTTGTGTGATGAAACACAAACAAAAAGAATACATATCTACAACCATCTTTTTTCACTTTGCATCAATTCCATCTCTCGCCGCGAACTTTTTTCTAATGTTCATTTAGATTATGCCATTTTGCTTGGCTACAACTTTTTTATATTGACAAATTTTAAAAATTTCTATGTCTAATAATTTTTGTTTTTATTTTTATTTTCAGCGGGTCTCATTCCACCAAAATCTTCCATGAGGTAAAATAACTCATATGAACTATTAGCTCATATTATACATGAATTAAGTATATAAAATTATAATTATCTATCTTCTACGTACATATATCTTAACTGATACAATTTATTTACTTATTATATAATATATATCTTCTATATCAATGCGGGTATTCATATGTTAACAATATAGAAAATAGTATCCTTTGTATAACATATGTATGAGTTGCAGGGCTTTAGTGTTGGTCATCAAGAAAGGTTTTGGCTAAAAAGTAGTATCGCCTTAATGTATTGTGTAATTATTTAGTTTTTTCAATATCCCTAAAATCGTGTAATATAAGTGTGTTATTTCCTAAACACAGTTCACATCCTCAGTTTCAATATACTATTGTAGTTGCAGCATATACTATAAAGATATGTTTCATAACTCAACAAAATATAAAATTACAACACCATCATATAATAAACCCAAATTAAATAGGAATTTTGTTTAATTTTACTAGGTATCATCGTATCCTAAACTCTCAAGCGATCTTAAGCTATTTGCAATAGTTTTTTTAGATTCCAAATCATATGATCCTTGAATTTAATAAAATGAAATTTCGAAAGAAAAGATGGCAAAAAAATAATATATTTTGATTGCTAATTATTTAAAATTTCTAAATACAAAAATTAGAAAGTAATTAGCGATAGCATTATTAAAATATTAAATAGTTATCGAGTCGACGTTAATGTATGTCTTTCGATTACAATCTATAATTCCAAATGGATTTGTTCAATATATTCATCCAAAATGCTTTAATTTTTTGGCTAAGCTAATTTGACTATAAGTATTTATTTCCATGCAAAGAAAACAACATCTGGTGATGCAAAACAATTAGTGATAATTTAATATTTTAATATTAAATAATACATTGAATAAAATTATGAGTGACATTTTTTGTAATAACATTTGTACCAACGTTTTTCACCGACCAATAAATATTGTGAGATTAATTTATAATTCTAATATTGAATTAATACGTAAAAAGAGAATTGTAAGTATCACGCGTTTTTATTTTTATATGTTACCATCTAATCAGCATAGTGAAATTAATATACAATTTTGAATGCATTAAAATAAGAAAAGTCAATTATAGTGATTAAGTGAGTAAAATAAAGAGAAAAAAAAAAAGAATACGTAAAGTTTGAAGTTACATTCCAATAGAAAGTCACACCTTTAATCACTCTATATAACATTTTGATTGTCTTATTCCATATAATGATTTTATGGTTTAGATATAACCATGTATAGTGAGATTAATGATCTTGCAATCAAAATGACAAGGAATATAAGTGGTCTCGACTCTCGGCACCAAATCATATGTTCAAAATAAACTCTTCAAATAATAACAGCAAATATTTTAATATGGCATGAGTACAATTAAGAAGTTTGCAAAATAATATATATATACAATCGGATTACAAATATTACGAAATTAATTAGTTTGTTTACGCTTTGTTTTAGAGTAAAATTATTCCGAGTTTCTAATTGTGTGAAGAGCGGCCGACAATCTTGACAACGTGTGTTTTCTTTTGCCACATCTTTCATGTTTATATTATCTCACTTGACTATGTAATTATACTATTTCTCCAAATTATATGTGATTTTCACAGTTTATGAAACAATAGCATGTATATACAAATTACAATAACAAAATAAAAAGACAAAAATACGTATCACATTTGTTATAGGTTCCTATTTCAACACACTATTTGAAAATTATTAGGCAAATTCTTCAAGATAATTTAAAACGATTTTATTATACCAACCGTGCAAAGCACGGTGGAGTCCACTAGTTTTATATAAAAATACGAAAGATATTTTTTGAGAATTAATTATACATATACTAGAATCTATATATATATAAAAGGAGAATCTCAAGTAAATTACATGGCTTCATGAGATTCAAAAGATTGTTCAATCTTATTTTTTTAGGTTTTACAATTTTTTTTTATTTAAAAAGTTACATATTTGTTAGTGGGAGTTAAATGCAATTCATTAGTGAGAGGTATAATGTTGCATAAATGTATTGCATTTGTTCATGCCCGACGTGGCACAATATCAGAAAGAATAAACTCTTCATGGTGAGCTATTACTAGGCCTTTTTTACGTTTCATGATAATGATGATTTTATTTTTAATGTTTTAATAATGCAAAGATCACAAAAATTGAGTGCAGAGAGAGTCTAAAAAATGAATGCAAAGAAAACTGAAACCAAAGGAATAAGAAAAGTTTGTCTCATAAAGCTACACTCTTAATATATATAGAACGATAGAGAACCACGTATGGAGCTGTACCTATTCATTTCAAAGCGATTCTCTCCTGCCATTATCGTCGGTGACCACGACCTTCACGACTGACGGCTGAACACCCAAGACCACATGGCAACGGCCTCAACCTTCTGCAGTTCTGGGACCGTGTGTGGATCTCTCTAATTTTCTTTGGTTTTCTTTTTTACTCTGTTTTACCGCGATAGCGTACTTTCTCCGTCTCTATTGCCGAGTAGCCTTTTGTGTTGCAGCCTCCTGGTTTGGATTGTATGAAGATTTTTCATTCACAATAGATATAATACTGCTTTGAAGACAAATTTGAAGAAATAGGAAACATGAGTTTTGCTTACACTTCCGATCTTAGTCTGTGGTACAACACTGCGACCACATTTTTTTTTGTTTTTTTAGTCAATTTATCATTCTAAATTTTAGTATACGTTGTATTTTATATTGCTGAACAGGAGCTGAATGTATTTTTTTTTTCTAGCTTTCAATATTTACATACTTTGTACTTGTGGATTTCATTAAGGCGAGAAACAAATTTGTATATTTTTATTTTTATTTTTCTTATCTCATCTTTGTGACATCTTTCTATGTATTTTCGTGACAGAGAATGGTCAATTGGTGGTTGTTAGAGAGAAAAGCTAGAGAAGAAATATAATTATGATAAATATAAGGTAGGAGATGCTAAATGGGTTGAAGTAAAAGGAATTTCCATCACACCTAAAGTAGGAGGTGCATAATGTGTCTTAAATTGGACTTGCCCTTCTCATCTTCTATTTATTTCTCAGTTTATTATTTTGCATTATAAATTGGGACGCTACTATTACGGTGTTTATAATTCTAACTTCAAAGTTCTACAAAATTATGTACATATTGATGTGCGTCTTTCAGCTACATACCTACAACACGATTAAATTAATTAATTAATTTATATTTTATTTTTTGTCAAATTTATTAGTGATAGCATATTCTTAGTTTGTTTACAGTGTTAATTCCACCAACTCATCTCTCTCTAAATGTGACCCACTATTTTATTTATCTATATTTTTATTACTTCATCCTATTTACTTATTGAATGTTTTTTTTACATAGTTAAGCATAAAATATAATTTAACACCTTTACAAAACATAAGTGCAAATTTAGAGATGTTGATGTCTAATTTATCTTATATTTTTTATTGTTTTAATTTATTTTATTCAACTTATAAAAACAACATAGAATCAAAGGAATTCTCTATTCCTAATTTATGAGAGCTATATTTTTTTTAGTTCAAGCCTCAATAACGTATCATGTAACTTCTATTGATATAACTTCTCTTGATAACATTAATGTCAAGTATTCATTATGGCATTTATAGTAAAAAAAAAATTATGACTGTCAATGTATCAAAACGTAAGAAGTGGAGATTTCTTATTTTTCTACGTTTATATTTTTTTTAATCACAATATGACTCATTTGATATGTTCTTCAATATGTGGAAGAGGTATAAACATATTTACCGAGTGACTTTTCATGTGAGAGATGTAAATGTAGTAACGTCATTTATAATTTATCGTATTTACGTTTCATGATAATTAAAAGCCTTTTCATCATTCTCTCTCTTCCCTATAATTTTCTCTCCGAAAGGCTTGAGCAAGCTAAGTTGCACAAAGTCCTCCATAGAGATCAGTTTCGTTGACACTCATTCATCGCACGCTCGCTCGCTCTTTACACGATGCAATCTCCTCTGCCAACTCCGGTCACGCCTCCGATCATTAACATGATTATATATTTTGAACACCGAATGAGAATTGCTAAATAATTTAAGATTTTTCTTTAGAAACGAACCACAGCGCTTAATTTGTTAGAGTGAAAATATGATAAGATTTGAAAGGATAAAAAATAGATAATTTTTAATTATCTACTTACAATTACATTAATACCAATTTGTATCTGCAAATATATAAAAATACTGTAAATCATTATTTAAGCACATAGATTTTATACATTTTTCTTCATTTGAAACTATAACATAAAACTCATGAATATTTATATAGGTAATAACATGCATACATATATTTTCCATTTTCTTGACAGACTTTGTCGATCAACTTTGGACGTTATCATGCTTATTTATATATATATATATATATATATATATATATATATATAGGGCCGGCCCAAAATTTTGGGGGCCTTGGGCAAAAAGTTAAAACGAGGTCTTTTTCAATTTCTTAATAATAATATATTTGATAAAACATAATATGTTTAAATACAAATATTTATCGTTCTTTCATGAAACATGTTTTTTCTATCTACTAAGCATGTTCTTATTCTTGATTTTTCAAGTTGCATCACTTACAACATTAATCAGACATTAATCAGGAGGCCTCTTTTATCTTATAAGTTTTCTTCTAATTCATTTTTTTTAATGCTGAAGTTATATAATATATAGGGCCTTTAAATATTGAGGGCCTTGAGGAGTCGCCAACTCGCCAGGTAGACCCTGAATATATACACAGTATAACATCACTAAATGTATCATATTATAAGAGTAGAATTAATTTAAAAAATGGACGTTATGATTTTCTATACATATAATAATAAAAATCAATCCATAAAAAATATTGATCTTATATATGCACTAATATTAAAGAGAATGGAACTCTTAATAATTATTTCTAATGAAAAAAATATTAGAGCACAAAAAAAAAAATTGTTATCACCATATAGCACTCGAATAGTTATTGTCATTAATTCTTAAAGCACTCCCTTTTTACTCCAAGATGAAAAGTTAAAATCAAACATATTAATTCTTAAACTTATTTTATCAATTTTGAACAAACTCTTCAATTCTTACATCGCAAGTTACTTTGTAATTATTATTTTAGTTATGTAGTTATTTTTAGCAAGTATTCAATATATATATATATATACTCATATTAAATTTGACAATAGAATTACTTGAATAAACTTACATATTAACTTATCTCATATTTTTATTTAAATTAAAACGATATATTTTCTCGCCACCGTGCGTAGCGCGGTGCCGTCCACTAATTATGTATTAACATACGAGTGACTCAATGAAAGGAGTTTTGAACTTTTGATCAATATAAACTCAATTGGGTCTTCCAGCAACCATGAAAGGATTTAAGATTGTAAACACAAAAATCAACTCAAACTCAAGCACAGCACAAACAAGTTTAATTTGATCTCGTAAATTTCAGGTTTTATTATTCAAGGGACATTCAAAGAACAAGATCTTTGGGCATGATTGGAATGCCGAGAACTTCGTGAGACCTTTTTTCCGAGCAAGATTAACAATATGAAAGTTGGATGATCAAAGACAGCAATGAAATACGTACTTAAACTGGAGCATGATTGTTTTTTAAATCCCAAAAACGGTATAATCCATGGTTTGAAAACTTTAACGGAAGTGACATGAGGAGACAAAACCAGATAATTGAAACTTCATCCGGGTAAAAAAAAAAAAGAATTGAAACTCAGAGATCTACTTTTTGAAAGTATTGAGTGTCGTGATTAACCCTTAAATAAATTCATAAAAAGCCTAATCTGTGTCACACGTGGCATGGATAATGCTGGAGGACAGAAACTTTGACGGAAGAACCAATTGGGTTACAAAATCAAAGAATTGAAATCTTGTGCGGATAAAAAAATAAATTAAAATTTACAAGTCTATTTTTTAAAAGTATTAAACCAGAAATAATAAAAACTTAAAAGTCTATTTTTTACAAGATTATTTTTTAAATCAAAGAATTGGAAACCGGAAATAATTGAACCAAGTGCAATATATATAGGCTAAAATTTGTTGGTCGTTCCTCTTTGGATCTCACTTTCTCTCTTGACCAATAACGTAATATTCTTTTTAATTTACACAAAAATAAATAATACGACATTATAATATAGGGATATTAATGGTATATTTCCCAAATCTTTTACGAGGTTCATCGTTTTATTTCAATTTTTTCACGCCATACATAAACAAACTTTTAAAATACAGCGTCCGAAAGATGTGATACTTGTTAGGGTCGAAACTGGTTCTTAAAACCAAATGGGCTCGCACGTAAGTCTCCTAGGCCCAAAAGTCGGAAGAAGAAAGCTCTTAGTAAGTGGAAGAGGAGGTCCAATCAAGCACATGCCCATCCGAAGCGAGGATATGAAGATCAGCCCCGACCTAGTTGTGAGAAGACACAGTCGTAAGAAAACTATACCGAAGCGAGGATATGAAGATCAGCCCCGACCTAGTTGTGAGAAGACACAGTCGTAAGAAAACTATACCGAAGCCGAGTAAAAGATGTCTTGCCCGCTCCAACGCAAAATAGGGTGGACTAGTCTACCTCGTCATCCAGGAAGGGCGCTTCGTCTGGCCCCGAGGTCACCCTAAAAGATTTTGGAGGGGACCACGAGATTAGGGTTTTATTAACGCCTTGTAATCAGAGCCCATTATGAGACCTAAATACCTACCTATAAATAGTATATGATATCACTCATGAAAGCCAAGGATAGTCAATTAAAACAAGTACTAAGTCCTTCACTCCAAAAAGAGTACACTTTCTAATCCCAAGAACATTTGATCTTTCCTTTTCACCCATTGTTGTACAAAAATGGGAATCCAAGCTTGTACTTGGTCCTCTTCATAACAATAAGTACAGAGGCAAAGGAATAGAAAAATCCAGAGGCATTTTTCATAATTGTTTTCATTATCTCACATAGTCTTAGTTTCTTCTAAATTTCTTAAAGCGGTGTTCCCTCGTGCGACGCTGTGACTGTTGAACAAGTGGTCTTTACCCACAACAATACTTAAGCCGTAATAGTAACATATTATCTGTATGCATGAGGAGAGAAAAAATGGTGATTATACTATAAATAAAAAATAATATTCCCATGGCAGGGCCGCCCTGACGATCAGGAGGTTTGAGGCGAAGTTTAATTTTGAGCCTTTAGATCATATTTTGGGGCCCTTAGATGTAGGAAAATTGAAACATATCGTAGAAGATTTGGAACATAAACCGTTAATATCATAATATGGAAACCACTGGGTCCGCAACCACAAGATCTCTCTCTCTTTAACATAAACATATGTACTTTGTCTATAACTTTATCCGTGTGTGTCTCTGTGTCACTGAATCTGAGTGATGATTTTCTGCTTTTGCTTTTTTGCATGCGTGTTTTTTTTTTATTGTGTTGGAATGAGTTTCGGAGGTAGATTTGCAAAACTGCGAGCATGTCGCCCCTTAATTTTTTGTTTTGAGATTGGTGGAGTGTGGCCCGAGCATTGCAAAGCTGGTGGCGTCAGTGCCTTGGAGGTATTCAAGCAATGGCCGTAGGCTTGTCACAAACATGGTTTGTCTTTGAAAACTCGTGCCCGTGTGGTTTCACAATGTTTGGCTGTAATAGAGTGTTCCTTAGTTGTCTTTACGATTGTATCGAGTGATGATATTTCTTTGTAATGGTGTTTGTTGATTGTGTCCGAGTGAGTCTCGCAGGTAGATTTACGGAATTGCGAGCATGTCGCTCTTCGATTTGTCGTTTTCACATCGTTGGAGCGTGACCCGAGTATTGCAAAAGCTGGACGTGGTGATGCCTTGGAGGTATTCCAGCCATGGCCCTAGCCTTGCCACAAATATGATTCGTCTTTGAAAACTCATGCTTGTGTGGTTTTGCATAGTTGGCGTGAACAATCACTCATGGCTCGGAATGGAGATGATTGTCTCGAGTGATGATTTCAGATCTTTCGCTCTTTGCAAGACTATTTGTTAATGTGATGGAGTGAAGTCTCTGAGGTAGATATGTAGAATGACGAACATGTTGTCTAGGACGCTCTGTTTCTTGGTCTACTCAAGTCTAGCATGTCTAAGGTCAAATCGTCCAGCAAAGACTATTTATGCAGCTTCTCAAGAAAGTGCGAGACTCTAAAGTTTTTGCATTGGAATGGGTTGTGCCAGTTATTTGAGAGTATTTGGAAAATGGAACCAAGAAAGGGTAGTTTGGTATATCTTGTTGAGCTGGTCATTGAAGCATTTTCAAACAAGCACAAAGGATTTATGGGCCGCTACAATACAAGATGGAGGTTTCAATATACTTGTGAATTTGCTGAAAGCAGGGGGAATCAAGCACTGCATTGCTATCGTATGACGCTTGTGTCCGGGCTGAAGCTACAAAACTCTGTCTGCTAAGTATAAATAAGTTTGGAAGGAAATATCGAATTCCAACCGTAATCCTTCTCTGATAAATGCAAAAAATCTCTTTTCCGAAAGCGTTCATGCAAGGTGAACACACTCAAATCAGGGCCGGCCCAACCTATGGGCGAGTTGAGCGGTCGCCCAAGGCCCCTTTTAGAGTACGTTATTAATGCGTTGTATAAGTTTTGCTATATCGTATAGCTCCTGCAATACCATAATTGCTCCTGCAATACCATAATTGCTCCTGCAATATTGTATTGCAATCTCTAAAAAAAAGTCTCATATTAATGATTCCCCTAAGGCCCCGAAAAGGGTTGGGCCGGCCCTGACTCAAATGCAGCAAGAAAACACCTTGTGCACGATGGCAAATATGCCAGGCGGTTTTTAATCAGCATCTCAAACTTAGGCCAAAGCCTTGAGTCGCACGGTTCACCGACTCAATTTTCCAATACTCTTCGGGATTTAGCCTCGGCTCCTATGACATACGATAGCAATGCAGAGTCAACTAGAGCATCGGGTGTTTTTATAACTACTTGGGTAAATTAGTAATTACTTACTTACGGGCCCTATATCTTACCACATGGAATCCCAAATCCTATTTTTTTCTTAAAGAACTCCTCAGGTGGGTCCATTTTAAATTAGCCAACGGTACATAACCCATCACAAAATATAGAGAGATTTCATCCGATTGCTCTTGACCGTGGATCACAGGAACGAGTCCACGGATATTCAACCCCTTACTAAAAATACACTCCCCTACCATGTAATGCAAAAAACTCCTGGCGATTTTTCTCTCGAATTCCGAAGAAAGAATCGTTCATCATCACTGAAGAGGTAATGCGAACACCTGTTCACATTTCTGTAGAGAATTGTAGACATTTTGATAAACTTTTTGGATTTGGGAGAATAACGATTAAAGGATGAAGACGAAGATGCTAAAGTTAGCCATATTTAGTGGCTAATGAACTCCTTATGTTCGCATTCAGTTTGTATGCTTACGCCAAAAGAAAGACTGGCGTGATCGGGTCTAGAGTCGGTGTACTGGAAAGCTTCATTTTGTTCTTCGCCAAAATTGTATTCCACAAGCTCGAGCTCCTAAGAACCTTAATAATATCAACTCTCGATGAAATGGTTGGTACGAAATTCATATTTCTTGATTCTATTGGTTTCTAAGAATCTTGATTCGGTTGGTTTCGTTTTCTATTGCCATATTTATGCGTTGATTCTAGTGTTGGTTTATTTTCTTAGGGGTTCGGATTAGGGTTTTTGTGATGATGTGAGGCTTTAAACATCGGTGTTATGATGGTTGATTCATCCTCCTGGTCGATTGACTTTAAACGTTGTTATAGGTTATATTAAAAGGTCAAGAACTCTACTAGTGAGAGCATTGAAATTTTTTTACTCGTTTGCGCCCTACAGTTTGGTTTGCGAAGTTAAAAGTCTCATATATTTTTGGTTCAGTGATCCAAAGCCAATTCCAAGGAATATTTTGAACTACAAATCAATTTTCGAGCAGATTCTCATGTTGATCTTGACATCAACCTTTCTGTTTACAGTTTTTCAAGGACGAGTGCTTACTAAGGCTGATCGATATAATCGATTCTGACAAGGGCTTGAATTTTTTTAATAATTAGTTTTCTTTTATTTTAAGAATATTTATCATTATCTTGCATCTGTTAAACTATTTTTGTGCATTTCCCAAGTAAAATGTTCAATCGAAAGTTCTATTTATCAACGCCACTTTATATTTGCTTTTCATATTGATCGAATAGGTTGATTTTACAGCAAACAGGTTCAGCACATACGCCCAGTACATCGTGAAGCGAGCTCTTTACGCTTGTTATAGACATGTTGTGTTTGCGGCGAAGAAGGGTCTTGCGCTCATGATCGTGGCTCGAATTTAAGGGCCGGTAGCAACTTTTAATTACGCTGTGGAGAAAAGGAAGCAAGCAACGATTCCCCTGATGGCAAATAGAGCAGAGTCTTTGATAACACCTGTCTGAAACGAAATTGATTCCCAAAGGGTACCTTGATACTTTTTTCTCTTTCATTTTCCATTTTACATTGTATGGACGTTAAGTAGGTGTTTTTCGCAAGGATCAAATTTTCGTAAATTATCGTTCTTATCGGTAGTCATCAGCAAATATTTCATGCCAATAGTTGTTGTTTTTGTACTTCTTGATGATTTTCAAAAAAAAAAAAACGGCAAGCTTTTTGCCAAATGATTATAGATAAAAGCGTAGTGTAAAAAAAATAGGTACTTTTCTACCAAATTTGGACTTTTTACAATTTTTTATAAAAGTACCTTGCATGTTAAAAAAAATAAAACAAAAAAGTATTTTTCAAGAAAAAAATTTAACATTGTGTGGACCAAAAGCCAATTATCAGGATAGATACACACGTCGACTTAACCTAAATTCCAATACATGTATGTTGAGTTGCTCAAGTTTGGACATGGAGATTGTTATTTATATATTATCAATGTTATAGATTTCTTTGTATTTGTTCCATGTGGGACTTTCCAGATCCAAAAAAATATTTATTATCACTGAGACATTGTTATTTGTTCCATGCGAGACTTTCTTTGTTTTTGTTCATGACATGATTTTATTTTTTTATTTTTTAGTATTTTTAAGTTTTATCAATCCTTTATATAAACTTAGTAAATGTATTCTTAAAAATATTTTTGTCGTTTTCCATCAATAATCCTCGATAAGTGTTGGTAATAATAAACTACAGTTTTATTAATTTTCCATCGATAATTACAGAGTTAGCGAACTCAATGTATCTGTGACGACGAAGAAGAAGCAATGACGTCTCTCTTTCGACGAATACGAAAAAGCAGCGCCGAAAATGGGAAGAGAAATGAAGAAGCTCGAAGAAAACTGAAGACGCACGAGTCGGAGAAAGTGTCCCGTCTGAGGTTCATCGAAAATCCTTGAAATTAGCAATCAGTTTATTGGCAAAAACGACATTTTGAACCTTTTTATTTTTTATTTTTTTTAAGGTTGGGAGCAATAGGCAAAGGCGAAAATAGACTCGGGTTCATGATAATGATGGGAATTGAAATGTTGCTGTGCATGTCAAGTCTTTACAACTACGCCAAACGAAAGTCTAGTATGATTGGATCCGTTGTGGAAAAGGTCGAGATAGGCATTTTCTTCTTTGCCATACTGGTGTAAGATTCTCAAGCCACCGTATAACTTTCCGCTCTCAGTTTTTCATTGCAAAGAACATAAAATAGGAAAAAGAAATCTAGGTTATCATACACCATCATCGCAAAAATATGAAGATGATAATAAATTTAGTTAGGCTTTATGATTGAGTTTCTCAAATCAAGTTTATCATCATATCGCATCATTGCAAAAATAAGATAGAAAAATAATTTGTAAAGCATTAGACTATTACCTAAACAATTAGAACTTTCATGGTAATAACGTGTTATAAACTAAGAACAAGAGAGATTGAGAGAGAAGAAAATAGAGAGTATTAATATTACATTGAGAGTTTGTTACAATAAGCCAAGGCTGGCCCTTGGACTAGGTGAGCAAGGCGCTGGCCTAAGGCCCCACCATGGTCAAAGAAGCGTGTGGTCGCCATTGAAGATAAATCAAGCCTTCATTCACTCTGTATTTTTGAAGGGGAAGAAGATAATTTTACGAGAGAGAGAAAAAGGTACTACATTGGAAGTTGAAAAACATGGCCCCACTTGTTTTTTTTTTTTTTTTTTTAAAGAAAACTCTTAATGAAATAATACTCTCTATTTTCTTCTCTCTCAATCTCTCTTGTTCTTAATTTATAACACTATATTACCATGAAAGTTCTAATTGTTTGAGGTAATTCCCACTTGCTTTTTATTTAAAATCGAGTATTGAGACTTAAAGAAGATAACAAAATAATAAATGTGGGATAATTTATTTAAATATTTTTATTTTTTGATTACTTTTATTATCCCACGCTCATTAATTAGTCAAATAATATCAAATTTAGCTGATATGATATAATTAAATTCATATTTAACTACTCGCTATTGTTCTCATGAATTACAACTATTAACGTACTTGTTAATAATAATAAAAAAAACATAATAGGCATTTGTGCACTAATTTTTTTTTATGTTGTATTTCAATGAGAATATTGCATTATTAAAATTTAAAATCACATTATTAGATAATAATTAAAGTAAATAAAAATAACTTTGATATCAATTGTAAAAAAATAATTGCAATATGAAAATTTAATTTTACAAGTTTCGAAGCAAAACTTTTAAAAATAATTATAACTAATTAAGTGAATTAATTTTTTATTAGTAATATATATATATATATATATATTTATATATATATATATATATATATATATATATATATAAATAAGAGCTTCAATTTTTTTTTGCCCAAGGCCCCTTACAAGTCCGGGCGAACCCTACATGCTACAATGAGCACCGAAAGGTTCTATTAATAGAGTTGAAAGAAATAAAAAAAAATATAATACATACAATTCATGACTTAAGTTGTCTATAATATTAACACCCACTAAATCTCGGTATTTATAATATATGTATATATATATATATATATCTTATTTTATCCATATTTATCAGCAAAAGAAAGAAAAAAAACAATAGCTTATGGTTTCGCTTCATCACATAAATTTCATAATTAATATTTTTGCATGCAAGTCACGTGTCCGTGAACAATGTCAATTATGTTCCTTCAATTCATAAAATAAGAACTAAAAAAATTGTGTCTGCTTGAACATAAATTTCAATTTAGAAAAGAGAAGCATAAAAATAAGGATTTTGGTGTAATTTGATCTTAAATTTGAAAACTGTTCTTTATTTTATTTATAACAAAAGGTATGATTTTGGGGTATACCTTATATTATGAGGTGTAAATAAAGGGCTTTTTTTAGTTCACAATAATTATTTAATTTGCACCTTTAAATCTAAATTTGACGTTCTATACTGATTAATTTTTAGTAAAAAAAAATATTTTTTTAAAAGCTACGAAAAATTCAATTTTTATTTCGGAATTAAATTCATTATTTAAAAAAGAATTACTTCAAAAAGAGAAAAAGGATTCGATTTTGTTCTCTTTCAAAATTAAATCAGTTAAATATTTAAAAAAAAAAATATTTTGACACTTTTATTGGTTTGTTAAGTTATCCTCCATGTTGTTGAATACTTATGTATTAAATTTAATTTTTCTAATTAAAGATAGAAGCACCAAAATTTTATCAAGTAAACTTTGAATTTCAATTATGTTTTAAATTAATCAACTATACGAGTAGTTAGTGTGATGATCTTCGTATAATATAGTCAATGTAAATTTTAATTATGATTTTTATATAAATATTTGATAATATGTATATACTTTAGAAGTTTCAACACATCGAGATGAACATCTTCGACTGAATTAATACTGTGAAATTAATATTAACAATCTTTTATTAAAACACAGTGATATATATATATATATATGGTTATGTGCATTTTTCGAGCTATCTAAAAATTGGACTCTATTAGCAAAAGTCAAAATCCACCAAAGAGTCAAAGCCTACCAACAAAGTGAAAGACCAAGAACCAAGACCCAACAGATTTGGCGAGGCCCAAAACCCCGGAGGCCCAGAATACAAAGCCCTTGACCAAAGTATATCATCATGAAAAGCAATTCTGGCGAGGTCCCCCGATGAGCCTCCTAGCGAGGTCCCCTGACGAGCCTACTGGGGAGGTACCCGACGACCCCTCTCGCCAATAACACCGGCGAGGGGATAACTTGCAATAATTGCACACGATAAGGAGATCCAAGCTTACGATGGTCCTCGGTAAGTCTTCTAGATTCCCTCGGACTCAACATACAAGCTCGCAAACACCCGGAAGACGCTACAGACGAGCCACGAAGCAACCGACGAGCCCCTCACCAAGACAAGGAGTCGCGGCAAGCCTCCTTTAGCAAGGATAGAGGCAAATTTTATTTAATTAAATAGATGGGGATTAATTCCCCCTACATCAGGGAGAAGTGGTTATCCCATTTTCCTATAAATAGGAGCCTCTTCCTACTCATTTTACATATTTACTCACAGCTTTCTCCAAATCTACTCTCTCTAGTTTCTCTCTCTAAAAATTACCCCCTCTTCTGCCTCGCCTCGGTTGGTGTCTTCGTCGCCCCCGGAGCTCGCTAGGATGGATCAAAGAGAACTGAGACCTAACAGGGGCCAAGGTTCGCCAGGTAAGTTGTTCGACGACGTCATAGGCGTCGCCTGATATTCCCCAAGTGTCGTCCAAGACTACTCTCGCCGGTCAAGACCCTCGCCACACGAGTCAATCTACACCTGCGCCATTTACCACGACACCGTTGTCGGTAATACCCTCGTCTTTCGCGACGGTCACCCCCGCACCGCCAACATCGGCCTCACCGACGAGTTAAACCACATCGTCAATCATCCATTTATTACTACCCTGAACTACGTGGGACTTTATTGTCATTGAGATACGTAGGCAGCCTCACCCAACCATAAGTGACGAGGTGCAGGAACAACCTACCATTTTTTTGTAGGTCATCCCTCTCCGCCGGAGATCTCGGCGAGGAAGGAATATCACCAAGGGCCGACAACAGCATTCGGAGATTCGCCGAAGACGAAGGATTCACCTCCAGCTTTGAGGACCACAACTCAACCCACGTTAACTCCACCTTTGACCGCCCATGCGACCACCGGGTCCGGTCCCGGGCTCGAATTATAGATAGAGTTCTCAGTTAAGCCATTTTCGCGCATTCAGTTTGTCGCTAAAAGGACGGGGTATATCGAGCATCGACATCGAGACCCTGCCAACATTCATTCGAGGATCCCGGAGCACGACGATCTTCATTCGACATGACAAACCACACCATTGCTTCACAACGCGCGACGAAGAAACAAAAAACAACATCGCGCTAAATTATATGGCCCAATCCCTCGCAGAGCATACTCAGCCACCTCGCCAAGTTTCACCAGCACCAGTCGGGAATGAAGACAATGACATTTAGTAGAAGTCCATTTCCTTTCACGGCGAGGATAGCACAAGAGAAAGTAATGACGCCGAAGATCACCAGACGAACCCCGACGGCCGACCCATGTCAGACTTGCGCTGAAGGTGCCAAGACAAAAATCCCGAAGACATTGGAGACCGCTGGGACCATCCCGATCCTCGCCATTCTCGCCCGGACGGTCGCCAGGGGGTGGACAGGCCGAAGTGTTGGACAAGTGTCCTTAAACAAACTGTTTTTCCCTGATTGTAAAAGATTTTGACCAAAGTCGTTGAATAAAATATGTTTCTTATTATGTTAATCTTATTATAATTTCTGGTAGAGTAAAATAGAATGTTTGTTCCATAGTTCATAAAGGATGTAATTATGTTATTATTATCTTAACCGAGTCAATGTGAGGAAGAATTAGTAATCATAATAAATGAACTTAAAATGACCTTGAGTTGATTAACTGAGTGGGAGCTCATTAATCGGATAAAGTCATTAATGAGACTAAGTAATGTAATCATATTCTGGATTAAGTGTGTGTATCACACTCATTAGAAGTGCATTAGGTATGAAGTGATTTCATATTGGACTGGACCTGACTTAAACTCCAGAAGTTGTCATATAAGACCGTCACTGACAACTTGGAGTTGGGTCACTAGTAGATGATCAAATGGATATTCGATCTAAATCCTGAGTGACCTCGAGTCTGGACTGTTGACTTGATTGCTCTTTGATTTAACTGTTATAGAACATATTTACTTTCGTTCCCAATGCTGCTATTTTGGGAACATGGTCAATAGATAAGGGTATTTTGGTCATAGAAACGGACATCGCATAGCTCTCTTCAGAGTCAAGATGATTCATTTGATTGTTAGTGGTGAGAAGTGAGAGGAACCCGTGCGCAACTTATGAATCGAAACCATAAGTGGGTTACTAACAATATTACTAACTGAGTTAAGGATGAAAATGTAATAGGAGGCAAAACAATAAAAATCGCCTGCTCATGTGTGGATCATCAAGTGAAAGAACAATAACCCGAATTTGATTGTATCTATGGACACATTGCTATAAAGGTAGTAATATATAATGTATCACTAGAGAGTGCAGCCTCGGGTTTATAGTGGAATAATACCGACGTTTGACGAACCACTAACAGTTCGTTGAAGCTTTAGTGATACGGGTCCATGGTCCCGAAGATAGCTCCGGAAGGGATGATACGTATGTGATTTAAACATTCTATATATTTTATCATTTCTCACGATTCATAAAACTAAAGCCTGTGTCAGATTTTGGAAGTTTTATTTTTGACACGGCAAAAGTACCAAAGTCTGGTACTAGAAATTTAACTGATAAAATAAATTTGAATTAGGATTTTTCATCAACTGGAAAGTTATTGAAAATTAATATCTAAGAAACTTTTCTCTTGGAACCGAGTCGTTTCGACGTATGGTTTGTGATTTAGAGAATTTTTAAGTTTACGTTCGTTTTTGTAAATATATGAAATTTAATCACATTTCACGAATTTAAATGGTGGTGTTGCACTATAAAATTTAACGTGTGATATTGAGATCAATGGTTAATAATATAATTTAATTATTTGGATTTAATTATTAATATCCTTATTAATAATTAATAATAATTAATAGATTTATATTATTTAAATAAAATATATATATATTTGGTATATAATATAAATATGTAGAAATTATGCGACCCAAGTAAATGTGTGAGTTGGTCTTACACGAATTCACTTGGATTTGGACTTTCCAAATTTGCGGCATAGATACCTAAGTTTAGGTATTATTGAAAAACCCTAAAATTAATTTGGTTCATTAGATCGGTCAAGATTTAATCTTAACCGTTGGATCATGATAATTAATTTGGAAACCCTAGTTCGAAAATGACTTGGTGACCAAGCATGAATTTTGAAATTGGTTTATTAATTATATCCATTAGATTGATTTAGGATTAAATCTTAACAATTGGATTAGAAATTAATTAACATTTAAATATGGAATGCATAATTCAAATTTATTAATAAAGGGAGGTCGAATTCTATTGCTTGGTAATCAAGCATGGAGAGTTGACTTTGTCCTAAATCAATATGATCCATTAGATTGGTTATTGAATTAGTTCCATCCATTGGATCTAGCTTATTGATTTCGAATTTTCCATGTGGGTACATATGGAAATTCAAATTTTATTATATTTCTTTAGTGGAAGTGATTGGATAATTGATTTATTCTTGGCTTGCCTATTTGGTTAAATCCCTAATTAATTAGAACCATTGGATCTTTGGTGATTCAATATTGGCCATTGGTTTGGAGTAATTAATTATATTTGCCCATTGTAGAATTCGAAATTAGGGAAGGCAGCTTCCCTAAATTGGTTTTTCCTTGAGCCTATAAATAGAGGGCTCATTATACACATTTCACACCCCTCTCCCCAGAGCAAGAATTCGATATCTCTCTTTCTCTAGAGTCTGCAAATTTCTTAGCTTATGATCTCTCTTTTCTTGTTCGGCTTAGTAAGACGTTGTTCTCTGAAAGCTTTAAAAGAACCTCCAGTTAAATTTTTTTGCGACGAAGTCCTGCCGTCGAAGCCCACGCTTCGGTACAAGGATTCCAAGAAAATATCCCGGAAGATCACGGGAGTTTCCCTCAGCATCGGCGAAGCCTTACCGAATTTAGAACGCGCAGCCGGAATCGTCATCACTTGAAGTACGGCCTTATGCATTAGGTCAATAAAAACAAACCTTTATTTACAGTTTATTTATTTCCTATAGACTAGATTATTAATAATAAACTTTATGAAAAATTAAATTGCTAATAATTTATCAGATCTTGATTTTGGTTATTATCCAATCTTCGAACCATTGAACGGTTAACAAGTTTTCCGCTTTAAATATTTTGAAATGTTACCCGGACGGTTCGACGACATAAATCGTGATAATATTATCGGAAACGTAATGAACTTACCAATACGAAGATCCCGACAACAGTTGAGACTATCGGGACTACCCCGACCCTCGCAAGGCTCGCCCATAAGGTCGCTAAGGGGGTTGCGGGCTCCTCCATCGTTGGACTATCCGTGAACCACGTTCCAAACACTCCACGAGCATGTGGTAACGTGGGTCGTGCTCGATTTTGTACGGTCGGGTGGATATTATATAAGGCAACATGGCCTCCATTGTCGTGGGGCGAAGCAAACTCAATTGTGCCTGCAATTAGGAGGGTAATGTTATATATAAATAAGTAATTGATACAAGTAGATTTATAATAAAGCAAAGCAACTGCTTAACTAACCCCCGGGATCCTCCCACGTAAAAGAGGGTCGCGAATACTGAGTTCAATCCCGGTATACAACCCCAGGTTCTCCATTTGCACATAAGAGGTAAAGTCTTTGGCTCTAGAACCTCCCCTGTAACATTTGCCACTTTCGGCAAACACTCGTACGCCAAAATCTGCATGAACTTAACATATTAGATTGATATACAAGACGTCCATGATAAATATATAACTTAAAACTTATAAATATACCAGTAGTGGTTGGATGTACCCCCGAAAAGTCATGGGAGGTGGCGCCTTCTCATTCTGCCATCATTCAACCGCTTTTCCAGGGATGTTCTCTCGTAGTGCTCGATGTCGTCCTTCACTCACAAGCGGTTATAGCGATTGCAAGAATGATAGTCGACCCCAAGTAAATCTTACACAGGAGTAAAGGTCTTCCACCATCCACAAGAAACAACGGCGCACTTGTAATAGGACTACGAAGACGAAGCACAGTAACGCCAACCTTCTCTTATGACCACTGCTCATAGTCGGATCAAGATGACAGTTTTCAAAGCGTTCCTCCAGCATTTTGACTGTCTCATTTCCCACTGCATTAGGCCACACCCGTTCTTGCAATGGGACACGTAGGGGGCTTTCGGCATGCCACTCTAAAGCATTTTTGGCGCAATTCAGCCCGGTGATGATAGCAAACTCCTTAATCCCGTATTGTAGGGGAACATTATTGACCAACATCCACATCTCGAAGGGAAATTGTTCGCTACTTATTATGGATACCAATTTCCAAAATGGTGTGGCAGAGTAAGGACATCTAATAAAGGCCCAAACTGTGTCATGCGGTACCACGCAAGCTACTCCTCCGTCAGTTCCGTTTTAATGAGATTCGTGATCCTCTTGAAGTTTGCTTCGTCGTAGATGACATCACATTCGTATATCTCGGACGTCCGGAGGACATTACTTAGCTATTTCGGACAAGAAACAAATCATAACTAGATTAGTTTCTATTATACATAGCGATAATGCGGTATATAGGGAGCAACGGCAAACCGCTAGTGGTAATATACAAAGGGATGAAATAGATAGCTAGCGGGAATTGTAAACAATATAGCAATAATGCAGTACATACGAACCAACGGCGAACTGCTAGCGGTAATAAATAAAGGAGCGTTAATAGATAACGGTATTGATGAAATAGGTAGATTGCCCTACACTCGTTCTTCTTCGTAAACCACACAGTATAATATATTGCATGTAAAATAAGTAAACCCTAACATCATGACGAGTTAAAACAGTTCGCAAAGCATAGGTTTCTCAAAGAATAAACATTTACCTCCATTTATGTGGGCTTTGCGGAGGATGAAGACGATGATCGGAAAAACTTGCCGCTGAAACATTTGTCCTTCGTCGGGAAAGCAAAGAGATGAAAGCCTCGTTGCTCGAAGTCATTCTCGAACCAGAATGAACAGAACGGAAGAACGAGGAGTACGATCGAGAAGAGAAAATCGTTAGGAGTCGGTAGAGAGGATCTTGGGAATAGAAAACGTCGAAGTGAAGTAATCACGGAGAAGAAACGAGCAGATGTTTGAAAAAAAAAAAAAAAACCCTTAAAAAATGTAATAAATAAACCGCTCAACTACCAAAGGGCAAATTAGTAATTTTGCATAATACTCTGTAAAAAATAAATGAGAACTTGCAATTTGTATTTATTAGGACGAATAATAAATATAAAAGAAATTACAGGATATAAAGAGGGTAGTGACCGAAACGACATCTCAACCAAGGTCTTTCAGCCAACTCTTTCACATTAGTTAAGTATTTTCACCGTTAAAAATGAGAATAGGTACTAAAGTGCAACTTTTATCGTAATTAGGTATATTTATCATAAAAAAATAAAAATAAAATTTAAATGTAACATTTAATGTAGTTGAATATGTTCGCCGCCCCGAATTTGAAATGTTCATTGAAGATTGAAATGTTTAATAAATATTGTTAAGGTCGGATTTCGTCAAATCCATCCTTAACACAACTCTTGTCGCTTGGTCCTAAAAACGACATAAAACGAGAGTGAGGAGGTTCGATGACCATCGGTCAACCAAGGAGCATCCTCGAGGAGGTCCAATCCACGACGAAGTCCGACTAGCATCTGCGACGAAATACCTCATCGCACCTCGACGAAGAATCCTCGAGGAGGTTGCTAGGAAGAAGAGCTCATTGCAGAGCAGCTCATCGCATGGAAGCTTATCGAGGGAAAGTTCATCGCAAAACCTTAACGAATTAAATGAAGAAGGAAGTCTGAATCGCACTAATTATGGAGAATCAGTAAATCAGTCGAGGAAATCGTGGAAAGATCAACATATTCAAGGAAGGTCCGCAACAACTCAAGCAAGAAAGAAGGAAACCCTAGCGAGATTTGAGGAACCAAAAGGGAAACGATCCTAGAAACCCTAAGCCTATAAATATGCATGTAAACCTCATTAGAAAAGATCCGAAAATCATTCTGTGAGAAAACCTTAGAGAGAAAGTTTATTGTAATTCCACCCTTCAATTGTCCAGCTATTCAACGGAAGAAACCGAGTCCTCATCGGAAATATAATAAATCAGAGATATTCACGGTTCATTATTGTTATTATTTTGTTCTTTGTGATTATCTTTGTGACTGAAAGAGGGTGGTGCAAATCGCCCTACTTCGACGAACTCTAGCTCCCAGCGACGAGGAAGCCAACGATCAAAGTCTCCTTCACCAACTCGACCACGTCGATGAAAGACGCGAGCGAGCAAGCGTGCACATCGCCGATTACTAGAACACGAGCACACGTTTCTACAACAAGAAGGTGCGTTCGAGGAGATTCAGGGTCGGTGAAATGGTTCTTCGACGAGTTTTCTAGAACACCGCCGAGGTGAACGCTGGAAAGTTAGGGCAAAATTGGGAAGGCCCATACATAGTCACCGGCGTCGTCAAACCAGGAGTCTACAAGCTCAAGAATACTGAGGGTGCAAAAGTAATACGAAGTTGGAACGTGAAGTGCTTGAAGAAGTTTTACCAGTAGCGGTTTTTATTTTTCTTTTCCTTCCTTTCGTACTTGTATTTTTTCTCCTTAAGTTTTTATCTTTTGCAATTCAGGGAAGTCCCGACCCTTTTTTGTTCGGGATTATTTTGCATGGCCTCGGCCTTTATCAAGTTGATGTGGAGTACTCTTCCCTCGCGAGCCGCACCCAAATGGGGGACTCGAACGGTTTAACGAGGCTCGTCTTTTAGACAAAAACCTGACCCACAAAATAGCTCGTTGTTTAGTTTCAGATTCGAGAATAAGGAGAGAAGGTCGCCCAAAGGAACAAAAAAGACGAAAGAAACAAATATAAGAAAAATACCGGCGAGAGTGCCGAGAAAATAAATAAAAATACGGCTAGGGTGCCGAGCAAACCCAGACCGGCGAGAGTGCCGAGAAAATAAAAAATACGGCTAGGGTGCCGAGCAAACCCAGACCGGCGAGAGTGCCGAGAAAATAAATAATATGGCGAGAGTGCCAAGCTAAAAGGTGAGAGTGCCTATAGGATCCTGGGAACTAATCGGCATCCCCGATAAAGCCCAGCGACACCCACAAGTATTAACTACGGTGAGAGTGCCGAGCAAAGAATAAAGAGGCGAGAGTGCCTCAGAGAAGCTGCTCGGTGAAAGTGCCGAGCAAAAAGCGATAACCGGTGAAAGTGCCGAGAAAATAAAAGAGGCGATAGTGCCCAAATAAAAGTCGAGACTGCCTAAGAGAAATTGCTCGGCGAGAGTGCCGAGCAAAGAATAGAAGAGGCGAGAGGGCCTCAGAGAAGCTGCTCGGTGAGAGTGCCGAGCAGAAAGCGATGAATGGCGAGAGTGCCGAATATAAAAAGATACATAGACGAGAGTGCGTGGGAGAAATTGTTCGGCGAGAGTACCGAGCAAAGAATAAAGAGGCGAGCAAACACTAAGCAACGTGAGGATAAAAAAAAGGGGGGGGGGGAGAGGAGATATACATCATTCTCGATCCTCATTTACAATTAAATTCATAAAGCCACAAGCAAGCTCGTAAAGGAAAATCATATATTCATTTGATTCAAAGTACGAGTTACAAAGTATTATTTACAATTCACTCATTCACAGTCCTAGAGATATACATACTACAATTCCCGCAGGGATTAATCCTCCGATCTAGCGACGTCATCAAAGGAGTCTTGGCGAAGAACCGCGTCGGCACAATCCTCGATGAGGATATCGCAGCATCGACGAAGGATGTCATCAACAATTAAGCGAGCAGGGTCGTCATCGGGAAACCTTGAGAGCATACTAGAAGAGGTTCTCGTGGGGCAAGGAGCTTTAGAGTTACTCTCGGCCTACAAAGAAGAAGCCAAGAGCAATACAATAAACTACGACGAGTAAAAAGGCACAACGAAGAGAGGAAGCAAGAGAAAGCTGAAAATCTGTATTCATTCATCGGTAGTAAATTACAGGGACCAACCCAAAGGAAAAAAAGGGAAATTACAAGACACTAATCTAGCTGCCCTATACCGTGCCCGACGAAGAAGAAAGAACGTCGAGTGCCGGTGAGCGCGCTTCATTGGCGATCGGAGGAAGGCAAGGAGAAAGCGGAGGAGAGCTAGGAGTGCTGGCAGCTTTCTTCTCCAGCTTGGCCAAGTCGACCATGTACTCTTTCTCCAGCCTGCGCCACCTTGGCAGTTCGGCTCGAGCCTCACCAATGGTCGAGCGAGAAGGGAGCCCCTCGACGAGCCTGATGATCGAGAGGACACCGCCCAACATACGCTGGGTATGAATGGTCTCCTCGAGAGCATCGAACTTCTCGGAGGCGCGCCTCAACTTATTAGTCGCCTGGAGGTAAAGACGTACGTGAGCGAATTCCTCCTCTATCGCCTCGCTCCTGACCGCATCGCGGTCCTCGGCGAGCTTCTTCGGCGTGGCCTTGACATGGAAAGAAAGATGCTCTTCCTGGCCAGGTGGCAAGTGTATGGCCTCGGCAATCCGGGCGAGACACCCGTCCTTCTGCCGAAGCTGCGCCGTGAGGGTCTCCTTGCACCGATGATGGCGCTCTCGTTCCTCGATGAGGGATTCCTCGGCAATGGCGAGGAGGCGCCTATCTTTGTCGCGCTCTATCCGCTATTCAGCGAGCTTAACCTCTGCAGTCTAGCGAGGAGCGCCTTCATTCTCCGAAGATCTCCTCGCTAGGTCCTGGGCCGACGCTAACCCTTTCGTCCTCTCACGAATTTCTCCATCGCTGGGGAAAAAGGCTTCGGGGTGAAGAGCACCAGTACCACCCTCGGCCTGCGAGGAGAAATTTAGGATGGATATACAAAGGAAATAATAAGGAAGCCCGGTGACGAAAACAAAAGAGAATTCGAAAAAATATATTCATTAATTCGATAAAGCGCGTGGATTACAAAAGGAAGCACATCATTCAAAGAACAAAAAAAATATATATATATATATGGAGGTGAAGCTCCGAGAAGACGTCCTATACCGTAGGCTCTGGAGGCGCTAAGATCTCGATGTTCGAGCCATACTCGCCGCGCGATGAAGGTTCGAGAGAAGCTCCCTCCGGGATAAGGCCATCAACCCGTCGACTGTCGATGGCTGGCGGCCTGCAGGGAGACAGCGATGGAGAACTGGGGTCCCCGAAGGCCTTTTTGTCCAGCTCGCCCGCTTTGGCCCGATGCTTATCGCGGGATTCATACCACGACGGCAGGCGAGTCCTGAGGCTCTCGACGGACGCCGAGAGAGGGAGTCCCTCAGCCAAGCTGATATTAGCTTGGTAAGCGGCGGCCAGGCGGTGAGCGTCGACGGACTAGTCAAGAAAGTCGAACCTCACCGAGAAGAGATCCAGCTTGGCCTGAGCATTCTCGAATAGGCGCTCTCGGCCATGACGCTCTTCAGCCGCTTCAGCCCGCGCAGCCTCGAGGTCCTCAGCAAGCCCCTTCAACGCAGTCTTAACCCGAGACACCAGGCAATCTTCTTCGTCGAGTGGCGTGCCGACGGCCTCGCTGACTTGGGCAAGGCGCCCAGCCTTCTGCCGAAGTTCCTCAGAAATATTCGTCTCGGTGCGGCGAGAACGCTCCCGCTCTTCGGCGAGAGACTCTTCCTTGGCAGCAAGGAGGCTCTCTTGTTCCAAGAGTTTAGCTTCCGCGACCCGACGACGCAACGAAGGCTCCGACTCCAAAGCAGATTTGGCATCATTGAGACCCGAAGAAAGCTCTTCGGCCTGTTTCTGAAATTTCCCCTCATTGCGAACAGAAATCTCGAGCTGGCTCTGAACTGATGCGAGCTTTGCCGACATCTCGAGCACCTCTCCTTCGGCCTTAGTAGCAGACTGCCGCTCAGAGACGATCACGTCGTTCAGCAGAGCTATCCCTCGGAAGATATGGGAGGTACCTTCGGAGTAGCCCACGAACTCGTCGAGAGGATCGATGACCCCGTCCGGGGCTTCAGCTCCCAGGGTGAGACCCCGACACACGACAGAAGAGTAAGTCTCTCAATCCCCGGGAGGCGCGCTCGGAGATGGCGTAGCGGGAAAGCGAGCTTGAGCCCAAGACGATTCAGCAGATGCCTTCCTGAGATTGCGAGAGGAAGAAGGCCGCGTCGAGTCATCCGGAAGAGAGGATGCACCCCGACGCGGAGGGATATTTTCCCCCAACTACATTACAAGTACGCCGGAAGGAGGGACGAAAGAAGCCGGGAGCGCAGGGGCGCTGACAGGTTCAGAGGCTAGCTGAACCTCCGTGTCCTCGAGAACTTCGACGTCGAGCACGTCAGGGGTAATCATCGGCCCAGAAGGAGTAGCCTCGAGAGGCGCTTCTGATTGCTTTTCCTCGGGCCCGAAGAAGATCTGTCCTTGATCTTCTTCTTGCTCGACGAGCTCGGAGACCCCTTCTTTATCTCTTTCTTGCTCCGCGGAGCGAAGGTACCTTGGCTATTTCTCTCCCTCCACGAGCTCTGGAGCGAGTCTTTGATCTCTTTCTTTGCCGAGGGGCTTTGGGATTTCTTCGTTCGGAGTGAGGGTCTCCTCGGCCAGAGATTGACTCGAGGACGCAAGAACATCAGCCAAATCCTACGCCGCTTCGGTGGAAGTCTCCCGGGGTGATGGCGGAGGAAGTTGAATCGTAGCCTCGGAGATCGAAGAAGGGAGAGAGCTTTCAGCCCCCAAGGCGGGCGGAGGGGGAACATCCAGCGCTATGGCTAGATTGCTGAGATCCTCGAAGAAATCCACCCTCTTCCTCGGACCCATAGCAAGGCGCACACTCCCGCTCGGCACCTTTTTCACCGACCCGGCTTCACTCGACGGTGCGGTGCCCAGAACTTCTTTTACGGTTCCCCGAGCCGGGGTAGCAGCTTCGGGCTCAGAGGCCGAGGCAGAAATCCTAGCCTTCTTCGCGAGGGGAACTTCGCCTGTCTCCTCAGCCAGCCGCTTGCCCGAAGAGCTTTCTTCTCGAGGAGATCTCTTTGAGGAGCGAGAGACCTCCGCCAGGGAATGAGCGGTAGAGTCCGCTCTAGACTTCGTTCGCACGCTCGTCGCGAACGTCCTCGACCGGGTGTTTACCCGAGGAACTACTCTCTCGAAAGGTGAGCCCCATGTAGCGAGGAGCGTCGGGTCTCGCCTGAGACTTCGTGGAAGTTTGCGCGGCCCGCTTCCGTTCGATGGGAGCATCTTCCCTGCCGACGACGGAGTCCGTCTTGGATTTCACCTTCAGCTTTGGAGCAGACTTCTTCCATTCCGTAGGAGACCCCTCCGACACGGGCTCGCGGGAGAAGCCCACCGGAAGGATGGTGTTTGGGAACGGCCTGTGGATTCGGGCCAGCTGGTAGACCCCGGATTTCTCGATCCGCTGATCCCCGAAATCCTTACTCAAGTCTCGTCGAGGATTGGCGAAGAGAGCGGCGTGGATTTTCTTGAACCGCGCTTCGGCTTCTTTATTCTCGTCGGGCTTGAATCGAGGGAGGTCCATTCCCTCGAGGACCCATTCCCTCGGAAGGAAGGAATGGTGGGGACCAAAGCTGGAGCTGTCCACCCTGACAAAAAAATATTTGTTCTCCCAGCCAGACTCGTTCGACGACGTATTCTTGAGGATATGCGGCCGAACGCGATGGGAGATGGAGAAGCGGCCCAAGTTCTTCGAATTCCGAGAGAACTTGAAGAGGCGCATCAAATCCTCAAGCGTAAGATCCACCTTCTGCTCGCAGGCAAGAGCGAGCGTGCACAGGAGAATGCGAATGGTGTTAGGGCTCACCTGAGTGATTGGAACCCTAAAGGTGTAGAGGAACACCACGATTAGGTACGGTACCGGAAGATGAAGGCCGACGACTCGGAAGAACGATTCGTAGACGCATACGAAGTCACCCCGAGGCACGTCGGCGAGTTCGCCTTCGTAAGGAAGGCGCGCCCAGAAAGACTCTGTATCCAAGAAATTGTCAGCGATAAATTGCAACTTCTCCTTCGTCATGACGGAAGGAGGGCTTCGAGTCTTGAAGACCGGTCCAAGACCAGAAGGAGCCATTGAAACGGCAAGAAGAATAAAGAGAAAGGATCTGAGGGTGAGGGACTAAAAATACGAACAGAGGGATTGTTAAGGTCGGTTCAGAGAAAATTTCGAGAAGTATGGAAAGTGTTAGAATGAAGGCGGAAATCCTGAATTTATAGAAGAGAGGGAAAGGGAAGTGAAGAGGCGCGTATTGATCCGACGACCCAGATTCAAAGCATGCGAGTTCATTAACGGCTCAGATCGAAGGTCCGTTACAAACCCCCAAAGTTACTCGAGTGCAAAAAGATGGCATTTAATGCTGAAAGGATGTGCGAAGGATTCGAGATTGACAACTTGGGAAAGCGAATCAGTGTGGGGCCCAGAACCAGACATTGTCGGGAATGCGAAGGGTCCGTGTCTCTCCAACTCTTCACGAAAGTTACTCGTAAGAGTTCGTTACAGAATCTTCGTCGCAAAAGTTCATCGCAGAAAGTCTCGTCGACGAGGATTTGTTAGATTGATCGCTGAAAAGTTATATTTCATTTTACCAAGTGTATACACTTGATAAAATGGGGGACTAACTGTTAAGGTCGGATTTCGTCAAATCCATCCTTAACATTACTCATGTCGTTTGGTCCCAAAAACGACATAAAACGAGAGTGAGGAGGTTCGATGACCATCGGTCAACCAAGGAGCATCCTCGAGGAGGTCCAATCCACGACGAAGTCCGACTAGCATCTGCGACGAAATACCTCATCGCACCTCGACGAAGAATCCTCGAGGAGGTTGCTAGGAAGAAGAGCTCATTGCAGAGCAGCTCATCGCATGGAAGCTTATCGAGGGAAAGTTCATCGCAAAACCCCAACGAATTAAATGAAGAAGAAAGTCTGAATCGCACTAATTATGGAGAATCAGTAAATCAGTCGAGGAAATCGTGGAAAGATCAACATATTCAAGGAAGGTCCGCAACAACTCAAGCAAGAAAGAAGGAAACCCTAGCGAGATTTGAGGAACCAAAAGGGAAACGATCCTAGAAACCCTAAGCCTATAAATATGCATGTAAACCTCATTAGAAAAGATCCGAAAATCATTCTGTGAGAAAACCTTAGAGAGAAAGTTTATTGTAATTCCACCCTTCAATTGTCCAGCTATTCAACAGAAGAAACCGAGTCCTCATCGGAAATATAATAAATTAGAGATATTCACGGTTCACTATTGTTATTATTTTGTTCTTTGTGATTATCTTTGTGACTGAAAGAGGGTGGTGCAAATCGCCCTCAACAAATATTATTGAAAATAATGAAAATCGCTAGAAAAAAAAAAAAAAAACAGCTCAATGCTAAAAAATAAAGAGCCCTAGTTATCTTAATAGATTTTTTTTTTTACATAATGCCATTTCCCAATATAATTTAAATAAATTAAAAGAGTATAAACACGTGATTTAATTTTTAAAAATAATTATAATTACAAATAATCAGCGTCATAAATACTTTTATAAAATTGTAGGACGTCTTTTTTGTTTATACTTTTAGTACCCAATATATGAACACTTATGAGAATTTACGGGGACCACATTAATCGTAATATTGATACTAAATCCGCGATAAACAAACAATGTAATTTATAGAATATAATGCATAATAAATTATCGATAATATCTTAAACGTTAAAATAAATATTTTCGACAATATCCACTTTGAGGAATAGTTATTATAAAATAAAACAGAAGATAAAAAAAAAAAAAAAAACATATAAAAAAAACGCACAAATAAACTTTCGTTTGATTTCGTATCTCCTAGCTTTGTCTCTGTTCCCAGTTTTCAACTCTCTCTCTCTCTAAAAAAAATAACTATTAAAGTGTAACATTTGACGTAGTTCAATATTTTCGCCGCTAATAACCGAATTAGAAATGTTCATCGAAGATTGAAATGTTTAATAAATATTGTTGACAATAATCTTAACAAATGTTTTTCTTACATATGCCATATAGCCATTTCCCAATATAATTTAAATAAAACAAAATGTATAAACACGTTGATTTAATCTTAAAAATAATTATAAATACAAAAATATATGCGACATAAATATTTATAAAATAGTAGGACGTGTTTTTTGTTTATACTTTTTGTAGAGGGCGATTTTCACCGCCCTTTTCCAGTCACAAGAATAATCAAATGAACGCAATAATAATATGAACACGAATATTCCTGATTTATTATATTCCCGAAAGGACTCGGTTTCTCCCGTTTATTAGCTGGACATTCGAAGTATGATGAACAAATATACGACGACGCTCTCTAATCTCAATATAATCAGATTACAATAGATCGGTACTCAAAAATACAAAGGACTCTTTAAGATTGGCGTTTCTTTCTCTCAGAACTAGTTTTTCCCCTTTCTTCTATAAGGCTTCCCTTGCCTTTTATAGAGTTGCCTTTTGTTCTCTTCTTGGCTTTCTCCTTTCATCATTCGTTTCCTCCCGTCATCCCCGGGAAAGCAGGGCAGATTTCTGCTTTATATCGCATCCGAGCAGACTGTCATTTTGGGTAGTTGGGCTGCATTAAATGCGCATCTCTTCAGCCGTCATTGGGCCCTGCGCCTCGTTGCTGACGCTTCTTATCGGGTAGGTGGGCTTCATTAAATGCGCATCTCTTCAGCCGTCATTGGGCCCCGCGCTGATCATCATGACGAAGTTCCTCGAGACGAGCGTGATGGGACGCTTTATCGCAACTTGCTTCTTTGTGGCCGTGCTTTCTCGCGGTTTAAATTCCTCGGGGATAATCCCCTCGAGCGACGAACTTCCCCGGGGATAATCCTCATCGAGGATAATCCCCTCGGGCGACGAAACTTCCTCGGGAATCATCCTCATCGGGGATAATCCTCATCGGGGATGGGCCCTCGAGCGATGAGCTTCCTCGGGGATAATCCTCGTCGGGGATGGGCCCTCGAGCGATGAACTTCTTTGCTGCTTTACATGTCGTTTGTGGGAAAAACGACACGAAAAGTGTTGAGAGGGGGATTTGACCAAATCCGACCTCAACAGTTACTCCCCCATTTTTTCAAGTGTAAACACTTGGTAAAATAAGCTTAACCGTGGATGGTCAAAGATGCTCGCGAACTCCGTCGACCACTTTAGTTGACATGGTGGCCCCGATGCAAGTTGTCGGAGAACCTCATCGCAATTTGTCGGATCTTTCGATGGGCTAATATGCGATGAGCTATTTGACGTAAGCAATTTTCGACGAGGAATTTTCTCCCTCGAGGAACTATGTCTCCCTCGAGGAAGTTTTGGCGATGAGGATACCGGCGATGGGAGTGCCTGCGATGGGCTATTCTCTTGGTGACTTATGGCTTTCCCGACAGTTCCTGTCCCTGGGCCCCATAGCGATTCAGTTTCCCAACACGTCAGTCTCGATTCTCACGCAAATCTTTTCAGCATTAAATGCTGACGCTTCGCACTCGAGTATATTTGGGATATACAACGGCTCAACTGTCTCCACCGTTGATGTCTTTCGTATGTTTTAAATCTGGACCGTTGGATCGAAAACGCGTTGGTTCGCCTCCCTTTATTTCTTTATAAATTCGAGGTCCCGCCTTCTTCGGATATCTTCCGAAACAACTTTTTCTGAACCTCCTTGTGATTTTCACCCAGCAATTCTCTTTCTCTCACTCATCTTCTGGATTTCTTCCTTCTGAGCCTTCCGAGATACTTCGATGGCTTCTTCTGAAGTTGGTCCGATCTTTAAGACGCGGAGTCCTGTCTCCATTATAACTGAGGAGACGTTAGCAGTTGTCAAGGAACAGTGCGTCGATTCTGAGCTTTTCCCGGCACGCCTTCCTTATGAAGGTGAACTTGCCGACACCCCCGGGAACGAATATGTCTGTGTGTACGAATCATTTTTCAGGACCGCCGGTCTCCATTTTCTAGTGCCGAACTTGATCGTGGCGTTCCTCTATGCCTTCAGGGTTCCTATCGCTCAGGTGAGCCCTAACACTATCCGCTTCTTAATGTGTACGCTCGCCATCGCCTGCGAGCAAAAAGTCGAGCTTACCCTCGAAGACTTGATGCGTCTCTTCAAGTTGTCAAGAAATCCGAAGAATCTGGGCCGGTTTTCCCTCTCCCATCGCGTCTCCCTCTCCCATCGCGTTCGGGGCCATATCCTCGAGAATACTCCCTCGAATGAATCCGGCTTCGAGAACCGCTATTTCTTCGTGAAGGTAGACCGCACTACTTTCGGCCCCAACCACAAGTTTCTGCCGAGGCAGTGGGTCCCCGAGGGGATAGATCTCCCCCGGTATAGACCTGAGGAAGATGGGGAAGCCGAGGCACGCTTTAACAAGATCCACCAGGCCCTCCTCGCCAACCCTTGTCGGGACTGGAGCAAGGATTTTGGGGGTCAGCGCCTCGTGAAATCTGGGGTTTATCAGTTGGTTCGGGTTCACGGGCCTTCCCCAGACACTCTTCTTCCGGTGGGCTTTTCTCGAACGCCCGTGTCGGAAGGGTCTCCTGCGGGGCGGAGGAAAACTGCTCCAAAAACGAAGAAAAGATCCAAGCTGGATCTCGTCGAGAAGAAAGGAAGAAAACCCGTCGGGGGCGAAAAACCCGTCCAGGAATCGCCAGATTCCCAGGCGCGATCAGACATTCCTCGCCCCTTGGACCTTACCCCTCGAGGGGGTGATTCATCTGGCAAGAGGCCTCTCGAGGATACCCGCGACGAGCAGCGCTCGAAGCTAAAATCGGCCCCCACGCCCCCACGTTCTTTGGATATTCATCATCCCCCGACGAGGTCTCCTCGAGGAGAAAAGGGCTCGTCTGCTCCTCGTCCCTCGAAGGAGTCTGTTCAAGCTGATACTTCTTTGGACAGACGGCCAGCCGGAGAGACACCCGATGCCCCTTCAGCGAAGAGGGTTAAGGTTTCCGCCCCGACCACCGAGCGCCGAACCGCTACCCCTGCCCGAGAGGCTGCGACGGAAAACCCAGGCCTTGAGCCGCCGAGTGGGAACGAGGCGACGGAGAATGCACCGAGCAGGGGAGAATCGTCTTCGGGGGTGAGGGATGGCTTCGACGAAGATTTCGACGATCTCGCCATAGTGCCACCTGCCTCTCCTCGGGAAATGCAGCGAATTTCTCCTCGCCTTGAGGAAGGTTCAGACCCCCTACCGGCCTCTTCTCACTGTGAGGAATATCGCGTCCCCTGCCAAGAGCTTCCTCCTCCGCCATCTGGGGAGATTCCTGCCGGAGCTATGCGGGGACACGTTACTTCCATCGGGCAAGAAGGAAAACAAAGAGAAGCTTCTGGGCTTGTCGAGCCGTCGAAAGGAACAGGTGAAGCCTCCGATCTTGGCGAGCAAGGAGCGGGGAGAAGAGAGTTCATCGAGCCTATTCGGCAAGAAAAGGGACCATGATGGGACCTCCGAGCTTGCCGACCAAAGGTCCGTTCAGGAGGGAGCTCCTGTTCGACTCGAGGGGCAGCAAACAGGCCTGCTTCTTGAGTTTTCTCCTTCTGAGCCTTCCGAGCCGGTGGCTTCTTCCGGCGCTCCTATCGCTGCTATTTCGGGAGATTTGGCTTCTACGGCGTTTTCTGAGCTGGTCAGCGAAGCCAACTTTCAAGTTTCTCCTGCTCCTCCTTCCGACACTCTCGCAGCGCCTTCGGGGAGTGCTGGTTCTCCGCGTCAGGGCACATCTTCTCTTCCAGATGTCCCGGTGCAACCTTCCCCGTCGCGGTTCTCTGGTAAGGCGTTTTCCTCGAGATCGCTGCTTCAAGATCGCTTCCCGTCCACGCCATCTCCGAGTGGGCCTCCCGAAGAATGGGGGGTTTACTCTTCTGCGGCGTGCAGGGGTCTGACCCTGGGAGCTATGGGCGATCAAGAGCTCTACGAACCTCTCGATGAGACTAAGGGGTATCAAGAGGGTACCGCGCTCTTCTTCCGGGCTTTAGCGCAATTTAATGACATGATCGTCTGCGAGAAGCAGTCTGTCATTAAGGCCGAGATGGAGGCCTCGGCGGTTAATGAGCAGCTCGCAGTTCTCCGAGGTCGGCTCGAGATTTCTCATCGTGATGAGCGGGAATCCCGAGAATAGGCCGCGGAACTCTCATCGGACCTCGATGAAGCTAGAGCCGCGATGGAGCTGGAAGTCTCGCTGCGTCGGGTTGCTGAAGCTGAGCTCGCGGAGTACAAGAATTCCTTGGTTGCCAGGGAGGAGTTCCTCAGAGCATAGCAAGAGCGTTTTCGCCGGAGGGAGGCGGAGCTCTCTGAGGAGCTGGAGCGTTCTCGCCGACGCGAGGCAGAGCTTTCCGAGGAGCTTCGAATAAAGGCTCACTGTCTTGCTCGGATTGGTGCGGCTATCGATATGCCTTCCGATGAAGAGGATCGCCTGGTTCCTCGGGTTAGAGCCGTACTTAAGGAGCTCGTCGCGAGCAAAGAGGAGGCGAAGAGTGAGGCAGCCGAGGAGCGTCACAGCCGGGAGCGCTTATTTGAAAGTGCCCAAGCCAAGCTGAAACGCGCCTCGGAGAGGTTTGGATTCCTCAACCAGGCCGTCAATGCCAACCGCCGGGCCGCCGCTTATCAAGCCAACGCCCGTCTGGCAGAGAGGATTCCTCTCACCGCGACTATCGAGGGTCTTAAGACCCGTTTGCCGAAATGGCGTGAGCTTCACGCCGCGCATCAGGGCGAGGCGAGCGAGCTGGAGAAAAAGGCTGCCGGAGATCCTAATTCTCCGCCGCTATCCCCCTGCAGGCCGCCAGCTATTGACAGGCGTCGAGTAGAGGACCTTCTTCCGGAGGGTAACCCCCTCGAGCCCTCATCGTGCGGTGAATATGGCTCGAACGTCGAGTCCTTGTCTCCTTCGGAGCCCGTGGTATAAGACGGCCCTTTTGTAAACATTTCGTTTGTTTTCAATACCTTTTGTTTTCAATGTTAAGGCTTTCTTTCGGATATTTGTAACCCCCCCTCCCTTTTTTTTTATGATGAATGAACTCCTTTTGTAATTTCCTGTAGTGGTATTTTCTTTTCTTTCTCGTATTTTATTATATCTTTGCATATCCGTACCTTAAGCTCTTCTTCTCAGGCCGAGGTTAATCTTGCGAGGGGATCCTTGGAGGAAATTTCCCTTCGCAAGGATGCAGAGAAGAAGCTCGAGGAGCGTACTGCCGAGCGTGATGAGAGCAGACGTTTTCTCGCTATTGCCGAGGAGTCTCTTATCGAAGAGCGGGGACGTTATCGTCGATGCGAGGAGGAGCTCATGGAACAACTTCGGCGGTTGGATGAGCGTCTTACTCGGATTGCCGAGGCTATCGACTTGCCTCCCGGTCAAGAAGAGCATATCTCTTTCCGGGTTCGGGATGCGATGAAGAAACTGACCGACGACCGTGATGCGGCGAGGGGTGAGGCAATCGAAGAGCAATTTGCTCGGACGCGCGTTTTCATCGCTGCGACGGACAAGTTGGCACGCGCCTTCGGGAGACTAGATGCTCTCGAGGCGTCTGTCAGACTTAATCACGCATTGGGCGGTGTTCTCGCGAGTATTCGGCTTGTCGAGAAGAATCCCCGTAGCTCGACCCTTGGCGAGATCCGGCAGAAGGAGCTGCCCACGTGGCGAAAACTAGAGAAGGAGTACCGGGCCAAGCTGGCTGAGTTAGAGAAGAAAGCCGCGAGCGATCCTGCCTCTCCTCCACTCTCCCCGTGCGTCCCCGGCGATCATGTAACTCCTTTTTCCCTCTCTTTTCTTGAGCTTGCTCATCTTTTGGCTGTATGTTGGGTTTATATTTCCTCTTTTCAGGCTCGTCAGGAATCTGAGCTCCTCGGCTTTGCAGGGCCTTCTCTGAGCTTTCTTGAGCGGTTTCCCGACGAAGATCCTGCGCACTTAGCCGTTATGGAGGAGATAGTTGAGGATGTTCTTCGTCAAAGCTGCGAGACTCTCCTAGGAGAAATTGCCGATACCGTGCTTGATCAATATCCCGCTGACGGCGACGTAGCTTGATGACAGACTTAAAGATTGTAGATAATTCTTTTGTAAAGATAACTCTTATTGTATTCTTTTGTAGACTATGCTTCGAATTGACTGAATAAACGATTTTTGCTTGGCACTCTCGACTGAATAAACGATTTTTATACCGGGATTGTCAGTACGTCTGAAAATGCGAGCCTCATTAAACCCCTTCGAGCCCCATTCTGGTGCGGCTCTTGAGGGAATAGTACTCCACATTGATTTGATAAAGGTATAATCCCAAAGGAAGAGTACTCCACATTGATTTGATAAAGGTATAATCCCAAACAAGAAAGGGTTAAGATTCCCCCAGATAATCAAAAAGACATTTAAAGTAAGAATGTACATCGAGTATGGAAATGGTAACGAATGGGCTTACGGGGCTATTGGTAGAATTTTTTCAAATGCTTGACATTCCAGCTCCGTATTACCTTCGCGCCCTCAGTATTCTTTAGCTCGTAGACTCCCGGTCTGACGATGTGCGTGACGATGTACGGGCCTTCCCAACTTTGTCCTAATTTCCCGGAATTCAATTCGACGGTGTTTTGAAAAACTCGTCGGAGGACCAACTCTCCTACATTAAATTTCCTCGATCGAACCTTTTTGTGTATTAGTGGCGAGCGATCATGTTCTGGTAGTTGGCTATGTGCGCGCTGGCTTGCTCGCGCCTTTCGCCGACGTGGTCAAGCTGATGGAGGAGATTTTCTTCGTTTGCCTCCTCGTCGCCGGGAGCCACGATTCGTCGAAGGCTAGGGATTCCGACTTCTGCGAGAACGACGGCTTCAACTCCGAAGGCAAGGGCAAAGGGAGTCTCGCCGGTTGCTGAGTGGGGTGTTGTGCGATAAGCCCAAAGTACTCCAGGTAATCGTCCGCCCAAAATCCTTTCTTCTCGTCTAGACGTCTCTTGATGTTGTCCACGATAGTCCGGTTGACCGCCTCGGCGTTCCCATTGCCCTGGGGGTACCGAGGTGTGGACGTGTTGAGCTTTATCCTCCACTGTTCGCAAAAACCCCCGAACCTCCTCGAGATGAATTGGGACCCATTGTCGGCTATTATCTCTCTGGGCAATCCGAAGCGAGTGACTATGTTTTTCCAAACATAGCTCTCAACATCGGAGTCTTTAATATTGGCGTATGATTCGGCCTCTGTCCATTTGGTGAAGAAATCTGTGACGATGAGCATGAACCTTTTCTGCCTCGCGCCGATGGGCATGGGACCGACGATGTCCATCGACCACTTCATGAATGGATAGGGCACCGACACCACCGAGAGCTCTTCCGCCGGGCAGTTGATCGCTGGGGCGTGTCGCTGACATTTTGCACACCTTCTGGCGTGGCTGACACAATCGGCGACCATGGTTTCCCAAAAGAAACCTTGTCGCTTAGTTTTTCTCAGCAAGGAGCGCCCGCCGGCGTTCCCGCATTCTCCGCTGTGGATTTCACGCATTACGTACCCGGCCTCTCGTTCGCCGAGGCATCTTAGGTAGGGTCCCACGAAGCTCCTCAGGTAGAGCTTGCCATCGAGAATGGTATATCTCGAGCTCTTGGCTTTGACCTTCCTTGCTTCCTGCGAGTTTTCGGGCAGCGTTCCTTCGAGGATATAATCCCTAAGGGGCGTCCGCCAGTCTTCCGCTCCGTCGTCCTCCACAACCCCTCGCTCCTCGTCTTCATCTCCATTGTCTTCGATCTCGTTAATATTGGGTTCAGCAGTCACCGTCTCTTTGTTTGTTTTGGCTTTCTTTTTCACCGGGCCTTCTTCCCTCCCGATGCTCGATTTTTCCACTGTCTCGACCGTGACTGCCCTTAACTCCCCGACCTCGGTTGTGGATCCCAAACTTGCCAGGGCGTCGGCATGCGAGTTGTCTCCTCGAGTTACCTGCGTCAGGCTGAAAAAATCGAACTTTCTCGATAGAGCTCCAACGACTCCCGCATAGGCTTCCATGCGCTCGTCGTTCTTCTCATATTCTCCGTTAACCTGCTTTACAATCAACTGGGAATCCGAATAGGCGTGCAGGTTCCTGGCTCCAATGGCTAGTGATGACTGCATGCCGATGATGAGTGCCTCGTATTCCGCTTCATTGTTGGTTGATCGGTAGGCCAGTCGGCAAGCCTTTTCCACCACTTCCTCCATTGGAGAGGTGATCCTGATCCCTACCCCGGATCCTTGTGCCGTTGCTGACCCGTCCACTTGCAACTTCCAAATGCCAGCCTCGTTGCTGGTGGCTATTGGTTCCTTTGGCAACTCGATGAGAAAATCGGCCAGTACTTGCGATCTGAGGCTCGTCCGAAGCTTGTACTCGACGTCATATGCGCCAAGCTTGATCGACCACTTCGTGATCCTCCCTGAATGGTTTGGGCTGTGAATGATGGAGCGGATCGGCCTGTCTGTCATAACTACGATCGTATGGCCCTGGAAGTGATACTTTAATTTCTCCGAAGCGTCGTATACTGCCAACGCGAGGTTCTCGATCTGTGGATATCTTGTCTCCGCATCGAGGAGCTTTCTGCTGATGTACGAGACTGGTTTCTGCTCTCCGCTTTCTTCCCGCACGAGTACTTGGCTAATTGCATGATCGGAGACGGCGATGTACAAGTACAAAGGTTCCCCAAATTTTGGTTTTGTCATGACGGGTGGCGATGATAAATAAGCCTTTAGTGCCTGGAAAGCTTCCTCGCATTTCTCGGTCCACTCGAACTTCTTGTTCTTCTTGAGCAAATCGTAGAAAAGGAGAGTTTTGTCGGCCGAGCGCGAGATGAAACGGTTAAGAGCCGCTATCCTTCCGGTCAACCTTTGAATTTCCCGCCGATTTCGGGGCGAGGGCATGCCCTTGATTGCCTCAGTCTGCTCGGGATCAGCCTCAATTCCTCGCCGGGTAACCATATGACCCAAGAACTTCCCCGATGACATGCCAAAGGTGCACTTCTCGGGGTTGAGCTTCATCTTGTGTGCGTTCAGGATCTCGAAGCACTCCTCTAGGTGCTCAATATGAGCTGTCATTCTCAGGGACTTGACAACCATGTCATCGATGTATACTTCCATGCTCTTCCCGATCTGCTTGTGGAACATCTTGGTTACCAGTCTCTGGTAGATGGCCCCGGCGTTTTTCAGTCCGAAGGGCATGACCTTATAACAGTACGTCCCCCTTTCGCTGATGAAGGCGGTCTTCTCTTCGTCGTCTGGGTGCATTTTTATCTGATGGTACCCCGAGTAGGCATCCATGAAGTTGAGGAGCTCGTAACCATGCGTAGCCTCGACTAGGCGATCCATGTGCGGCATCGGGAAGCTATCCTTGGGGCACGCTCGATTTAAGTCTGTGAAATCGACGCAGACCCGCCATTTACCATTCTTTTTTTTTTACGACGACGGTGTTTGCCAACCACTCGGGATACTTTACTTCCCGGATGGTACCCATAGAGAGTAGCTTGTCCACCTCATCGTTGACAAGCGAAGCTCCTTCTGTTTCTTCTCAGAAATTCGACAAGCTGAGTCTTGATTTCTGGGTTGAGTTCTACGCCTATACCGACAGTCCAAGAAGGATCAGACTCGTCGATACAAACCTGCTCCACCGCTTCTAGTTGTGGCCCTCCGTTTCTCTCTCCGGCTGCTTGCGCTTCGACATCCTCCGTGTTAAGGATCCTGGCAGCCTCTTTGCCCCTTTTCTTCCGCTTCTCCGTCCGACTTGAAGCTTCGGGGGTGGCCGTAGCTAATTGCTATAAGCTCGAGGGTTCTCCCCTCTCCGTGATTTCGGCGGCCTTCTCCTCAATCATTGATCTGTGGTGCATCATGTAGCAGATCCGGTAGGCGTCTCTGCTTCCTTTGAGCTCTTCGATCTCTCCGTGTTTACCCGGGAACTTGATGCACTGATGGTATGTTGATGGGATGGCCCTCATCGAATGGATCCATGGCCTTCCTAAGATGACGTTAAAATGCGACGGGACGTTCAGTACCATGAACTCTGTCATCCTATTGATGCTCTTTGCACAGACCAGGAGGTGGACCGTTCCCATTGAGATAGCGACGTCCCCATTGAAACCGGACACCTTGCGAGGACGTCCCCCGATGATGAGCCCCTCGATGCCCATCTTTATGAGACACTCGTAAAAAATGACGTCAACCGAACTCCCGTTATCGATGAGGATTCGGCAAACTTCGCATCCGCCGATGTTGAGCTCGAGGACCAACGCATCGTCGTGCAGCTCGGCGCGGTCCTCGTTTTCCACGAACTCTATTCTTGCACATGTGCCGCTCATCATTGCATCTTCCTGGTCATGCTTTTTGCCTCTCCGTTGGTAGGCTTTGATGCTATTGACTGAGTCTTCACATAGTCGCGATCCGCCCATTATCATCTCGATTCTAGTCCTCGAAACTGGCCGCGTATCTTCAACGTGTCCTGCGGGTGCTGGCTCCATCGCTAAATTTCTCTTGGCTCCGCCTTGAGTTCCTCCTCCGCCCCGCGCTGGGCCTGGTGACCGGTCTTGCCATGTCCGATTGCCATTGTTCCAAGGCTCGGGAGGGTAATAGGCGAGGTCCTTGATTTCCCCCTGCGCGTATCTTCTTTGGAGCTCTCTTTTGAGCATGGTGCAGTCCTCCGTGGCGTGGCCGCGGTAGTTATGGTAAGTACAGAACTTACTCATATCCTTCGGCCAAGTCTTCCTCTCGAAATTTCCCCGTCCTCCGGAGAATCCTCCTCGTCCTCTTCCTTGGTCTCCGGAGAATCCTCCTCGTCCTCTTCCTCGGTCTCCGGAGAATCCTCCTCGCTGTTGAATGTCGGAAAAATCTCTTCGTGGCTGATTTCCGCCGGAGAATCCCCTTTGGTTATCGGGGTATTCTCCTCGCTGCTGATCGTCAGAGAAATCTCTTCGCGGCTGATTTCTTGGACGGTCGTCGCCGTTCTCCCTCTCGTCGCCGCTTTCTTTCTCGTCTACTTGGTAGACTCCTCGTCTCGGGGCTTCGCGAGCGCGCCGTTCGTCAGAATTTCCTCTTTCTCCATCCTCTCCTCTTTTCTGCCGCGGGACATCTCTGCCGTCTTGGTTATCCTTTTTCTCGGACTTCCCTTTGCTTCTACTTTCGTGGGTCTTCTTCTGGGCTAACACTTCTTCCTCTATTTCCATAAAAAGCGTCGCTCTATGGAGGGCGTCTTCGATCCTTGTCGGTCGCATCTTGATCAGCTCCTCGTGGAAAGAAGCTGAATACCACAATCCGTGTCGAAGGGCCTGGATTGCGACGACATCGTCGAGTCCCGGAACTCTGACCATCACGTCCTTGAATCTTCCGATGTACGCCCGGAGAGGCTCGTTTTCCCCTTGGGAGAGTTTCCACAAGGTTGTGACCGTTGCCTCGTTTTGCACATACATCGAATAATGCCGTAGGAAACATGCGACGAGCTCGTCCGAATCGTTGATGGTCCCTGGTGGTAACTTCCCAAACCAATCGCTGGCGGGACCCTGCAGACTTTCGACGAAGAGGCGGCAAAGAATTGCTTCCAGCTTCGTCTCCTCGCCCCCGAGGCACTCCGTCGCGATCCGGAAACTTCTAACATGAGTGTTTGGATCTGACGTACCCTTGTAATGCGAGATCCTGACCTTTGGCAGCTCGCCTAGCTCTACGCCACGGATTCTCGGCGAGAATGGGGTGATCCTGGCCTCTTTGACCAGCCTGTCGATCTCGGGCGCTGCACTTGTTGCTCTATGCACCTGGGAGGTCACGTCTCCCATTCTAGCCTCCATGCTTGAGGACATTTCTCTCATTGCCTTCCGAACTTCCTCCTGGATCGTTGCCGCTACATTGATTGTTGCGGAAGAGCTCATCGTAGCCGGCGGAGTGGCATTGACGGCACCGAACAGGTCTCTGATGATCGGCTGCGCTCGCGGCGTCGGGGCTCCCTGCTCCGCGTCAAGCACGGCTGAGCCACCTCCTGAAGGTCCGACAATCGCGTTCTCCAGGTTCTCCCTTCTTTGGTTTGCGGTGGTGCTTTCTAGGAGATCCGTGAGTTGCCTGTTTCTCGCCGCCTGTTCGTCGGCCTTTCTGACTGCTTCTTCAGCCCTCCCTGTTGCCTTCTCTATCCTTCTCATGGCTTCGGCTAATTGTTGCTGGAGCCCCTCCGTGGTGAGGGCTTGGGTGTCGCCCTCTATGTTGCTGATTGTGGCGTCGTTCGATGACATGCTTTCTCCTTCGGATTCCTGGCTGTAAGTTAGAAAGAAAACCTAAGCCCCTCGGTGGGCGCCAAACTCTAGAGGGCGATTTTCACCGCCCTTTTCCAGTCACAAGAATAATCAAATGAACGCAATAATAATATGAACACGAATATTCCTGATTTATTATATTCCCGAAAGGACTCGGTTTCTCCCGTTTATTAGCTGGACATTCGAAGTATGATGAACAAATATACGACGACGCTCTCTAATCTCAATATAATCAGATTACAATAGATCGGTACTCAAAAATACAAAGGACTCTTTAAGATTGGCGTTTCTTTCTCTCAGAACTAGTTTTTCCCCTTTCTTCTATAAGGCTTCCCTTGCCTTTTATAGGGTTGCCTTTTGTTCTCTTCTTGGCTTTCTCCTTTCATCATTCGTTTCCTCCCGTCATCCCCGGGAAAGCAGGGCAGATTTCTGCTTTATATCGCATCCGAGCAGACTGTCATTTTGGGTAGTTGGGCTGCATTAAATGCGCATCTCTTCAGCCGTCATTGGGCCCTGCGCCTCGTTGCTGACGCTTCTTATCGGGTAGGTGGGCTTCATTAAATGCGCATCTCTTCAGCCGTCATTGGGCCCCGCGCTGATCATCATGACGAAGTTCCTCGAGACGAGCGTGATGGGACGCTTTATCGCAACTTGCTTCTTTGTGGCCGTGCTTTCTCGCGGTTTAAATTCCTCGGGGATAATCCCCTCGGGCGACGAACTTCCCCGGGGATAATCCTCATCGAGGATAATCCCCTCGGGCGACGAAACTTCCTCGGGAATCATCCTCATCGGGGATAATCCTCATCGGGGATGGGCCCTCGAGCGATGAGCTTCCTCGGGGATAATCCTCGTCGGGGATGGGCCCTCGAGCGATGAACTTCTTTGCTGCTTTACATGTCGTTTGTGGGAAAAACGACACGAAAAGTGTTAAGAGGGGGATTTGACCAAATCCGACCTCAACACTTTTGGTACCCAATATTACGATTAATGTGGTCCCAGTCCGGGACTACATTAATCGTAACATTGATACTAAATCCGCGATAAACAAACAATGTAATTATATAATGCATAATAATTTATCGATAATATCTAAATAAATAAATATTTTCAACAATATCCACTTTGATGAGTAATTATAAAATGAAATAGAAGATAAATAAAGACGCACAAATAAACTTTCATTTGATTTCGTATCTCTTAGCTTTGTCTCTGTTCCCAGTTTTCAACTCTCTCTCTCTCTCTCTAAAAAAACAAGTCTTTCAGATGTGTCTCTCTCTCGCTCTCTCTCCGAACAACTATCCGAGGAACTCATGCTCACCACAACCTTCTTAGCGAGCTTGGTTTCTGGGTGTCTCGCTCTCCAAGAATGGATTTTGGGTTCATGAGCCTGGAGAGCCTGGTGGGTCCCACCGAAACCGCCATTGGAGCTCACAACCCATCTTCCTCCTCGCCTTCTCTGAAGCTCGGATCTGGGTTTTTCAAGAAAGAAAGATCGGGCAATGGAAAAGAAGAAGCGGATGATGACGACGGCAGCAATGGCGGTGGGAATAGTAACTGGCGAGCTCCGAAGGCGGCGAAGACGACGGGGTCGAGATCTAGCTCGCTCTTCCATGGCGGCGAGGCAGTGAAGCAAGAGCAAACGCTCATCAGCTTTGCCTCCGATGGAAAATCAGAGAGAAATGGTTACACTGGTCAGAGCTTCGCTTTCCCTTATTGTCCGACAATGGATTCTTCTTCGTCTTCTTCGTGGAATCCTCGAACTATAGGTATGTGTCTTTTTCCTGAGCGAAGCTTTAATGGATTCGTTCAAAAAGCTTTAAGTTCCACTCCAGTTTCAGGGTATGGCTCGGCGAGCTCGAACCAGGCAATGCATGCGCCTTTCAATGGCGGAAGAGGGCCGTTCACGCCATTGCAGTGGATTGAGCTCGAACACCAAGCTCTGATCTACAAGTACATCACTTCGAACGTCGCTGTTCCTTCGAATCTCCTCTCGCCCATCAAGAAATCCCTCAACCCCTTCGCCTTCCCGGCTCCGTATTTCCCAGGGAGTTCGTGTAAGAAATCCCGCCCTTTTACGGTTTTTCGATCTTCGAAACTGGAGAAGTAGAGCTTGTTTGAATGCGAGCTTTGTTTGTTTGTTTGTTTGCTGTTGTGTGCAGTTGGGTGGGGCGGTTACCACGTCGGATTCGCCGACACGTCCGATCCGGAGCCGGGACGGTGCCGCCGCACCGACGGGAAGAAGTGGCGGTGCTCGAAAGACGCCGTCGTCGACCAGAAGTACTGTGAGCGCCACATCAACCGGGGCCGCCACCGTTCAAGAAAGCCTGTGGAAGCTAAGGCAATGCCCGTGCCGGCACCGACCCCGGTCACCGCCGGCACTTCTCTGAGGCCCACTCTTGCCAGCAGGTGAGATCGGGATCGCAGTCCCTCTATCTTTCTTGAATAGCTCTTTAGTCGTTAATGATTCGAACCTAATCGAATAAAGATGAATCCGGGATTGAGAACCGGTCGCTTGAGGTATACCACATCCGGGGTTAGTTTTGCTTACCGGTTTATTAGTGTTTCACCACTAAAATTTAATATATACTTCTTATAAAAAAATATATATGTAAGAAAACGATAATAGGTATTTGCCGGTTACCGTTTTATTGTAAAAGATAGGTTTTGAAACCAGCATTTGGGTTTGAGAAACGGAAACCGGTATTTAAATCCTTAACTGAGCCAAAAATACCAGTCCCGCTTTTGAAACTAGTACTAGAACAGGTAAATGACCGGTATTTATCGACTTAAAACTAGTGGCTCGTACAGTCGTACCTGAAAATTGGTAAGCAGTATCGGTACAAACCCGTAAAATCTTGCTCTTTTGCCAATTTTATGGGGAACTATATGATTAAAAATATAATCGGAAACATATAATCGGTTTGGTGATTGCGGTCTAGATTTCGACCAAAACCCGGATCAGTAAAAAACCGATTCTGGTACTTATGTATGAAATGATATCCGGATTCCGGATCCAAAGCGCGGAAACCAGTATCCAAAGCGATACCCGGGACAATAGTTTCCCCATGTGAAACATATTAGATAGCCAATAACGGATATTAATGGTAGCTTTTCCTTTACTTTAAGGCTATCGAGTAGACCCCATTGACTCATCTTTCTTCTTTCGCTTTCCCTGAAAGCGACCACTCGCCATAGCTGGCCTCCGAAGCTGTTCTCCATTATAGGAAAAGCTTGACATCTCTATACTTTCTTAATGCAGAACGAAACCCGAGCCGCCGGCGTTCGGGCTCGTCCAGCCGGATTCGCTCCAGCGCTTCGCCGACGGCTGGACGCAGCTCTCGATGTCGATCCCGGAGCCGGCTCCGCCGAAGGCGTGGCGGCCAATGTCGTGGGAGCTAGGCGGGCCGCTGGGCGAGGCGTTGACCAGCACGGCGCCGGTCAACCTCTCCCCGACGGGGGTGCTGCAGAAGTCGACGCTCTCCAACAACAGCAGCTGTGGGAGCAGCCCGAGAGCCGAGCGCTTCTGAATGAAGACTTATGTTTTTTTAATCTTAAAAAATGATGTTTATGTTTTTTTACTTAAAAAATTTAATCTTATTTAAAAAAATTAAGCCAATTTGTCTAATGTGGATGTGTGGTTTGTTCGTGTGAATTGGGCTTAAATAGTTAATGTAATTTAATTTTGGGTTAATAGTGGCATATATAACCAAATTATAGCGGCATAGAACCAAGTTGAACTCGGTTATTAACCGACATGGGCTTAGGGTCCCCAAAATTTTAAAGCTTAAAACCTAATCTGTTAAAATGTCTTAAAGTTGTTAGCGTATCTAGATACCCCTTCGGAATCTTGGTTCTGCTACTGGGCTGACCCGACGGAGACGGAAGCTAGAAAGAAAAGAAAAAAAAATTGACTATAAACTTTTTTTTAGATTTACTATATTTTGAATCCGGTTTCTAGAGCTTTGGGAATTTTTTTTATTTTTTATTTTCAAATCTAAAGCGGGAGTGCGAAAGCTGAACTCCCATATCCACAAGGTTATTAGGGTTGGGCAACTTGCCGCCCGGGCCATCACGTACAAGGAAAAGGCGGGCCATGGACGTGGTTTTTCTTCTTGAATCTAAAGTGGGGGGTGCAAAAGCCGAACTCCCATTTCCACAGGGTTATATGGGTCGGGCAAATTGCCGCCTAGGCAACCACGTTCACGGACAAGGCAGGCTATGGGTGTTGTTTTTATCTTTCCGAATCTAAAGCGGGATCGCAAAAGCCGAGCTCCAATTGCCACAGGATTTTAAGGGTCGGGCAACTTGCCGCCTGGGCCATCACGGAGAAGGACAAAGCGGGCCATGGGCGTGGGCCGTGTGGCTTTCACGACATTAAATGCAAATATAAATCAATTAGTAGTACATTGTCACATGCTGCAAATTGCTATAGCACAACAAAAGTTAAAAGCAAGAAGTTAAGTGAAAGAAGAAGACATTATTTGGTAGGTAATTTCTCCAGCCATTAGTTTCAGTAGAAAAACGTTTTTATATTGGTAAAAAAAGAAAGAAAAGAAAAAGAAAAACATTTCAGGGGAAATAATGTACTTTTCAGTTTTAAATTCTTGTTCTCATGTAGCCAATGGCTCAGATATTTACGGCATAAGTATATAATTATATTCAAATAATATCGGTACATTCCCAATTGCAATCGCATTCAAAAGATACAAAAGAGTGTCGAAGTGCAATTTCATTCATGAGTTTATAATTGTCGTGATAGAGACTCGCATGCTCTCTGAATTTAGTAGGTGTATTGAATTAAAGTTTAATCGTAGACACGAGAGACACGGTCGGACCTCAACGTTGTTTTGTAGACTTTAGATACTATTGTTACTTAACATAAAATTAGATACTTATGTCACAAATATCTTTATATAATATAATAGTGTCATTATTGCGTATGTACCACCAATAATGCGTTGAATAGGGAATTAGCAATAGGTGTGTAGGATCTGCGAGGTTGGGAAACTAGTCAATAACAGCTTGCACAGCAGAAAATTTGTTTATCTATAAAAAATAAAAATAAAAAAGCAGAATATTTGTTTACAGTGTAAAGATTCAGTGACTAATTTATTACAAGCCAATTCAATAATGGTATAATACTACTTTTCTTAGCACCGGATTCAGGATTCAAAGTTGTCGGATTTTGTTCCCAATTCAAGGTCGACGGATTTTGTTCCCGGCGGTGACTTTACTAGACATGCTTGTAGCAACACGAGAAACCGGATTCTGGTCCTTTAAATAAATACGTAAATCAATCTCGGCCAATTAAGTCCGACGGTCTGCATTTAACTTAAACGTTAACTCGACATAAAAAATAATTGAAATTTGATATTATTTTATAGCCTTTAAATACTATCACGCAACAAAAAAAAGATTGAAAACACACTTAACATTGTTTATATAAAATTCAATACTTATGTCATAAATATCTTATTTATTTATATAGTTGTCTCTCTCTAATATATTAATACCCGCATTGAAAATTGTTGATTAATTATTATGACAAGACGTGTGTGACTAAGGCCATCCTTGTGACAGAAAACCCTTATCAGCATTGTGGTTGTGGTGGTGCTCTCTCTCTTTGATCTCAATTATGGGTGACTTCTAGCAATAATATCCCAAACTCACAAGCAAAGCAATAATAGCACTACAAAAATATTTTTAATTAATTAATTAATTAAATTATTATTATTTATTTTAGAAGTTCCCTGGATTCAGACAGGAGACACTCTTGTGGTCTGCCAAAGAGGCAGTCAGAATTAATTTGAAAATGGGCCAAGTGATCAGATCCTTCTTTTTCATTTGGATATGACATCTTAATATAGCTATATTAATATACTATACATAAATTTAAATGGACACAAATAAACTTTGGTCTTATTACCACTTAGGCCTCTATGCCCCACAGGCCCATTACAAAAAGAAAATAGTATTGAATTTGTGGCCCACTATTGAAAAATTGACATGGGTCCTCCAAAAATAATTATTTATATGAATAATATTCTTGGTCCTCATACTTGAGTTTAGAGTTACTTTTTTCTTTCTTTCTATAAGTTTTCATTAACATAGGAGAGTGAGTGACATTTATTTAAGGGTTAATGACGGCAAAAATACCCAAAGTTTGGTCAAAGAACCCCTCGTGTACCCAAAGTTTAAAAGTGGTGGCAAAAATACCCAAAGTCACATTTGGGGAGTTGACCACTCCATTCTCGTAACGCCGTTAACTTACCTGTTAATTCTGGCCACGTGGAAACGTGGGTTGCTGACATAATAATTTTTGCCACGTGAACGAGCCCACATCAGCCTCGTTTACGACAAAACAAGGAATTAAACCCCTAATTAATACTATTTAACACAACTAATTGAACCCCTAATGATTACACTTAACAAAACAGATTTTTCCATGTGGCCAGAATTAACAGGTAAGTTAGCGGCGTTACGAGAATGGAGTGGTCAACTCCCCAAATGTGACTTTGGGTATTTTTGCCACCACTTTTAAACTTTGGGTACACGAGGAGTTCTTTGACCAAACTTTGGGTATTTTTACCGTCATTAACCCTTTATTTAATTAACAATGACAAATATGTCCACCGGAGGCAGCGCCGTTATGCAAAATTGTTCTGCGAATTTTCGCGAGCTTCCGCAAAGTTCCGTTAACTAGAAAAATTGTATTAAGCCGTTGAAAACAAACTTAGCATCACGGAATCTCACGGAATACTTGTGTGGTGGACCATCCGCTCGACTACACTAGTTTTCAACTCTTCGGTGTAATATAGATTATCGTCGATAAAAAGAAAAGTAAAATACTTTGGACGACCAATTAACGTTGGTGACGTGGGAGTTCAGATTTCCGTCTCTCACTTTAGAATCCAAAATAATCAAGATCCAACACATCCAGATCTGGACTTTTCTAGACTCGCAAGCCGAGTAAAAGCCCCTAGATCCGGCCCGCAATTTTTGTTGGGCGTGGCTGGGCCATGATAATCGGGCACAAGCTACCCGGCCATCTCGTAATGGACGATAATTCCTCTTGTTTTTTACTTTCCGTTTTAAACCGGACACTCCCCAAACAAACACGGGCCAAACTACAAATCGATTTATTTTTTATTTAAAAAAATTAATTAATATGTTCAAAAATATTAAAAAATATCCAAATTTTTTTTAATTAGAATTATATATAATTCTATATATAAAATGGGGTCATATTAATTGTGAAGAGTTAATAGTTAAGATTTTAATAACTAAGATTACAGTAGTTTACTAACTTGCCGCTGAGATGCTCAGTTGACTCCTTAACCTTGATAGGAAAATGGCTTATTCAATAATTCGTGCATAAGGGTAAGGAACTTTGGATGAACTAATGCGAATGGGTGTAAGCCTCGCTGCTCGGAAACACCCAGTGCTGACCACACTGAGAGACACGAAAGCACAGGTAACGCCAGTTGGCGAAGTGGCGTTAAGCATCCCTAGCGGTACGAAAAGAGAGGTCGTGATGATATCATCTACGTCCGTACCGCTCTTGGTGGAGTAGATCCCGCATCCAACCAAGTCTTTGACCAGGGAACGGGAGAATTTCCACTACCGCTGGCAGGCCAGCCGGGCCGTGAGCGCGGTGGGAACGGGCTTCCCAAAAAGCCAGCCCCGGGCCGGGGTCAGCATAGAATGAAGGGGACGGCCCTAATGTTGTGTCGGCTTTGCCAACTTCTTGGGTTGCGGGCGGAGAAGAGCGGACGTGGGGACTCGGGTCAGGGCGCAGCGTAACTAAGAGAGCCATTCCATTTAGGGCGAGAAAGAATGGGCGGGCACGAGCGGTCTGGTGTCCGAGTGGTCAGACGCTCGAACACTCAAAATCCCAGAAAGACAATCCATTGACCAGTCAATCCTCTGTTTTGACCAAAGTCAACAATCAAAGTGAAGAAGAAAACACAATTCGATTAGGCTCAGACACGCACAAATACTGTCCACAAATGTTGATTATGTATATAATGATCTTATACACAGTTCAGAATCGAGAAACATATCATCACAGCCAAAGAATCTTAAACCAGTCAGAATCAGAAATCGAAACTCAAAGAAAGCCACTTCTGATCGAAGTGGACTAGTGTGATTGAGAATGGAAAGATAAGAACCCTAGTTCTGGAGTTAGAGAAGAACAGTGTAAAATACCACTACTACCCTCGCTTGTTGGGGATGGGATAGGGTTATTACCGTCTTTCTAGCTCAACAACAGGCTTCTGGATTGTTAGATGATGGATAAGCCCATTTCCAAAGCCCAAGAGAAAGAGAAATTATATAAGGATAATTGCGGTTAAAGTATCTAGCTTATTTAAAATAACCTGCTATTTCCCCAAGTTTTTTAATCGAGTTGATTAAATACTCAAAGATTGGTTGTTTCCGTATCTGTCAACGTTAAATTATCGTTTATGCCTCCGTATTTAAAAATGAGAAGTCTCAAATCAATCGGAAAATGTAAATTATTTAATTAGCACGATAATTTTTTATTTTTTGAAAATGTGTCACTGTATTTTGATTACTTTTAGGTACTTGTTAGTAATTACTCCTAAATGAATCTGAATATCTCGTTTATGTTGTATTTATCTATTCAATTTTATTTAAATATTTATTGTCGACTAACTTTAAGATATATGTAAGTTGAGAACGTTACACCTAAAAACCTTTATTTGACGTCCAATCGGGAGCTTGCGAAATTGAATTTTATTGATGCAAACAAACAATAATAATCATACGAATGTGGTTGTAAACTTGTAATGTTGTAAATGTTTGGTAGTGTTTTCAATCACGTAGTTTTCTCCTATAACATCCCATAAATCTTACTAAAATAAAGAATAAATTCGTGAGTTTGTGTCGAGGACACATTTTTTTTTTATATACTAGCGGTAAAAATATCCGCTTTCGACAGGAATTACGTTTATATTACAACAAAACAAACGTAAGGGGCAAAATGGAACAATGGTCTAACCTAAGGTGTGAACGATGCATTACTATTTTTATAATTGCTTTATAATCAGCAATCTTTCTTTTTCTTAGTCAAAACATTTCACTGTTTTTATGCCATGTAATTACATATTTAATTGCATATATATATATATATATATTTTGTTGAGGGCAAAAGCGTCTCAAACAATCACAACGTTACACGTGGCAACGCCGTTTTTATGTTTTTCGGGAAAGAAATGACCGTTAGCTTCCGTTGATATCGTTGTGAGATATTTCATGAAGGAGATGACAAGAAACCAATTAAAAGAAGCAAGAAAAATATTCAAGCTAACCCTAATTATGTGGTCTCGGAGGTCTTGGGTCGTAACTCAGCAGCTGAGGTGGCGTCCAGGCTGGCAATGCTTGTCTGATCATCAAGGGACATACCCACGTGAGAGAGTATGTTTTATTTGTACTTGAAGTGTCTAGCTCGTCTTAGCAGGTGCTTAGGCTGGCCAGTTCTTTATCATGGTCTGTGTGCTGACTCTATCTGAGTGTTGAGCTGCACCTTTGGTACCAGCTCGCTGATCACTCAACTCGTTGGTCATTTGGCACCAGCTCGTTGATCACTCAGCTTTGGCACCAACTCGCTGGTCATTCGGCACCAGCTCGCTGATCACTTAGCTTCGGTACCAACGCGTTGATCACTCAGCTTTGGTACCAGCTCCCTGGTCACTTGGTACCAGCTCGTTGATCACCCCAGCTCATTGATCACTCAGCTTTGGTACTAGCTCGCTGGTCACTTGGTACCAGCGCGATGATCACTCAGCTTTGGTACCAGCTCGTTGGTCACTTGGTACTAGCTCGCTGATTACACCAGCTCGTTGATCACTCAGCTTTGGTACCAGCTCGTTGGTCACTCGGCACCAGCTCGCTGGTCACTCAGCTTTGGTACCAACTCGCTGGTCACTTGGTACCAGCTCGTTGGTCACTCAGCTTTGGTGACAACTCGTTGATTTCCTTGGTCAATCTCCTACTTCATCTCTCATCCATCTTTAAAGAAAAAAAGGTGAAATAATACCATAATATATATATATATATATATGTATTTATTTATTGTTTATAGGTGATCGGTTGTAGTGTCAAGGTTCCTCCAACCTTGAGCTCTGAATGAAAAGCTAAAATTCAAAAAGCTAAACAAAAATTGATTGTTATAACAGAATGGGGGATTTTATTCTTATTCTAATAAAAAAATTAGTTAAAATTATTAAATTAATTAGGTACAGAAAGAATGTTACTTTCATATAATATTCAGACTTCAAATTATATTTTTTTTCTAGTTGTACCTTCCATGAAAATGGACTTGTTTATTCGCTGAGTTAATTAAGCTAATTCAACACGTCAACGTTTTGATTCATCACATCCAAACATTCATAATATTCACATTAGATGTTACTAAAGTAACTTCTTCAGATAGCAATATTGAGTGGACGTTTTTTTGTTTTATTTTAATTTCAGGAATATTTGCGGTACGATTCGTCGGTATTAGAGTTGCCCGATAGCCAGAAAAGTGATACAAAAAGAGTCGGTATTTATTATGACGTAATGAGACCAACATTACGAAAAGTTATGCGGCACTAGTATAGTATTTTTTTTAGTGAAAAGGGCTTGATTAGTGTCTCGGCCTCTCAGGACTTTGGTCGAATTTCATTGTTTTAAGTCTCAAAACGAAAGTTTCCAAAAAAAAAAAATTGACAAATTTTTTCAATTTTTTTTTACTTTCTGTTAATATTTTTGCATCCTTATTGCTTTTAATCGCTTTAATTATTTAACTTACTAGTACCAAAGATCGGTTATCCATTTCCATGAGATTAAATTATATAAACACTAAAAATTAGAACAAAAATCGATATGCATGGACGAATTCAGTATATTAGTCATGATCATTAGTGTTCTATGATATAAAATAATCAGAGCAATACTTTATTATAGAGTAATTACAGCTTTGAAATAGTATAGTTTTTGAGACGTACAACATATTTCCTAACAATTATATAGTATAAATTGTGATATATATGATATATAACTACGCTTACTTTGAATAACATGCATACAAAATATGGATACATTATTATATGAGAATAAGACATATAGCAGCCTAGATTGATTCGAGAACACACACATATATATAAATATATATATATACTGTATATATTAAAGGGAAAATTACGGCAAAAATACCTAATCTTTGGTCAACGTGTCTCCCGTGTACCCAACCTTTAAAACTGGCGGCAAAAATACCCAACGTGTGTTGACCGTGACTTTGGCATGAAAACGTTAATTTTTCCGTTAACATCCGCCATATGGCCGTTAACGGCAAAATTACTCAAACTTTTTTTTTTAATTTATATTTTTTTCTTTACTTGATTAGTGATAATTACTTGAATTCCAAATACATGGAATAACACAAAAGTTAGTCAAAACATCAATTGATTTCTTAATGTGCTTGTATAAGCTACATTTGCTGATAAAAAACTTATTATTATGAGAAATTTTAAACATACCATTACACAAAAGTCGATCATGATAACAATTATCAATTGTATATTAATTTGCTTGGAGAAGCTAATTTGCCGACTAAACCTAATCATGAATAGAGCAATTACATAGTTAATTTAAGGTTGACAGTCAAACTTTAAACAAAAACCTAATCATATTATTTTTGTTACATTTGACTATCTAAATATATAGCATGACATGTCAAAGAAATATTATATAATATGTATATATATATATGAAACTCTTAGCGCATATATTCTCAAGTTATGACCATTACTTATATTTTTATGTCTTTTTTGGTCGGAACACACTTTGAAGTCTTATTTTTTTATCGGGGATACTTTTAGAGACGTTAATTAGCCGAGTTAATGTCTTCACATTACTTCAAATTCTAAGTATGAACCGAATTAACATCTTCACCATTACCTTTTCATTGAAAATTGACCGTTTTAGATCGAATTAATACAGTCAATTAATGTCTCCGTATTGAAAAAAAAAATGGCTTAAGAATATGTGCCGGTAAAAAAAATATTATCAATAATCAATAGGGCTTTTTTGGAGAATGACCTTAAGGGGGTTTTCATTGTGTTTCATAGCTTCTTTCGTCACTATTCATGTTTCTTAGCACTGGTATTTAAGGGTATGGGATCTCAAGGGAGGTCTTTTAGCCAATTATTACTAATCAAGCCCTATTGATTATTGATAATATTTTTTTACCGGCATATATTCTTAAGCCATTTTTTTTCAATACGGAGACATTAATTGACTGTACTAATTCGATCTAAAACGGTCAATTTCCAATGAAAAATGTAATTGTGAAGATGTTAATTAGGTTCATACTTATAATTTGAAGCAATGTGAAGACATTAACTCGGTTAATTAACGTCTCTAAAAGTATCCCCGATAACAAAATAAGACTTCAAAGTATGTTCCGACCAAAAAAGACATAAAAATATAAGTAATGATCATAACTTGAGAATATATGCGCTAAGAGTTTAATATATTTACATATTATATAATATTTCTTTGAGATGTCATGCTATATATTTAGATAGTCAAATGTAACAAAAACAATATGATTAGGTTTTTGTTTAAAGTTTGACTGTCATTCTTAAATTAACTATATATGTAATTGTTTTATTCATGATTAAGTTAAGTCGGCAAATTAGCTTCTCCAAGCAAATTAATATACAATTGATAGTTGATATCATGATCGACTTTTGTGTAATGCTATGTTTAACATTTCTCATAATAATAAGATTTTTATTAGCAAATGTAGCTTATACAAGCACATTATGAAATCAATTGATGTTTTGACTAACTTTTGTGTTATTCCATGTATTTGGAATTCAAGTAATTATCACTAATCAAGTAAAGAAAAAAAATATAAATTAAAAAAATTAAAAATTAATTTGTTTTCAAAAAAAAAAGTTTGGGTATTTTTGCCGTTAACGGCCACAAGGCGGATGTTAACGGAAAAATTAACGTTTTCATGCCCAAGTCACGGTCAACGCACGTTGGGTATTTTTGCCTCCAGTTTTAAAGGTTAGGTACACGGCAGGCACGTTGACCAAAGATTGAGTATTTTTGTCGTAATTTTCCCTATATTAAATAATATGCAATGATGATTGCTATGAAAACCCCTTCACATTACCAACTTAATGATAATGCCATTGAATTCGTCAATATTAACCAATGGCAATAAATTCAGACAATACCATAAGTTCCAAATTATTTAACCTAATTATTATGATTCCAAAAGAAAACCGATGAACTATCAACATAACAACGTGGCAAACTGGCAATCGTTATTTCATAAAATAAAATAAATTAGTGTATTCATAATTCTAGTCTATATATATTATTTCCCGATATATAGTCATAGAGTATGATCGTTATAAATTACCTTAATATATTCTTCTGCTAACTTTTGATGCTTTATCTTATAATAGACCAAGTAATTAAGTACAACCTTAACTGCATAATATATATATATATATATTATCTTTTTACTTCTCACGTTTTGTTTGCTTACCGTTTTCATATTCCAGCAGTTAGAAAGTGTGAAGTACATGAAACGAGCTTCATCATAAATCCTTTTATTAATGATACCCTAATTATAAACTTTCTTCTTATTATTCACCAAAGAGAAATTAGCTCCATGAGTCACCATAGAAAGGTTTATTCCCAAGGAAACATACCCTTCGCATGGGAAGAAAAACCCGGAATCTCAAAGGCGGCCGGCCTTCAAATACAGCCTAATAACCGTAAAGGTTTTAGGGCACAAACCCTTGACGAACACCGAACATCGCCATCATTCTCTTCACACAAAAGAAGTCCTAGCGGTGAAGATTCTTCCTCCGTGACGACGAAGATTCCTCCACCGCCTAGCCGGAGCAATTCGGCCAAGGGGTTGAAGTGGAAAGATCAAGAGGACCCTTTCCTTCTGGCCCTGAAAGAGTGCACGAAGCCGGTCAAAAGTGGAAAGCCCCCGCCATCGAAGACGAAGAAGAGGGTACGTTTCAATATAAGCTTTTCATGCAAGAGCTCGAGCGCTTGCGATGTCAGAAACGACAACGATCTCGTGGCGGTGGTGATTCACGACTATCCAGCGCCTCGTGATAGTGGAAATAAACTTGAAAATCTTATGATGCTTAATTGGTGAGTCTTATTGTTTGCGTGAATGATTTTCTCTCGTTATAATGACACAAGTACGTAAATATATGTTGTAGCACATGACGTCATTTTATAATTATAGGGAGTACCATAAGTGTATACGGTGATCGTGAACAAATAACAATGGTTTCAATTTATTGTTGTTTAATTTGCTTTTATACTCTTTTATACACTGAAGGTGGCTAATTGTTTCAATGGTTTCAACCGATCCAGTACAATTCCATTTATTAAGTAAACCTACCTTGTAGCATTGTTTTGGCCCGGACCGGTCTTTCACTTAAAGCATTGTGTGGCGGAGGTCTCAGTTCTCAAAATCTCCAGTTTCAATTAAGCCTACTTGTGGGCCTCGACTTTTATCAAAAAAAAAAAAAAAAAAAAAAAACCTCGAGTTTCAAAATTGACCTCACCAACTATTAAAATCAGACCTCGTCTCGAGCCTCTAAAAATTACTCAGAATCGATTCGGGTTTTGGCTCTAATAATAGCAAACAGAACAGAAGAATTTATTGGTGGGCCTGCTATTTGGTGGGCCTAATAAAGGCTTCATCCAGTGTAGAGTGTGAGTGACACTCAAAAAGTCACCATCTTTTTTACAATTTGAGAGGTCAAATTTTGGAACATTGACAGTACAAAATCAATATTTTAGGAAGGCGAGTACTTGTTTGTTAATGTTATTGTGGCTTTATGTGGATTAGAGATTAGTAATTGAATTTACTTAAGGATTTTTTTAAACTTAATTGTACTACATATTTGAGGCTGTAGGTAGTTGTTTCTAGGGTGGAACTTAGACAGAATACTGAAATAAGACATGTTTTGGCCTATTTTCTGTTTTTTGATCTTCTCAAAATGGTCTTAGACTCAGTTTCTAAATGGCTTATTATTTGCAATTACTGGGCGTAAAATGGGTCTTTTTGGTTTATAATATATAATTAATAATTAGTCAATTGCATGTAAAAAATGGTTTGTAAACATCAATTTTAAAAAATCAGTCAATTAAATAAGAAACATAATCCAAAATTTATGACAAAATACAATACTAAAACCTAACAAAATAATAAATAGATAAAAATTAAATATATCGAGTTTGAGAATTGGGCTGTGATCAAGTTCTTTTTAGCCCCAACCCAATCCTGAATTTTTTAAGCTCGGGTCTTAAACCGGAAATCGAGATTTAAACCCTCAGTTTGTTTCTTCTTTAAGCTTAATGTGAATCAACTATATGCAATTAGATCTTCTATGATAAAATTTCTTTACCAATTTCAAAAAAAAAAAAAAAAAAGAAGTGAAGTGAAGTGAAGTTCTTTAAATCCATTTTGTCTAACCCAATTCTTGAAATTCTTGAATCCCACTCATTTCCCATAAGAGAGGAGAATTCTCAAATAGCAAAAGGGGAAAAAAGTAGAAGAATATCATAATTCATATAGAACTCGTCGGGGTTTTTCCTTTCTAATTTTGTTTATTTAAATTTTATTCTCAAATTAGATTCTCTAACATTGCCATCCTTGCCGATTGGTTCAATCAAATCAACATCGTTTACCAAACATACAATAATAATATTCTTCTTCTTAGCATCATTTCTATGAAAAACATGTTTTTGAGTTTAATATCATGACTATTGACTATAATTAGTTTGAAAACAAAAGCAAAAAGTGACTCTGAAATTTAAGGCTTAGGTATCCATCATATTCATATTCTCAACTTGCCCTTTAGCTTATTTATGATGCACTGATAAAATAATTAAAAACAAAAAACAAATAGCAATATAAAAAATATGTATTCAAATTGATAAAATAATTAAAAACAAAAAACAAATAGCAATATAAAAAATATGTATTCAAATTCATTAATTTACTTGTGTATATATAGAATGTTGTTATGACTTATGAGCAATAGACTCTTATATAAACATTTTTCTTTTGTATGATTCGATCAAATTTATGCCCATTATTTAATCCGATCCTAAATATCTAAATATAACTTGGTCAATTAGTATTACAAATTTGTTATGAATACGTAACATGTTTTTCTTTGAAAATGACTTAGATGAGAAGAATAACTAGCGACAGATTCATGCCGGCTCTGGCCTCTATAATTAATATATATGCATAATTCATGCCGGCTCATTGTAGCTTATAAGTGTGTGTATATATAGGAAAAATTCTATTATCTATAGATATTTTTGTGTGAAATTCGAAACTTGGCGATAAATGTTTCAAAATTTGAAATTTAGTGATGTTCATTGTTTCCTTCCAATTTTGCCCCTGAGACCACTTTTGTATCTCTTCACCGACCCTCAGACAATATCATCGACAGTCGAGTTTACAACATCGCCCCCCATTCGTATCCCCGACCTTGAAACACTGAATCCTCAGATTTCTTCATCGACGCTCGAGTTTGGAACATCGCCTCCGAGCTTATCATCCCCGACCTAACACCGTCGCCGGAATTCACATTTGAAAGTAAGCAATTTTTTTAGATCTTAGGGTTCGAAATGCTTCGATGGTAGATTCACATTTTAGGATTCGATATGCTTCAATGGTAGATTTACAAATTCTGATGGCTTTGATGATAGATTTACGAATTCAATGACTTCAGACCGCGTTCGGGGTGTTAGGGGAAGGCCATTGGCCTCGGCCCCTTGTTCTCCGAATTCGAGTGTGAATAAACCGAAGTCGGTGTTTATGTAACCGAGTTCGGTGTTTTTATAAGACTCGAATACGAGTGCTTATAGAACCTAAGTCGGTTCTCCGAATACGAGTGCTTCTAGAACCTAAGTCGGTGTTTATATAACCGAGGACAATGTTTGTGGAGTATCTAAGGTCGGGGTTTTGTTATTCGAATTCGGCGATGATACAGAAGTCGGACATATAAACCCCGTCTTCGATTGCATACTCTTGGTCACGAAAAAAAATCCAGTACACCGTACGGATTGGTTGAATTCGATCCTGATAGCCCCCCACAGTCCACAGTGTAAGTCTGGTTGTATTATAAGTGTAATGTATAGGCCTAACATTCGGAGTTAACCATGGGTTTCCATTTTGTGATACAGGGATGGCGATTGCGGCATGTTCGTCATGAAACACATGGAGCACGTTCTTCTTGGCAGGAAGTTTGACGAAGTGACCATGGAGAACATGCCTACATTTAGAGCGCGGTGGACGGTGGATATTTTTTACCAACACATTTGATTAAACGAGCATTTTAACTAACAGATTTAGTGATAATTTATTTATATTAAACTTTTAATTCCATCCATAAATGCCTATATTTATGTTTCTGAAGTCGACGATCCGAACAACCGAATTCGGAAATATTTAATTCGGAGATAATAAATCTCCGACTTCGGTGGTTTTGCCTTCTTCATCGGCTATCCAAATTTTTGAATTCGGAGTTATTAAATGTCTGAATTCGGAGGTTTGAAAATATGATTAATGAGCCTCATTGATAACCGTGCATAAATAGACATGCATCTATAACCGTCATCAGTCGGAGATATGAATGACCGAAGTCAGTGATGGATGAGAGGACGATAATCGAGGTCGGTGAATAGTACCACCAAGTCGGTAATTGGTACTTCCGAAGTCGGTGATTAATAGAGATTTTATGTAAATTAGATAAAACATACATTTACAATAAAACGATGAAAATACTTAGAAAACATGCACTTCATATATCGGAAAACTTTACAACACAGATATACATTATACATTTCATACATTATAGTAACCCATTCATTTGTGATCTCATTTCATACTTGACGCGTTGCTCATTAATTTCACACCGATTTCGGTCTGGAAGAGGAGATCGAACAACATATGTCTCATCACGCATTTGAAAAGCCTTTGTCCAACGAGGTTGTGTACTCTTCAGTCTTTGCTCTTGCTGCAACCATGTCGAGATGCACGGCAAAGAGTACCCGTCCACTTCGTCGTCCTCTTTGGACTCAAAGGCAATGCCCAGATCAAGGGACAAGGCTCGGCACCAGATCCGTTGGGTGATGATGCCGCGCAAGATTTTGTTGGAAAGATCACTGACGATGATAGACTATACCCATATGTTGGGAATCACGTCTCGGATTCCATGTAAATTATCACGAATTATACCTCTGAACCGTCCGGGTAACATTTAAAAATTAATTTAAAGCGAAAAAACTTGTTATCCGTACAACGGTCCGGATATCGGATAATAACCATATAACAAGATCTGATAAATATTATGTAATTTAATATTCATAAATCATTATTAATAATCTAGTCATAATAGGAAATAAATAGAAAACAGTAAATGGTTGCATTTATTAACCCAATGCATAAGGCCGTACCTCTAATGACGACTTCCGGCTGCGCGCTCTGAATCGGGCAGGGCTCCGCCGGTGCTGAAGGAAACTCCCGTGATCTTCCGGGATATTCTCCTGGAATCCTCGTACCGAAGCGTGGGCTTCGCCGGCAGGACTCCGTCGCAAAATTTAAACTGATGGTTCTTTTTAAGCTTCCGGAGAACTAAGTCTCTTAAGCCGAACCAGAAAGAGAGATCAGAGAGAAAATTCGCAGACCCTAAAAGAGAGGGAGAGTTCGAATTTTTCTCTGGGGAAAGGTGTGAAAAATGTGTAGAATGAGCCTCCTATTTATAGGCTCAAACCGTAACTGAATTGGAGAAATTCCCTCCCTAATTTTCGAATTTCATATATTAAATATAATTAATTATCTCAATCCAATTGTCCAGATTTAATCTTATCTAAATCCAATGGATATAATTAATTAGGGATTTAATTAAATAAGAAAGATTTGGATAAAATAAAAAATCCAATCTTATCATCTTATCTTTATAAATTCGAATTATATATATATATATTAAAATTGGAATTATCATTTTCTAAATCCAATGGTTGAGATAAATCTTTAAACCGATCCAACGGATCAAATTAGTTTAGGATAAAATCAAATATAAAAAGATTTAATAAAAAAAATTTCGAATTTATCCATAAACCATAATTCAAAAAATAATATAAATATATATAATTAATTAATTTCCAATCCGACTGTAAAGATTAAATCTTAAACCGATCTAATGGATATAATTAATTAACCAAATTCGAAAAATGAAAACTTGGTCACCAAGTTATTAATTTCGAATTCATCAATATCCTAATCCAACGGTTGATATTAAATCATAACCGATCCAATGGATTAAATTGATTTTAGGGTTTTTTCTCAAATACCAAAACATTTGGAACTTTTGCCGCAATTATGGAAAGACCAAAGTCTATCCATTCGAATGTGAATGGATCCACATTCCAAGGCCCAATTCGATTTCTACACTTTATAATATATAAAAATATATTATTTTTCATATTAACATAAATCTATTAATTATTGAATAATTATTAATAATACATTAATAACAAAATTCGAATAATTAAATTATATTAATATTCTCTGATCTCATTATCACACATTTAAATGTCATGGTGACACACCATCATTTAAATTCGTGACATGTGATTTAATTTCATAGTTTACCGAAACGATCACAAACTTAGAAATTCTCTAAATCACAAACCGTACGTTGAAACGACTCGGTTCCAAAAGAAAAGTTGCTTAGAATTTAATTTCCAACAACTTTCATGTTGACAGAAAATCCAAATTCTACTTTCTTTTGTCAGTTAATTTTGGTTACCAAGATATGGTACTTTTGCCACGATACTGATAAAACTATCTGATGTCTGTCACAGACTTCAGTTTTATGAGTCTTGCCAAATGATCTTAAAAACATTTCAATGTCTTTATCACGTACGTATCATCCGTTACGGAGCTATCCTGGGGACCATGGACCCGTATCACTTAAGCTCCAACGAACTGCTAGGGTGTTCGTCAAACCTCGGTGTTATTCCACTATAAACCCGAGGCTGCACTCATTAGTGATACAGTATATATTATTCCCTTTATTACAGCATGGTGTCCATTGATACAATCAAATTCGGGTTATTGATCTTTCACTTGATGATCCACACACGAGCAGGCGGTTTCTACCGTTATGCCCCTCATTGCATTTTCATCCTTGACTCAGTCAGTAATATTATGAGTGACCCACTTATGGTTTCGATTCATAAGTTGCGCACGGGTACCTCTCACTTCTCACCACCGACAATCCAGGGAATCATCATGACTCTTAAGAGAGCTGTGTGATGCCCATGTCTATGATCAAGCTACCCTTACTGCTTACTATCATGCTCCCAAAATAATAGTGTTGGGAACAACGGTAATATATTGTGTTCTTTAACGGTTAAATCAAAGAACAATCAAGCCAGCAGCTCGAACTCAAGATCACTCAGGACTTAGATCCAATATCCATTTGCTCATCTACTAGTGACTCAACTCCAAGTTATCAGTGACGGTCTTATATGATAACTTCTGGAGTTTAAGTCAGGTCCAGTCCAGTCTGAAGACACTTCATACTTAATGCACTTCTAGTGAGTGTGACACACACAAAATCCAGAATAGGATTGTCACTTAGTCACATTAATGACCTTGAACGATTAATGAGCTCCCACCCAGTTAATCAGGTCACGGACATTTTAAGTTCATTTATTATGATTATTAATTCTTCCTCACATTGACTCTGTTGTGATAATAATTCATAATTGCATCCTCTATGAACTAAGGATCAAACATTCTATTTTACTCTACCAGAAACTATAATAAGATTATCATAATAAGCATCATCTTTATTCAACGACTTGTCATAATCTTTTACAAATGGATAAAAAAAATCTTGTTTAAGGACACATATGTCCAACACCATATTCTTGCAGCATATTCAACCTTTTGAGATGCGTGATGCGATAGAGGCTCGATTTAGCAGTTAGATTTGACGAGCATCTATCGAAGCAAAAGTCAAACTATCGGATCGTCAAATCGAGCCTTTGTCTCATTACACATCTCAGAAGATCGTCGTGGCTGCTGCAAGAATATGGGTTATCATTGTTGGACATGTGTCTTTAAACAAGCTGTTTTATTCAATTTGTAAAAGATTATAACAAGTCATTGAATAAAAGATGGTGCTTATTATGTTAATCTTATTATAGTTTCTGGTAGAGTAAAATAGAATGTTTGTTCCTTAGTTCATAAAGGATGCAATTATGTTATTATTATCACAACCGAGTCAATGTGAGGAAGAATTAATAATCATAATAAATGAACTTAAAATGTCCGTGACCTGATTAACTGGGTGGGAGCCCATTAATCGTACAAGGTCATTAATATGACTAAGTGATATAATCCTATTCTGGATTAAGGGTGTGTTTGTTTACATTAAGATTAAGACGTCTGAATCTGAATGCAAATCTGAATATTAAGATGTGACATCTGAATCTGAATGAATACAAATTAAATCTGTTTGTTTTTTAGATCTGAATACAGATCTGAATTCATCTTTATTTTTTCGAACTAAATTTTTTATTAGCTTTAATAAATGCTTATTTTTTAAATAAAAATACAAACATAAAATTAATATAATTATATGATGAAATGTAAATAATTTTTTAAACACTAATTTATATTTTTTTATAATAATAACACTAATAATAATAATAATTTATAATAAATTTTAATATAATACATTTTCTTAAATACTTCAACTTGAAAATGATACATTATAGGCAAATTCTATCATATAATAGCATTTTTTTATAATCAATTTTTTTTAATATATTTTATTTTAATGATTATTTGATTTATTTATATTAATAAATTTGTAAATTTATATTTATAAAACGTAAAATTATATATAACATTTTAAATATATGAACTAATAATATATCTTTCTAACTTTTAGTTATAAATTTAAGATAATTTTATATTTTAATATATTTTTATTAAAAAATCAAAATTCATATTTTTTTTAAAACGTCGAAAATATATCTTTCCACCTATCATTGGATTCGTCTTGTCTCAAGCTTTCCAATGGTATTTTTTATGACTCCATTGGAGATATAGAAATAAAGTTATGGAGTTTTGAAGTTTTTTGTTAAGAAAGTAATTAGGAGAGAGAATCTGAATGCCATTAAGTTACTTTTGCAAATCTGATTCATTAAGAGACAAAAAGATGCATTAAGATGTTTAAAAAAGAAAAAAACAAATGCACTTAATAGACTTAAATATGGCCCATTAAGATTAAGAGGTCTATTAAGTGCAAACAAACACACCCTAAGTGTGTGTCACACTCATTAGAAGTGCATTAAGTATGAAGTGTCTTCATACTGGACTGAACCTGACTTAAACTCCGGAAGTTATCATATAAGATCGTCACTGATGACTTGGAGTTGAATCACTAGTAGATGATCAAATGAATATTCAATCTAAGTCCTAAGTGATCTTGAGTCCGAGTTGTTGACTTGATTGTTCTTTGATTTAACCGTTAAAGAGCACATTGTTATTACTGTTCCCAACACTATTATTTTGGGAACATGATAGTCAGCAGTAAGGGTAGCTTGGTCATAGACATGGGCATTACACAACTCTCTTCAGAGTCATGATGATTCTTTTGGTTGTCGGTGGTGAGAAGTGAGAGGTACCCGTGCGCAACTTATGAATCGAAACCATAAGTGGGTTACTCATGATATTACTGACTGGGTCAAGGAGGAAAATGCAATGAGAGGCAAAACGGTAAAAATCGCCTGCTCGTGTCTGGATCATCAAGTGAAAGATCAATACCCCGAATTTTATTGTATCAATGGACACCCTGCTGTAATAGAGGGAATAATATATACTATATCACTAAAGAGTACAGCCTCAGATCTATAGTGGAATTACACCGAGGTTTGACGAACATCCTAGCAGTTCGTTGGAGCTTAAGTGATATGGGTACATGATCCCCAGGATAGCTTCTTAACGGATGATACGTACGTGGTAGGAACATTTTGAGATATTTAATCATTTGGCAAGATTTATAAAACTGAAGTTTGTGTCAGACATCAGATAGTTTTATCAGTGGTGTGGCAAAAGTCCATATCTTGGTAACCAAAATTAACTGACAAAAGAAAGTAGAATTTGGATTTTCTGTCAACATAAAAGTTGTTGGAAATTAAATTCTAAGAAACTTTGCATTTGGAACCGAGTCGTTTCAACGTACGGTATGTGATTTAGAGAATTTCTCAGTTTATGATCGTTTCGGTAAACTATGAAATTAAATCACGTGTCGCGAATTTAAATGATGGTGTTGCACCATGACATTTAAATGTGTGATATTGAGATCATTAGGTATTAATATAATTTAATTATTTAGATTTAATTATCAATATCTTTATTAATAATTAATAGATTTATTTAATAATTAAAAATATATATTTATATATATTTGTACATGTGTAAATCGAGTTGCAGCCACAGAATAAGGAACTTCCTGTTCGAATGGATTGACTTTGATCTTTTCATAATTGCGGTATAAGTACCAAATGTTTTGGTATTTGAAAAAAAAAACCCTAAAATCAATTTAATCCATTGGATAAGTTATGATTTAATATCAACCGTTGGATTGAGATAATTGATTTTTTTTACCTAACCTTAATTCGAAATTAATAGCTAGGTGACCAAGCTTAGGGTTTTCAAATTTGGTCTTACTAATTGTATTCGTTGGATCGGTTTAAGATTTAATCTTTACCGTCGGATTGGAAATTAATTAATAATATATATAATATCTAATTTTTGAAATAATGATTAGGATAAAGTCGAATTACGGATTTTACCAAATCTTAAGGTAATTGATTTTATCCTGAATCAATTTGGTCCATTAGATCGGTTTAAGATTTATCTCAACCGTTGGATCTCAATAATTGATTTTCGAAAATAATTATATATATATATATATTTCGAATTTGAAGATAAGAGGATAAGATTGGATTTTGATTTTACCAAGTCTTTCTTATTTAATTAAATCCCTGATTAATTATATCCCTTGGATTAAGATAAAATTTAATCTACACGATTGGATTGAAATAATTAATTATATTTAATATATAGAATTCGAAAAATAGGGAGGGAATTTCTCCAATCCGGTTACAGTCTGAGCCTATAAATAGGGAGCTCATTCTACACATTTTTTCACCTTTCGCCAGAGCAAAACTCTCTCTCTCTCTCTCTCTCTCTCTCTCTCTCTCTCTCTCTCTCAGAGTCTGCGAATTTTGCTACTGATCTCCCGTTTTCTGCTTTGGCTTAAGAGACTTAGTTCTCCGGAAGCTTAAAAAGAACCATCAGTTAAAATTTGCGACGGAGTCCTGTCGGCGAAGCCCAAGCTTCGGTACGAGGAATCCAGGAGAATATCCTGGAAGATCACGGGTGTTTCCCTCAACACCGGCGGAGCCTTGCCAAGTTCAGAACGCGCAGCCGGAACTCTACAACTGAGGTACGGCCTTATGCATTGGGTCAATAAATACAATCCTTTAGTGCTTACTATTTATTTCCTATAGACTAGATTATTAATAATGATTTATGAATATTAAATTACCTAATATTTATCAGATCTTGTTAAATGGTTATTATCCTATGTTCGAACCGTTGTACGGTTAACAAGTTTATCCGCTTTAAAATAATTTTTTTAAATGTTACCTGGACGATTCGACGACACATTTCGTGATAATATACTCGGGTTTCGAGACCCGATATCCAACAATCATTAACAGTGATCTTTCCAACAAAACCTTGCGTACTAAAGCTCGTCACAACGGATCTGTGTGAGGGGACATCGCTAACCTAATATGTCGTGCGATCAAACGCGACATAGAAGTCTATGAGGAGAAATCATTGACCCACGATGTCAATGCCCGTCCTATTACGTCGCCGGATCTGGGATAAAGATAAAACAGTGAGACGTTAGTCGGGCAAATAGATGTAGTTGGATCCAAAAAAAAAAATTCAACGACAAAGATGTCGGAGTCAGAGATCTCCGAATTCGACTTTAACAACTTCCGATATTGATGATGTTATGTTCGATGTTGGGGATACCATTTTCGATTTTGGAGTTGTTGGAATCGAATTCGGAGATAGCTATCTTACCGAGTTCGGGGTTAGTATCAACCCCGACGTCGGGGATAAGTATCTCCGAACTCGAGGTTAAAATCACCGACCGCGGATATTGTACTGTCCCAAATCGATCGAGGGTTTGCACGAAAAAAGAAACCCCGACTTCGGAGAGGCTGTCACCGAATCTGGGGTTACGTTGACAATTCGGACTACGGTGGTCCTAACCGCTGTCTCAAACCTTACAATGCGGTGGTTTTACGCCTAGATCTATGGTTTACATCCCCACAAAGCATGTAATGGACAAACAAAATATGAAGTTAGGGTTTCAAATGCTTATAGCGGCGGCAGAGGAATGGCATTTTCGTGGCATTTTGGGCACACTTTCGTCTCGGTTGAAAGCTCGCCAAATGTTAACCAAGCAAGTTTGGCGTAGTGGTAACTCTACTACACCTCCATTCAAGAGGTCACGGGTTCAAATTCAATCCCTATGAGACTCAAATGAGTGCCCTCTCTACATATGTAAACTTCGTAGATAGTTCCACCCCATTAGAAAGAAAAAAAAAAAGCTCGCCAAAATTCTATTTCGCCTTCCTCGGGCACAACTCTAGTGAGTGGTGATTACGAGCATTTATTCCAAATAATTACACTATTATTTTTGACATACCATGTCTTTAAGCTTGTGTTGATCTAATTACGGCCAAAAGCGCTTTTAAAATGAGATTGGATAAAGTAAAAAGTAGTAATTAGTGACACAATTTAATTGTAACAAATCAATTCATTATTAATATGCGGGGAATATCCATAGTGTGTTCTTTCAGTTTGCGCATTAAGTAACTATGAAGGAGCAAATTATTAAAAAATAATTAATAAAAGATAAAGAAAAAGATAAGAAGTGTGGTGATATTTGTATGGGAAATTATTTAAATGGTGAATTTGAACCTCTTTTTATGTTATTAATCGCTATAGTGGACTCATTGGATATTTGGATTACGTCTTTTATCACTATAAAATAAAAGTCATTAACCACTTTAATGTTCTTTTTTGACAATAATTACTTTGATTATCCATATATATTGCTTAACCAATCAATTTTACTCGGCAAAAGTGACCGTAGTTTGTGCACTTGTACTTTGCTTAGGTAATCGACAGAGACCCATTGTTGTGACTTTCTTTATTTTCTATTTAAGTATTTATTGCTTTAATTGCTAATATACTATATTGGCTAGCTAGGTGTATCTATAAGGTAAACTTATTTTACAAACAAATATTCAAATTATATACATACATATAAATATATAATGACATAAATAAATGTGTATTGAGTAGGGTACTTTAATTTATTTATTTTAATAAACAAATAAATTTCACATTGATTTATATTAGGTAGTACGTTAATTTATTAACTATTGACTCTTGTTAGCAACGAGATATACTAGGTGGTTAATATCGTCCACTTGATTCTTTAAAATTTCAACTTTCTATGTTTCGAGTTATAAATACGATTATGATCGCTAAATTTAAATATAATCGTGATCCGCAAACTTATCGTTAACAACTAGTGGATGAAGTCTTGATGATATGTTATTTGATCTATTTATCGCTTTCTTCAACATTTGCTTCTAAACTAATTTAATTATAGCACGAACACGTTTAGATCAAGTATAATTTCGACAAATACGCTTCTTTTTTTTTAGTTTTCCTATTATAACATATTTTCTAGATTTTTTTTTCTCTCTCTTCTATAAGTAAAGATTCTTAGTTTATCATTCACATGGTCACTTTTTTTAGCTATCGTTTACTTTTTACTTTAAGCTTTAGAATTTCATCTCATCAATTATATCACTCTATGTTGCAAGATTTATGAAGTCTTCCTCATAAATCATGATAAAATATTGGCACTACTTTTAGCTTTTTACAAAGGGCATTTGTGACACAAGTAATTGGCTCAACCTCAACCTTTTTCAGCCATAATTTAATATTGGAATCATATGTCATTTACCTCCACATTAACCATTTTGCTTAGACCAATAGCGATCTCTATTTGTTTCCTTACGCACGTATTAGCTCTATTGACAACTTTACCCCTTTAAAAACTGAGAGAAGAATACGCTCATCGTAACTAAACCTGGTCAACGGCCGGCAATTTTTTCCGCAACAAAATGCACCGAAGATCCTGAAATCGGGGTCGTCCATTCTTTTTTATGTACCGATATTTGCGGTATTTAAGTACATGATTTTGTACTACAATTACGTTTTTTAGCAGCAATTGTACTTAACTGTTACACAAAAATATATTTGTTCATTTATGTTTATACTATGAATATTAGTTAGGGAGCTTAAGCTAACTAGCTGTTTTAAACGTTTAAAATTGTTAAAATAGCCATTGTTTGATTAATATTGTGTCATAGCCAATAAACAGCATTAACTACATAAAATGACTTATCTACCTATATTATTAATAATAATTAATATTAAAATTCGAATTAAAAAATTTATTTAAAATTTATTTTAATAATTAATACGAATTTATTTTAAATTTTTTTAAAATTAATAAAATAATAAATTATGAAACAAATATTTGAATTCCAAATTAAAAAAAAATCAAATTTCAAATTTAAATATAAAAAATATTTTTCAGTTTTTAAAATAAAAATTAACTATTCTTAACAAACATTAATTCGAATTAACCATATTAATAATTTCAAACAATTTGAATTACAAAGACATTAACCAAATTAACAATTCGAATTAACATACATTTACACGAATAAATACGAATAAACCAATTAACATTTTATCAACATCTAATATTTCAATCCATAAAGTTATATATGTATAACGTATACGGTATATCAAAACAAAATAATTTTATAACAAATGAATAGATTACATTAAAGGTGCTAACGTAACAATTGGGCGTTTGAATACAAGAACTGATACAATTAACATCACCCGTTAAATAAACTAAATTTAAACATAAAACTGAAAGCTTGAATTTTGAGTCTTAAATCTTGACTTTTTCCTTATCCGGATAATCGACCTGCACCTTCTCCTTTGAAGCGCTGGTTGCCGCAATCGAGACCTGTAATATAAAGTTTATATCAGCTCAATAATTCCTAAAAATATTCTAGATTGTCTTCAATTTTTACAATCAAAAGAGAATCAATTTTGTTATAGAATAATTACCTGAAATTGGAACTAAAATATTCAAGATCTATGCCTCCAACCTTAAAAACTTAAATTTCCTTTCAACCAGATCTGGAAAAATCAGGGGAGATTAACATGCATATCATAGATAAAGATAAACATCAAATCGAACAAAAAAAAATAATATTACCGGATCTTTGACGGCAGACTCGGGTAAGCTCGGTATCATTAACATAAATACTGGATCATGGGTTTTTGGTCGCCGAGATCTGCGCCGCGACACTGCGGGTCGATCGAGAGAGAGAGAGAGAGAGAGAAGGCGGCGACGTGGATACGGTGGATGCTGTCTCCGGAGAAGGGGAAGGCGCGGCGGAAGCCGAGATGGCGGCGACCAGAAGGACGAAGAGGAGGAGAGAGTGACTAAGATTGATCGCAATTGGAATGGAAAGCTGAAGAAGAGGAGGAGAGGAGAGAATGACTGAGATTCATGGGTTTTTGGTCGTCGTTTGCAGATTAAAAAATTATGAGAGAGAGCTGGTCGACTTTTTTTTTTGTATAATTTCAAAATCTGGTATAAATTTATCCCTAAAATCATGCATAATTAATAGTAAATTATAAATTTAATTAATTTAGAAATAAAAAATGAATTTTAATAGGTTGAGGGGCGATTTCGGTATGGAGAGATTGGTTTTCAATGCCACATCATCCTAATTGGCTATTTTTGAAATTAGAATCGTAAGTTTGATAAAATGCAATCTAAACGTAGTAACGTGGTTAGTAGTTATAATTTCTCTATTAGTTATTCTAAGTTCAACTTAATAAACATTAACTCGACACGAACATAATTGGATATAAATAGTGTTTTGTGGCCTTTATATACTATTACCGTTAGTTAATATAAAGATATTGTGAACATCCCGGCACTTGATATAAAATATGATACTTACATCACTAATGTCCCGTACATATATGATATCAAATTGTTTGGAGATCGAAAGATGGGCATCCGCTCCTATTTTAGTTTGCGGTCTCGAAAAAACGGACGTAGTCAATTTTTACGGTAGAATAATCATAAGCTCACAACTAGAGCTGCACACCCATCGATCGCGATCGATCGCGAAAAAATCGTGAAAAATCGTGAAAGATGGAGTCGCGACGCGTCGTGGCTGCCGGAATCGCGACCGGTCGTGGCTTCGTCGCGATGGCAGGCCTAGAGAGAGAGAGAGTCTGTGAGAGGGAGAGAGAGAGAGAGAGAGAGGGCTGCAGAGGGTGGAGTCGCGACTTTCATCCCCGTTCGCGACCGTTCGCGATTTTCAGCCCACCATCGCGACGCCGTCGCGACTCGCCGGAAGCCGTCGCGACTCGTCGAGTCGCCAGTGGCGACCATCGCTGTGCAGCTCTACTCACAACACACTGATGAAGGGCCTTTTGGGGATTTAGGGCTTCCGATATATCGACTTTACTAAAGCATTATCACACTAATCATTGTCATTAATTAAAAGCAAATTTCACGCCAAAGCACTACGTTTCTTTCGAAAAGAAACAAATAAAATATAAAAAGTTTGGTCGTACTCATGTCATTCATATATAAGCATAGACTATACTATATAAGTATAATTATATAAGTAATAAATTATAATAAGTCGAATATAATAAATATTGATTCATTCTGCAAACACTTTAGACATGAAAAACACAAGCAATTCTCTCAGATAAATCATTATTTAATTTTTTTTTACATGAGCAATAACATATACTAATTATCTCCAAAAATACTTTCTATGATCCTTCCTACAATTCTACTAGGCATTTCCCATTGACCATTTTTAATTATATCTGCTCATAGAGATTAGAGACACACATATATATAATGCAAGACTTGGCTTGTTATTCTTGCTTTAACAATTTATTGGGTTTTTCCTTTTCTTTTTAAATTACGTTTGAGCCTTAAACGACATGATTTGTCACGAAACGACGGTGTTGCATGGCCATATCGCAGGAGGGAATTGCTGTTGTAATTCTAGTCGACGGTAAAGCAGAAGCTGACGTAAGTCGTTCCACTTCTGACGCAGCATAGCCATCTCGGAAAGGAGCGACCCGTTTTCGAACCGGACCCGGTTGAGGTGGTACGAACCGAACCGGACCCGGTTCGTGAGTTCCCGGTTCTCTACCCTTAGCCGGTTAACCTGGCTCCGGAGATTCTCCACGTGTTGCTGTTTCCGCATCCTCGACCGCCTCGCCGACTCCCGGTTCGATATCATCCGTCTCCGCTTGCGGTCGTCCGCAGCCGTGCCATCCGGTTTTGGGTCCGTCGGGTCAATGTATGGTTCTTCCGAGCCAGAACCGGACGGAGCAGGGTCTACCGGTCGTACGGGTGGCTCGGGCAACTCCCAGGGGGTGAACCCGCCATCGAATGACGGGAATTCGGCCCCGAGGGACGGGAAAGTGGACGGAAAAGTTGAATTCATGATTGTAGAGAGGGAAAGAAGCAGAGATTTTGCAAAGAGAGAGGAGAGAGGGGGAAGTTGAGGAAAAGGGAAGGATTGCATTGCCGGGCATCGCTACTTAAAGCGGAGATAGGCGGTGGCAGTATGTAATTAAGAGGAAAAGCAGGGGCATTTATGTCAGGATTGTTTTGTGTGGGGGTGCTTTTGAGTCAGGTGGCACTACGGCGGGGCCCACGCGCGGGTTACGTACCCCTGTGGTGGGTCCTACCAGCAGGATTATGGTCTTCGAAGCTTTAAGTTTAAGTGGACCTTCCTTCAAAAAAAAAAAAAGTTTAAGTGGACCTTCTTATTTTATGAGTAATTGACAGTGATAATCCTAAAACTCTGTCTGTTTGTACGGTTTGGCCTCTAATTTTTACTTTTTGATCAAAATGCCTCTTGTGCTTTAAACAATTAGAATATTGCTCCCAATGTGTTACAAATAAAGGGAATTTGTTCATTTGTGCGTAGCATAAAACTTGTTTGGTGGAGAGTGTTCTAAGCGATTCTTCCAATCAAAATATTTTAAACAAGCTAAAATTTTTCATAAAAATGTATCCAAGTTAAAATTTTCCTGATTTATGATTTGTGAAGGGACTTATGTGGCACATTTTGGAAGATAGCGACAATATTGTGAAAGTATAAATTTAGAGTGCAAAGTGCGTAGCTACTAGCTAGAACTGTTATCAAGTATCTATGAATTTGGCCTTATGATATGAAAATAGCCGAATTAGCCCTTTGATTATACTTTTTTTATTTGACTCACTTGTTTTGAAAATATTGGATAATAGTACTTCGTGCATTTTTTTTTTATGTGGATATGGTTCCTATTCTATCCAATATATTATTACAAATTTAGTTGAAACTTTTAAATTAGTTGGAAAAAAAAAATCCACGTAAAAAAAAAAAAAAATCTTACTTTTTTTTTTTTTTTTTTTATAACATGTAGATATTTTTGCCTCAAATCCTTTTATCATGAAAAGTTGTGTTTTATTAACATTAATGCTATTTTTAATAATTTTCTTTACGCTTTACCTTTCCTTTGTTTTTTTAACTCCTTATATTTGTTTCAATGTTTTTTTTTTTTTAATGAAAGTGGCGCTATCGGCCAAGGTTACAATGCACTCTCGCATTACTAGATATATTATGTGTAAGAACATGTGACACTATTGGCCAAATTTACATATGTAAAAGAGGCACTCATTTGAGTCACATGGAGTTTGAACCGTGACCTCTTGAATAGAGGTGTAGTGGAGTTACCCTAAGCTTGCTTGGTTTATATTTGTTTCAATGTTAACATGTCATATTTTAGCTGGTTAAGGTGTCTAATGATTCCCCACATGAACAAAGCATGAAGCTTGAATATGGTACCTCCATGAAACTTCAGATTTATGAATCTGCTTATATGGTCTAATTAGTGTATATTTAAATCATTAGTTGTAATAGACAATTAAGATATTCAGCAACTATATATAAACAATGCCTTAAAATATTTTTCTATAAATAAAAAATATTGACGTGAATTTCCTGTATCTATGGAAAAGCGGGCACAACACAAGTTACACGCGCTTGAAGAAAAACTAGACTCGAGTTATCCGCGTTTAAAAAAATTGTAAATAGACGATTTACTTGTGACTAGAGCTACACATCGCGACGTCGCGATGAGTCGCGACCAAATCGTAAAAATCGCCAAACTCAAAGTCGCGATGCATCGCAAGTGGACAGGTCGCGATGCTTCGCGATGCCTCGGTGGCGCGCTCCCATTGGACGAGACCAATTTTCTCACACTGTTGTTCCGCGTCGCGATGAGTCGCGATTCCCACCAGTTAGTCGCGATTAATCGCGACCAAGAAAAAACGATCGCGACGCGTCACGATGCAAGTTCACGATTTATTTGTGCAGCTCTACTTGTGACTTCTCCGTCCCAATGACATCTTCATATTTCACCAAATATAAATATATTAGAATACAGACTAGAGAGAGACTGATAATATTATATGTAAACAAGTACTTATACTTAATCTTTAAGAACCCATGTTCATTATAAACTGGCATTTTATTTTCCAAAACCAAAATCAAATTTGAACACTCATATGTCATATCTACAATCTTAATGGCTAAGAAAATGTTTCCTCTCTTCACAATTAAAGCGTCTTAGAATTATCGCTGATACTTTTTACTTTTTCCCTTCAATACCGGCTGTTCATCACATGTGGGACCCACATCAACATCTAGGACATCTACGTACATATAAAGAAGATTATGTTTTAATTTTATAGAATTTAAGTAAAATTAACGATTATGTATTGCATAATCGAAGTTTCATTTGTAAAACTAAAATACTCAGTTTGTATAAAAGTCGAGGCTTTATGTTTTTCGTTTCTATTTTGTCTTTTCTGTTAGTTTACAATGACGTGACATGAGACTCTAATTTACCACGTTTTATTTTCACTTACTTTTATTAAGAAAATACGATATCATGATAAACTAACAGAAATGATAACGAAGACCGGAAACAAGACTTTGTACTGTTACGAGACTAGAGTTTTTCGTCCTTTATAAATAAAACTTGAGTATATGATCATTAATTTTATCTAAATAGATATACTTTGTTTAATCTATATATATATAAAAAGAAAATCTCAAAGATGATGTCGCAAAATGAACAAGCAAAGATATAGGTTTTCTATTTTTATAGAATTTCAATTTTTTATATAAAAATAATGCTATGAATTAGTGTCTCATTCAATTTCTTAATGACAAAAGAATAAGGCAGTATTTATTGAATTTAATTAATTTTTTTTCACCATTACACACGTACATAGAATTTATTGAATTTGATTCATTTTTTTTTTTTACTGTTAATGCTCATTTAATCAGAGAAATGAAAATCAAAGGTCACATTCAATTATGTAACATATATACAACAGTTTCTATAAAAAAAAAAATCACACTTAAAAGGTTTTCCTTAAAGTCTTTAATAAGAATTCAGTTAATATATAATAAATAAAATCAGTAATTTATCATTGAAACATGTCATCTCTCCCTTTTTATCTTCTTCTTGACGCTTTTTTTTTTTTTTTTTGTCTACAATGTTTTAAAATTCCAATCATATTTCTGCATTAATATGTCAAAGAAAATTAACGGTGCTCACTACTAAATTAAAGAAGATTCTTCTTATACTAAATTAATATAGGACTCTTCATATCCATAATCCATAGACTTTATATAGCAACAATATCTTTGAGTTTTCTCATATGCTCTTCGTGTCCACATAGTAGTTCTATTTTATTATTATTATTATTAATCTTTTTTCTATATGCTATAGAATTCGCAATTGTTTTTATGCAGATATTTCCTCCCTTGATCGAACACTCTGGCTCTCCGCACGTATAGATATATCCAATAAAAACTTATTAGAGGTACTATTTTTCTCTCTCTTGATGTTGATGCCCTTTTTATTTTAGTTTTAAACATATGATTCATGTCCATTCTTTTTTTTGTTTTTATATGATTAAGAATTTATTACTTTTTATACTTCTTTTTAAATGTATTTTTTCCGTCTTTTTTTCTTCCATTTTATTCATTTCATCAATAAATTTTATTTAGAAATATTTTGTGATTGCCGAAAACAGTGAACAAGTTTGTGTCGATAGTGTTGATGTTGTCGAGATACTCAGTTGAGGTGTAGAGAATGATTGATCTACGGCCAATATCGTAAGCGATTTTAATTATTATTTGATGAGGTAAATTGCTACATGCTTGCTTTTCTACTTTTTCTCTACTGCTTGACTGAGATTGGTTTTCATATCTTGATTTTGAATTTTAAAGATGTATAAAAATTGAATCTCAATAAAACTATAGAAAGATAAGAAATTAAGAAAGTGTGCAATCCACCATATCTGATTAATAATATTTGCATTCTCTTTTACATTGAAATATTTAATTTCTTATATACTATATAAGTATATATCTACACATATTTATATATATATATATATATATATATATATATCACAATCCTTATTATCAATTCTAATATGCACACGTTTAACAACAATTGAGAAGTTTCGCAGAAGAAGATTTTGGTGTCAATTCCAGCACAGAAAGTATTAAGTGAGAAGATTTAAGTGATAATTTCTACTTATTTCCTAATTATTTGTTTTTTTTGTTGTTCAAATAGTGATTTACTTTCATACCTCAAACCGTCATCTTAGATTAAGTATGTGTTTATTAGTACAAACGAAAATTGTTTTCCTATAGAATTGCAAACAATATTTGATAATAATCATAGATATACGAAATAAAAAAAAAACATTATACAAGATTGTGTCCAAACAATCTTGCTCCGACACCAAAACGGTACATTGCTCTTAGTTTGTACATTGTCATTTATAATTTATTACATGCGATTACTCCAAGGATTTTAATTTGCTACCTGCTATTACTTTAATTTAATAAACTAACGTACTATATAGTCGATTCATGCTTCCTTTATTATCTTTGAATTTTAATTTATTTTTTTAATTGTCACTTAAAAAAATTGTTCGAATTGAATTTGAGCGGACTATTCCTTTTTTTATTACAAATATATATGACCATATTTAATAAAAGTACTCAATAATATTAAACAATAAAAATGTGCGTGGAAACTGATGTTGATATTTATATACCAATGATAATATACATTAAAATTAATTCTACATTTCTGTTCTAATTTATAAATAACTTTTAACTAAAAATAATAATAGATAAGATTATGGTACCTCGCATGTCACCGCGCGAAGCGCGGTGCCGGTCCACTAGTTTTTTTTAAAACAGTGGTAATATTGTACTTGCATTCATGAAACGAATTTTCTAGTACAATGATGGTGTGAAACAGAGCTTCTTTCTCACTCTATATATTCCTTCACACTTTCTTCACTTGAAAACTTCCACAAAAATGTCTTTCGTTACACCTTATTTCTCACTTCTTCTCATTTTGACTCGACTTTGATATCGTTTTGTTTGATCAGCCGGGTGAGGAACAACATTCATAAACTAGCTCGTTGGTTGAGTATTTGAACTTACATCGTGAACGAACATCGTTCGATCCTCATCATATACAGTTTTTTTTTTTTTTTGAAAAAAATGCTTAGCCTATCTATAGAAAAAAAGACCCTTTTCTCGCTTCGTTGTATCTTGTTTCAAGTCCAAGCTTTCGAAGGTAAATATGTTAGCTAATAATGTCGTTAGATCGACTTAGTTTCTTGTCAATGAGTTGATGATGCTAAAAATGTAATTTTAGGGTGACGATATTAGGTAGCGTATTTTTGGTGTGTCGTTTTTACCTCGACGACATATGGTTAAATTGGTGTCAGCAACGGTAGTAAATAATTTTTACTAATATTAAATAATTATGTTCTGTTATTTAATTAATCCTTTTTTTTTACATACTTGATATATGTTTTATGTATACTTGAGTGAAATAAATGGTAACATAGTTAAAAGATAATTAAGAATAGTTCATTTAAAGAATAAAAGGAAAAAACCATAAATTTGATCTATTTAGAAGTTGTTAATGTAGTGATCATTCCGCTTGTTGTTCTTATTGTTCCGGTGCCTATTAATTATATGAAGTCGGGATAGAGAGAAGATATAAAGTCATCCTATTAACCGGTACAAAATTGAAAAAATCCGTATGTTACTATTTCACGGCCCTCCTTTCATCTTGCGGCCACGACAGGCGGGACAATATAATTCATGGCCACAACAGGTGGTCGTCCGCTCCATGGCCACCACTAGATCTTCTTAGGGTTGAAAACAATTTTTTCGGTTCGGATTAAGTCATTTTCTCGACTAAATCCAATAACAATTTTAAAAAAAAAACAATTACCAAAATCTTAGCAAAACACGATCAACCCATCATAAGTGGAAGGAGAAATTGGTCTTTTGTCTTGGAGAAAAGAAGAGGCATTGCTTTTCTTTGTTGATTGAAAATACATGCATTTGTCCTAAAAGACCAAAAATGGATTGGCATATATAAATCAAACACATTACAATGCCTAAAACATGTGATCATATTCGGTTTACATCACAAAAATAGGAGTCAAAAGCACTTGCTTTTTTGCTTTTTCTTGAGTTATTACAAAAGTAAATAATTACTTTATATACTTTTTAAGGTATAGAATATTCATAAAGATTCGTTATTGACAGTTTAGTATCAAGTCATAGCTCGATACAAATTTGTTCCCAAATATACTCCTACAAATATTTAAGCCTAATGTTACCTTAAATTTAATTATTTTACCTTAATTTTTTATATATTTTTTCCCCATGCTCAACACCTTCCACATTACTCCGTCCCCCGAAATTTATATCTTAGCTCAGCCACTGCATACACATGCGTTTATATACACACAAGACGGCCTGCAGGGCACATCTAAATCTTTACATAACTCTATTTTCCTGAACATTTGAAACGGTATGATGCTCGAGTAAAGCACCGAGTAAAGCGCGAAAACATGTGACCTAAAGCTAAGCCTAAATTCTTAAACAGATTCTACAATTAAATATTCAAAACGATCAAGAGAGTATAGTTTCAAGTTTCAACGATTGAGCCTTGAATCTCCAGACTTTTGAGGTATCGAATTCAATCCCGTAACATTCGATAAAAATAATTTCTAAACGACTACAAAATCGTGTCTTGTATAAGACCAGAAAGAAGAATGACATATATATGTATGTATATGTATAAAATATTGATCACTATATTGTATATGTATTTGTATTTACAATTACACGTCAGGAATAGGAGAGGATATTGTTTGGCATCACTCTATATTACAACTACATTTCATGACATATAACTGCCTCAACATATCTTACTATCACCTTACATTATAAGTACTTCTCTTACTATACATCTCTTTCTCTCTCTTCACTATGTTCACACAACCTTAACAAAACTGCAACAACAACAACAACAAACAAACCCTCATGGGTTTTTTTCTACCCGGGTTGACGATCCGATATAGCTTCCCGAGTCTAGTTTGGCTGCTGCAAATAAGAGAGTGAGAGAACGTTAAAAACGAACAGATGAATCTTTCAAGTAGGGGTGAAAATTTTCACCCGGTTACTGGTTTGAACCGAAAACCGGCAGTCCACAACCGAGACAGGTTTTCGAAATCTCAAAAACCGGGAATGGACAAAAAAATAAATCCCAAAACTGGGGAGAAAATTTAGGTTTCACCCCTATCATCATGTAGGGGAGAAAATTTTCTTGATGTACCAATTTCAATCCCAGTTCCCAATCCCGGTTTCGAAAATCATTTTTTTCGGTCTTGCCGAAAAACCTGGTCCGAGACCAAAGACGAGTTTTTTGAATCCCGTAAAACTGGGGCTGAGACAAAAATAATCGTAATCCCAGTTCTTGGTCCGGGTTATGCTCCTTCAAGTTAGCGTTTAAGCGATGAGAAGCTCACCTGAGGGTATAATTGTCCGTCTAGCATGGAAACGGAGAAAGGGCCGGAAGTGGGAACCCAACTGCTCTGGTGGCTCGTTTCGTATCCATTGACATGATAATCCACAATGTTTTCCGGCGGATTGATCTCCGCTTGCTGTTGGAATTTCGGATCATTAAGTGCGTTCAGATTGTAGGGCGCGTAAGGGAACTGCCCGCCTGCCATCTGTAAGCCCCCCATTGGCGGGGTTCTAGCCAATTCGTTGACCATGCTGCTCTCTTGGCCCGAATTGTAAATTTCCGAGCTTCTTCCCACCCCAAAGAAACCCGAGTAGCTACCGAATGATGAGCTCGTGGAGCACTCCATGTCCCTATCGTAATTTACAAGAGTTCACTAAAAAATGCAATGTCTATTTTCTTTGGCTGACCATAGAAAACGCAGTATATTGCCGCTTATCATTAAAATTAACAGAAATGACTAATGCGTCGAAAATGTGATTTACTCGAGTGAATTTGCATAAATTCTTTTTTATATAATTTTTTTCATCATTATATTGTGTCATTAACAGAAATGGGATTGAAAATATAATAAATCAGATGAAAACACCGTCATGTACACATCACATTTCAACAGTTGTTAGCTAGTCCTTTTAAAGTAGAGGAGGTAATGTTCCCACAAATCATAGATCAAGATGTTACCCAGCTACACTTTCAAAGTTATAGAGGGCATTGTAAACTAATAAAAAATATGCGAGGAAATTGTTCTCTGTTGAAAAGTTCAGGGGGGTTTCTGTTATTTACTCTTTCATAATTGCCTCTTATTCCTAGAATTGATTACGAGCTACGAGGCATACCGGTGAGAAAGCAAGCTCGAGTCGTCAGGCAAAACTATGTGTTGGCCGTCGTTGCTCGGCATCCACGGCAGAGACTGGAGCTGTTGTTCCGGTCCCACTCTAAAGGGCATCATGTTCAATCCGTTTTGGAACTGCACGATGATATTTTTTCTGGTTAGACGTTTCGCGTTGTAACCAAAACAAGAAACGCCATCAAAACGAAATCAACTTTCTTCACCTGATTGGTGCATTCGAGGGACATAAGTTGCTGCTTTTGTAGATTCTCCTGTCAAATATAAATTCACGGTGTTTGTATAAAAAAAAATGTATGACAAGGCTGTGTTTTCATTCTGAAATATAATCAACAAAAATGATACATTTTTACGTTGCATAAAATAAAGGCATTGGCGCCAACATGAACCTATCTCATATTGAGTCCATAGTTATTGGTGGAAAAATAATACCAGAAGAACTGGTTTTAAAACCCAGAACCGGGTATAATCGGATTCCAAAACCGGATCGGTGTACCAAAACTGGGTTTTGAAAAGAAGAAAAAAAAATCAAATCCAGTTTTTGAATACCGAGTCCGGTTTTAGATTTTCCAAAACCCAAAATCTGGATCTAGGCTCGTCTTTATGGAAGGGGAAAAAAAAAAAAAAACAAACAAACGGGTAGCCGGCCATGTGCCACTCCTAGTCAATACAAGTGATATAAGGCCACGAGTACAATCACCCCGATAAAACGGTTTTATGGGAAGAGATCTATGGGTTTATAGATCATCAACTAGCCTAGTTCTTATCCAATGTGGGATCGTAATAGGCACTACAGAACCAAAACATCTAGTAAAAGTAAGATCACTATGCGACAAGAACGTGTTACTATGTGAGACACTCTTTCCAAAGCATAGTATCGTTTTGCAAATAACCGAAATTGGTTCATAGATTCCACGTAGAAACGAGTAAAGATTTGCCGATAGAAACCTTGGAGCAGAAATCACTTTTCGGATTTGTGATGAACTTGTACAATCGGGTATAGGAAAACGAAGCATACCTTGTGAGTTTGAATCCGGGTAAGTGATTCTCTTAGTGAATTTTCCATTTGCTCCAGATGATCCACATTATCAAGCTTATCAAGATTAGTCCAATACCTGCAAAAATAGAAGCAAAAGAAAACTTAGAAAAGAATTAGAACTCAAGAATCTGATAAGAACCGGAACTGGAACCGAAATGCAAAACCAAACATAAGCACACAATCCAAAAACATAAGCCAACAAGAATTCACCATTGAGATCAATTCCCGGATAACTTCATATCAACAAAAAAAAAATCAGAGAACAGACCATTTCCTTCGAGAACAAAGTGCCTAAGAGTATGACCAATTCGGTCAAATTATTTCCTTAAACCTAATTGCCAAAATATCAGTAATGGCATCCGTAAATAACAAAATACGTTAAAGGACTTAAAACATTTTGCCTAAAATACCATGGTACCCTTTCCCCTTCGGTCCCCCAAGAAAAATTATGAAAAGTCGCAATGAGCATAAGTTGAAACAGAGCAAAATTTAGCATACAACACCAAAAGATAATAATCATGAAAATTCTCAACTATCATCAGTTAAAATAAAAGATTATTAGACAGAATGTCCGAGAAAAATCACAAAAGTTCACAATCACGATAACTCGAGAAACTGACCCAAGTCTCTTGTGCAATTCAGAAAGCTGAGCCTGAAACATGTTAGCTTGGTTTGACAAGTCCTGCACAAAAACGTGTGATTCGTAACTCTCAACAGGATGATTGTGCGCGCCCGGTTTAATTTTTGCAAAATGTGCGATCTTTACGTACCTCTATCGTTTGAGAGCTGAAACACAAGAAACAGAAGCAAACGTTAGCTTAAGGAGTTTGAGCAAAACATACTGATCCAAGTTTATAAACCAAAGTAATAAGCAGCTTACCTTGTGCCATAGAAATCTTGAATATTTAATTCATGGTCCAACTTCTTAAAAGCTTTCCTCAGTGCCTAGACTCAAATAGAATTTAAGCATTAAATCGCAATTTGTAGCAGCACACAGATGACAAAAAAGGTTGTAAAAACGAACTTACTTCGAGACTTTCCCACTTCCTGTCACATACAATGAAAGGAAATCAGCCGATTCTTTTGGATAAAATATCAAATGAATGAAATAAATTTATTATTAAGTTCGATCTTACCTTTTCGCCCGTTCCTGAGGAGTGAGCTGGGCAAATTTTGCGATAACCTCTTCGATGCTGATCAACGGAGAAACGAAATATAACACGATTAAAAACCACTTCAAAAAAATTTATCAGCTTGGACATTATACAAAAAAATGCAAAATTATTCTCCTAGAAAATTAAAAATAAAATAAAATATCGAGTCTCTATGAGTAAATACGACTCATGTAAAATTCGGGAAGAATGATTATTGATCGCATAAATTACACCCGAGAATATGTAATTTCGTTGCAAAAATCATTACCATTTCGTAAAGCTCTTCACAATCTAAAATGCACTTGCCAAAAGACATGGAGGGTTGTGTTTTCATGACATGAAGCAACGCCTTTTGCTCGGTTTGATTGCTCTTGCACTTTTGTAATTTAAGATTTATACAATATTACCAACAACGAATAGTACTAAGCGCGATTGAGATTCTCATAGTTTATCGACCGATGCGATTGTTCTACGAAAATTCCGTTCAGCATACCAAACATTAATCACAAGTGTCGAGCGTACCTGCGTTTCCCGCTACACAGAGACGGTTTCCCGGTGGGCGAGAACATGAGAAGGATGATGTCGATATCGCAGAGTATAGAGAGCTCGTTGGCCTTCTTCATGATGCCATGCTTCCTCTTGGCGTACGTCGCTTGACGCCCGTTCGTGTTCTCCAACTTCTTTATCTTCAGCTTTACCCGTCCCATCCCCTCTGTTCTCCGCCCCGACCCCTTCGAACATGAACTCGATTATCGACGAATTCGCATACCCGAGCTGTATGTCTCAAAGGGATTTCTAAGCAATTCAGACAATCTCTGATCTCGGATTATGAACAGAATTCCAGTCCTTCGTGTTCACTCTCTATATACAAGTATTGGCACCTGAAACAAAAAATGCCCAGATCATCAAGATCAAGCAATCCACGGAATTCGTTCGCAATTGATGAAATTCTTCCCAAATTGACACGGAATTACGCAAATGGAAACCATTTCGACATGAAATACTTGCTAATTATCGAAATTCTCCGCAACCCCAGATCAAATTTTATCGAATTTTGAAAGAAATTACCGTGAAATGGGAATCGGGGAAATTAGAGGAGAGAAGAGAGTGGTTGAATCGCCATGAGAGGAGCGAACCTTAAAAGAGGAAGGGGGAATTGAAAAGGAGAGGACCAAATCCACGAGGCTGGTTGATTCGTGAAAACAATAAAGAAGAAATTCAGAGCCTTTTTCGGTCATCAAACTTGAGCTGTGCGGTGGAATCAAATCCAGAGAGAGAGAGAGAGGCTGTCTAGATCATCATGTGTTTTATTTATTTATTTATTTATTTATTTATATTTTTGCGGGATAAGTACGCAGTTTTATAATTAAATGGGCCGGTATATTTAATATTCTTGATTTGGCGGAAGTAGTACCGGAACAATACAAAATAGTGTCGATGTTTACTTTCGTCCATGTCGAGTTAAGGTATACAGTAAAAACCTATATAAATTAATATTGCTGGACTAGAGAATTTTATTATATTATCGAGGTAAAATTTAGTCATGCTAGTTAGAGTCGGGACTTTACAAAAATATTATTTTATCGAGGTTATTAAGTTATTGAGTATTAATTTAACGAGATTTTACTGTCTTTAATTATGTTAATTAAATAAATATTGATATTTTTTAAAATTTAATTGTAAACTATGTATGTCTTTTGTGTAATAAATCTTAACGGTGAAGTTGGATCTCAACATTATTTTGAGATATTTCGATACTATAATTTTTTAAAGAACCAAAAATTGACTGATTGCCGATGCTCTTTATACAATATTAGATACTTCTACTATAAATACTTTTAATAGTTTATTTATTTTATTCACTTCCTTCATAAGTATCTTAAGAGGAAAACGACAAATGAAAATTATGATCGCTAAGCAGTATCCAATGATTAAAATGTCGCTGGTGTATCAACATGTTGTCAATAATCCGACATTGCCAAAAAAAATAATATTATTATAATCACATCTAGCTTGTGGTTTATAATAGATTATAATAGTATAAAACATTATAAGCAATATGATGAGGAAAACGACAGGTAAATTGACATCAGAAGTATAAAACGACCTCGTACATGATAGGAATTGAAGCAATGAATCATGAAAATGACAATATTAAACAAAACGACAAGTATCAGATAAATGATAACTATTGACGTGGTTTCGCACACCAACAATCACGTGATTGTGAATGGGATTCTGATTTGGAATTGCTAAGAACTTTGTGGATCTTGACCTCCGCCTCGTCAATACTCTGACGTTGACAAAAATAAAAATAAAGCAAATAAAAACACCAAAGGTTTTTAGAGAGGTTCGTCCCAATGCGGTAGTTAACTACGTCCTCTGTAATTTTATTGATGATGAAAAGAAGATCAGACGGAATCGAAAAAGAAAAATTAAACACTCTGAAAAATACAAATCTCACAGACTATTTTCTCTCAGGGTGAATGCTTGCGTGTGTGTAATGGAATTGTCTTCTTGCTTTTATGGGCCTCCAATTTCTGCCCGTTGGTAGTAGACGTTGATAGTGGCTTTGAGTTCGGAGCTTGACTTGTTGTCGAGCTGACACGTGGGCCATTTCTTGAGAGAATCGCGCAGTGGTGGACTTTGACTCAACGTCGTTGGAGTTTGAATCTTGGTCGTGGCAATTTTCCTTGTCGGGCTCTGGAAGTTTGAATTGAAGCTGTTGACTTGGTCTGCCCGGGACCCGGTGCATAGTTGGTGTGTTCGTGCTCCAACTTCTTTGTTGGAAACGTATTCCTGCTCGGATCCTTTTATGGCAATTTCTGCCCAGGACGAGCTTTTAAGCTTTTAGGCCAACAAGCCTGGTCAGGCTTGGGCTTTGAATCTATGGGCCGGCAGACCTGGTCGGTCCTGGGCCTTAGCCAAGTGTATTGGACTTTTGCCTTGGGCTGATGTGGCGTTCACATTCGGCTCGGGTTCTTCACCATCTGGACACATTCTCTGCTCGTGTCCCTTTGGAGCATTTTCTGCTCGGGACGAGCCTTCGCATTTTGGGCTTTAGATTCTGATCGGGCCCAAGCACTGTTAGGTGCTTATTAGGCTTTTGGCCATGTATCTCACAGGCCCATTTGTGCGAATATTCAATTATATTCACAACTTTGGTCTTAAATTACATGAACCGTAAATTTAATTATTGACCTCATCATTCCAATTACGCAGCGAATTTACACATCAACAGTTAGCCCCCTGCTATAAAAAATACGAAGTATTATTTATAGTATTAAAGTTGATATAATCATATAAAAATTAGAGATGAAAATTAATTAAATTTGCGAATTAAAAAACTTTCGTAACTTTTGCCTCAAAATCAAATTAATTGAGGGACATCATAACTATTTTTATGATAATATCGCATTCTTCATGGACCAAGCTGGGCAGTTTTTTGAAATCGAAATGATTTTGATTTTTTTTTAGAACAGTTAGTGACACGTGTCACTCTGCTCGGGCTTCGAAAGAGATGAGTGTCTTCGAATTCTGCTGACTTGGTCAGCTGATTGACCTGATTACGTAGCCCTTACCAGAGACTCGATCTCAGCCATTGGATTAGATGATGCGCGAGAATCGAGGAAACCCTAGCCGCACAATGCGGATCGATCTTCGAGTATAAAACACTCGAGTGTCTTCCATTAAAGCGTGTCACATCATTGGTCATCTCTGGTCGGCGCACCTCTTAGCCTTCAGGTAACTGCTCTTTTCACCCTTTTATTTAAACTATTCTTCTATTTTTCTTCACTTTTTCATTCGAGAGAGAAAAACTAGAGCTTGTTCGCCATTGTTCTTCGAGAATTCCTTGCGCAAGCTTTGCTTCCTAGAGTTTCTAGGTTCTTGTTTCTGCTTTTGTTCTTTGTTTTCTAGGTTTCGTTCCCATTTCCGACTAGAAATAGGGTGGTTTTAGGCTTTGAGTTTCTGGGTTTGAATCCTGGGTTTCTGGGTTCGTGTTTGAGGTTTTCTGGGCTCGTGTTTGAGATTTTCTGGGTTTTCTTTGAATCCATATATAAATGGCTGAGAGTAGTAAACAGGGTAAGGCTAAGGGCCCGGTCTTGGTCTCGGAGTTTCTTCGGACCGAGTCGCCGAGGTCTCGGCTGAGGGAAGATGACATCCCTCGACAGAGGTCGGATTATGATATTTCAGAATCTGTCACTCTTCGGGTCCCAGATTCCGACTAATTCGCGGACACGATCAGGGATGATTGGTGTAACGCCCCGTACGGCTTATAAAACTAGCTTTCCTTTAAATTAATATAAGTGAGCCAATGAAAAACGCTTACTAATTTTTTTCTTCTTCTTTTAGATATACAGATATACATATATATACCTATATACATATTTTATATATCTACATATCAACACGATATATTATTATTTTACATGTAACTAACGTTAGACTCCCACGTCTAACCAGTGTCACTATTTATCCAAAATGAGGAGGCATAAACTACTATTTCCTCTATTTTGTTTTCTACCTAGCGTAAAGACGCTCAAAATACCCCAAGTACAAAAAGAGCTATCCCACGGTCGTTATCTCATATGCATCAGATCTCTAGCTCGGAGTCTTCAACCAACAGCATCAAGCGCCATTTGAATTACCTGTAATGTCTGCATTACAAGAATTCTAATGAGCGAAAGTTCAGTAAGTAAAGACAATTAAAATATCATATAACGTCATTCATATCATAATAATATAGCACATTTAATATGCATTATCCAATTCTCTTTCATAGTGCGTATCTCAAATGCTAAGGCTTGTAGACGTTGTTATGGACGCTCCTGTTGCACAATTCCCCATAATTCTTTTAACATGTGACCCTTTCGTCACTTCTTTTAACATGTGACCCTTTCGTCACTTCTTTTAACCTCTTTTAACATGTGACTCTTTCGTCACTTCTTTTAACTTGTGACCCTTTTCGTCACATCTTTTAACTTGTGACCCGTTCGTCACTTCTTTTAACTTCTTTTAACATGTGACCCTTTCGTCACTTCTTTTAACATGTGACCCGTTCGTCACTTCTTTTAACTTCTTTTAACATGTGACCCTTTCGTCATTTCTTTTAACACTTGACCCTTTTGTCACTTCTTTTAACTTCGACCGGTCGGTTGTAACGTTTCAATTCTTTTAACATGTGACCGGTCGTAACATTACACGCAGACGTGTGGGGAAAATTCTCAATTACATTCCCGGTGATCAGTCGGGCTTCCCACACCGCGCCATAACATATCATAGTCTCTTTCTCGAGACATCGCAACAGGCACGCCGCCTACCCAAACTTAGCAACTGAGACACACTTTTCATTTAACCTTTTAGCATGTACACCATTATAATGAACAAATATAATAAGAACGATGCATTTATATGAATTCATTAACATGTAACTTACCATTCAATTTCATTCTTGTAATGCAAGTAAAGAAAATCTTTACTTACCTCGAAGTCTTTGGTTAATCTGATTGTGCGGAAAGCGTCGACCTTACTCAAATCTCGGTGTGCAAACACTCTGATTTAACAGTTAATATTGTAACTTAAAATCAATCTTCACTCTGTGAATTATATCATATAATAATTTGCAAGAATATACCCGTAACACATAACTCTTGGGTTTTAACTACTTCTTTTACATAACTCGTTAAATAAAACTTCTCACTCTTATTTATATCTTACTTTGGAACCTTAGCCAAACTCTACTTCCACTAATGCATGCTTTTAAAAGAAACAGTGTGAACCAACTCATGTACTTACGCCATTTCAGTGAGTAACCAAAACAATTACAAGCACAAGTATGCACATGTATTAATGGGTTACTAAATCATCTTATCATCATCAAACTAAGACTTAACGTTTTTAAATTATGAATAGAACAAAACAAAACAGTTTTCAATAAGTACCTTAAATACAATCAACTTTCATTTGATTCAAGGATTTACATGTAAAGAAAATTATCATCACCAAGAAACCTTAATAGGTTGGTTATCAGATAAAAGAAAACTTAATTAAAAGAAGTCTCCAATTCTTCAATATTAAATAGCTCTAACCACTTAATTAGGGAACCATTTATTTAAGATTAATAACAATAGTAGTATTTTGCTCTAAATTTATTATAAGAAATTCGTACATCATTAGAAATCAAAACTTTCTCCAGATTCTAAATACCACCTTAGGCAGCAAAATTTAATGTCTACAAGTCTGCAAACGCTAACCTGAGCGACAAACTTCAATCTTTCTCGATGAAGGTATGAGTACAACCGATACCACAAAATTAGCAGAGAAAAGTCTTTTAAGTTTTTGATGAAGGAAACGAAGGAAATGATGTTTCAAGAGTCTTTTTGGTGAGCCGCTCGGGAAGAAGGTTCCAGAGAGAGAGTATGTATACGTGTGTGGATATGCATTGATCATGATAAGGTTGCTCTTTTTATTTATTACTATTATTTTAAAACTTACTTAGTAGAAAGTATTAATTTAGAAGCTGATATCTTGTAAAATGAATCGAGTATATTCTATCAGAACTTTAATGCAACATTAATATGTATAATTATCTATAAAGTACCAAATTTTGTTACTTATTAATGCATGTAACTATTTATTAAGCATACCGATCTTGACGTAAGGTTTCGCTTTTCCACACTGCACCAAAGCTCAAAATTTAACATTAGAAATTTACGATCAAATTCATCGAAATAAATATGTACACAATTAATTTTATCAATAGTTATTTTTTTGCATACTAATGGCTAAGTATAACATATCTATTTCGATGATATCTAAAAGATATCGAAACATGTAATTAACCTCAAATAAAATTAAGTGTTTTATGCTAACTTGCTCATGAGATTATTGGGCATTATAAACCTCCCCTCCTAATAAAAATTTCGTCCTCGAAATTTGCTTACCAGAATAACTCCGGGGATTTGTTTCTCATTTCCTCTTCTCTTTCCCATGTAGCTTCTTCTACTGAGTGACTCTTCCATAGTACTTTGACCAACCGAATCTTCTTATTTCTCAGTTCTTTTCCTTTCTTATCAATTACTTTCATGGGCTTCTCCTCGTAAGTGAGGTCTTCATTCAGTTGTAGCGGTTCATAGCTTAATATGTGAGAAGGGTCTGAGATATATTTTCTCAACATGGAGATGTGAAAAGTGTTGTGCACCATAGACATTGCTGGAGGGAGAGCTAACTTATACGCAACCGGTCCAATTCTTTCTAAGACTTCAAATGGCCCGACAAATCTATGGCTCAATTTTCCTTTCTTCCCAAACCTCATGACACCCTTCATCGGAGAGACTTTGACGAAAACTTTATCTCCGATTTCAAATTCTATCGAACGACGCTTTAGATCTGCATAGCTCTTTTGTCGACTTTGAGCAGTTAGCATTCTTTTTCTAATTTTCTCAATCGGTTCAACAATATCCTGGACAAGTTCTGGGCCGAGGTACTTCCTTTCGCCTACTTCGTCCCAATGAATTGGGGATCGACACTTTCTTCCATATAAAGCTTCATAAGGTGCCATGCCTATTGTAGAATGATGACTATTGTTGTAAGTGAACTCGACCAATGGTAGATATTTATTCCATGATCCATGAAAATCCAAAACGCAAGCCCTCAACATATCTTCCAAAGTTTGTATCGTTCTCTCTGACTGACCATCTGATTGTGGATGAAAAGCTGTACCAAGAGCTAACTTAGATCCCATCGCCCTGTGTAAGCTTTTCCAAAATGCCGATGTGAATCTCGCATCTCTATCAGAAACAATAGATAATGGTACCCCGTGCAGTCGAACAATCTCCTTGACGTAAAGCTGAGCGAGTTGATCTATAGAGTAGGTCATGCGAACAGGAAGAAAATGAGCTGACTTTGTGAGTTTGTCAACGATAACCCAAATTGCATCATGTCCATCACTAGACCGAGGTAACCCGACAACAAAGTCCATCGTGATTTCTCCCCACTTCCATTGGGGTACTGTCAAAGGCTGGAGTAAGCCTGCTGGTCTTTGATGCTCAGCTTTAACTTGTTGACAGGTAAGGCACTATTGTACAAACTTGGCAACATCGTTCTTAATACCTGGCCACCAATAGTGAGTCTTCAGGTCTCTGTACATTTTTGTAGCACCGGGGTGAACTGAATACGGACTACTATGAGCTTCTGACATAATACATCTTCTAATTGTCTCATATTGGGGCACATACAATCTTTCCTTATACCTTATTACCCCGTCCTGCGATAGTTGAAATTCCGTTCGCTTCCCCGATGAAATCTCTGATCTTAGTTTACTTGCATATGCATCAGTTACCTGGCCTTCTTTGATCATTTCTAACGGTGTTGGTTGTACCGTCATTGCTGCTAGTCTCTTCATTAAACCTCTAGGCTCAATCTCGATATTAAGCTTTTCTAAATCAGCCAATATATGCTTCTGAATACCCGTCATTGTAGACAATTCTCCAGCTGACTTCCTGCTTAACGCATCAGCAACAAGATTTGCTTTTCCTGGATGATAATTAATCACGCAACCGTAATCCTTCACTAGCTCCAACCATCTACGTTGTCTCATATTTAATTCCTTCTGCGTGAAGAAATACTTTAGGCTTTTATGATCTGTGAATATTTCACACCTTTCACCGTATAAATGATGCCTCCAAATTTTCAAGGCAAATACCACCGCTGCTAGTTCCAAATCATGCGTGGGATAATTCTTCTCATACTCCTTCAGTTGCCTAGAAGCATAAGCGATGACTTTCCCATTTTGCATCTACACACATCCTAGCCCCTTCTTTGAAGCATCGCTGTACACAACAAATCCACCACTTCCGCTAGGAATAGTAAGTACGGTGGCTAATGTTAAACATCGCTTCAACTCTTGGAAACTTTATTCACATGCATCCGACCACTGGAACTTTACACCCTTTCTCGTTAGCTGAGTAAGTGGAGACGCTATTTTGGAAAATCCTTTCACAAAACGTCTATAATATCCAGCTAGCCCAAGAAAACTCCGTACTTCTGAGACATCCTTTGGTCTGGACTAGTTACTTACAGCTTCAATCTTCCCGGGATCTACATAAATTCCTTCGCTTGTCACAATATGCCCAAGAAATGCAACTTTATCCAGCCAAAATTCACACTTTTTGAACTTTGCGTAAAGCTGGTTTTTCTTCAAGATATCCAACACTATCCTTAAATGATCGGCGTGTTCAACTTCGGATCTAGAGTAAATCAATATGTTATCGATGAACACAATGACAAACTTATCCAAATAGTCTTTGAAGACTCTATTCATCAAGTCCATGAAAGCGGCTGGAGCATTCGTTAACCCAAATGGCATAACCAAAAACTCATAATGACCATATCTCGTACGAAAAGCTGTTTTAGGAACATCTTCTGATTTAACCTTGAGCTGATGGTAACCAGATCTCAGATCAATCTTCGAAAACACAGAAGCACCCTGTAGTTGATCAAACAAGTCGTCGATCCTCGGAAGTGGGTACTTATTCTTTATCGTTACTTTGTTTAGCTCTCTATAGTCAATACACAGTCTAAAACTGCCATCTTTCTTTTTGACAAATAGCACCGGCGCACCCCAAGGCGAAAAGCTAGGACGGATAAATCCTTTATCTAGTAGCTCTTCCAATTGGCTCTTTAATTCTTTTAACTCGGTCGGAGCCATACGATATGGTGCCTTAGATATAGGTGCAGTTCCAGGCATGACTTCAATAGAAAAATCAATTTCTCTGTCTGACGGTAAACCCGGCAACTCCTCAGGAAACACTTCCAAGAATTCATTAACAACAGGTATCTCTTGTGGTCTCGTCTTATGCTCAACTTCGACATCAACAACATGAGGTAAATAGCCGGCACACCCAGAATTAAGTAGTTTTCTTGCTTTCATCATTGAAATAATAGGAAATGGTTTACTATTGTTTATGCCCACAAAAGTAAACTCATCTTCTCCTAGTGGTTGAAACTTCACAATCTTCTTGTTGCAATCAACTACAGCGTTATACTTAGCTAGCCAATCCATACCCAGAATGACATCGAAGTCTCTTATGTCTAGCACCACGAGGTTCACATGTAGCTCCCTTCCGTCAATTATAATTTTGGACGCTCGCAAAGCTTCTTTTGAACATAGAAATTCGCCCGATGGAATTTTAACACAATAAGTGTCCACTAATATCTCGGGAGGTATACCCAATTTTCTCATGAATGCAAGTGACGCAAATGAATTTGTAGCTCCTGGATCTATTAGCGTATGGGCGAAAATATCAGAAATAAGAATCTGACCTGAAACAACAGAAGGGTTGGCATCCGAATCTCCTTTGATCATAGCGAAAACTCGTCCTGGAGTCTTTGATTGGTTTCCCTGAACCATTGGGCAATCCTTGATGAAATGGCCCGATTTTCCACACTTGAAGCAAACGCCCACACCAAAGCGACAAGGTCCTAGATGAGGCTTCCCACACACTGGGCACAACTTCTGAACATTTGTAGAGCTATTCGTTTGAGGATTGTTGAGGCGCTTTTCTCCTCCACTTCTCTGCACCTGATTTGGAGGCTCTTTTCTTTTAAAATCTGTGTTGCTTCGTTGGAAGGGCTTATTCGCATTGTCCCTTCCTCGTGCAAAGTTGGCATTCCTGCGTTGTTCTTGTGCTCTATCGGCCCTTAGTTGACCTTGCTCAGCTTGTAATGCCTTCTGACACACTTCTCCAAAGGTCATATCCGGACTCAGAACAACACTGAGATTCTTAAATAATTCTGCTCTCAAGCCCTTAGTGAAGTGATCCACTTTTAGCATGTCGTTGGAAACCATATGAGGCGCAAACCTGGACAACTCATCAAACTTCCTTATAAACTCGGAAACTGACATTCCCCCTTGCCTCAAATACATAAACTCTGCAGCCTTGGCTGATCGGTGAGAAAAAGTAAAGTACTTGCTGAAGAACTTCTCTTTGAATTGTTCCCACGTCATCCGTGATACATCAGTAATTGCCTTAACTGTATCCCACCAATGGGCTGCATCTTTTCTGAGAAAGAAGGAGGCACACGCAACTTTTTCAGTATCCGATATCATCGCATAATCAAGCATCCCTCCAATAGTTTTCACCCAATTTTCAGCTTCCAAAGGATCACTCCCACCCTCAAAGCTTAAGGGGTTTAACTTCCTGAATCGTTCACCGCCATGCTCCGTCCGTTCTCTAGCATCTGGGGCAGAGACAGGTTGTTGCTGACTCAATCTCTCTTGTTGTTGCAATAGTGATTCAATCAGACCACTTTGTCTTTCAATTTGTCTTTCTTGCCTCTCGCATAATTCTGTAAGACGTTCTATCAAGTTACTTTGGGAGGAAGCGGAAATATCTGGGTTCGTTCTTTCCTCATGAACTCTCTCGGTTTCTTCCGCCATAACGTCCTCTCGAAAATACCCTTTAAATCTCACATGAGCAACTTTACTACATGATACTTACGCATACACTATTGTAATTATGCTCGAATGGTATATGACCATATCAAAAATAAAGAAAAATAAATCAAACCTGTTGATTGGCCGACTCGAGCTATGATCATTTGCATATGAGATGGTCTACAGGAACGACTAAACCTGTAGCTCTGATACCAAATCTGTAACGCCCCGTACGGCTTATAAAACTAGCTTTCCTTTAAATTAATATAAGTGAGCCAATGAAAAACGCTTACTAATTTTTTTCTTCTTCTTTTAGATATACAGATATACATATATATACCTATATACATATTTTATATATCTACATATCAACACGATATATTATTATTTTACATGTAACTAACGTTAGACTCCCACGTCTAACCAGTGTCACTATTTATCCAAAATGAGGAGGCATAAACTACTATTTCCTCTATTTTGTTTTCTACCTAGCGTAAAGACGCTCAAAATACCCCAAGTACAAAAAGAGCTATCCCACGGTCGTTATCTCATATGCATCAGATCTCTAGCTCGGAGTCTTCAACCAACAGCATCAAGCGCCATTTGAATTACCTGTAATGTCTGCATTACAAGAATTCAATTGAGCGAAAGTTCAGTAAGTAAAGACAATTAAAATATCATATAACGTCATTCATATCATAATAATATAGCACATTTAATATGCATTATCCAATTCTCTTTCATAGTGCGTATCTCAAATGCTAAGGCTTGTAGACGTTGTTATGGACGCTCCTGTTGCACAATTCCCCATAATTCTTTTAACATGTGACCCTTTCGTCACTTCTTTTAACATGTGACCCTTTCGTCACTTCTTTTAACCTCTTTTAACATGTGACTCTTTCGTCACTTCTTTTAACTTGTGACCCTTTTCGTCACTTCTTTTAACTTGTGACCCGTTCGTCACTTCTTTTAACTTCTTTTAACATGTGACCCTTTCGTCACTTCTTTTAACATGTGACCCGTTCGTCACTTCTTTTAACTTCTTTTAACATGTGACCCTTTCGTCATTTCTTTTAACACTTGACCCTTTTGTCACTTCTTTTAACTTCGACCGGTCGGTTGTAACGTTTCAATTCTTTTAACATGTGACCCTTTCGTCATTTCTTTTAACACTTGACCCTTTTGTCACTTCTTTTAACTTCGACCGGTCGGTTGTAACGTTTCAATTCTTTTAACATGTGACCGGTCGTAACATTACACGCAGACGTGTGGGGAAAATTCTCAATTACATTCCCGGTGATCAGTCGGGCTTCCCACACCGCGCCATAACATATCATAGTCTCTTTCTCGAGACATCGCAACAGGCACGCCGCCTACCCAAACTTAGCAACTGAGACACACTTTTCATTTAACCTTTTAGCATGTACACCATTATAATGAACAAATATAATAAGAACGATGCATTTATATGAATTCATTAACATGTAACTTACCATTCAATTTCATTCTTGTAATGCAAGTAAAGAAAATCTTTACTTACCTCGAAGTCTTTGGTTAATCTGATTGTGCGGAAAGCGTCGACCTTACTCAAATCTCGATGTGCAAACACTCTGATTTAACAGTTAATATTGTAACTTAAAATCAATCATTACTCTGTGAATTATATCATATAATAATTTGCAAGAGTATACCCGTAACACATAACTCTTGGGTTTTAACTACTTCTTTTACATAACTCGTTAAATAAAACTTCTCACTCTTTAATTATATCTTACTTTGGAACCTTAGCCAAACTCTACTTCCACTAATGCATGCTTTTAAATCGAGAAACAGTGTGAACCAACTCATGTACTCACGCCATTTCAGTGAGTAACCAAAGCAACTACAAGCACAAGTATGCACATGTATTAATGGGTTACTAAATCATCTTATCATCATCAAACTAAGACTTAACGTTTTTAAATTATGAATAGAACAAAACAAAACAGTTTTCAATAAGTACCTTAAATACAATCAACTTTCATTTGATTCAAGGATTTACATGTAAAGAAAATTATCATCACCAAGAAACCTTAATAGGTTGGTTACCAGATAAAAGAAAACTTAATTAAAAGAAGTCTCCAATTCTTCAATATTAAATAGCTCTAACCACTTAATTAGGGAACCATTTATTTAAGATTAATAACAATAGTAGTATTTTTCTCTAAATTTATTATAAGAAATTCGTACATCATTAGAAATCAAAACTTTCTCCAGATTCTAAATACCACCCTAGGCAGCAAAATTTAATGTCTACAAGTCTGCAAACGCTAACCTGAGCGACAAACTTCAATCTTTCTCGATGAAGGTATGAGTACAACCGATACCACAAAATTAGCAGAGAAAAGTCTTTTAAGTTTTTGATGAAGGAAATGAAGAAGAAATGATGTTTCAAGAGTCTTTTTGGTGAGCCGCTCGGGAAGAAGGTTCGAGAGAGGGTATGTATACGTGTGTTGATATGCATTGATCATGATAAGGTTGCTCTTTTTATTTATTACTATTATTTTATAACTTAGTTAGTAGAAAGTATTAATTTAGAAGCTGATATCTTGTAAAATGAATCGAGTATATTCTATCAGAACTTCAATGCAACATTAATATGTATAATTATCTATAAAGTACCAAATTTTGTTACTTATTAATGCATGTAACTATTTATTAAACATACCGATCTTGACGTAAGGTTTCGCTTTTCCACACTGCACCAAAGCTCAAAATTTAACATTAGAAATTTACGATCAAATTCATCGAAATAAATATGTACACAATTAATTTTATCAATATTTATTTTTTTGCATACTAATGGCTAAGCATAGCATATCTATTTCGATGATATCTAAAAGATATCGAAACATGTAATTAACCTCAAATAAAATTAAGTGTTTTATGCTAACTTGCTCATGAGATTATTGGGCATTATAATTGGGTCTGCATTTACGAGCGTTTCTTCAAGGACTGCGGGGTGAGGTTCCCGATCCCGAAGCCCATTATCAGATTTGTCCATCAAATGGGCATCTATCTGGCTCAGTTGAGCCCGAATTCCTATAGGATCCTGTTAGCTTACTTGATTCGGTTTTGGGAAGAGAGTTGCGACCTGTCACTTCTAGACATGCTCGTGTTGGACATGTGTGTCCTTAAACAAGATATTTTTATCCATTTGTAAAAGATTATGACAAGTCGTTGAATAAAATATGGTGCTTATTATGTTAATCTTATTATAGTTTCTGGTAGAGTAAAATAGAATGTTTGATCCTTAGTTCATAAAGGATGCAATTATGTTATTATTATCAGAACAGAGTCAATGTGAGGAAGAATTGATAATCATAATAAATGAACTTAAAATGTCTGTGACCTGATTAACTGGGTGGGAGTCCATTAATCGTATAAGGTCATTAATGTGACTAAGTGACAATCCTATTCTGGATTTTGTGTGTGTCATACTCACTAGAAGTGCATTAAGTATGACGTGTCTTCATACTGGACTGGACCTGACTTAAACTCCGGAAGTTATCATATAAGACCGTCACTGATAACTTGGAGTTGAGTCAATAGTAGATGATCAAATGGATATTCGATCTAAGTCCTGAGTGATCTTGAGTCCGAGCTGCTGGCTTGATTGTTCTTTGATTTAACCGTTAAAGAACACAATATATTACTGTTGTTCCCAACACTATTATTTTGGGAACATGATAGTCAATAGTAAGGGTAGCTTGGTCATAGACATGGGCATCACACAGCTCTCTTCAGAGTCATGATGATTCCCTTGATTGTCGGTGGTGAGAAGTGAGAGGTACCCGGGCGCAACTTATGAATCGAAACCATAAGTGGGTTACTCATGATATTACTGGCTGAGTCAAGGATGAAAATGCAATGAGGGGCATAACGGTAGAAACCGCCTGCTCATGTGTGGATCATCAAGTGAAAGATCAATAATCCGAATTTGATTGTATCAATGGACACCCTGGTGTAATTAAGGGAATAATATATACTGTATCACTAAAGAGTGCAGCCTCGGGTTTATAGTGGAATAACACCGAGGTTTGACGAACACCCTAGCAATTCGTTGGAGCTTAAGTGATACGGGTCCATAGTCCCTAGGATAGCGCCGTAACGGATGATAAGTACATGATAGGAACATTTTGAGATTTTTAATCATTTGGAAAGACTTATAAAACTGAAGTCTGTGACAGGCATCAGATAGTTTTATCAGTAGCATGGCAAAAGTACCATATCTTGGTAACTGAAATTAACTGACAAAAGAAAGTAGAATTTTGATTTTTTGTCAACATAAAAGTTGTTGGAATTTAAATTGTAAGAAATTTTGGTTTTGGAATCGAGTCGTTTCGACGTACGGTTTGTGATTTAGAAAGTTTCTAAGTTTGTGATCGTTTCGGTAAACTATGAAATTAAATCACATGTCACGAATTTAAATGATGGTGTGGCACCATGGCATTTAAATGTGTGATATTGAGATCAGAGGATATTAATATAATTTAATTATATAATTAATAATTAATAGATTTATATTAATATATAAATAATATATATATATTATATGTGTAAAATCGAATTATGCCTTGGAATGTGGAACAGTATGACATTCGAATGGATAGGCCTTGGTCTTTTCATAATTGCGGCAAATGTTTTGGTATTTGAGAAAAACCCTAAAATCAATTTAATCCATTGGATCGGTTATGATTTAATATCAACCGTTGGATTAAGATAATTGATTTTAACCTTAAATATAATTCAAAATTAATAGCTTGGTGACCAAGCTTAGTTTTTCGAATTTATGTAATTAATTATATCCGTTGGATCGGTTTAAGATTTAATCTTTACCGTCGGATTGGAAATTAATTAATTATATATATAACATATATTTTTTCGAATTATATGAAAGGATAAAATCGAATTAATTTTTATTACATCTTTAGATATTTGATTTTATCCTAAATTAATTTGATCCATTAGATCCGGGGAAGTACTGATTTTGTAACCCTATCTGCCATATGCATCCGGATCTCCTTCGGGTATGGTATTTCCATTTTTTGGTCACTGTATCTGCTTATGATCTCATCACAAACGAACGACGAAATCGCCCGGCGTAAACCTTGTCGTGCGTCTACGGAACAAGTGTGGATGCTGTGATATGTCCATATTGCATCCGGTGACGAAACAACATCCGGTACATCGACATGCCGCACCCGGTACTCTTTTTGCATAAATGTTGCTTGTTCGGTACCTACTTCTGGAGATACCTTTTCCACTAGCTCGACGTACAATTGTTTCAACCTTGACGGTCTATCTGGTGTTCGAATATATGATTCGAAGTCAGCTTCATCAGCAATGGCTATTGGCTGAGTACTGTGATCGACTGGGTAATAAGTTACCTTCAAATTCAATTGTCGGACAATATCAAACTTGTTATATAAAAACTCCTTCAAATCAGAAATGTTGTTCAAAGCAGACTTTGAAACGGTAACAGCATTTTCAGTATCACTTATTCCCTCCCACAACCACTTGTAACAATCTCTATTTAAAATCCACTTTCCGCCAACACTGACAATCAAATGGTAATAATTCATCATGCAAATGGAAAAATACTTCAATCTTAAATTAAACCGATATAGGTTTATAGGATTCAGCTATATCATTACATAATGTAGCGGTAAGTTTGCAACTTAGTTTATACTTAAGGATTCATAGAGTACAACCTAAATTCGGCATACAGATCTCGGTACCGCTACATAATATATTAATATCGCTATATTTTTATCCATAAATTGAAAACAACAATAAAAATTCTTGATTACACTGGCTAACCTTAGTTTATAGTTTATACTTAAGGATTCATAGAGTACGACCTAAATTAGACATACAGATCTCGGTACCGCAACATAATACATTCATACCGCTATATTTTTATCCAGAAATTGAAAACAGCAATAAAATTTACTTGATTACACCGTCTAACCTTAGTTTATAGTTTATACTCAAGGATTCATAGAGTACGACCTAAATCCGACCTACATATATCGGTACCGTTACATAATATATTCATACAGCTATATTTTATCCAGAAATTGAAAACAGCAATAAAATTACTTGATTACACTGGCTAACCTTAGTTTATAGTTTATACTTAAGGATTCATAGAGTACGACCTAAATTCGGCCTACAGGTTTCGGTACCGGTACATAAGATATTCATACCGCTATATGTTATCCATAAATCGAAAACAGTACTAAGATTACTTTATTAAACAGGGCTAACCTTCGAATGAATCAATTCTTGATATATAATCAAACTGAAAGATTCGCTAATCGTTGGCTGGGTAACGCAGAAGATGAAGAGAAGGAATACGGTGAATCGGCGAAGAAACAATGGGAGCTTAGGGTTTCTCGGCAATTGGGGAGTCGAAGAAGAAGACGAATAAGAGAGGAGAGAAAAACATGGTGGGAAAGAAATAATATTAAAAAGGAGGAGAGAGAAGAAAATAATAAAATAAGAGGAGAGAGAAAATTGAGTCTAACGAACTGCAAAGGGCCCCACGTCGTTTAATGAAGGGTATGAATCAAACATGTGAACAGTACCGAGTGTATAAACCTCTTCCAAATCTCAAATGAGGTCATTCTTGCGATTATCCATAACTAGGGCTGAAATAATTATCCGCCATCTGCTGATCACAACCATATCCTAGTCGCTCCGCTACGAATTATCCGCATATTTATCCATTTTTAATCAGCCGCTTAATATGGTTATGGATATCCGCAACTGCTTTTTAGAATTGGATTGGTTAATGGTTATATTTTTCAGTTTAAATTGGATATCCGCTTTAACCGCAACCAGTTTTAAAAATAAAAAATATATATATATTACAAATTATATATCCTTTATTTTATTTTGTTAGTGCTTAAATGTCGTTGGATGTTATTGGTTAGTGCTTAGTGTCGTTTATTATATACATCCCTAATCCATATTCCCTTATATTAACCTATGTAGGTTATTCACTTATTTAAGTTTTTTTTTTTTATTATTATTATTCTTTGTGACAGAAAAATGTTGTATATGTTTTTGTGGTCTTTTTATGTCGTAGAAATATTAGAGTGTGTTAATAGTTTGGTTTGGTTATTTATGAAATATTATTTATGACATTTTTGAAAGTATATGTTTCACTATTCCTACTATATTTTTATGTATGAAGTATTTGTTTTTTCACTAACAAAATTATTTGGATAATATCCGCTATCCGCCTTAAATTAACCAATTCGGTCCGCTAACCGCATTTCAAGTGGATAATTGAAAAAAAAAATGGTTAGTGGATACAATTATTTTATATCCACGTATGTGGATACGGTTGGTCAACTTGCTCATATCCTATCCTATCCTATCCTATTCAGTTTCACCCCTATCCATAACTATATTTGAATTAGGGTTAATGACGGCAAAAATACCCAAAGTTTGGTCAAAGAACCCTTCGTGTACCCAAAGTTTAAAAGTAGTGGCAAAAATACCCAAAGTCGCATTTGGGGAGTTGACCACTCGATTCTTGTAACGCCGTTAACTTACTCGTTAACTCTGGCCACGTGGACAAACGTGGATTGCTAACATAACAATTTTTGCCACGTGGATGGGCCCACATCAGCCTCGTTTATGACAAAACAACGAATTAAACCCCTAATTAATACTATTTAATTCAACTAATTAAACCCCTAATGATTACACTTAACAAAACAGATTTGTTCACGTGGTCAGAGTTGACGGGTAAGTTAACTGCGTTACGAGAATGGAGTGGTCAACTCCCCAAATGAGACTTTGGGTTTTTTGCCACCACTTTTAAACCTTGAGTACACGAGGGGTTCTTTGACCAAACTTTGAGTTTGTTTCGCGGTCATTAACCCTTTCAATTATAATTCATTGATGTCAAACGACACCTAAAATGATGTCAATCAAACATCAGAGACAAAGAAAAGAGATGATGAGTAATTTCATGTGAATTTTTTAATTCAGTCAAATATGAAGATGACAAAAAATGAGGGAAAAAAAAAACCCAAAGGAAGGACAAATCGTAAATGGAAAAAATCATCTACATATTATGCTTTGCTTTTTCCGTGTATTTTTAGTACATATTGTAAAATATTTTATCACAGTACAAAAAATTAAATTCTTATGCTTAAATAAATAAAATAATAACACACATTGTTGGTATATGATTATATCGTATCTTGACAAAACGACATGTCATATACACAGGCATACAAATTCAAATTAAGCACAGAAAATCTACTACTTTTGAGGTCAGAAACCGCGTGAACACCGATAAATTATTGTGTGCTCTAAAAGAAAATAAGTAGGAGTCAAGACTTTGCACACATTTTTTAGAACCAAAAACGACAAGTCGTTTGTCACTTTGAGCCATTTTAAAAAAACGGCATGTCGTTTTTCTGTAGTCAAATTCTCATCTGATCTTATAATTCTCTCGCCACTCAGCTCCTCTCGGCCATTCACTTCCTACACGCTCCGGCGATCCTTCTCCTTGAATCTTCTTCTTCTTCTTCTTCTTCTTCTTCTTCACTGTTTATTCACCGCTTAGACATCAAGAGCCAGTCTCAATCTTCATTCTCAGTAAATCCCAGTTCGCAGATTCGCCTTCAGTGTCGACTTCATCAGCTTCGGGCAAGAACTCGAGCTCTGTCCTTCCGAGCTTTAATCGCGGGAAAAACAAGGTCAGAGATTTCAAGCTAGAAAAAAACGATTTGGGTTTTTGAATTTGATCCGAAATGAAATGAATTTGATGGTTTTCAATTTCTGTCATTCAAATGAATTTAGCTTTTATGTATGGCTACGAATTCTGCTTACATGTGCGTGTGTGTGTGTATATATATCTATATTTATATAGCTGTATATGAAAATTGAGCTTTTGTAAGCTGTTAGTCTGAAAATAGTAAACACCATGAGTTTCATACCAACTGTTTGATTAAACTCCATATATATATGCGTGTGTGTGTATATGGGTGTGTACTGTTTTTGTAGCCTTCCAAATTGCTATGATTTTGATATTTTTTTTATGAAATGATCGAATAATATCTGCGAACGATTTTGTGTCTGGGATGATAATTTATATTAATTTGTTATCGGTGTTTAATAGGCAGCACGGGATGACATAACTATCTTAAAGAAGCCATGGAGGGAGGCTTGAGCTGTGTCGTGAAATCCTTCATTAATTTGCATCCAACGACGACCGCTCTTCCAGCTTGCTTTCTAACCACCCCGAAGCTCGGTTTTGCTTGTACATTCCCTGTCAGAGAAACGATAAGACTCCGAACGCTTGCGCTTTCAAAAACGTCCCTGAAATCCTCAAATGGCGGTGATATTGACGACGACGAACAAGACGAGCGTCAAGTTGGCGTTTCCTTTGATTGGGAGTCCGAGCTTGTGGAGGATCTCGAGCCTTTGGCTTCCAAACCTGTCGGTAAGAAGAAACGAGCGAAGTCAAAATTGTTGGATGAAAACGACGACAACATGGATTGGTGCGTCCGAGCGAGGACCGTCGCCCTCAAATCCATCCAAGCCAGAGGATTCTCGAAAACCATGGAGGATTTGATAACCGTCAAAACCCACGAAAAGAAAAAGAGCAAAAAGAAGAAGAAGAAGGCAGACGACATGATTGACGATGACGAAACCGAGGATGCAAGTTTGGCCGCCAACCGTTTGAGAGAAAGTGTTCCGAATCTCGCTGGAGGGATGTTTGAAGAAAAGAGAGAGAAGACAATGGAAGAATTGGTCTCAAAACTCTCGAGCCTCTCGGGAATTGGGCCATCGAACCGCAGAGAAGAAATCAGCTTGAACAAAGCGGTCGTCAATGCACGAACTGCAGAAGAAGTGTTGGAGATCACCGCAGAGGCAATGATGGCTGTTTCGAAAGGGTTGACTCCTTCGCCTTTGACCCCTTTGAACGTGTGCACCGCGCTTCACCGCATTGCGAAGAACATGGAGAATGCGTCGTTGATGGAAACACGTCGCTTTGGATTTGCTCGCCACCGAGACATGTGCATGCTTGTTGGCTTAGCGATGACTGTTTTGCCCTCGTGCTCGGCCCAAGGTATTTCCAACGTCTCGTGGGCACTATCCAAGATCGGGGGCGAGCTCCTCTACTCGTCTGAGATGGATAGAGTGGCGGAAGTGGCACTAACGAAAGTCGAAGAGCTCAATTCGCAGAACGCGGCCAACATCGCAGGGGCATTTGCGTCAATGAAGCACTCTTCTCCTTCTCTCTTTTCGCAGTTGTCCAGAAGAGCTTCTGAAATAATCCATACCTTCCGAGAGCAGGAAATAGCTCAGTTATTATGGGCTTTTGCTTCTCTCTACGAGCCCGCAGATCCCGTGTTTCAATCGCTAGATGTCGTTTTCAATGACCAAAACCAGTTTACTTGTCGTTCAAGCGAAGAAAATAGAAGTAACAACGGCGAAAAAAATCCCGTTCTGAGTTTCACCAGAGATCAACTGGGAAGTATCGCGTGGTCTTTTGCCGTTCTTGGGCAAATGCGTCGGAGCTTCTTTTCAAATTCCTGGAATACCCTTACTCGTTTCGAGGAACAAAGGATCTCGGCGCAGTATCGAGAGGATATCATGTTTGCTTCTCAAGTGCAGCTCGTGAACCAGTGCCTGAAGCTCGAATACCCCGATCTCAATTTATCTTTGGGAAACGATCTTGAAGAACGAATCTCCCAAGCCGGGAAAACAAAGAAGTTCAATCAGAAAACGACGTCTTCGTTTCAGAAAGAGGTTGCTCGGCTTCTCACGAGCACCGGTTTGGATTGGATTAGAGAGTATGCCGTTGAAGGCTACACTTTGGATGCGGCATTGCCTGAGAAGAAGATCGGTTTGGAGATTGATGGTCCATCGCATTTCTCCAGGAACACTTGTGAGTTCTCTTTCTGTAGTTTTTCGCAATTACGATGCTTACGTTATCTATGCTCGTTTTGTTTATTTCGGTTAATTTGAAATCGTTAGGGAATGAGTTAGGTTTGCTTGACTTGATATACTCAGTACTTCGTCATACGGGTGAAACTGGGACCGGGATAGAGAAATGTAGCCTTTTTTGTATTTCGCTCCGTTCCCTATTGCTAGGACGCCCAAAATTGATCCCGGTCCCAGTTCCAATTTCGAAACCGGGTCGGTCCAGTTATAGAAAAAAAAAATTATAATAAATAAATTATATTGAAACCGAGAACCGGGCTGGAGCTAGGGTTTTTGCTGGAGTAACATATTGAATTATTCACTGATTCCATGCAGTGGTACCTTTGGGACATACAATGGTTAAACGACGATACATTTCTGCGTTGGGTTGGAAATTACTGTCGTTGTCTCATCAAGAGGCAAGTTCTCTACTTTCTCTCTTTACCCCTACGCTTTTCAAAAAGTAGCACATTATCTTCTAGGTGTTAAAAAGTGACAAAAAAGACATAACTTACTCAATTTTTTTATTTTTTTTAAATATATTTTGCAGTGGGAAGAGCTTGAAGGCGAATTTGAGCAGCTAGATTACCTGAGAGATATTCTGAAAGAGCACTTGGATTGAAAATGAAATCAACATAAAATAGTTTGCATAAAGATTTAGTCATATGCCATATTGTATATCACATGATGTATATTATCATCAAAAGATTTTGTATCAAACTTTTTTATGCTGTATTTTAGATGCAGAGCTTCAAATATAGTGGTATTTATGGCGTTCGATGATGAAGACTCGCGAGCTGTAAATATTCTGGTATCCCGATATGGTAGGATTTACGACGTTTTACACGGAAACTTCAAGGATTGGATTGTGACAATGTCGTTTATCTTTCTAAAATATCGTATAAAAAGGGCTAAGCCTAAGAAAGAACTAATTTCTTAGATTGGTTTAACTTTGATTCGGTTTCGGCTGTCCTCTTTGCAAGACGTTCCAAAGAAGGAATCACGACGGCTCCAAATCGTGGGTGTCAAGTGAGTAGTGATTTCCGGTATTTCTAGTCTCGGCCTCGGGGGTTATCTCCCGTTTATAGAAAGCAGATTACTGTTTTCTGTTGGGTATTTTTTTGGTTTTACAAAGTTTTAGGGTTTTCGCTATGCTTTGATAAGATTATATCAACAGAAATGAGATACTAATGAAATTTTGTAAGACCACAAAAAATAAAAAATAAAAAATAAAAAAATCTACACACGCACATATATTTATACACATACACATACACTATATATATAAGTATCAATTCACTTACATTAGATATAATTTATATATGGATAGTAATTTTCATGCACAAACACGAGACAAATTGTTGAATATAAACCAATTTTTTTTTTTTCGCAAAGATCACTTCGTGAGATATCTGACGAGAACTCCATCAAAGGCGTATCAGATTTGTCGAATATGTCGTCGTCTTTCGTCTCCACGTACAGGCAAGAGCATCGCTCCAAAGACGCGAAAAACGCAGCCGCCACGCCGTGAAGCAGCCAACCCAACATCCCGTCCATATTTTCATATATATACTAGTATGATTGTATTTAAAGTAAATTAGAGAATTTTATATCTAAATTAGCTAATGGAAGCCATGCTTTCCCAATATACTACTTCAAGAATCAATTCATTATAAGAATCTTCTATTGATTTATTGTTCTAATAAGACAAAATAGAATGAGTTTAGGAAAAGAGTCTCACAATATATAACGGTTTAAAGATTGCAATTGATGTACTATTCAAATAAGGCACGGAATGATGAGAGTGGCACTTGACACGTGTAGGTCTGAGAGAATGCGATTGGCCACTTTTCGGGATCAACTGGTGCGATAAAGCTCGACATGAGCAAAGCATACGATCGAGTCGAATGGGGCTTTGTCTATGCTATGTTGGCAAGAATGGGGTTTGGGCCAAGGATTATCGAGATCGTCCGAGATTGTTTTTCTACCACGACTTACTCGGTTGTAATCAATGGGAGGATCAGAAGATCCATTTTGCCGGGAAGGGTGCTCCGTCAAGGATGCCCTCTATCGCCTTATCTCTTCCTTGTATGCGCGGAAGGCCTATCCGCTCTCATTCGGGGCCAAGAATGCGTGGGACTTTTGTGTGGGTTTGCATGCCGATCCTCGGCTCCAACGGTCTCGCACCTCCTCTTTGCGGACGATAGCATTCTTTTTTGCGAAGCAAGTGTGGATTGTTGTACCGCCATTAGCTCTATCTTGAAGGCATACAAGAAGAAGTCGAAACATGTGGTCAATATGGACAAGTCCATGATGTGCGTCTCGCGTAATACTCCTATGGATGAAGCCGGCCTCTTCTCTAGAGCTCTTCGCATATCTATTGTCGACGAGCTTGAGTCTTGTTTTGGGCTCCCAGTTCACGTGGGTAGGAACAAGACTGCGGTATTTAGCACTATCAAAAGCCCCTTTCGGGCTTGGAAAGCAAAGTTGTTCTCGGCGGGCGGTCGCGAAATCCTTGTGAAAACGGTGGTTCAAGCGATTCCAACTTACATCATGAGTCTCTTTAGGCTCCCGATGAAGATTATTAAGGAACCTCATAGTCTTACCGCCCGGTTTTGGTGGGAAGGAACGGATGAGAAACGGAAGATACATTGGAAAAGGTGGGAGCTCATCGCTAAGCCGAAGGCGGTCTCGGTTTCAAGGATCTTGGGGACTTTAACCGGGCTCTAGTGGTTCGCCTTACATGGCGGATTCTTCAACATCCGTAGTGTCTCATGGCGAGAGTTCTTAAAGCGAAATACTTTCCGGATGCGTCGGTGCTTGATTTTGAAAGTAAGGGCCGTTTTTCCTTCTTGTGCAAGAGCCTTTGTTGGGGTCGGGACTTAATTCGTAGGGGCATTCCGTGGAAAATTGGAGAAGGGAATTTGAGAGCTTTCAAGCAACCTTGGATTCCTAGAGTTGGTGCCTTCTCGGTAGTTTCGGAGGAGCCAGATGATTTCTACCCTTGGAGAGTCACGGATTTCTTCTCCAATGGGAAGTGGAATAGAAACAGAGTGGAGGCTTTGATGGCCCCTTTTGATACCGAGGCGATCTTAAAAATCCCTTTGGGGAATGGGAACTCCAATGACCGAGTTGTTTGGCATTTTGAAGAAAACGACATGTATTTAGTCCGATCCGGGTACCGACTAGCAAGGATTGGGGTGAGGGGAGGACCTTCGTGTTCAAATAGCACTGAACCAAGGTGGTGGAAGAAATTGTGGGGGTTACAAATCCCACCTAAAATCGAGCACTTGGTGTGGAGGGCGTGGTTTGAAGCTATCCCGGTGTTCGGAGCACTTCGTGGACGCGGGGTTGATTGCTTGCCTTTTTGTAAGTTTTGGGGGGCGCTCCCAGAAGATGCTCTTCACGCACTTTGGGGATGTGAAAGGGCCCAAGCATTGTGGGGCTGCTCGGCTTTACAAAGGTGGGTAGAAAAAACGAGTATTGTTCCTTGCCGAGAACTTTGCTTGCAGGCGTTTGAGGTTCTATCCGAGGCGGACTTGGGGTTATTTTGTGGGCTCATTTGGGCGTCGTGGTCCGACCGCAATTAACGGATTTTTGAACATCATATCAAGCCCCTGGAGGCGTGGGTTGGGGAGGTGGCTAGTTGGCTTGCAAGCTACCACAGGTATGGCCGGAAGACGAGCATGGTTCACGCGGACAAACCGGAAAGGCAACGGAAGTGGTGAGGTGCCGAGGACGAGGGGCTCAAGCTCAATGTCGATGCCTCATAGGATGAGAAGACGGGTCATGCGGGTGTAGGAGCCATAGTTAGGGACCACCAAGGTACGATTATAGGCGTTCCTTCTCCTCCTGGTGAACTGTCTCCGTTGATTGTGCCATTCCGACATTCACTTGCATGATCTTTGCCTCTATTGATGAATACAGGATACGTTACGTTCCGATGATTGGCCATTCCGATGAATGTGCCAGCGAGACTGACTCTGTTCAATTGATGAATATACGTTACGTATAATCAATACTCGAGATTCCTTCTTCGATTTGCAGAGAGTTCAAATCTCTATTTAACCCAACCCAGGGTTTTCCTTCCGAAAATAGTCAAAGACGAAGAAGACGATCCAGCAATAGGGAGAAGAAGTGTGGTCTGTGCTGCGAGCGTTTGGCGAGAGAGCGGAGAGCAGAAGCATCATCTGCAAAAAAAAACACAGTAAGGGGTTGTTTGTGATTGCGGGTGTAGGAGACGGGTCATGCGGGTGTAGGAGCCATAGCTTGTGATTGCGGCTATGCACTTCGGCGAGGCCTTCAATTTGTTCATGTTCGGGGGTGGAAGATATCGGTTGTGGAGTCCAATTACCTTAGAGCGATACAACTTTCTAGAGATAGGAATTTTCAAGGGATCCAAGGCCCGGTCTTAGGGGATATTAGGAATTCGGCCCGTGAGGTGGGCCCCCCAGTCTTTTACTGTGGACACCTAGACCTTGTAATGAGGTGGCTAATGTTGTAGCCAAAAAATGACTCACTTCTTTATGTTCATGTTCGGGGGTGGAAGATATCGGTTGTGGAGTCCAATTACCTTAGAGCGATACAACTTTCTAGAGATAGGAATTTTCAAGGGATCCAAGGCCCGGTCTTAGGGGATATTAGGAATTCGGCCCGTGAGGTGGGGCCCCCAGTCTTTTACTGTGGACACCTTGACCTTGTAATGAGGTGGCTAATGTTGTAGCCAAAAAATGACTCACTTCTTTATGTTCGGATTTTGAACGGTGTGGTAGCCCGGGGTGGCTTGTACGTGTAGCTCCGAGGGACTCTTTCCCCCTGTCTATTAATTGAAATCTTTTTTATGTAAAAAAAAAAATTACTATTAATTGAAATCTTTTTTCCGTAAAAAAAATAAAATAAAATAAAATGACACATGTTGAGGCTCATCATGAAGTGAGATCTTTTTCTAGGTAATATTTTCGTTTATATTGATAAACTAATAAAAATTTCCTTTAAAAACACGAGAAATATTATTTGAAAACGTTCCCGTCCAATTTCCTGTTATGTTTAACAGTCTTGAACAATTTAACAGATTTTTTTGTTTTATGGGCACCATTTAACATATTAAAACCATAATATGAGTTATGAGGAAACATTTTACACGTGAAGTTCTTACGTATGGACTTTTTTTTTTTTTTTTTTTTTAAGAATTCTTCCATATGGACTGTTCCCAAACTAAACACTAAAACCGCATCAGACAAACTAAATTCGTTTTTTTTCCTTTTCTTTTCTTCGGAGACTATATCTATATATCATGACTCAAAATTACATTTCCTCAATTATTTTGTGCTTTTTATTTGTAAATTTGATAATTTACTTATAATGTTTCAGTTACCAATAGCGAATCACATCATTTCCTTTTCTTTTTTTTTTTGAATAGGCTAATCACATCATTTGTAAAATAATAGCCGTGCTTTTTCTCCTTATTCTTCTTAAAGTTCTTGTATATTTACAGTTTCCAAATGATATATGTATATGTATATATAATTATTTTTTTTCTTCCAAAATATTGAATTTGAAAAAGGGATCATACTCGTATAGTCCTACAATTCACATGAAGCATGATATTTGAATCAACACTTTGTCTTGAAAAAGAGACATACTTCAATAATGCTCATGAAAATGGAAATATTGTCTTAGTCAAATACTCAATAGCCAATCCTTATAGCTTGTTGTTTACTTGGAATGGTTATTATTTTCTGCATTAATTTCTCTACATAAAAAATGAAAAACACTACTTTTTCAGTGGGCCAAATTATGAATTTCCAAAGTCATAATAGATCCTTTTTCGCAATTATTATTTGTCTTTTCACTTTAAAATATACATTATTGAAGGAAGGAACATAGAATTAAGATTATATTGAGAATTGACAATTGAGAACCCTCTCTTTTATGACCTATTGTCCCTTGTGTTCACAATAGAAACTCATTTAAATCTTTCTAAGAGTTCTTCTCCAACTTATGTTTTTTCTTCTTCATTTTTGTTACGAGAGATTGAATTTACAATCTTGAATTATTTCTAAATAAACAAATAAATACGTTAATTCGCTAATATATTCAATATAAGCGGTGATCATTCTTTTTAATCTAAACAAATTCTTTATAAAACTCGGAACTCTCAATTCGCTAATGCATTTTATACTCTATTACCTTCTCTATGACTATAAGCCGCACATATGTTTATCTCTTTTGACCTTTTTCTTTGTGTTTTAGTTTTTATGTCAACATTGGGATTCAATTACTTCAAATCAAATAATTTGATACCCTTTTGTGCTTAAATTGGCATATAGTGCTTCCACTATTAGTGGTCTTTATTTGTGTCCAAACGATGGAATTATATGATTTGTAGTTTTATATAGAAATAGAATCTAAATATATATAGTTTTTCTTTTAAATAGTTTAATTAGGCAAAAATAAGACATTTCTTAGTCTTGACTCTTGTACATGTTAATAACTTTCAACTTATGGGCTGACACGTGTACATTAAAAATGTAGAAAACAAATGATAAATTATGCATCCATAAAACAAGGATTACCACTTAATAAAGAAAGATTCTTATTTTTGGATAAGGACAATGTCATATACATATTACCTTTATCTTTTTAAAGCTCACTATTTATCTCATTTGATTTGATTGCATATTTAGTCAGATTTTTGGTTTCATATGCATATAGTCTATGGAACTCGGTAGAAATTAGATTTTTTGCTATGATTTTCTCTCTCGTAGAGCCCACAAAATCAAATCCCAAGAATGGGCTGATATTAAAAAGTTTTTATTATAGTTTTGTCACATTTAATTTTTTTTTTAAATGGAGATGAGATTATGTCAATAAATTAAATACTAAATTCTAATTAGAGTATTATTGAAGCTTTGTAGGTCTAGAATAAAGTTGAATGATCATTAGGCCGGTTTTAGGTAATTCCATTTCATCCTATTATAATAGGGTCCAACTCTAATTATTATTACTTTTAAATAAAGTTTAATAATGTGCCTAATTATTGAGGGATTATCACCAAATTCAACATTAATGCATAATGGATATATAATTATTGATAACACTAAATATATCATAGTGGTTTTTTTATTTATTATTATTAGTTTCTGCTTATCAGATCAAGATGGGAGTTTTTTTGCTTATGTTTCCTACCAACCATTAATTCAAATTTAAAAGGGAAAATAAAGGGTATGATTTGCTAAATGCCCAAAGTTTTGAGTGAAAACTTAAAGAAAAAAACAAAATTTTAAGGTTAACTAAACTCGAAGCAAGTAATTGAATAAATCATATCGAGTAAAAATGCAATATTTTTATGTGGAATTTACATATGACAGGCCGTTAGTTTCTTTTTTCATTGTTATTCCAATTAGTCAGTTAAAATAATTTAGACACTCTACATATTTTTAAAAGTCAAGGGTCAAGTTGCCAAAATTTATAATAGAAGGTGTGGATTGAAAAAATTATATAAAATTTATGAAAGTAAATATTACTGCAAAAAGCCCTTAAAATAATGCAAATTGCCATATCTAACCCTCACTTTACCTACCAAAAGAGCTTGAAATAAATATCATCGCTTTCCGCTGGCACTAATCCTCCTTTAACTAATTAATCACATTCCACTTTATATAAGAAATATATAGTCTTTGGTCAGCCTTCGTAAGCAAATAAATACTATTTGCATTTTTTTAGTATAGATATTTTGACCTTTCGATCTTCAAAGAAGCACCGGAGTAAAGGCCGAGTAAGCTCAGTAAAAAAAAAATTATGAGTCAAAACTCAATTTAAATGTTTCCAAATCACCTTAAATTATACGTAATTTTTTTAAAGTTAAAATTGATCGATTCTTTTTTTCGATCAACTATGTCCCAAGATAGATTGAGTGTTTTAGTTACATTTTTGTTTATCGAAAAGGATATAGTCAAGAAACTCGATTATACAAATTTAATTCGTATTTATTTTAGCATCTAAAAACACTAGATATATTATATTTGAACTGACTACTTATTTATAATACAGATATTTTTAATTCTTTTGCATTGAAATATAAATTTACAATTTCGATAGGGCTCCAATAATCTAAAGACTGGTCTCTGAAGTACCATATTTCTCAAATGATTGTTGTTAGTCCATAACGATTAGAACGGTAAATAAATATGTTAGATTGGCATTTTCATTAATCATTTAATATTGCAGGGCATGCATCAACACGGTTTGTGTCCATATAATAGTTATATGATAAATCATTTTTGCTCATTGAAATTCACGTGTATATATTATTATTGAATACACGTTTGTTAGTGATGGTTTGTTGGTACGTATTTAACGTATATTCAAGTTTCAACCAACACGTAATCAAACTATTTAACAAAAGAACAACACGTGACGTCAAATCTAGAAGGATATTCACGAGCTTATTATGGGCATATAGGAACATGCATAATGAAGAAGAGAAAAAAACACGTAATATTTATATATAATATAATATTACTACATAATTATTCTATATTGGTTTCGAATATAGAACTCTCTAGTATTTGGACTTTCCTGCTTGCTAGGATACCAACGAGAGCTTGCATTATATATTATATATATGTGTATATATATATATATATATGCGATTAACAGAACATGCAGATGAAAAATAATATATATTCAGGGATATAATTAAGTGTATAATTTTGAGAAATATTTCTAAATCCAAAAAAGATATTAAAAGCGTAAAAAATAAATAGTAACACGGAGAATTATAATGATTCGTTGGAAAATATATATCCAGGGATATAATTAGTGTATAATTTTGACAAATACTTTTAAATCCAAAAAAATAAAATAATTAAAAGCATAAAAAATAAATAGTAACACGGAGAATTATAGTGATTCGTTTTTAATCTGTTAAATGCGTTCACTTTGTCACTTGAAAATTGTTATAATCTGATTGGAGTTCACATTCTTACAATTTTATCTCCCTTTCATTGCCTACTTTTTTTTTTTTAACATAACCAACTAGTATCATCCACATGCCTTATACATAGAGCTGCACACCACGCGTCGCCACTCGCGATTCGACGCGTCGCGACGTGTACAAGAGGAATCGCGATGCGTCGCGATTTTGCGGCAAAAGTCGCGATTCGTCGCGATTCTGGGCACGCGTCGTGACGCGTGGGAGGGTGATCCGAACTTTCGATCCGACGGCCAGGATCGTGCCACGTCATCGATCCGTGTGATGTGTTTGTTTGTGGCAATAATAACACGTTTTTCACCCGAAATTTATTACCCAACCACAATTTTTACCTACTTTATTCGAATTCAACTCTAAAATTTCAAATTTTTAATTTTTTTTACCCACTATTATTCACCCACCACAATAATTATTCACCCACCCCACCCTCTCCTCAAACCCTATAAATACCACCTCTTCCTCCCTCATTTCCTCACCAACAATCTTCCATCTCTCTCTCAAATTCTCTCAAGTTCTCAAATTCTCTCAAGTTCTAAAGCTCTAAAGTTCTCAAGTTCTAAATTTCTCAAGTTCAAAAGTTCTCTCATTATGTCTCGAAGAAGCGGCGGTAGTTCCGGGGGTCGAAGGGCGGCCAGGAATTTGCAACCCCAATTTCTACTAGGGGGAACATCGCAGCCTTGTCCCGACGACTACATTCCCGTTATGCTACCCGGAGAAATATTTCCCTCCCCTCCCAATCCAGATTATCCCGACGATACAATATGGTCTCTAAGACCTAGTCTAGTCCGGGCGTTGGCCCACCACCAAGCCAATCCCGAACGTGTGCCCCGAGAGTTGGTCGACGCGGTGGCTCAATCTAGGGGGGAAATAACGATCCTTTTTTCAATCTCATGTTACGGGAAGGTGCCGATTACAGAGCTCAAGGTCCCGAAGGTGCCGATCCCGACGAACCTCAAGGTCCCGAAGATGCCGATCCCGACGAAACTCAACCTCCCCACGATGCCGATCCCGACGACTTTCAAACGCCGCCCTCGATCCGTGGTTCAAATGTCGGGGTGTACAACCGCGGTTCTCCTCAACCTTCCAATCAAGATAGCGGTGAAGCCTCCGTTGCCCGTCCCCGACGAGGTCGACGTCCTTCAAGCGGGTAATAACATTTACTCATTTCTCTATGTATAGCTATACATCATTTTTCTATTTTATTAATTAATAATATGTAATAATTAATAAGTTAGTTCTTAGTAATAAATAATATTTAATAACCAATAAATATTTAATAACGAATTTCTTGAAAGTCTTAGTATGCTCTGTGGTTGCGGTTCCGACCGATCTTCCACATCAGAAACGACTTTCTTGAGATTTTTTGTTAGTTAATAATCATTTAATCATTTTAGTTTAATTTTTTCAATTAGTTAATAATCATTTAATCTTTTTAGTTTAATTTTTTCAATTAGTTAATAATCATTTAATCATACTAGTTTAATAATCAATTTGTAAGTGTTGTTTTAACGAATTTCTTGAAAGTCTTAGTATGCTCTGTGGTTGCGGTTCCGACTGATCTTCCACATCAGAAATGAATTTCTTGATATTTTTTGGTATTTAATTTTCGAATTTAATTAGTTAGTAATCAATTAATCATATTAGTTTAATTAAACTTTAAATAGTTACTTAAATAAGTTAAAGAAATTAAAATGGTATTTTTTATGTGTGGTGATAATTATAAAGTTTTTACGGATTATGGTGTCTTAGAAAGATTGGTTTTTAAATAAGCTTTGCTTTGCAATCTCCTCCAAGCTAGCCTGGGAACCTCGGGGAGTTCTGTCTAGAAAAGCTTGGGCCTAAAGCGAGATCATAGCATCCTTTCCAGTCGATCTGGCCGTGGAACCTCGGGGAATTCCGTCCAAAAGAGCTTGATAATTATTTCCACACATACAAAATACCATTTTTTATTTTGTTAACTTTTTTAATTAACTATATGAAATTTAATTAATTAATATGATTAATATTAATATTTAATCCATGTAAAATTAATACCAGCTTTTATTTTGTTAATCTTTTTTCTCCCTTATATTTTTAATAGGGAAAATCCTACGGCCTTGTTGTGGGGACGACCAAACAGAGCGACTGGGAATATTTTCACGAAGAACGACGTGTGGAGGGCGGTATTCGAGTCAAGATCGCCACGTGCAAGAAGTGCCATACACAATTAGATGCGCCGGGGGACAAAGGAACCGGCTACTTGATGCGACATAAAAAAGCGTGCTACGGAGACGATGACGAGGTAAACACAGCACAGGTAAGTGCTCTTACCACCGAAAATTTACGGAAATGGACACTCGAGTGGTTACTGTCTACGGGCGCACCGATGAGTTTGATGGAAAATCCTGCGCATACACAATACATGCAAAGGATTAATCCGTCTTACGAACAGTTTTCCCGTACGACGTATACCAGGGAAATGGAAAAGGCTTACAAAATGCAAAAAAATTATTTGGTCGAGTTTTTTAAAATGTCAAACATAAACGTTGCTTTCACCACCGACTTGTGGAGCGGTCCGAGTCTAAACGATTATTTGAGTCTGACCGCCCATTACGTCGACGATGATTGGGTTCCATGTCAAAAACTTTTAAATATGTCACCATTTGAGTGTCGCCATACCGGCACAAACATTTCCGATAAATTAATTGAATTATTCAATGATTGGGGTTTGCAAAATCGTATTATTTCTATTACGTTAGACAATGCCGCAAACAATAACGCCGCTATTACTATCTTAGAAAATAGTTTGCCCGGTTCTCCTTTTCGTAATATTTTACATCAAAAGTGTGGGTGTCACATTATTAATTTAATTGCTAGAACGGGCGAACGAAATATTTCAGGGCACGTTGAAAAAATACGCGGCGTTATCGATTGGATCCGGCATTCTCAAACCACCGCTAGGTGGAGACGATTTTGTAAAGAGCACAATCATAAAGCTAATAAGTTTGGTTTAGACAACAATACACGATGGAACTCTACATATCTAATGCTTTCAGTTGTGTGTAGACAGAGGTACCGTTAAGCGCTTTCCTCCTCACCCAACTAGAGGCCTCGGAGCGGATCACGGAGGCAGAATGGGAAACGGCCCAGAAATTCACCCAATTCCTCACACCCTTTTACGCTGTTACTTTAAATTTTTCGAACCAAAGACAACCTTCCTTGAATCATGGTCTTTCGGGTCTATATGAAATTACAAACACTTTTTCTGAATTCGCAAATGACCCTGTTATTTCGCCCATGATTGAGGGAATGGTTGCAAAATTCAAAAGTTATTGGGATCCACCCCCTTTTTCGTATTGTTTCGGTGCTATCTTAGATCCCCGTATTATGTTTACATTCGGGCCGTTGATGTTAGCAATCGGGATAAACCTAGGGGTGGATTACACTGATTATATTAAGGTTGTTAATGAAGCTTTTTATGAACTGTACAGTGAATACGACCGGCGGTTCCCACAGTTCAACGCGGAGGCGGAGCGAAGGGCAGTGATGGAAAGCCCAACCAAGACCGGCCTAGCATTTGTCCGGAGACTGAAGCAAAGACTGGATCGCGGAGAATCATCGGGCTCCGGTACGCCACCGGCACGAGCGGAAGACACGGACGGCGCACCGCAAGAATTGAAGCGGTACTACGGCCTGCGGATCGACGAGGACTCCGTCGAGTTCGATGTGATTGGATGGTGGAAGAATCAACGGGAAAGATTCCCGATATTGGCGAGAATGGCGAGGGATATACTGTCCATCCCCATTTCCAGCGTTGCTTCGGAGAGCGCGTTCAGTTCGGCTCAGCATATAATCGACGACCGGAGGGTGTCAACAACTCCTACACACCTCGAGCAAGCAGTGGTGTTGAACGATTGGATGTTCCGCAACCCCACCATCGCCCAACGGAACGAACCAACCGATCTGGAGAGGATGACTGAAAAGTTTAACGACTAGTTCCCCGAGTGACGCAATGTAAACGCCAATATGATGTGCTCTTTCCTCTCTTGGTTTTATGTCCCTAAGGAGGGTTTTTCAAGAGAGGTTTTAGTGAGGCATCTTGTAATATTTACATTGAATATTTACAACTTCTTCCACCTTATTGTAATATTCACAATGAATAATACAACTCTTTTTTTTTAATATCTTGTTTATCATATTTATTTATTTGTTTTATCATATTTATTAATTTTAAATTAAATAACATACTTAAATAATAAATATTGATAGTTAAATTCGGGTAAAAACTAAGAAAATTAAACATTGGAAACAAATAGAAACTTTTGCCGCAAAAATGAGTCTTCTTTCCTCGCTGAATCGCGACTTGATCGCGACTTGCTGCGACCAAGCCCATCGCGATGCATCGCGACGAGGCACTTCACGATTTTTGCGATTTTCATTGCGATGCATCGCGACGAGAGCATGTGCAGCTCTACTTATACATGAAAACTAAGACTACACCAAATATTAGTAAAATACTGTAAATATTCTTTCTCATAAAGTTTTTAATTAGAAAGATAATTGTGGTAAAAGTTCTTAAACATTGACTGACTAAAGCGGCAGGAGTCCAAAATTAAAAAAAGGGAAAAAACACTCAAAGTCAACAAACGATCGAGACATTGTTTCGCCCCATTCTTTTGACGAACATTGGTCAATTTTTTAGCTATTAAATCATATTTAAGATACACGCTTATGTGTTTATCCAGTTTTCTAGCATTTTCCCTCATTTGGATTTGACGGGAAAAATTGAACAGAAAAATATATTGCTTCACATTGGTTAGCTTTGAGTACTTGTATCGTTATTTTTTTCACTTTAGACCACAGCCGTTTTATTTATCAAAAGTTGGGGAATTCTTTCACAACTATCCCTAATTAAAATGTACTCAGTCAATCACAATTGGTTCCTTTACGTCGAGTCTCTATAATAGCTCTGATGAATTAGGCTTAACCACTCAACAACGTTTCGATCAAATAACTCCTAATTACATTCGACTCAAGGGAGGTCAATGACCGACTAGCTTATATATATAATATATATAATCATATATGTAGATGTAGATGTATATATATTATATATATGCATACACCAAAAGCCCTCGTGTAGAGCTGGAAAAAGTGGATCAAACGCATGTTAAAATGTCATCATACCAAAAACTAAAAAAAGCAAATACCGATCGCATATCATTATCATGATACGTAATTACATTACGTATCGAAGATAGACATAGATTGTGTAAATGCCTAAAAATCGATTAATTTTAGGGTTAATGACGGTAAAAATACCTAAAGTTTGGTCAAAGAACCCCTCGTGTACCTAAAGTTTAAAAGTGGTGGCAAAAGTATCCAAAGTCATATATGGGAAGTTGACCACTCCATTCTCGTAACGCAGTTAACTTACTCGTTAACTCTGGCCACGTAAACAAACGTGGGTTGCTGACATGACAATGTTTTGCCACGTGGACGAACCCAATTAGAGGTTTAATTAGTTGTTTTGTCATAAACGAGTCTAATGTGGGCTCATCCACGTGACAAAAAATTTCTATGTCAGCAACCCACGTTTGTCCATGTCGCCAGAGTTAACGGATAAGTTAACTGCGTTACGAGAATTGAGTGGTCAGCTCCCCAAATGTGACTTTGGGTACTTTTGCCACCACTTTTAAACTTTGGGTACACAAGGGGTTCTTTGACCAAACTTTGGGTATTTTTACCGTTATTAACCCTTAACTTTAATGCGGCCCAAGTCTTGATTTTGAGTCGGGCCCTGGTGTCCGCATGACAGTCGAAACGGGCTTTGAAGCTTATCCTCGGTCTTGATGAGCCGAAAATCGTCCCTGTATGACCTACCTCCATTTCTGTAAAAATAATAGAAAACGTGAACTTTTTCGGGTCGCGTCTGTTGACTTTGTCGGTTGACTTTCCGGGTTTGGGCTTGTTGACTTTTCCGGTTGACTTTTCTAGGTCGAGTCTGTTGACTTTGTCGGTTGTCTTTTCTAGGTCGAGTTTGTTGACTTTTTCGGTTGACTTTTCCGGGTCGAGCCTGTTGACTTTCCGGGTTCGGGTCCGTTGACTTTGTCGGTTGACTTTCCAAAGCGGGTAAAAGTTGATTTATTGGGCTTTATTTATTTTGGGCCTTTTTGGTGCGTTTTTTTGGTTTGGGCCTTAATTTTTCTAGACTCCGAAAAATACGCATAACAGATTGTACAAATGAACACATAGTCAAAGAAAGCCAATCTCTAAATTAGGAACGGTATTAATTAACCACTTAATTTAGATAAGTCTTGACAACGAACAACTTCTAGAAGAGGATATTCTTTATATCACTTTGAATTTGTTCAACTTGACAACAAATTACCAAACTTTGTTGGAACAATTTATAATATTTAGAAGAAAATAAATGTGTAATATATGTAAATGTTTAAAAAGTACATGCTATTATATAACTAAAGTCTAAATTAGTGAACTACTTTGTAATTAAAGAGATATATTTGTTAAGAGTGTAGAGGAGGAAGTTCATAATGTTCCTGCTTTCCTCCTCTTTTTTTTTTAAAAAAAAAAATCCGAATTATTTTACTTTTTTTTTTTAATTATGCTTATTTCGACCATCCCGCAATACTCTTAGTCCCTCCGCAATTTGTATCATGGGTTCGCACTTGCAATTGCCAATTACTTACAAAATCTTAATTTGAGGGGTAACAATTGTAATTATCATACTTCCTAGTTAATTTCCCTCTCAAACAAGGGAATATAATATAAATCATAATCTACAGCATTTCACCATGAATTCAACATATTAGAGATCATGCTTTTGAAATAACACTTTCTAACTACAAATCTCTTTTTGATAGATAATATCATTAGCTAAAGATAAGTATTACAAATATATAAAAAAAAATCTACTTTATCTAAGCTATGTAGAAAGATAATATTCTTATTAGATATATGATCATGAGATCAAAGTAAAGAATATTGGTAGAGAATAGAATAAGGAAAGGCTATACATTCACTTTGTGACCAACCAAACTTCTTATGGCAAGAAATAAGCCACTTAGCCATTTGATAAGAGCAAAAGTGATGCCCAACTTGCACTAGTTGAAAGCGTGTATGTATTCATAGATAGAGATATACACTAATCAATAATATATGGGATCAAATCACAATAGTGGTTAAAAGTTCACAAGAATATCCCATTTTATACACGTGCTTTTTCTTCCTATTTGAATGATATTTTTAAATATATTTTGTTAGTTATGAAAAAAGGAGAGGCGCAGCTCAAAAACTAATCAATAGTATATGGGATAAAATCACTAAATAGTTTGTAATATATGGGATAGTTTGTTAATACTTAAAACCTCACAAGAATATCCCATCTATACAACTTTTTTCTTCCTCTTTGAAATTTTAGGGAAAAATGAAAGAAAAAACTTAATTTGATATATAGTATTGTCTAAAATACTCATAGAAGTTGTTACATTTTCTTCACATTAAAAAAAAAAGAAAAAAAAAAGAGAGAGAGATAGACAAATATATCCTACCAATATCTAGAAAAGAATAACATTAGTCATAATCTTGATCTGAAATTGACGAACTAAAAAATTCTATAAACTAAAAGGTAAATTAGTCCCATTAGTCTTCAGATTGAGTACTTTTTTCACATATATAATTGAAACTCCTCTCAAAATAATGTCAAACCATTTACATTAACATGCCATAATTATGACCAAATTCCTCATTCGGTTCACAAAGAATGAAAACAGAGGCTGGTTACTTTTTTTCTTGTAAAAGGATAAGGCAGGAAATAATCGAGATCATGCATTTATTTTCAGCCATTATTTATAAATATTTTCAGTTTTTTTTGGATTATTTGCTCTCTTTTTGTTTGAATATTTTCTTTCCGTTTGTGTGAAATTTCTTTTCTTTTCTTATTTCTTTTGACATTTTTTTTTACTCTCTTTTGATGAGACATGAATGTTTTTGTAAACCTTAATTGAGAATGAAATGAAAAATTGGAACCTTTGTATTTCTTCACATTCGAGTTCTTGAGAGGATGCGATTTTGATGCCCCGAGTCTAGCATTTGTGCGCAGATCAATAGGCGACGGAAGGTTCTTCGATCGGATATTCGTGCACCGAATCAACGATTGAGTTCGACTATCCCGGTAACATTATATCTATCTAGTTTGATTATCCATCTGCTACATCACTTTCTTTCTTGTAAAAGGTTTTCGGATCTTTATAGGGTTACCGACAGATTCTTAAGTAAAACGAAGAGAATTTTTCTAGATTTTATACTCAAGTTGTAGGTTTTTTGAATTTTCATAGAATTGTTGTAGGTAAACCGGGATTTCCTAAACCTTAAGCAAAATCTTATACATATTATTAAGTAAAAAAAAAAAGTAGTAAGTGACACAAAAACAACTAAATCAAGTCAAATAATTTCTTTAAAAATTATGTATCTTGTGAAACGATATTGATATAGAACTTGTTCATATTCATAATTACGATACTAATTAAACAGGTTATGATCAATTATTAAGATTTAAGACCACATTAATGAAACAAGTCAAGACGTGCTTTTATTTGCTTTCTAGCAATACAATCATATTATATATATATATATATATATATATATATATATATATATATATATATATATATATATATATATATATATCATTTACCACACAAATTTTGGTCTACGATTATGATCATTACCAAACGCGGATTTTTCCTTAGCATGATTTATCATATTCAGGGTATCTAGTTACAAATTAAATTGGAATTTTATTTTATTCCACAAATGTGTCACATCATATAAACATAATATATCATATGGTATATACTATATACTATAGTGCACAAACAATCAACAATGACAAAACCATGGAAAAATCATCCCAAAATCTAGTAGTGTATTTGTGGTCACACAACAAAATTTGAGACAACTTTCCCAAAATTTGAATGTGAAAGATTAACTTTTTTTTTTTTTTTCTCTTTCTCAAAATTTATTCCATTTTCAAGATCTATGGAGATACTGTATAGTGTCAACATTTTTCCCCTTCTAATTCAATACCAATATTATGACATCATCTTAAGATTTTTGGAGTATTCCAGATTTGCTATTCTAAATTACTTAAACTTTCTCTTTCAAAAAATTTGAATTTTCTAAGTTTTTCTTGAATCTGCGCATTATTTTTTTCGTTTTTGTAAAATTCAATGCATACATGCAGCGTTGTGTGTGTTTTTTTTTTTTTTTTTTTTTTTTGTGTCTTTCTTTGACATAGAGAGGGGAGTTCACCCGTGAAAGACTCTTTGTTTTAATTCGCGGACATGAATTTCGAAACTATAGCCAATGCAATATAATTTCGATGGAAAAATTTGATCGTGACGAATTTTCATGACACTAGTAGCCAGATCTAACCCGGATTTCCTCACTTTGTTTTCATTTCACACCCTGTACATTTTATAATACGTATATATATATATATATATATGTCTGTGAGTATGTATTGTCTGACTCTGACATTGTTAGCTGTTTATCTGGTAATATTTGTCTTGTTTTTCTTGGTCATTTATGCTTTCTTCTTTGCTAATCTTTTAATTGTTCAATGTCAACATAATTCATCGCCATTTGCACATGTCTCCAATTTAGATCGGCTGTTTATATATATATATATATATATATTTTTTTTTTATGAATAATATGAAGAAGAAGAAGAAGAAAAAGATAGTAGGATATACACAAAGAAAATAATATTTAATGTGAGAATAGTCCCTTGGTTAAATTTAATTGGAAAGGTAAAATTACATTTTTTTCCTAACTTTAAATAGTTTTGGAAGTTTATATTATATTATAATATAATATATATATATATATATATATAAGTAACACTTTTAATCTATATATTATAAAAGGAGGAACTCACAAGTCACATCGCACCACAAAATTCAAGTATTGAGAATTCCAATTTTTTTCTTAGCTCACAAGTGATATAGCACCATGAGAATAAAGAATAAAGTATTCTAATTTTTTAAGAATTTGTATTTTTTTTAATAAAAAACATGCATTAAACCAATGCATTTGATGTCACTTAATTAAGATGTTCATTATTTTGTTCAAAATATTCATTATCTACTGCCCTTTCATTGCTTAGGTATTTAATAAGTTCTTTTAAATATTGTTTTTATACAATTTTCAATGAACAAAAATTTTATACAATATACTCAATCAATATCTATATATTATAAAAAAGAGAAAACACAAGTAACTTGACAAGGTGCAGTGAAATTATTGAGATTAAAAAAAAAATTAAGACTTGCATGGCATAATGTTTGATATTGAAATTTAGAATTATTTTAGAGTTGGTATTTTCTTAAAACATTTGTTATCATAATATTTGCTATTGTAGGTGAAAAGGAAGAGTCAGCCGTATGCATGTACACGCCTTATAGCTTTAAAGATTAGGGTTATAAACATTTTTTAGGATGTTTCATATGCATATTCATTTATCATCATTTATCATATTTTTCTTCATTAGTAATAAGCCGTTATTTTTACATATTTGTCTTTCAAATGTGACCATGTGAGAATTTCATTGGTCTGTACTTTATTACTACACCGTTACCATATTGCAATTGTGCTTATTCAACTTCATATGGTTACCATAAACAAAACCCCTCCCAAATAATTTTATTCTATATCTTTCTCAAAAATTGTCCCACTACTGCACTGTTTCGTTTTGTTTATTTTGTTTCTTTTATGTTTTGAGCTGAAGAAGGTCAATGGTTTTTGCAGGTAAAGTTCACACACTACAGTTCGCTAAAACATGCCAGGATGGTAATGTATCATAATTCTCACATGGTTCGATTATCATGTAGCCAGCTCTCATATTGTTGCAAATGTCGACATTCATAAAAAATTTTTTGATATAATCAACCGGTTCTAATTAGCTTAGTTTGATTTTGTTTTGTGATTTATTTTATTATTATCCATCATTTTCTTTATTTATCACAAGTAAGATATATCCCTCTCGGTGACTATCATGTATATTTTCTCTCTGAATCTCGTTTAAAACTTAAAAACTTTGAATATATTTGTAGAAATATATTAACTATATTGACTTGCTTTGATTTCATCGTGATGGCTTTTGCAGGTTTTTGTTTGAGTTGACATTTCTCTAAAGAATATACTAAATGATCGAGACAAGGTAAACCTTGTTTATTCATTTATCGTCTAACTCTCTTTATCTATCTTATTACGTTGAATTCCAAAAACCTAAGAAACCGTTGCTATCATGATTTTTTTGTATGTATTTATTATTAAAAAGTATAACCCATATAAATAGCAAAGATGCCATTTGATTAATGCATGAAAATAAAAAAATAATAAATAATTTGTGAGAAGTTGTGAGTAATTCTCATTTTGATTTTGTACGTATTTGAGAACTTGCCGGATTTAACACAGGTTTATAAAAATATTATCATTTCTCACTAATTTTTAAGGTAATTATGATTAAAAAAAATCAGAAAATAGTAAGAGTAAATATATGTGTTATCATTTCTCACTAATTCTCACTCAATGTGGTCTCTCTTCTCTGATTCATCGCTATGACAGTTCAAAATCAATAAGTTTTTTGTTCAAAATTTTTTTTACTTCCCATATTAATGAGAAGAAAAAAAATTATTTGGAGGGGGTTTGAAAAAAGAAAATTCATGAAATTTAAAATAGTTACGGGGTTATTACTCATACATTGTTACTGTCGTTGTTTATTCATATACCTTGCAAGAGCACATTCGAAGAACACAAAAGCCTCCAACGATCTTAGGCAAATGCAAAGATGATTTTCTTACGAAGTATTTCATAAATGACTTTATTTACATATCTTTGTCCAACACTATGTATATATATGTTGTATGTAGAATTTGCCGTATAAAACATCCTTATAATTATAAGGTTATTTTTCTTCATATATTGCCAAACAAAATAAAATTTATTTAGTGTTTCATCAAATTTACAGTTAAATATTAATGCAACCGCGCAACGCGCGGGTTATCCACTAGTTATAGATAATAGATAGATAATTTCCGCTATCAAGAGACTTAGGGCAGAATCGAAATATAGTGTCAAACAAGTGGGTGTAACTATTGAGTTCCATGACGGTGAGTTCAATGGCGTTAATTCCTGGTATTGTGAAAAAAATTATGCTAAACGTGCTCAATTCGATGAAAATTTTAAATAGATTTTGCTACTTTGAAATCCAACTCTTATTAGATAAACTATACTAGCAAATTAAGCTTTATAATTGAGCGTAATTTATTTGCTAATCATCTACGCTCTTCTAGTATTTTTTTTTTCTTCTATAAAATCAACTACGAATATTTTGGCTTCGGGTTTTTTCTTTTTTTAGTTTTTAATTATCTAGCGATTTTGACTTAATATATATATAAAAAAAATATAGTATTCTATTTATATAATAATTCAGATTCAAATATATTGAATCCGAATTTTTTTGATAAAATATATAGAAGTCTGGACTACTTGCACGTAAACAAAAAAGATAGACAGAAAATTACAGAGCATTACACAATATCAATATATATTATATATACATATATAATAGAGAAGTCTAAATAACATTAACTATATATATATATATATATATATATATATTATTGTATTAATGTCGATTGGTCAACAGTCAACGCAACTTAGAATATTAGAAAGAAAAAAAGTCCGCACAACACACCTCCAAGTTCACACGACAATCTCATTATAAATAAACTCTCATTTCCTCACTCCCATTTCAAAAACAGAAAACAGAAATGGCCAACGCAAGCGCCAAAACCCTCCTCCTCGTAACCCTAGTCCTCTGCTCAGCTCTCCTCTCCCATGGCATCAGGCCAGAGCCTGCTCGCTCGGTGACTTCTTCGCAAACCCAACAAGCTGTACGTTCGTGAATGATGATTTCTCGTGTTTTTTTTTTTTTTTGTTTTCTGGAAATGATTTGTGGGATCGATCGTTCTCAGGTTGTATCGGAGCAGAGCTGCGGAGAGGAGTGCTTGATTAGGAGGACTTTGGCTGCTCAGACCGACTATATCTATACCCAGAAACACAAACCTTGATTTGTATTATATATATATATATATATATCATTATATATATATAGTGTTATGGGTTTGTTTATTGAGTACTCTTGATTCTTTGTGAATTGGGATTGCTGTGTTCTTTTTTATTTGGAAATAATAAATTATAAGATTTTAGTAATGGTGAAGAAGTCAAAGAGTTATTACTTGTCCGCGTGAAGCTTTTATGTGACAGAGAACATTAAATCATTAATGTGATCATTAACTATACTACACAGCTGTATTTTGTTTTGTTTATATTCTTTTTTTTTTTTAGTTTCATCAGATAGATTGACTCGACTATATTTAATGCTCGGATTTTGGTTCTGTTCGACGAAGTCCCGGATAAATTTGGAACCAAAAGATCATGGTTGAAAAATCCGGACCGGAATTATAAAATTTTTAGTTTAGGGTTAAAAAAATCGTACTTAGAAATTTTAGTTTTGAATTTTTATTTTATCTTTTTCGTTATCGAAGTCTTATGTTTGCTTGAAATCGAGATAAAAAGATTATTAGATTTAAGACATTAAACAAAAAGAAATATCATTTTTGTAACCAATATCGGGATATATATTGAATGTTTTGGCTTTTAAGAAAATCCGCATATAACATTTTATAATAAATAATTAGCGAGTGCAAAAATGCGGAATACAACATATTTTTAGATGGCATGATGTAAGAAATCAGGAACAAATCGACACAAGAATTTTCATAAAAACCTAACTTTGAGATGACAAAAAAATTAAGTGAGAAGAATGATTCATTGTGAAAAGAAAAAAAAGAAATATTATGATAGTGTCATAGTGAAAAGAGTGAATTTAAATTACTCTTAACTTAATTAATTCCTAATTTCCTATATATGTGGTCCTCAAAAGAAGTAATGAGACAACAATTTAGTCGTTGTTGACACTAAAAAATATGTGGGTATACGATCACGATGCATGGAGATTGAAAAGTAAATTAAGGCATATTTGTATGATATAATTTATAAATAAGACATTAAATTATGGAAGTTTCCTCGTAACTCGTAACAGATACTTGATATATCTAGATACTTAATTAGTTGGTAATTTATATAATTAATTAATTCTTTTTCGACCTGACCATAATTAAAGCTATAATGTAAGGTTGTTTTCTTTGGAAAAGCCTTTAAAACATTATTATCGTCATACGCGTCTTCATATTATCATTGTTTTGTTGACTCAAAGACTCGTGTATCTTAAAGCTTACGTGAATGTAACACGACATCTTATACAAGACCAACTATTTATTGAGCATATATTTCAACGAGTATATATTATAGGACATAGAATATAAGAGTGGAATTAATAATTCATTGTTTCTGTCGTATTTGATTTTTTTTTATTATTATTATTGATGTTTGCATATCTGCTTCAGTTAATTACTATGTTATTTGTGTTTACCTGTTTTTATCTAACTTAATTCTGATACTTTAAGTGATAAATTAATTCGCTCTAGAATTATTTAACAAAATTAATATAATCGTATATAACTAACTAATTCTTAATTATGTCTAATTAAATCTCATACTTCGTGTCATGTTTATCTATTATATAATCATATTGGACGCAATTTGACCCAAGCTCATTTACATCGCATTGTAACCGTGTATTATCGAGTCCAATCCCAGATTCCCGCCACCCCTATATACTCTATAGTCTCAAGTATATATTAAAACTTGTTCAAAAAAATATATATATATATATTAAAACATGATCATTTAATATATTAGGGGTATAACATGTGTCATTTAATTTAACTTAAACAGATTTTTATTGATCTAGATTAACCAATTTACTGTTTTTCTAACAGTATATACTTTATCCGCTAAAAAAATATTGTAAATTCTCCATCTCAATTGACCTAACTTTGTATACTATTTTCAAAAATATCCGAAATATTCATATAAATAAACTATATAATTCCATAGTCCAAACTTTTGGACTGGACTCAATATATATTGGGCTTCAAAAGCCCAACCCAATTGAGGCCCAAATCTAGTTTCTCTCTCTCTCTCTCTCTCTCTCTCACAGAAATTGGAAGACACTGGGCTCAAAGATGATCGGTCGAAGCAGATTTCTCTCCTTTCCGACTGTAATCCTCGCAACCTTGTAAGTTTTCCTTCAATTCAATTCGATTTCTCATCTAAGAATAGTTCATATGCATTTTTCGTGATTCAATCTTTGTTCTTCAGTTTCGTGCGCGAATTTAGCTAATTCATCGTTCGAATTCTCTTAATTGATTTCGTTCTAGCTTTAAATCACCAGAAAAATATATATATATGAAGGGGAAATTGGGTAAAGCTTGTTGAAAGTTGGAACATTTGGTTTCTTTTGAGCCATATTTGGCTGTGGTTAGCTGTTTTAGTCAATCATTTCAGATATTTTGTCTGTACGTGCAAGTCGAAAAACCCGAATTGGATGCGGGTATTTGCTGAAGTTAGGATCGGTATCGTAATCGAACTGTAAAAAGGGCGGCCATATTTGGGGACTAGTTGTGCTTTCCGGGCGAACCGGAAGGCTGTTGGCTGCCGGTGAGTGTTTAAGATCAAGGAGAATCCAAATTGCAGTGTTCGAAATTGTTAAGCTCGTTAATGGTATGGGGTTTTCATCAACAAGCCGGTTCTGATTTCTAAGATGATTAAGCTTTGATGATTCTGTCTCAAATTTGCATAATTATGATAGGCCCCATCGCGCATGCAAGCGCAAAGGGAAGGGCAATTAGGGTCTTTTGGCGGATTCACCTATTCTACTATTTCCTTGTTTATGGTTTTTGATGCATCTCTTTTATTGTCTTGTCTTGTCTTGTTGAGGAAGTTAGATTGTGGCTACTGGCTACTATATAAGCGCCTAGGGGTCTAGCGTTCTAAGGGCCGTCATAGCTCTCGAAGGATTGACGGAGTGGGTGTTTGTTCTGGTTTCAAACACTATTATTCACGTCATCACGTTGGTGATGTGTTCGTCACGTTTTGTGTATATATTATTGTTTGGAACCTATTAGATTATTGGAGCAAGCTTGGTGTGTTACAATGTGTGACAATCACTGGGATTGAGCTATGTTTTTTTTTGTTAATAAAGTGTTGTTTTATGCCGAGTTCCTCAAAGCAGTTAAACGTATTTTGCGTTATCTGCAAGGCACACTCGATTAGTTTTACACCTTCGATGTTTGCCCAATCTGTCTATGGCAGGATCTAGTGATGTCTGGGCGTGGTGTTTAACTGGACGCCTAATCTTGTTGATTCAGTATAGAAGCCGCGGAAAGAAAATCTAAGCGAGACAAGAAGGAATTAAGGAGCTATTCCCTTAGTGACATGAGCACCTTTCCGTAGCGGAATTCCTTATTTAAATTTTTAAACTCCGGGTGAATCCGGAAATGGAAATTCTGGTTCCATTTTTAAGAAGAAAAACGTTAATTATAAACTGCTAAATAATCGGAATCAATTAGCCGTTATTAAGAAAAAAATTGGAATTTATATATTTTTAGGAACTTTGAACCAAAAACTCTTATGGTGCGACAACTTAAGTAGCGTGTTTTTGTCTGCTAATTTTGTTCTAGATACATGCACTAAACATATCGAGTTCGATCTTAATTCTGTTTGTCAGAAAGTAAGACCCGACGAGATTGCAGAAGTATTCACGGTTTAATTACTAAAGTATCATTGTAATTCATTTGATCTTAACATTGCTTCCTCAGCATTTCCATCAGCTCGTTAACTTGCTTCCGAAGCACGAATTTTTGCAGGGTCGGAGTGGTTTCAGGGAAAGCGATTTTCGGGCCGCCGCTAGAAGAGTATTGGAGAAAGAAACACGAAGAAGAAGCGGCTGCAAAAATTACCGACCTATCCTCAAGCTCGGCAGATACGTAGATCGAATTATATGATCTCCAGTTACTTATGCAAACTACCAATATCAAACTCTTTGTGATTGATAATTTTTTTTAGCACAACCACATCAATAAATGAGTGATTAATGATTAAATAGAGAAGTTGGATTGGTGCGTTCTATTGACTATGAATTTTGACTTGAAATGTTATGCATGTCTTTATTTTCAGTTTAAATGTGTGTTCTTAAATCGGAAAAAACAAATAAAAATGACTTAACTCGAAAACAAAACCGCAATGTAAAGAGAAATCGGCACTAGATTTTATGCTAAAGGCCAATTTAAGAAGAAAATAAGCAAAGTTAAAGAGAAATCAATAGAAAAATTTACATAAAAAATTAATTTTGGAAAGGAGGAGAAAGATCTAATATGACTGATAAAAGAGTTGTACGAGTTAATTAATCTTTAAAATGCTAATTAATAAAAGTTTTGTTGGCTTTATTTTTTCGCTTTAATTATAGAATTATCGGACTACGTGAAATCATAATTCCAATATTAAAATTAAAAATAACACTACAAGTCCAATTTTAATAAAAAATTTAAACTGTGGCTAATGTACCCAGTGTTTGACCGGTTGCGAATTATGTACCCAATGTTTATTTTCGACGGCTAATGTACCAAAACTTGATTCCGTTAGATTTTTTCGTGTTGTCCGTCACTTGACCGTCAAAGAGTGATTCATCCTCTATTTATACAGTTTTCGTATTTTTGGCATAACTCACTCTTTTTTTGTCCAAATTTCATGAATAAACTACCGTTGGAAAGCTAAGAGATAGATCTACAACTTTGGTGTTTTAAGTTTTGTAAAAAAATAAGTTCAAAAAAAGATACGAAATTTCAATCACAACGTAAAACTGGACATTAGTGTAATGCAAAATATTTGTTTCGAGCAAATTTTAATATACTTAATGACTTTTTATGATGAAATGTAAAACTAAAAAGTTGTAGATAAATATTTTATCTTTCCAGTGGTAGTTTATTTTTGAATTTTGGATAAAAAATGAGTGAGTTAGCCTAAAAATACAAAAGATTTTTGCACATCACATCTTTCATATTTTTGGCATAATTCACTCATTTTTTTGTCCAAAGTTTATAAATAAACTACCTTTGGAAAGATAAATAATTTATCTACAACTTTTTAGTTTTAAGTTTTAAGTTTCATCAGAACATACTTTGAAGTCTTATTTTGCTTACACATGCCATTATAAGCAATGTGAAGACATTAACTCGGCTAATTAACGTCTCTAAAAGTATCTCCGATAACAAAATAAGACTTCAAAGTATGTTCTGACAAAAAAAAGACTTAAAAATATAAGTAATGGTCATAACTTGAGAATATATGCGCTAAGAGTTTCACATATATAAATATATATACATATTATATAATATTTCTTTGAGATGTCATGCTATATATTTAGATAGTCAGATGTAACAAAAACAAGATGATTAGGTTTTTGTTTAAAGTTTGACTGTCAACCTTAAATTAACAATGTAATTGTTTTATTCATGATTAGGTTTAGTCGGCAAATTAGTTTCTCTAAGCAAATTAATATACAATTGATAATTGATACCATAATCGACTTTTGTGTAATGCTTTGTTTAAAATTTCTCATAATAATAAGGTTTTCATCAGCAAAAGTAGCTTATAAAGGCACATTAAGAAATCAATTGATGTTTTGACTAACTTTTGTGTTATTCTATGTATTTGGAATTCAAGTAATTATTACTAATCAAGTAAAGAAAAAAAATATAAATTAAAAAAATTAAAAATTATTTTTAAAAAAAAAAATAGTTTGGGTATTTTTGTCGCTAACGGCCAAATGGGGGATGTTAACGGAAAAGTTAACGTTTTCATGCCAAAGTCACGGTCAATACACGTTGGGTATTTTTGCCGCCAGTTTTAAAGGTTGGGTACACGGGTGTCACGTTGACCAAAGGTAGGGTATTTTTGCCGTAATTTTCCCTTAAGTATATTAAAATTTTGCTCGAATTTTTTTTTTTGCATTACACTAATGTCCAATTTTCTGTTGTGGTTGAAATTTCGTATCTTTTTTTACTTTTTTTGCGAAACTTAAAACACCAAAGTTGTAGATCTATCTCTTAGCTTTCCAACGGTAGTTTATTCATGAAATTTGGACAAAAATGAGTGAGTTATGACAAAAATACGAAAGTTGTACATATAGAGGAGGAATTAATCGTTAACGGTCAAGTTACAGAAAACACAAAAAATCAAACGAAATCAAGTTTGGGTACATTAGCCGTCGAAAATAAACATTGAATACATAATTCGCAGCCGGTTAAACATTAGATACATTAGATTGGCCGCAGCTTACCCGTATTTTTAATATAATTTTTGGTACCGCCACAATGATCGAACACAATTTAATTGAAAACTAGTGAACGGCACCGCGCTTCGCGCGGTGGCGTGGTATTATTTATAAATTTGAACAGAAAATTCAAACAAATTAATTAGTGTGATTGTAATATTGTAATAGGAAAGAAAAACTTAAGAACTTATTAAGCACAAAGTTACGAAGCTATGACATAGTTTTACTTATATATTCAATAGAAATGTTAAACAGATTAATTGATTTAATTGTTATATGAGAAATTAAATCAATAAAAATGGAAGGGTCGCTCAAAATTTCATAGTTGTTAAATATTGAAATGCTCTTATTTAATAACAACAACAAAAATAATAATCATGCATGCATCTTACCAATACATATAAATAGTATTATATTATTTTCAATTAGCATCACGAAACTTCACTGCGTTGCTGGCGAGGAAGTCAATCGAGTTGTTCTCGAGAAAGTCATCGGGTCTGATGTTTTCCGATGTTCACCGATAAAGCTTTTGCGTGTCTTGCTTGCCTTATGTTCGTTGAGGTAGACTTATATGCATGACGGTGATAGCATGTCATAGAAAAAATAACAAAATATTAAAGAACAATAGTGTAAGAAATTACAAACTACTCACTTATTCCGTGGTTCGGCATGTAGAAAACCCTCGATATACACATTTATAAAAAAAAAATAGTATAAAATTTAATCATAAACTATTCTGCATTGAAAAAAAATAGATAAAAAGAAAAACAAAATTGAAACGAACATGTTTGATCATAACCTATTTGAACATCGGGCCTAGCCTACTCTAAATATATTTGTACACAAACAAAAAACTGAAAAAATAATCGATAATCAAATAAATTTGAGCATGTGATAAACTGAATTAACATTTTTTCTTCAACAAAAAGACATGTACGAAGAATTGCATAGTGATTCCAAAGTCATAGATTTAGCCAACTTTTTCTTCAAAGAAACCTGAGAAAATTAAATAAAAAATATTATGATAGCTTAATAAACTGATGTATTTGCTTTAAGAATAAATCGGTAAGATAAAAAATGTAAAAAAAATACGTACGTAGGTTTGGAAATTCAGCCTTTTCATGTTGTTTATGCCGTTGAATAATTAGCTCCAAATCAACGTTCTTATTTATAGAACATTTCATAGTTATATTTTAGAGAATGCCAAGAGTTTAAGGATAAATGACCTATTATTATATATTTATATTTAATGTTACCGTTATAAGAGGAATGAAAGGTCTAAGACTCTAAATGAATGAAGCAATTATTGTAATTTGTATTTAATAGTTTTAAAGTTTCATGTTGAATTCAATTGAAACAACTATTGGTTTTTTTTTTTTTTTGTATTACGACTAATGGAATCCAAAGGGTTTAAAACAAATGTTGTATTATCCAAAAGAAGAAAATAGAAAAGAAAATAAAAGATCTGCATGTGTGTATTTATGTATATTCAAATAAATTATACATATAGTTGCATTTTAGATTACATATAGTTGGATATATATATAATGTTAAGAAAGGTCGGCATGATATTCATATGATTTTTTTTTAATAAATTATTTTGTTGTTCAAATGAAAAAAAAATAAATCTCCACCCAATGGCTTGAACTATTATATATATATATATATATATATATATATATATATATATATATATAAATTGGACAATTATATATATATATAATTTCAATGACATAATCAACGGTTGGTTTGGATGATTAATTGGTCTTGTAAATGCACACGTATTAACACCTATTAGGTCATAAAAACATATAAAATTAAATTACTTCCCTTACTTTAAATGTGTAATTTGATTTAAATAAAAAAAATAGAAAATCTCATAAATAAGAAATGAGATTAGCTTTGATTTCAAGCTGCCAAGTCGACATTCTTGAAAAATTGTCGCTTTATAATATAATATAATATAATATAATATAATATAATATAATATAGATATATTTAAAATTTAAATTTAAAGTTAAATTTAAAATAAAATATATGTTATAAATAAAAATGTTACAGACAATATGATGGAAAATCATAAATAGTATGTATTACACGTCTAACAAATAAAATACATATACAAATGCATCATAAATTTTTGGTAGTAGTGTTCATCATATGTTAACGTGTATTTTATATTAATGTATATCTCACGTATTAGGATATTAGTTTCTTTAGATAAGTTTAAGTTGTTAGCTTTTTAGTCAGTCAAACTTGTTTCTGTTGCTATTCCTTCTCCCTGTTACTATTTTCTCTCCCATTATTATGGCATCAGTTGTATACGTGGTGTATATATACCACTGCTCATTATTAATAAAGCAATCAATTCAGAATCTTATCCATACGATATTTATTATGGTATCAGAGCCACAATAAAGCTCAAAATTCCCTTTCATTCCTTTTCACCAGATCGAAACCTAAAGCCAATTCAACATGGCTTCTGAAAATACCCAGTCTGAAAATACCAATACCTCCACCACCATTCATGTGTCTGATCCATACACTATGCACCATTCAGACAACCCTTCCTCCGTGCTCGTCACTCCTCTTCTCACCGGAGACAACTATGGCTCGTGGAGCCGGGCTATCACCATGGCGCTTCGAGCGAAGAGCAAACTGGGATTCGTGGATGGCTCTCTCCCACGCCCCACCGACGAAGGTGCACTGGTAAATTGGCAGCGCTGCAATGATTTGGTTGGAAGTTGGCTTCTCAATTCTGTCTCGCCGGAAATCCGGCCTAGCATTTTATACGCTGATAGCGTCGCTTAAATCTGGTCTGATCTCAAAGAGCGATTTTCACAATCCAACGCTCCAAAAATCTATCAACTCAAACAATCTATCTCTGCTCTCAAACAAGAGGGCATGTCTGTCTCTTCATATTTTACATAGCTCAAATCTTTATGGGATAAGCTAAGTTCAATCATTACACAATCTCCTTGCATCTGTGGAAATGGAAAAATCTTTTTTGAACAACAAAATCAAGACAGGTCTATGGAGTTTTTGCAGGGTCTCCATGACAGCTTCTCGGCGATACGTAGCCAAATTCTTCTCATGGAACCGTTTCCGTCAGTCCAACGTATCTATAATCTAGTCCGTCAAGAGGAGAAGCAACAAGAGTTACATGTCCGACCTAATCCAAGCGTTGAATCAGCCGCTTTCCATTCCGCCTCTAACCAGATGAATCGCTACAATGGAAAGCGTCCACGACCTTTTTGTGATCATTGCAATAAGCTCGGGCATACTAAAGAAAAGTGTTACCAGATTCACGGATTTCCAGAAAAACAAGGGAAACGCTTCGATACTTCTCAATCTACCACTCCCATGGTCGCAGCGAGTTCGCTCACAACGGAGCAATACCAGAAGTTGTTGGCTCTACTCAACAAAAATGAAGGCAACAACGATAATGCTTCAGCAAATCTAGCAGGTAAAATATTTTCATGTTCATCCCCAATTTGGATTATTGATTCGGGAGCATCAAATCACATATGTTGTTCACTTAATATGTTTTCTTCATATTCATCCATTACGAAATATATAAATGTTCAGTTACCCGATGGGTCACATGTCTCTGTTTCTCATATTGGAGTTGTCAAAATATCAAAATCATTGATTCTCAAGAATGTTTTTTACATTCCTTCATTCAAGTTTAACCTCATATCAGTTTCACAATTAACCAGATTCAATAATTGTGATGTAAAATTTTCTATGGATCATTGCTTATTTCAGGACCGCATGCTGACGACGACGATTGGTCGGGGTGAAGTACGGCTCGGTCTTTATTATTTGAATAATGATGCTTTTCATGTTTTCAATTCAGCATTTTCCCTTCAATCATGTAATAATTTTGACTTATGGCATTCACGTCTAGGTCATCCTTCTCAAGGACGTTTAGATGTTATTTCCAAGCAATTTTCAGATATATCAATGAATAAAAAATTTGTTTGTGATGTTTGCCCTCGAGCAAAACAATCACGTTTGCCTTTTCCTTCAAGCAATTCTCGCACATCTCGTTGTTTTGAATTACTACATCTTGATGTTTGGGGTCCTTTTTGTTGGACATATGTGTCCTTAAACAAGATAGTTTATCCATTTGTAAAAGATTATGACAAGTCGTTGAATAAAGATGATGCTTATTATAATAATCTTATTATAGTTTCTGGTAGAGTAAAATAGAATGTTTGATTCCTTAGTTCATAAAGGATGCAATTATGTTATTATTATCACAACAGAGTCAATGTGAGGAAGAATTAATAATCATAATAAATGAACTTAAAATGTCCGTGACCTGATCAACTGGGTGGGAGCCCATTAATCGTATAAGGTCATTAATGTGACTAAGTGATAATCCTATTCTGGATTTTGTGTGTGTCACACTCACTAGAAGTGCATTAAGTATGAAGTGTCTTCATACTGGACTGGACCTGACTTAAACTCCGGAAGTTATCATATAAGACCGTCACTGATAACTTGGAGTTGAGTCACTAGTAGATGATCAAATGGATATTCGATCTAAGTCCTGAGTGATCTTGAGTCCAAGCTGCTGGCTTGATTGTTCTTTGATTTAACCGTTAAAGAACACGAAATATTACCGCTGTTCCCAACACTATTATTTTGGGAACATGATAGTCAGCAGTAAGGGTAGCTTGGTCATAGACATGGGCATCACACAGCTCTCTTCAGAGTGATGATGATTCCCTTGATTGTCGGTGGTGAGAAGTGAGAGGTATCCGTGCGCAACTTATGAATCGAAACCATAAGTGGGTCACTCATAATATTACTGACTGAGTCAAGGATGAAAATGCAATGAGGGGCATAACGGTAGAAACCGCCTGCTCGTGTGTGGATCATCAAGTGAAAGATCAATAACCCGAATTTGATTGTATCAATGGACACCCTGCTGATATAAAGGGAATAATATATACCGTATCACTAAAGAGTGCAGCCTCGGGTCTATAGTGGAATCACTTCGAGGTTTGACGAACAACTAGCAGTTCGTTGGAGCTTAAGTGATACGGGTCCATGGTCCCCAGGATAGCTCCGTAACGGATGATACGTACGTGATTAAAATACATTCTGGATAATGTTTAATCATTTGGCTTGACTTATAAAACTGAAAGGTCTGTGGCAGACGTCAGATAGTTTTATCGTTAGCGTGGCAAAAGTACCATATTTTGGTACACGAAATTAACTGATAAAAGAAAGTTAGAATTTAGATTTTCTATCAGCACCATGTTGTTGGAAATTAAATTCTAAGCAACTTTGCTTTTTGAACCAAGTCATTTCGACTTACGGTTAGTGATTTATGGATTTTCTAAGTTTATGATCGGTTCGATAAACTTTGAAATTAAATCACATGTCACGAATTTAAATGATGGTGTGGCACCATGACATTTTAATGTGTGATATTGAGATCAGGAAATATTAATATAATTTAATTATTTGAATTTAATTATTAATATGTTATTAATAATTAATTAATAATTAATAGATTTATATTAATAAATAAAAATATATATTTATATATATTTATATGTGTAAATTCGAATTAGGGTTTCATAGTATGAAACCCTAGGCAATTCGAATAACATGATTTGGTCTTTCCATATTTGCGGCATAAGTACCAAATGCTTTGGTATTTTAGCAAATCCCTAAAATCAATATTATCCATTGGATCGGTTATGATTTAATATCAACCGTTGGATTAGGATATTGATAAATTCGAATTTGATAACTTGGTGACCAAGTTTAAATTTTCGAATTTGGTTAATTAATTATATCCGTTAGATCGGTCTAAGATTTAATCTTTACCGTCGGATTGGAAATTAATTAATTATATATATTTATATATTTTTCGAATTAAAGATTAAGGATAAAATCGAAATTGTTTTTAATAAATATTTTTATATTTGATTTTATCCTAATCTAATTTGATCCATTAGATCGGTTTAAAGATTTATCTCAACCGTTGGATCTAGATAATGATAATTCGAATTTTAATATAAATATATATGATAATTCGAATTTAATAAAGATAAGAAGATAAGATTGGATTTTTGATTTATCCAAATCTTTCTTATTTAATTAAATCCCTAATTAATTATATCCATTGGATTTAGATGAGATTAAATCTGGACCATTGGATTAAGATAATTAATTATATTTAATATATAGAATTCGAATTTTAGGGAGGGAATTTCTCCAATTCGGTTACGGTTTGAACCTATAAATAAGAGGCTCATTCTACACATTTTTCACACCTTTCCCCAGAGAAAAATTCGAACTCTCCCTCTTCTTCAGGGTCTGCGAATTTTCTCTTTGATCTCTCTTTTCTGGTTCGGTTTAGGAGACTATTTCTCCGGAAACTTAAAAAGAACCATCAGTTAAAATTTTGCGACGGAGTCCTGCCGGCGAAGCCCACGCTTCGGTACGAGGATTCCAGGAGAATATCCCGGAAGATCACGGGAGTTTCCCTCAACACTGGCGGAGCCCTGCCCGATTCAGAACGCGCAGCCGGAAGTCGTCAATTGAGGTACGGCCTTATGCATTGGGTTAATAAATGCAACCATTTACTGCTTTCTATTTATTTCCTATTATGACTAGATTATTAATAATGATTTATGAATATTAAATTACATAATATTTATCAGATCTTGGGATATGGATATTATCCGATATTCGGACCGTTGTACGGATAACAAGTTTTCCGCTTTAAAATAATTTTTTAAATGTTACCCGGACGGTCCGGAGGTACAATTCGTGATAATTTTTCAAGGAATCCGAGACGTGATTCCCAACAATTGGTATCAGAGCCAGGTTCAAGGATAAATAATTACGTAATTTAATTAATGGGTTTAAGAACGAATTATTTGATGAATAAAATTAATTATTTAAAATTGAAATTTTGAATTTCTAGATATTTTAAATATTAATTTAAAATAAGAAAATTACCCGACCCGAAAAATCGGACCGGGTAGTTGGACCGGGCTGCCCTTGGCAGCCCAGCCCGAGAATGATGCGAACAGGGGCTGCCGCTGCAGCCCCAGTTTGTTCGCCAGGGGCAAAGCCCACGGGCCAGGCCCACGGGCAGGGCCCTCGCCAAGGCCATTCGGCCAGGGCAAGGGCACCCGTGTGGGCCTGGCGGGCTGGCCGCAGGCCACGCTGCCTGGCAGCGGAATGGGCCTGCAGGCCCAGCCCAAAGTGCCAGGGCAATGCCCTGGCCTACCCGTGGGCTGTCCCTGCCCATTCCACGGGCACGTGGGCCCGGGCTTAAGCCCGGAGGGCCCACGTGCAATTTTTTATATGGGTCGGATTTTTATTCCGACCCGGATCCCGTGGATTAATTATTAATTATTATTAATGAAATTAATATTTATGAATTAAAATTAATTATGATTAATTAATATAAATGTAAATATGGATGTTATTTCTGGATAAATGACATTGTCTTATTTTAATTAATTCATAAATTTAAATATGGATGTTATTTAATAATTAAATAACATTGTCTTATTTAATAAATTAAAATATGGATGATAATATTCGAAGAATAATATCATTGTCTTATTTTAATATTTTCATAAATAATTATTAAAGGGCATTAAAATGTTTAATGATAATTCTTAGAGAATAAGTATCATTAATTATGAATATTCATCATAGATATAATTTGATATAACCTATTTTCATAACCCTCAAACATAGTGTCTATGTTTAGATCATTATTAATATGTCTATATAGGATAGATATAAATAATAAAGAGTAAATGTAAAAGTGTTAATTATTAGTCGGAAAAATTTCAAACGTACAATCTTGCCTAAGGAAGAGGGAATCAAAAGTGGGGCCGGTTCACCATCCACTTCTGGGTGACCGGTTAGGACCCCTCCCATCGACCTGGAGAGCGTACGTTTTGATCTATCACTACCGACGAAATAATAAACACATTTTTTTGGGCTTATTTTAAAAATTACGTGACGTAATAAATGAAGCCAGAATATAAACTTTTAATGTGTCATTAATAGACAGTTTATATAATAAGTTTTTATAACTTAGAAATTAAAAACGTTATTTCCTAAAAACAATGGCAAGTATAGAATAAAACAAAGGTCTCCATTATTACTGTCACAAGGTCTGCTAACCACACCGCCTCGAGTCACCCTAGTGTGTCCATTCCCTAAGGAAGGTGTGCTTGTGGGAGGTTTGACACCGTGATAGTTCCAAAAGAATATGGGGACGGAGGAATCTTGGAAATGGACCGCGAGTCACCCTAGAGTGACCATTCCCTAAGGACGACATTTCCAAGAGGATCCCGAGAACCGAAAATAATGGGTTAAGCTTGCACGGAAGTTGGTGCTTCCCGACCGTCTATGGTGATAGTTAATAATCATAGAGGACTTTTGTAGTTCTTGTTATGAATATTAATTAAGTTTATGACTAAAACTTAGTTTAACCAAACTACACGGTTGATACCGCGAGTCACCCTGGAGTGACCATGCCACTAAGGACGGCAACGACGTGTACAGTCGGTTAAATTATCACGAAATAGTTAAAGGGTTTATTTAACGTTTTTCCCAGAACATGTTTGCATCATGTAACTATTTCAAATAAAATATTTTTTCTAAACATTCTACCTATAATAAAGTTTAATAAGTTTCTTTTTCAATGCCAGTTAAAATGTCCTTCGACAAACAAGAAATGAAAAAGTCTGCTCTGACGCTGAGGTCTCAAAATCAAAGCAATCTGGTCAAAGTCACAAAATCCCTAAGCAAGCTGGCCATGAGTGGATCTTCGGAAAAACTTGGAATGGCAGATCAGAATGCTATAAACTCTCTAAACAAGAGGAAGAGAATTGATGGAAACCAGGAAGAATTCTTCCAGACTGGGAGTACAAGTAATGTTGATCGTTCAACATTAGAATCATGTTTCGTGGACAACTCATCCTTCAACTGGATCTTGGATTCAGGAGCAAACGATCATGCATGCAATTCTCTTCAGTCTCTTGACAAATTGGAAGAGATAAATGAAAGACCAACTTTAAAAGTAGGAAACGGGGAATTCCTACAAGCAAAAGCAGTAGGAAATTTGCGACTGACATTTGGAAATAAGTATTTATTTGTTGATAATGTGTACTATTATCCAAATGTCTGCAGAAATATACTTTCTGCTTATCTGTTGTACAAACAAGGATATACTCTAAACTTTCGTGGATCCCATTGGGTCATCACAAAGGATGGAGTATATATTTGTACTGCTAAAGCAGAAAATGGATTATACATCCTAAGACCAGATTATGGTAGCTGCATGAATACTGAGATGTTTAAATTGGCAATGCCAAAGTCAGTCAAGAAACCCAAGATTGACAATGATGTTCAAACGTACCTGTGGCATTTAAGATTGGGTCATATTAATCTAGACAGGATAAACAGGCTGGTAGAGGATGGACCCCTTAAAGAACTAACAATCGGTTCTTTGCCTGTTTGCGAATTTTGTATAGAGGCTAAAATGACTAAAAGACCTTTTTCGGTAAAAGGTCAAAGAGCCACTAAACCATTAGAACTCGTCCATTCTGATGTATGTGGTCCCATGAACATACAAGGAAGAGGAGGAATTGAATACTTTGTCACTTTCATTGACGATTATTCAAGATATGGTTACGTTTATCTCATGGCTAAGAAATCTGAAACCTTAGGTAAGTTCAGAGAATTTCTGGCAGAGGCTGAGAATCAACTAGGACTATTATTGAAGTCTCTTCGATCTGATCGAGGAGGAGAATACCTAGATCACGAGTTTTGCGACCTCTTGATCGAGAAAGGTATAACATCTCAACTAACTGCTCCTGGCACACCAGAACAAAATGGTGTTGCAGAAAGGAGAAATAGGACCCTACTGGAAATGGTAAGGTCAATGTTAAGTTATTCATCACTACCCAATTCCTTCTGGGGATATGCTTTGTTGATGGCAACGAACATTCTAAATGTTGTGCCGTCAAAATTTGTTTCTAAAACGCCCGTCGAATTATGGAATGGCAGAATACCAAATCTGCGACATTACAGAATTTGGGGATGTCCTGCACATGTGCGGACTGGAAACAAGAATAAATTGGAATCACGAACGGAAGTTTGTCTGTTTGTAGGATATTCCAAAGAGACTAAGGGAGGTTTGTTTTATAGTCCAGAAAGTAAGAAAGTATTTGTCTATACAAATGCTACTTTTCTAGAGCAAGATTATATGACAAACTTCAAACCTCTAAGTAAAGTTGTACTCGAGGAGCTGTCAGGTGACAAAGTCACAATATCTCCAACAGTGCATGTTGTCGAAGATATAGCAGAAACCACGGTCCCAAATCAGAACCAAGGGGTACTCAGACGTAGTGGGAGGTTCAAAAGACCAGTTGAACGCTACGAGCACACCCAGTTGGAATTTCACCTAGCTGTCACTGACACTAGCGTTGAAGATCCCATAGGCTACAAGCAAGCTATGGTTGATCCTGATAAGGGAGAATGGCAGGAAGCCATGAACCAAGAAATAGAATCAATGGATTCTAATGAAGTCCGGGAACTTGTAGACTTACCGGATGGCTTCAAAACCATTGGCTGTAAGTGGGTATACAAGCGAAAGAGAGGAGTGGACGGGAAGGTTGAAACCTTCAAGGCTAGACTAGTGGCAAAGGGTTTTACCCAGAGGGAAGGTATTGATTTCGATGAGACCTTCGCTCTAGTCGCTAAGTACAAGTCCATCCGGATTCTCATGGCCATAGCCTGTAGTCTCAATTACGAGATTTGGCAGATGGACGTCAAAACCGCCTTCCTGAACGGGTACATTGACGAAAACATCTATATGGACCAACCAGAAGGGTTCGTGCAACAGGGTCAAGAAGGGAAGGTTTGCAGATTACTTAAATCCATTTATGGATTGAAGCAAGCCTCTAGATCCTGGAATCTAAGGTTCGATGAAACCATCAAAACCTATGGATTCATTCAAAACGTCACTGAGGCCTGCATCTATAAACTCAATGACGAAACCGTGGAAGTTTTTCTTGTTCTGTACGTCGACGATATTCTTCTCATTGGAAACAGTGTGAAGAAATTATCGGACGTAAAGGCGTGGCTATCTACGCAATTCCAAATAAAGGACATGGGAGAAGCCAGTTATGTTCTTGGGATCCGTATTTTCAGGGATCGCAACAACAGGCTTCTGGCCTTATCTCAAGCAGCTTACATTGATAAGGTGCTTGAACGTTTTGCAATGGCAAACTCCAAGGGAGGTAATTTACCGACCAGACATGGAGTGTTCCTCAGCAGGAAACAATGCCCAACTTCTCCGGAAGAGCAAGATGTGATGAGGCGAATACCCTATGCTTCAGCAGTGGGAATTCTGATGTACGCTATGCAGTGTACTAGGCCAGACATCTGTTACGCTGTGGGAATTGTTAGCAGATATCAATCCAACCCTGGTATGGCTCACTGGACAGCAGTGAAGAACATTCTCAAGTATCTTCGGAGAACGAGAGACTATATGTTAGTGTTTTCAGGATCAGAACTGAATCCACTAGGATACACTGATTCAGGCTTTATGTCTGATAGAGACGCGAGAAAATCGACGTCAGGAGCGGTGTACACCCTTGCTGGTGGAGCGATATTCTGGAGAAGCGTAAAGCAATCCTGTATCGCAGATTCCACAATGGAAGCTGAATACGTGGCAGCTTGTGAGGCAGCCAAAGAATCAGTTTGGCTCAAGAATTTCTACATAGAACTGGGAGTTGTTCCAGATGTAGATGGCCCCCAAACACTATACTGTGACAATAGTGGTGCGGTGACAAATTCTAAAGAGCCCAGAGACCACAACAAGGCAAAACATATAGAACGTAAATACCATCTCATAAGATAAATAGTGCGTCGTGGCGACGTGAGGGTTGTGAAAATAGCTTCGGAAGACAATCTGGCTGATCCATTCACCAAGACGTTGCCAGAGAAAATATTCAGGAGGCATCTGGAAAGTATGGGTCTGAAAGACATGGGTCATCTTCTTTAAGTACAAGTGGGAGATTGTTGGACATATGTGTCCTTAAACAAGATAGTTTATCCATTTGTAAAAGATTATGACAAGTCGTTGAATAAAGATGATGCTTATTATGATAATCTTATTATAGTTTCTGGTAGAGTAAAATAGAATGTTTGATTCCTTAGTTCATAAAGGATGCAATTATGTTATTATTATCACAACAGAGTCAATGTGAGGAAGAATTAATAATCATAATAAATGAACTTAAAATGTCCGTGACCTGATCAACTGGGTGGGAGCCCATTAATCGTATAAGGTCATTAATGTGACTAAGTGATAATCCTATTCTGGATTTTGTGTGTGTCACACTCACTAGAAGTGCATTAAGTATGAAGTGTCTTCATACTGGACTGGACCTGACTTAAACTCCGGAAGTTATCATATAAGACCGTCACTGATAACTTGGAGTTGAGTCACTAGTAGATGATCAAATGGATATTCGATCTAAGTCCTGAGTGATCTTGAGTCCAAGCTGCTGGCTTGATTGTTCTTTGATTTAACCGTTAAAGAACACGAAATATTACCGCTGTTCCCAACACTATTATTTTGGGAACATGATAGTCAGCAGTAAGGGTAGCTTGGTCATAGACATGGGCATCACACAGCTCTCTTCAGAGTGATGATGATTCCCTTGATTGTCGGTGGTGAGAAGTGAGAGGTATCCGTGCGCAACTTATGAATCGAAACCATAAGTGGGTCACTCATAATATTACTGACTGAGTCAAGGATGAAAATGCAATGAGGGGCATAACGGTAGAAACCGCCTGCTCGTGTGTGGATCATCAAGTGAAAGATCAATAACCCGAATTTGATTGTATCAATGGACACCCTGCTGATATAAAGGGAATAATATATACCGTATCACTAAAGAGTGCAGCCTCGGGTCTATAGTGGAATCACTTCGAGGTTTGACGAACAACTAGCAGTTCGTTGGAGCTTAAGTGATACGGGTCCATGGTCCCCAGGATAGCTCGGTAACGGATGATACGTACGTGATTAAAATACATTCTGGATAATGTTTAATCATTTGGCTTGACTTATAAAACTGAAAGGTCTGTGGCAGACGTCAGATAGTTTTATCGTTAGCGTGGCAAAAGTACCATATTTTGGTACACGAAATTAACTGATAAAAGAAAGTTAGAATTTAGATTTTCTATCAGCACCATGTTGTTGGAAATTAAATTCTAAGCAACTTTGCTTTTTGAACCAAGTCATTTCGACTTACGGTTAGTGATTTATGGATTTTCTAAGTTTATGATCGGTTCGATAAACTTTGAAATTAAATCACATGTCACGAATTTAAATGATGGTGTGGCACCATGACATTTTAATGTGTGATATTGAGATCAGGAAATATTAATATAATTTAATTATTTGAATTTAATTATTAATATGTTATTAATAATTAATTAATAATTAATAGATTTATATTAATAAATAAAAATATATATTTATATATATTTATATGTGTAAATTCGAATTAGGGTTTCATAGTATGAAACCCTAGGCAATTCGAATAACATGATTTGGTCTTTCCATATTTGCGGCATAAGTACCAAATGCTTTGGTATTTTAGCAAATCCCTAAAATCAATATTATCCATTGGATCGGTTATGATTTAATATCAACCGTTGGATTAGGATATTGATAAATTCGAATTTGATAACTTGGTGACCAAGTTTAAATTTTCGAATTTGGTTAATTAATTATATCCGTTAGATCGGTCTAAGATTTAATCTTTACCGTCGGATTGGAAATTAATTAATTATATATATTTATATATTTTTCGAATTAAAGATTAAGGATAAAATCGAAATTGTTTTTAATAAATCTTTTTATATTTGATTTTATCCTAATCTAATTTGATCCATTAGATCGGTTTAAAGATTTATCTCAACCGTTGGATCTAGATAATGATAATTCGAATTTTAATATAAATATATATGATAATTCGAATTTAATAAAGATAAGAAGATAAGATTGGATTTTTGATTTATCCAAATCTTTCTTATTTAATTAAATCCCTAATTAATTATATCCATTGGATTTAGATGAGATTAAATCTGGACCATTGGATTAAGATAATTAATTATATTTAATATATAGAATTCGAATTTTAGGGAGGGAATTTCTCCAATTCGGTTACGGTTTGAGCCTATAAATAGGAGGCTCATTCTACACATTTTTCACACCTTTCCCCAGAGAAAAATTCGAACTCTCCCTCTTCTTCAGGGTCTGCGAATTTTCTCTCTGATCTCTCTTTTCTGGTTCGGTTTAGGAGACTATTTCTCCGGAAACTTAAAAAGAACCATCAGTTAAAATTTTGCGACGGAGTCCTGCCGGCGAAGCCCACGCTTCGGTACGAGGATTCCAGGAGAATATCCCGGAAGATCACGGGAGTTTCCCTCAGCACTGGCGGAGCCCTGCCCGATTCAGAACGCGCAGCCGGAAGTCGTCAATTGAGGTACGGCCTTATGCATTGGGTTAATAAATGCAACCATTTACTGCTTTCTATTTATTTCCTATTATGACTAGATTATTAATAATGATTTATGAATATTAAATTACATAATATTTATCAGATCTTGGGATATGGATATTATCCGATATTCGGACCGTTGTACGGATAACAAGTTTTCCGCTTTAAAATAATTTTTTAAATGTTACCCGGACGGTCCGGAGGTACAATTCGTGATAATTTTTCAAGGAATCCGAGACGTGATTCCCAACACTTTTTCCGTTCCATCTAAGAATGGGTCGCGTTATTTCTTAACGATCGTTGATGATTTCTCACGTTGTACTTGGGTTCACTTAATGACACACAAATCCGAAACTTTTAAAAATTTTGTATTTTTTTCAAACCAAGTCAATCGTCAATTCAATACATCATTATCAAACATTCAATATGGTAGCGATGGAATATTCCTTCCCCAATTACAAAAAGTGCGATCTGATAATGGTCTCGAGTTTACTTCAAAAGAGTTTCAAACTTGGTTTTTGCAACACGGCATCATTCATCAACGTAGTTGTATTTTCACTCCGCAACAAAATGGTGTTGTTGAACGAAAACATCGTCACTTACTAAATGTTGCACGGTCTTTGCGTTTTCAGGCTGGTTTACCTCTCTCATTTTGGGGAGAATGTTTATTGACTGCAACACATTTAATCAATAAGCTTCCTTCCTCAAAACTTCAATTTAAATCACCTCATCATATTTTATATGGAAAAAGTCCCTCTTTGTCTTATTTGCGTGTTTTTGGTTGTTTATGTTTCGCTAAAAACATGTATATCAAACATAAATTTGATGACCGTGCAAAATCCGGCATCTTTATTGGTTATCCTTATGGTCAAAAAGGCTATCGAATTTATGATCCTCAAACTCATAAAATTTATGTTTCTCGTGATGTTATCTTCCACGAAACGATATTCCCATTTCAAGATATTCCTCAAACTGATCATCAAATTCCTATTACAATTACCCCTTTACATGACGAGGCCTTACCAAGTGATACTCATTCATCTTGTCCAAATATTGATACTTCACATATTGACTCAGAATCAAGATCGAATATCAATAATGAAATTATTCCGACTTCGGCTTCTACCAACTCGGATTTACTTCGTGAACCCTCTCAACGGTCTCGTCGTCCTCCTCCTCGCCTCAAAGACTATATATGCTCTCAGGTATCTTCTTCTACTAACTTTCCATTAGCATCTTGTTTTTCACTTTCTCATTTAAGTCCTTCACACAAGATTTTTCTTAATAATATTATCGAAAATCACGAACCTCGCTCTTTTTCCGAGGCAATGAAATCTTCTCATTGGCGTGATGCCATGACTAAAGAAATTCTTGCCCTCGAATCCAATCATACATGGACTCTTTGTCCCCTCCCGTTCGGAAAGAAACCCATTGGGTGTAAATGGGTATACAAGATAAAATATCACTCTGATGGCACAATTGAGCGCTATAAGGCTCGTTTAGTCGCTAAGGGATACACCCAAGTCGAAGGTATAGATTATCACGATACTTTTGCTCCAGTTGCTAAATTAGTAACGGTCCGACTTCTACTTTCGATTGCCTCTGTTAAAAATTGGCCGCTACACCAACTTGACGTTAACAATGCCTTCCTCCAAGGTGACTTACATGAGGAAGTGTACATGAAACTTCCCCCTGGTTTTTCCAAAAATAACACACAAAATGTGTGTAAGCTCAAAAAATCAATATATGGTCTTAAGCAAGCCTCTCGTCAATGGTTTGCCAAATTCTCTTCCACTCTTCTTAAGCGTGGCTTCAATCACTCTCTTTCGGATTACAGTCTCTTCACTTGTAATTCCAAAGATGTCTCCCTTTTCGTTCTCGTCTATGTTGATGATATTATCATCACGGGAAATAACTCTAACGCTATTTCTGACCTAAAAATATTCCTCGCTCAGTCCTTCTCTATTAAGGATCTTGGGCCATTACGATATTTTTTAGGCATTGAGGTCTCTCGTTCCAAGAAAGGTATTTTTCTCTGCCAACGCAAATATACCCTAGACATTCTTAATGACTCGGGGATGCTTGGTTCTAGACCATCCCATTTTCCAATGGAACAACACCTTCGTTTAATGCCATCTGACGGGACTCCTCTTCCCGATGCATCAATTTATCGTCGCTTAATTGGTCGGCTATTATATTTAACTGTGACTAGACCTGACATTCAATATGCTGTCAACACTCTTAGTCAATTCCTACAAACTCCATATTCTACTCATCTCAATGCCGCCTATCGCGTTCTTCGTTATCTTAAAGGATCTATTGGAAAAGGACTCTTTCTTTCTTCCACAAGCTCTCTTAATTTAATTGGATATTCTGACTCGGACTGGGCTGGTTGTCCGGTAAGTCGTCGCTCTACGACTGGATACTTCACCATGCTAGGTGATAGTCCTATATCTTGGAAATCCAAGAAACAACCCACGGTTTCTCGTTCTTCCACTGAGGCTGAATATCGATCATTAGCTGCTATCACTGCAGAATTACAATGGCTCAAGTTTCTTCTTCATGATTTAGGGATTGATCTTACATCCCCAATTCCAGTATATTGTGATAATAAATCAGCAATTCATATCGCTGAAAATCTAGTCTTTCATGAACGCACAAAGCATATAGAAATTGATTGTCACTTTGTTCGTGAAAAAATTGTATCGGGTCTTATTTCACCCTTCTACGTTCGCACTACTGATCAACTCGCTGACATCTACACCAAACCGCTTGGCGCAGACACATTTCGCCGATGTTTACGCAAGATGGGCGTTGTCGACATTTCTCCTCCGGCTCCATCTTGAGGGGGGGTGTTAACGTGTATTTTATATTAATGTATATCTCACGTATTAGGATATTAGTTTCTTTAGATAAGCTTAAGTTGTTAGCTTTTTAGTCAGTCAAACTTGTTTCTGTTGCTATTCCTTCTCCCTGTTACTATTTTCTCTCCCATTATTATGGCATCAGTTGTATACGTGGTGTATACTATTCCTTCTCCCTGTTACTATTTTCTCTCCCATTATTATGGCATCAGTTGTATACGTGGTGTATATATACCACTGCTCATTATTAATAAAGCAATCAATTCAGAATCTTATCCCTACGATATTTATTATCATAAATGATGAGTTTTTTTTAATAAATGGTATGAATTTTTTTAATTCAAAATTCTAAAAAATAGCATTTGAAGATGTCATTATAAACAATTTGTTGAGAAAACTTGTCTTTATATAAATGCTTTTATATATATATAGATTAAGGTGCGAATTTAACGACATAATCAAAGGAAAATGAAGCAAGCAAGTTAAGGCTGTGTTTGTTTGCACTTAATGAATCTCTTAATCTTAATGGGTCAGATTTAGAATCATTAAGTGCATTTGTTTTTTTTCTTACTAAACATCTTAATGAGTCTGATTATCCACTTATTCGGTCAGATCTACACTCAAGTCTTATCAGACCGAGTCAACGGTAGATCTACACTCAAGTCTTATAACGATTCAGATGTCTTAATCTTAATGTAAACAAACACACCCTAAGAAGTCGTTGCCGTTGGAACTTGGAATTATGAAGAACGATGTATAAAACGACACATCATCCTTGTGGATTGGATCAGAAAGATGAGGATAACAGGATTGCTTTTGGTTAACACATTATCCTCATTGAGTTTTGACCAAATATTGTCGTTTTTCTCTTTCGTGTGTTTCACATCACAACAGAATTGCAACGAAAAACTATCTCTATTATTATTGCACGAAACAACCTGATCTCATTCATACGTTCACTATCCTCATCCCATTCCATATTAAAATATTATTTATTTATTTAATCGTTTGCGAGCCTCGTGTCTTATAAAATCTCAAAAACGACGAAGACGAGAATTATTAATTGTGTATTTGAATTTTATTTGAGTTTTGAAACTCAATTTATCGGAATCGTTATAAAATTTTGATTGTAAGAAGTAGAATGCGAGTGTGACGTACTTTTCTATTTAGAACAAACTATTTGTATTGTCATTTATTTTTGCGCTTTTAATTTCATTTTCGATTTGTGAATTTAAATCCAAATCATAAAATTGTTAAAGTGTCATATGTCATACAAAAGATTACGAAGCTTCTATGTCATTGAGTCGGTTGATATTGTGTTAAAAATTTGAGCTATGATCTTATAAATTTATGCAGTGAAAATTGGGTTCTATTATTTCGAAAATACAAATTCAAATACTCAATTAAATGCGACAGTTTGACTCTTACCAAAAGTTGACTCTTCGAGTCATTTTTTTTTAATACATTTTAATATTAGAGATTGAATAATATTTATAAAGCTAGTTCAAAATCAACGGAAAATAAATCAGACGAGTAATATATATTTTTAAATATTAGAGTTCGAATCAATATTTATATTTATAGCTAGTTCAGATACTCAATTAACCAAACTAGCATAAGATAAAATCACAATACATATTAGTGACTAAATAGTAAATACACAACCGGCCGATCCTCGGACCAAATCCGACGAGTCAAGCCGGCATCAACAGCCATGCCCCGCCGCTCGCATGCAAGCACAACGACACGCAAACGGCAACCATGACCGATGATTTCACAGCAACGAACCGCACCAAGCCGAGCCCTCTCTCGGTGACCGCCCCGGCGAACCTCCTCGCCCCGTCACAGAGCCTCTCTACCAGAAATCCGAGCACCGACCTCACTGTCTCGAACGTCACCCTCCCGGTGATATCCATCACAAACCGCCGGTTCCCCGGTACGGCCAGCGCCGACGTCACCTTGCCCGCCCACCGGCCCCCATCGCTCTTTCCACCGGAATCGTCCGTCTCGTCGAAGCTCCGGCGAGTGATTACTTGGTGTGACGTCGTCACCAATGTCTTGACGGCACCGTTACAGATTCCGGCGAATATTTCCTTCACCTCGGACGCGTGTTTTGGGTCGGTTAACGCCGAGAATAGCTCCTCGTAGGCGTTGACTTCCCTCGTCTTCTCAAGGTAGACGTTGACCGCCGTGGCGACGGAGACCTGGACCAAACCGCCAAGAAAGTCTCGGCACTTCTCGCCAAAGATAACGTCGGTCAACGGAGCCAACCCGTCGTCATATGGGGCGTTTTCGATCAAACCCGTCACCAGATTCCGAGCGAAACTTCCGACTACGGCAGAAACGAACCCCGAGCCCTCCGGCGAGAAAACCCGCTCCAGAATTCTCTCCGGCAACCGCGAGACGGCGTCGTTTTGAGCTTCGAGAACACCCTTCGTCACGCCCCGCGTGAGCTTGCTCACCGAGCTCGAGAGCTCGTCGGACATGGCGAGTTTCGCTACCTGCTTCAAGCTTCTCGGGATTTGATCGGAGTCCGATTCCAGAAACCTCCTCAGATCTCTGGAGACGATTCCGACCGAGTCGGCCGAGTCAGACACGGCCTCGGCGACCGAAAGAAAAGCCCCCAGAAGCTTCGAGAGCCTCCTCCTCTTTTCCGCCATTGGAGGGGCGTTGTAAAGCTTGAAAACGCCATAGCCGGTGAACCCTAAAGCGGTGAAGAGAAGAACCCACTTCTTCTTCTTCCTCACTGATCGCAAGTCCATCATCGATGAAGCTGAGAAGGGTCTGAAAGAAGTGACGCGAAGACTGTCGCTCTTTATAGCTTCTTCAGTTGATATTTATTACTCGCAACGACCTCTACGAGCCCTACCAGTCTCTTGAAGAGGAATCAATGGCAGTTTACCAAAGATTATGGAAAAATGAATCGGCCATTGTTGGATGATTGAGGTCTCGGAGTTAAGAGGCCATGTGGTTGGGTGCACAGTGAAAGAGACGATACTAACTTCCTGCACAAATAGAGATCCGAAAATGACTTAGAATATATATTTTTTTTTTTATGTCAAGAAAAAGACGGAATCGGGATTTCAGTTTCGGAAAAGATAGAAATAGGAAATCCTAACTCGGTTTTTCTGTTTTTCCGGAATCGAATTTCGAGTTGGAAACTCACATTATTTTTAGAAAGTATAGCAAATTAACACGAGCCTTTGAAATGAAATTGCGATTCTCAATAAAAAAAAAAAAAAACAAAAAACCCGGACCGGTAACTTGTGAGTTGTGATAGGGCTCCTCATAAAATGAATGTATTTTTTTAGTTGAGATGTAAAATAGACAGTCGAATATTCCGAATCTATTATTTATTTTATTACGAGAAAAATTGAATGATTCTTGTTTAGGATAAAAATAGAATCTTATATTTTAGTTTTAGGAACCCAGTTCCATAATCAAGCGTAAAGAAGATTGCATTGTATCGAACGATTTTTCTAAAAATCTTTTTATTTTTTATTTTTAATGCGTTGCTTTTTCTAAAGATCTAAACAGTCCACGGAGTAAAAAAAAAAATCGACGAAAATGAAAAAGAAAATTATTTAAAGATTGTGTTGCATTAGGCTCAAGCTAAATTTCATAAAACATAGCTACAAAATGGTGATATATAATGACCTCGTTCTAAAATAAAACGGCGTGAAAGAGTGATATTTCATAATTAAAGTATAATTTTTGCTACTTATAAATTATTATGCTACTTTAGGTCAATTAATCTTGGTCACACTTTTCTAAAATTTCTTTATTATCAATGTTAATTTCTACAAATACTTTTGATTTTCCCAATCCTAATAACAAAATCGTGCATGGAAAATAACTAATTATACCTCTGAAAAAGATCATTATTAATGGGGAAAGAGATAGAAGAGATGTGTTTGTTGAGGTTGAGTAAATGCTTGTGACATAGGAATCGTACGGCCCTATTTAATACGTCATAAATAATTTGGTTGTACACATATAGTGTGTAATAAATGAAGTTGATATATATTTGGTATATTTTCTGACTCTCCTTAAAAGCATAGCTTTCAAATGCGACAAATATCGTTTGCCATTGTTTGCCATGTTTCTGAATTTCAATACTACAAATCATTTGGACTGGTGAGATAAGCAAGGTTAATTTCTACATAAAATTAGTTAGTCATTAATTTTTATTTATATTATCAATAAAAATTTAGTGATTAAATATTTGGATTTGTAGTTCTTCAAACATTAAAAAAAAAAAACGCCCCAAAAATATATTGTTATGTTATGTACTTAATAAAGATGGCAAATAATAAACATGTTTTTTTTTTGTCTATTTAAATAATATATATCTTAAAAATTAGTCAATTAGTAGGTCTATTTTTGTATTTTTTTTTTCAACTTGTACTTGGAGTTGGACTTGGAACTAACTTGCAACGTTTGTTGATAATCCTCATCATAGACTCATACCTCATCTATCTACCATATTTAATGCGCTAAATTGGTATATCTTACTATATTGGTGCATTGAAATTAATTTATAAAAGGAGTCTTAGCTTTCTAAAAATATAATAGATTCATTTTACTCTGTCATACAAATTAATATAAGCATTATGGCAAAAGAAATGTGTATAAAATCTAAGAAAAGATCAAGGATAATATAAACATTCATGGAAATAGATTTGTATAACGCCCAAGACGAAATTAAAGAATATTTACTGAGTTGTTTACTCTAATGGCCCCTCTAAAGAAAAATACATAAATAGTCCCCGTTCAAGCACAATCTTATAAATTAGTTTCCTTTTTTTTTATTATAGATTTTTGTACTCAAATTAACTAATTAAATGGGTTCATAATTACCCAAGACCCGACAGTACACTACTTGTAAGTACCGCTCGAACCGGCAGTGTGATTTAGTCCAAAATAATAGTTCGACGAATAGACATTTGACTACTATATCGGTGGGGAATCGGGAAAAGATCGTGTCAACTCATCGAGTGACTAATTTTATTTTAATTGAAGAATGATATTCCGTTATAACGATTAACGACTATGTGGTGAAAGCTTAACACGTCCACGAAGGCGGAGAAGAAGCTAAATCTCAATAAGACACATAATTTGAAGAAGTTTTATACTTTTGCCTTCCGAACATAATTCTTGCAGTTCCGCTTCTGATTTTCTTTCGATTATGGTACGAAAATGAATTCAAAAATAAAAAAAAAAGATACATGAGAATACATCTAATCATATATATATTTTTATAAATAAAATACTGAGTGTGCATTTTAATTTTTTACTATCTACTAATGCTCTCTTCAGACACGTTTAATTCATTTAAATGTGATTAAAACTATTAATAAAATAACGATCATCGTGATGTTGTAAATGGGGAATATTTCTCCATAAATTTATAATTTATAAAATATACTTCACAAATTAATGAAAACAATGTTTATAAAATTTAATTATTTTTTTAATCGAGCCGCCACATTATTTCTCTCTCGTGATCGAATCACTTCATTTTCACGGCACGAAACTCACGAAACCGTGTCACGTGGCAGCTCATTCGTACGTGTCATCACCAAATACTAGCACATTTTTGCTTCTTATTATTGACTTTATAGACCCAAAATAACATGAAACAATGATAAAACTTTACTAGCTATCAATTATTTTATTAATAAAACAAAAATATTTTGGATAAACATATATTAGACAATTAAACTATTTAACTAGGTAGTATAAAAAAAAAAACGAGAATAATCTTTATCGTGATTTTAGTGCAAAATTTGTTTATAAACTTCTCCTATTAGTGTATCTAATGTTTAAAACTTTTAAATTATGTATCTAATTATTTTTTTTTTCGCTTAATGTACTTAAGCTATACTCGGTTAATAATTCGATTCGCTCCATCAAAATGACTAATGACAGTCATTGTTGGTAGCCTAATAGGACACCACGTGTCACATTAATAATATTTCTTAACTAAAACATTATATTTAAATATTTTTTTTACTATGACATTTAGCGTCCTAATAGGCTGCCACGTGTCCAGCACCGACTATCGTTATTCAATTAACGTGGAAGCAAAACCGCATAGCGGAATGCACTTTGGGTACATTAGTCAGCAGAAAAAAAAAAAAAAAAAAACTTGAGAACATAATTCATAAAATTTTAAGCTTTAAGTACTTAAGTAAGAGTTTACGCTAATCTTAAATCATAAATAATTACACACGCGCACGCATATATATATATATATATATATATATATAAATTCTTCATCTTAAAAACTGCAATATTTTATATGTGGCAAAGTATCATGAAGTATCTCTTTGTATGCGGTATATTTTACCATTTATTTTATCGTGGTAAAAATTCTAAACACTAAAAAAGATAATTGGTGTAAGTTTTAAATTTTACTTTTATCGTAATAAAAATTTTAAAAAATTAAAAATTGTCTTGTCAATAAGTTTCAAAAAATTTCGTAAAATTATATTTTAAATTTTAAGACTTTTTTCATGGTAAAATGAAATTTAAAAATATGCTGCGTATTATTAGACATCTTGTGGTTCTTTTGCCGCGAACATAACTATTGAAAATTAATGTAAGTCGCTTTAACTAAATATGGACGGAGCGTCGGGTCGGGTTATTTATAATTATATTCGATTTTTTCAATTTAGAAATAATAAAAAATATATTTATTTATTTAGGATTGGCCTTCTGTTTCGATGTTTCGGGTTATTTATACGTGTTACATTCCTTTGCCATTTCATCATCATGATTTTCTCAACGTAGAATTCCTTCTCTCTCTGTTCAAGAACACCAAAGCTTCTTCCTCCTCCATTGACTAGCTCATCAACAATCACCAATCTCCTTCGCAGGTAATTCGGATCTTATTCTTGACTTTTATCTCCTTCGATTCATTGGGTTTTTTTTCTTCATCGATAATCGCGATTCTTGATTGCACTTCGGTGATTCATCGCCATAAATATGAATGTGTGACACCCGAATCTTCAAACATAATATTATAATAAATTATCTGCGCAAATTGCCTTATTCAATCAAGAATATTCATAATATAATATATGTATAGACGCCGCTATATATATATATATATATATTTCCCTCATGATAAGCTATTTGAAACGCGTTTCTTATTGAATAATTAATATATGATTTTGTGACAGCGATGCTTGGCCAAATCCACAGAAAGGCCATTGTTGATGAATTCTCTCTTCTCGAGTGTTTTTGAGGTTTGAAGCTAAGCTAATAATGGAGATAATCTACCCTCCTTTTAACGCTAATGAATTGGAGTCTCTCATCGAGAGGCTTCATCCTCCTGGGTATGTATATGCATATGTGTATATATGTATTGATGATCGTGTATTAACACTGAAGAATATATGAAATTGTTGTTGCAGGATTTCTGTAGACAATGATACGTGTGAGGATTGCACGCTCATAAAGGTTAGTTATTTTATGAAATTATTAAGCAATTACCGGGTTTTTTTTTTTTTATGTATATATATACCCGTGATCACTTATATTATCGGAGAATATTAGGCCAAGACGGTTGTTTAGTCTTGTATGTTTAGTTTTTTGTTTTTCGTAATTAAGAGGATCCAAACGTGTTGTTTGGATCTTATGATCAAATCATTATCGAGTTATTTTCTTTAAAATAAGAGTAATCGATCGGTGATATGTTCTTCGCACTTTGTAATGCATGCTGTAGCACTTTGCTTTGTTAGGTTTAATTGTTTGTGATAATAATGTCTTCTATTATTTAAAAATATAGATGAAAAGTAATTGAAACAGTCATTTACTCTAAAGTAAATTCATAAATTAGTTATCAAATAAGATTGATGTATTTGTTAATATCACTTTCGCTTAACACAACATTTCAATTAATTTTCAACGTTTATGAAGCAAAAAGATAGTTTTTGAGAGAGAGAGAGAGGATTCCACCGAGTGAAGAACCAACTAGAGAAGAGCTTTTAGGGCATCATAATCAGAACCAGTTTATGTCTTTTTCAGTTACCATGTGCGTGTGATTTCCTCTCCTTTTTCATCTCCATGCACGCACACGCACACGCACAGTGCCTTCTCTCACAAGTTTCCTGCCCCAACAACCCAAACCCTATATGACGTGGCACCCTAACGACATGACACTTCAAACTAGCTCAACGAAGCGAGTTCATTAATTGAAAGCATGCATCAGAAGAAACCTTGTCTCTATTATTAGGGTTTCATTTATTTCTGAATTGTTAATGCGTGATCAACACACACACACACAGGTTGACAGTGCAAACAAGCATGGGATTCTGCTGGACATGGTCCAAGTTTTGACCGATCTTGACCTCGTCATCTCGAAGTCTTACATCTCCTCCGATGGCGGTTGGTTCATGGACGGTCAGTGTCTTTTTATAACCGTCGAGACTCGTATTGTTATGTCCTTAGATTTATTTTTCGGGTTTAGAGTTAACTGTAACGGTGTCTAAAAATCTATATAAGACACTCACTGTTGGTTAAGACGAGTCGTATTATTATGTCGTTAATCGAAAGTTCCAGTAAACGGCTAATTCTAGCGGTGAGCGCTTTATATACGCTTACATACCTAAGAACGGTATACCTAAAATAACCAACCGTATATACCTTAAAAATACTCCTCATCATTTCATGTTTAATTTAGGTTTATTTATTTTAGTTTCATTGTTTGATTATATTATTTCGAATTTGGATTATAAAGTTATACTATTTCAATTATTTAATTCCGTTTTACTCGATTCAGTATGTTATACAACCTTGTAATCCTTGCTCTATTTAATAAAGCCTAAATTAAATATTTTTCATAAGTTTATTTTATAATCTCTCTCGAAAGGTAGAGATCCAGCTCCGTGAAGATTAGACAAAACTCTCTATTTTCCGAGATCGATTTTTGACACGTAACACGCTATAATAATAATAATACAGTATTCTAAATGTGGTCCATTTTTTATTTTCTGAATTTTTGTGTGTGATTATTTCAGTGTTCCACGTGACGAACCAGGTGGGGAACAAGCTCACCGATGAGAGCCTGATTCTGTATATCAAACAAGTAAGATCTGATCTCTATCTGCATCTGAATTGATTCCATGGTGATCACAAGCTTTCTCTGATTAGGTTTGTTTTGGCAGGCTCTCTGTGCAACGAGGCGAGAGGTGTTGAGCAACGCGCTGTCCGAGGACATCAAAGTCTACCTCGGCCGCGAGGTGCGTCCCGGGCAGGCCGACACCGCACTGGAGCTGACCGGCACCGACTGCCCTGGGCTGATGTCGGAGATCTCGGCCGTTCTTGTCGAGCTCGGCTGCAACATCACTGCAGCGGAGGCGTGGACGCACGGCGCCAGGGTGGCGTGCATCGTCCACATCGAGGACGGGCCGGGCGGTGGGCCCATTTTGGACCAGGCGCGGCTGGCACACGTTCGGGACCAGCTGGGGAACGTGGTGGAGGCCCGCCATGGCGCTGGGGAGAAGAGGAGCGTGCGGCTAGCTGCCCCGGGGCCGGGGCGGACGCCCACCGAGAGGCGGCTGCACCAGCTGATGTACGAGGATGGGGACTACGAGAGGTGTCGGAGGTGTAACGGTGGCGGGGTGGCGCCTCATAAGAGGGGGTGCGACCGGACGCACGTGACGGTGGAGCGGTGCCGGGAGAAGGGGTACTGGGTGGTGACGGTGCAGAGCCGGGACAGGCCGAAGCTTTTGTTTGACACGGTGTGCGCGCTCACGGATTTGGAGTACGAGGTCTTCCATGCTGTCGTTGCATCCAAGGGCAACATGGCCGAGCAGGTAATAACAGAAATCCCGGTTTGTTTTGACGTTTTACCAAACGGACGTGAATTGTTTGTGTCCGTTTTAACTTTTACGCAATCAAAACAGGTAGTTCGTAACCGTTTCAAAACTCGGACACAGCTTGTTAGTTTTTGTTTTAGCGTCGATAAAAAACAAAACGGATAGGTTGTGTCCGTTTCAAAAACTCACAGCCTGCCCGGTTTCGTTTTGACGTTTACAAAATGGGGTGTAGTGTGTTCATTTTCTAAAACGGTAGATCCGGCCGAGTGGCTAATGATGTACGAAACGGGCCTCGCCAATTGGCCAGCACGATGCGGGATTTCGTTGTTTTTGACTCTAGACCTTTTCTTTTGTTTTCGCAGGAGTATTTCATACGACCAAAATACGGTTGTAACCTGGACACGGAGCGAGAGCGGAGCAAGCTCGTGTTGTGCCTGATCGCCGCCATCGAGAGAAGGATCTCGCACGTACGTTACTACGCCAAACCCTAAATCCCAAAACATAAACCGATCAATCACACTTATCCCATGTGGGTTTGTGCAGGGAATGAGGCTGGACCTGCTGTGTGGGAACCAGATGGGCCTGCTCTCGGACATCACAAGGGTTCTGCGCGAGTTCGGGCTGTCGATGTCGAGGCTCGAGATCGCGACACGCGGCAAGCAGGCGTTCGGGACGATCTACGTTACGGACACCTCGGGCGTTGACGTGGACCCAAACGTAGTGCAGCAGGCAATCAAGGAGATTGGAGGCTCGGCTGTCTCCGTCCACAAGTCGCCCGACTGGCTCGCGAGTAGCTCGCCGCCAACCATGGTGCCTGGGCCGCCAGCGGGGCAGTCTTTCGGGGGCCTACTTTGGTCGCAGTTGGAGCGGATGTCGGGCAGCTTCAGCCGATAAGATCTTGAATATGGTGATGATTTGGGAGCCTGTAGATAAGATACTGAGCTCGTGCACAAAATTATGCTTCTTTTTTTCTTATGCTTTTTAGTATTTTTCATAATGTATAGAATAGAAATACGAAGATCTATAAGATGTGCATATTCGGATAACTATTCAGTTATCTGATTCCATCCAGGTATGGCCGGGCCGGTTTCCGGTTTTACATCAAAGAGGCCTGATATTTGGACCAGAACCGGCCTGGATCCAGAGTATAACATGCTCTGATATAGTAGCATGTACACATGAATGATCATTTGTAGGGGTTGTATTGTACTACCGTAAGTTCGGTGTCGTGTTCTAGATTCTTAGTGCCGATTACTACAATTCGGTTTTTTAGAATAAGGGTTTGTATTTCATCCGGTTATGGTGTACTTACTGTCTGCAAAGGCGGTGGTACCCCTATACTATACTAAAGTTGAAGAAAGAGAAAGTTCGGGAGTTCTGAAGAGAGAAAATTCTTCGTCGCGAACAGATTTGAGTGAGGAATCACAGATCTAAAAACGGAGATTCGCGCACGAGGAGATGGAGGCTTCGTCGGCGAAAGGACACGCACACACGCTAGAGAAATTTACCGGAAAAGGTCGCCAGAGAAGAAAGAGTTGGCGGCTGCTAGGGTTAGGGTGGCTCTAATATCATGAAGAGAAAGCTCGGGAATTCTTTACCTAATTAGCTAATAAAGCAATAATACGAAATAAATTAAAACTAACTAACTCCTAATAAAATACATTTCTACAAAAGTCGGTACAAAATATGGATATAACATGAAACCATGACAAAGCCCTAAACTTCAGATTCAAAAATACAAGTAATACACAAATCTAAATCATGACAAAATGTATTAAATATATTAAACCATAAATAACAACGAGATTATATTATTATAAACTATTCTTATAGGAAATAAATATATATTAGATTATGTACAATAACAGAGTTACCAAAGCCATTTTTTCAACTTTTGACGACGGAAACCATTCAGTTACACAAGCTATTCACAACAGAGATGCAAGAATTATAAAAACAAATACACAGTCGCAGAAATGATAAAGTTTCTTACGGGGGCCGGTCATCATACGACATCGATGTCGTCGACGTCGAGCCAGTCACTGGCCTCCTTGGTTTCGGCATTGGACGTGCGAACCTGTCCAGCCTCGACACCCGAGTCTTTTATCGGTTTCTTGTAGCTCACGGGGACGGCTCCACCGTCATCGTCATCGTCGTCCTCGAGATCGCTGAACGACACGTCCTCCTCGCTCCCAATCGGGATCGAAGTTCCGCTGACTCCAGCCATATCTGAGCTGTCCTCCTTCAACCAGTCGTCGCCCTCGTCCTCGAATTTCTCGTCGAATGTTTTTGACGACGAAGCAGATGGGTTCGCTGGTCCTTCCTCGATCACGGCCTTGTCGACCACTTTCATGTCGTTGCACTGTACCGGGTGCTTCTCGGTTTCAAGAACAACTTGCTTTGCTGAAGGTTCAGATTCCGCTTTAATGGTTTCGACTACTGAAAGAGATTGTTCTTCTGGCGAATCGGCGGTTCCTTTGGAACCCGTTTCGCGAGATTCCATCACCGTGTTTACCTTCGCTCGGCTCTGCAGCTCGTGAGTCAGCATTGCTCGAGCTTCTACTATCTGCCCAAATTGTAAAGAAGCTGAGAAACTTGAACCCTTTCAGTGAACCTAAGTTTTACACAGTAACTTATAGACAAATTATCGGTTGTCCCGTTGGATTTTGTCAAATTGTTACGCTTTTTCCATCCAACTAAATTTTTATATGTGGTCCCCTGAACTTTTTAATTGTATCGGTTTATTCGTTCTTTATTAAACATCCAATAAGGTCTTATTAGTATTAAGGACAAAATCGTCATCTCTATAATTATGGATGAACTTTTCTAACTATGCAACTAAGATTCTTGAACTTATCTAAACCCTGAAACTATAGCAGCTAATCCCTAAGTTATCGGAGTTAAATACTGTATTTAGACGAGTTTGTCCTTCAAATTTGACCAAAAAAACTGACAAATGTTAACAGAATAGGATTAAACTGATCAAAGTTAGCGTTAGAAAATACATTGAGACAATGCAATCAATTATGGGGGACTTTGGCCAACGAAAGTAAATGATGGCAACCAAAAAAGAAAAGAAAAAAATGGCAAACTGAAAACACACAAGAGCGTCGTGAAAGACAAGGCGTGCGAGTGAATTCGTACCTCGGGGGTTGTGAGAAGATCGGCGTCGTTTTTGCTGAGTCTAGGATGCAAGAGAACGAAGTAGATCTTCCAGAAATGGCCCTCGCTCATATGACCCGGACAGAGCTCGATCCTGAGAGCCGTCAACGTCGGCGCGAGATGCTCCACGGCCAGGGCATGCTCTTGCTGCGCGTCGGACAATTCGAACTCTGAAAACCCGAAGAACATAAATTCGCATTAACAACAAAGCAAGTTAATCTAATGATTGTCTCTAAACGATTGAAAATCTCAGAAATTTTAAGTCAAACAACCATTGTCATGGAGAATTTGGATCACAGTGTCGTTAGAAAATGCAAATTCATGATCTTCAAGCACAAGCAATGAGTGAAATAGTCAACGCTAGATGAAGGATTAAGCTTCACAGATTTCCAGATGATCATCGAGATATCAGCACTGAAACCAATTCAATTGCTTCTAGAAATTCGATCGAAAGAACAAAGTACCTTCGGATTCGTCATCTTCAGGCAACGGAAAGTCGAGCCAAGTCTCGGGATGCAAAGCGACGTTCCTCGCGAAGGCGACGACTTCGTCGGAGACGCCGATCGCCGCCCTAGCCTCCGCGTCGTCCTCCTCCCCGATCTGGAGCAGATTCGACGCGATCTTAGTGAACTCCGACACGGCCTTGTTGCTCGACAGCTTCGAAATCCCGCTCCGGAACCGACCTCCGATCTCAGCGAAATCGCTGCGGATTCCGGCGATCACGTCCTCCTCGGCGACCCGATCCGCCGCCGGAGGGGGCGGCGACTCCGGCGGGGGCGCGAGGAACGAGGCAACGCCCCAGAATTGACGGGTCAGGGTCTTCTTGAGCTCGGTGATGTCCTCCTTGACGCCGCCGCCGCGGGGGGACGACGGCGACTGCGGTGGCGAGTCTCCGGCGGGGTCTGGGTCAGCGACGGGATCGTCGAGCTTGAGGGAGTTGGCGATGGATCTTGCGAGCCAAGACATGGCTATGGCGATCGAGCTCGAAGCAGATCTTCGAGAGCGCTCTTCTCTTGTGTGTGCGATTGCTTAGCTTGCTTGCTTGCTTGGATAGGTTTGTCCTAACATGGCTAATACGACACTCAAAAACGACATGTTTAGGGAAAAACGACACGTTTTCAATTTTGCTCGTTGGTGCATTTTGTGTCTTTCAATTTTAAGTTTTGGAGCCAAGTTATGTAAATTATGCAAGTCATCTTTTGAATTTACGAAATTGCTCATGTGGCATCGGGAAAATCGCGCTTGCAGAAGTGTACAGACAATCGCACGAAGTAACGCACTAGTCCGACCAGAGGTTGATGCATCGAAAGGCGGTACAGAGTGATGTGACAGTTCTTGTCGTATCGGGCTGAATTATGTAAAAAAAAATGTGTTCGACTTTATATATTTTTATATTTTCGCCCTCTTGCATATTCCCCTTACTATCTTACGTCAATGATGCAATTACTGTGAAACTATCAATAGACGGGTTGTCGAAATTATAAAAGAATAATAGATTTGATAAAAAAAAATATATCATCAACTAAGTCATGTGATTCAAACAAATTACCAGTTTCCGTCCCTTATTTTCCGTGTATGAGTCATTTTTTTGGTTGTAAATTAAAGTTGTAAGAGGCAAAAGACACCAACTAGACAAATTCAATGGGCATTTATGCCAATCACTATTTCTTTTTTTCTTTTGTACTCATTAGTCATTATTAGTCAATCATAAACACATTTAAAGTAAGAAGACAATCTAATAGAGTAATTTAAGAGGTTTAGAGCTCGCATTGAATAGACTTTATTATGTGTCGTTTAGAGTTATAATCATAATAATATTCTTTCTTTTTACAAGTTATTCAATGAGTTAGATTTGTAATCATATTTCTCTATATCTATGTTAGATTTTTTATTTTATTTTTTTTATCTTAAAAAGGTACATGCTTCTCAAACGACATAAAAATTGGTGCTAATTAATTTATTTTTTCATTCTATTTTTGGCAAAACTGGGCGGATTGCTCTTCCAAAGGACATATCCCTTCATAGCACGTCATGCAAAAAACGACATGTCCCCATAAATGATGATAGCACATCATGAAGCAAACGACATGAAAAATCTTACGTCACGAACAAAACGACACAAAGCATATCCAAAGCGAAAGGATTCATCATCTTCATCTTCTTCCTTCCTATTCTTCGAACCAGAGAGGTTCCGTTTCCCCCCAAAACCCAGAAGCAATGTTACTCAGAAGCCGCCTCTCAACCCTCCACTTCGCTTCTCTCTCCTCTCCGTTCCCCAAAACCCCACCCTCTCTCTCGCTCCGATTCCCTCTCTCGACCTCGACTGACCTGAATCCGAGCCACCACCGAGTCGCGGCGGCGAAGTCGCCGTATCCTTCGCCGGAGACGGCCGAGTTCGCTCGGAAGTTCCTATTCGTGCCGCCGGGAGTGGACGCCGGCGAAGTCACCGACGGCATGGTTCTGCCGGGCTCGAACATCGTGGTGGGGCCGTTCGCCGGCGACGCGAAGATCAAGGAGGTGGAGTTCGTGAAGAGCAGCGCGAAAGCCAAGGACTGTCCGCGTGACGATCGGCCGGAGTTCGCGATTCTGGGGCGGTCGAATGTTGGAAAGTCGTCGCTGATCAATGCTCTGGTTCGGAAGAAGGAGGTTGCTCTCACTTCCAAGAAACCAGGTCGGTTTTTATGTTCTTCTCTTTGTTTTCGGTTAGAGTTAGTGACCGGAATCCGGTGTCTAAGTTCCGTAACTGCGCTCTCGGACGGGGCTCCGTAATGGAAGCGAAAGGATTGAACCTTCAGACTTGGAAGGATGGCTTGTTTTGGGCTTTGTAGTGGAACTGAAAGGACAAAACTCTTGGGTTAGGAAGTTGAGGACTTTGTAGTGGAAGCGAAAGGGCGGGTTTTGGGGTTAGGAAGTTAGCTCGTTTCGGGTTTTATTGTGGATGTGAAAAGACGGAACTTCGGGTTAGGAAGTTGAGCTCGTTTTGTACTTTGTAGAGGAAGCTAAAGGACGGAACTTCGGGTTAGGAAGTTGAGCTTGTTTCGGGCTTTGTAGTTGAAGTGGAAGGACATATCTTTCGGATTAAGAGGTTGAGCTTGTTTGAGCTTTGTAGTGGAAGTGAAAGGACAGAACATTCGAGTTAGGAAGTTGAGCTCGTTTCGGGCTTTATAGTGAAAGTGGAAGGACATATCTTTCGGGTTAAGAGGTTGAGCTTGTTTCAGCTTTGTTGTGGAAGTGAAAGGACCAAACATTCGAGTTAGGAAGTTGAGCTCGTTTCGCGCTTTGTAGTGAAAGTGAAAGGACAAAACTTTCGGGCCAGGGTTCAATATTCAGTACTTAAGCCATCAGAAAGCATTAGGAAGTCGAGCTCGTATCGGGCTTTGTAGTGGAAGCGAAGACTGCTTTTGGGTTAGGAATTTGAGCTCGTTCCGGGCTTTGTAGTTGTATAATTAGCAATTTTAGAGTTAATCAATTCATTCCACATATATCTTTGGGATATCTGCTGCATAAGTACGCATAAAATAGTGTTTTCGAGCAGCATAGCCCCGTTGGTTATTTATCATGGATTAAGTACAAATGTCACGAGGAATGTGTTTCTTAAGTACCTGATATGAACACTAACAGGAACTAACGGAGCCACATAAATCGTAATATTGTGTACTTAAACTGTGATGAACAAACAGGCAGATTATACCGCATATATCCTTTTATATTTTCACTATTGCAACTTTTCTTCTTCTTGATGGTGTTTTTGTTGTGTAGGAAAAACTCAGCTTATCAATCACTTTTTGGTGAATAAGACGTGGTACATTGTGGATTTGCCCGGTTATGGGTAAGATTTTAGACCATATACATGCACGTGGTATTTTCTAGTTGTCGCTAAGAGACCGTTCCGTTTTCAGGTTTGCTAGGGCCTCGGACTCAGCTAAAGCGGACTGGTCCTCATTTACCAAAGGGTATTTTTTAAACCGAGAAACACTGGTTTCCGTTCTCCTTCTCATCGACGCCAGCGTTCCGCCTCAAAAGATTGATCTCGACTGCGCCAACTGGTTCGGACGCAACGAAGTAAGCTTCTCACTGTGATCATGCTCACAAATATGGTGATAGGACCCGGACTCGGAGTTTTATCTGCTAAAAGTAGTAGGGGTCGGTTTTTTGTTTTTAATCAGTTACAATGTTAGCTAATTAGGGTTCGGTTACTGAGACTGGTTATGAAAGAAGAGCAAAGAGGAGATAGGGATCATCAGATAAGAGTGAAGTGACTTATAATAATTTTTCCGGATTTTACATAGAAATTATCATTTTTTTTTTACATAAAACGAAAACTACACCAGTTCTACTACAATTTGGTTCGGTTAAAACCGAAGCACACTGCAATTATAGGGTAAAAATCTCGGTGTTCCGATTATAATTCTGCTGTTAATTTTCACCTCTATCAGATGCCGTCGAAATTGTAACGTTAAGGGCAACATTTGGCTTTCTGAATATAACTGAATGCCGGAAACACGCACAAGTCAGGGAATCAAAACCCTAGATAATTCTTAACCGGTGAATTGTTGATTCAGTGTTGTTTTTATACAAACCGCTGCGTATTTAGAAAATGGTTCGGTCTCAAAACCTTGCCACACGGTATTCTATAGGGATTTAGTTTTTTTTTTTTTTTCTTCCGTGTTTCAGTTTTAATTTGGTTTGTAATTTTCAGATTCCGCTGACGTTTGTCTTCACGAAGTGCGACAAATCGAAAGCTGCAAAAGGGAGACGAGCGGACGAGAACATCCGGGAGTTCCAGCAAATCGTAAAGGAGAATTACCCGATACACCCTCCGTGGATAATGACTAGCAGCGTCACGGGCTTGGGCCGAGATGAGCTGCTTCTCCACATGTCTCAGCTCCGGAACTACTGGGATCAATAAAGCACACCAGTTAGGGTTTTCAATTCTTTGCTCTCAATTTTGCTGGCCAAATTCTTCTAGTCAATGCGTTAGATAAATGTAATACAGCTCTGTTATGGGGTTTAATATTCTTGCTTGTGTATATATTTTATATAGATGAACGAGGGTTTTAGCTATATCCATTTATCATTAATAGTAAAATTTTAGTATTAATTTATATTTTATTTACGAAAAATATTTACCTAATTTGTGATAAATAGTGATTAAGACTTCTTAATCCATGCTCTCAAAGGAAGGCAGTGTTTTTTTTAGTTACTTGTATTAACTTTACTCTTGGTGAATTTAACTGGCGGAATTGTAATTTTTTATAGTATTATTGATTCCGCTTCTATTAAACTCGGAAATAGAAATTAAAAACGATAAATAAAAAATCTGCCATTTTCAAAAGTGAAATAATAAAACAATTTGCTTAAAAGAAAATGGAGCTCAAACTCTTCCCTTTTTCATTAATCTGCTACTTTGTTAATGAACAAGTTCCAAAAAATTACTGGAAAAAATTTAAGTGTTAGGTTGTATGGCTTTTTGTAAAATTAAGGTATACTCTTAATTATTTTCAAGCAAGAGGGTATAGTTGCAAATATTAAGGTACACTCTTAATGTTTTTTTTTTTTTTGGAAGGAACTCTTAATGTTCTTCAAAAAAGAGGGAATAGTTGAAAAATTAAAAAAAAACTATATAGGGTAGATAAAAACAGTCTATAAAAACAATCTTTGGGGACATCTCTCCTCCAACAGCCACCGCCTAGCTCGGCGGTTTATGGCTGCTAAGCCCCTCTACGAGACCCTTATCCCTGATCCAAATGAATATGTATGCGCGGAATGCGGGTCAAGATTCGCGACAAAGAATGGATTAAACTAGCACGGGAAAGAACACCGGGCTCGTGGTGCTGACCCGGGAACACGGCAGATGACAAATCTTCTTCGACCCCAGCTAAATACCATTCTTCTGGACTGGCGCCGATCAATGTTGTGTTAGAGGTTGCTGGCCGCAACTGCCATTACATGTCCGCCATCGGGATTCGGCGGTGGCGGAAACTCCGATGAGGAATCCCAAAGTTCAACATGTTGTTTTTGTCGGTAAACCGGCTGCCGATTCGCGGATTATCAAGGATTATCGTTGGAAAATTGCTCGTTATTGACACTTATCGAGGATTATCGATGGAAAATCGCTAAAATATTTTTAAGAATATATTTACTAAGTTTATATATGGTGTTGATAAAACTTAAAAATACTAAATATAAAATCATGTCACACTTAAACATACGTAAATAAAATATAATCTCACAAACACAAACATACAAGTCATAACATAGGCTTTCACAAACATAAGCATATAAGTCATAAATCTCAAACAAAAACATCTAAGTCATAACTTAGTCTCAAACAGTAAGAACAATGATAAGATTAGCTAAAAAATTATTATTACAATAAATATTTTATTAAAACAAACAATAAAAAAATGAATAATTAACTCGATAATCTCAAAAGATAAATTTTTGGTACTTTTACCCAAGGTTTAAAATGTCGCTTGCTGATGTCGTTTCGCATTTTCCGTTTTACGGATATATCGCTTGCCAATGGGCAAATCGTAAAAAAAAAAAGGCATGCCGCATATACCGCATTTTTCACATGAGCATACCGCATGCCGATGGGGTTTCGACGGATATTTTGTAAAAAATATTTGAGTATTTAAACAAGATATTTATATAGGTTCAAAACTACATATTTAATAAATACAAGACATAATTGTATACAACAAAACACATTTGTAACTTAAATATGTAGGTGAAATGTATAATATTAAATCACTTTATTAGTTGAAGTGTATAATATTAAGTCAAATTATTATGTGAAGTGAATATGTATGTTAATTAAGTGTGTAATATTAAGTGAATATGCATGTTAATTGTATATGTATGTTAACAAATTTAATATTAGTTGAAGTGTATAATATTAAATGAATATGTATATTAAGTGTATATGTATGTTAGGTGAAGTTAATATGTATGTTAAGTGTATAATATTATTTGAAGTGTATAATATTAAGTTAAATTATTAGGTGAAGTGTATGTGTATGTTAAGTGTGAATGTGTGATATTAGTTGAATAACAAAAAGTCTCACATTGATAGATGACAAAAGTTTGGTGATGTTTATATACCAAATATTAGGGACAAGGGTTTGGGCCCATTGGGTCATAGGATTTTGTGAATGGGAGAGGACTCACACAAATGTTCTACCACCGCGCGCGCTGCTGCCGGCCGTGGCGAGGTGGGGTGAGTATAATTACTTTTGCCGAAAGTTTAATTGGTATTTTTGTCAAAATCTACCAAAAATATGATTTTTTTGCGAAAATTCCAACCATTTTTCGCAATTTGTACTCACAAAAACGACAAACGATTTTCCACCCACGTGCCCATGCGAATTTCGTGAAAAATGGTAAAAAAACCAGCGAAACGACAGGACTTTCGTTTCGCATATCTGCGAAAAACGAAAATCGGCCCGAATTTCGCGACATTTTACACCTTGTTTTTACCACATTAAAAGGAAACACACATACTAAGCTCATTATTTTATACGTTAATATATTATTAGACTAAAACAAGATCAAAAGACAAGGTCGGCCCAACCTATGGGCGAGTTGGGCGGTCGCCCAAGTCCCCTTTTAGAGTAGTTTATTAATGCGTTGTATAAGTTTTGGTATATCGTATAGCTCCTGTAATACCGTAATACAAAAACTCCTGCAATATTGTATTGCAAACTCTCAAAAAATGTCTCATATTAATAATTCGCCCAAGGCCCAAAAAGGGTTGGGCCTGCCCTGTCAAAAGATACTTTATAACTTGATAATACACATAATTGGCTATTTTGCTTAGTGGAGAAGTCTCACATGGAGCAAAGAAAAATGAGTGAAAATTGATAATACACATTTGTTTGGATTTTTAAATTCCCACATAGAACAAATACAAAAAAAGCAATCACATAGCTAGTAATAAATAACAATATCCATGTCCAAATTCAAGTAACTCAAAATACATATCTTGGTCTTTAGGCTAAGATGATATGTATCTATCTTGGTACGACCGTGGCACACACGATATTAATTTTTTTCTTGAAAAATACATTTTTTTATTATTATTTACTTTGTCCTCAACGAAAATTGATTGAATGTACTTTTGAAATCGTTGAAAAATGCTAAAAAGACAATAAATAGTACCGGGTCTTTCCTCGACCGGCGTTCGCGCCAACGCCGACGCCGAGACTGATGTTTTCTCCAACCGACCACCGGGAACTCGGAGCCTCGTCCAGCAGAACGCCATCCTTCGCGGAGCGGCCTCGAAGAACCGCGCCACTCGGAAGAACCGCGCCACTCAGCGCTCGCCGTAAAACCGAGCTTTTTGTCCAAAGTCCAAACGTAGTCTGTATGTCCAATTTCATGTTCGGGAGATCTGTGTATTAAGCTAAGCTTCTTTGGCTTCAATGACATTCATTTAAACGCATAGTTGCTGATTATTTTTTTCTTTCTATTTTTGGCAAAATATCCACGTTATGCAAGATCAAACGACATCACGATCAAACCACAAGATTTAGTAACGACATGATTCTAAAACGACATGAAAAATCGCACGTCACGAACAAAACGACACAAGACATATCCAAAGCGAGTTCGGGGTTCATCATCTTCATTTTCTTCCCTCCACTTCGCTTCTCTCTCCTCTCCACTCCACTCCACTCCACCCTCCTCTCGCTCCGATTCCCTCTCTCGAGCTCGGCTGACCCGAATCCGAGTCACCACCCAGTAACGGCGGCGAATTCGGTCGGAAGTTCCTCCGGGAGTGGACGCTAGCGAGGTCACCGACGGCATGGTTCTGCCGGGCTCGAACATCGTGGTCGGGCCGTTCGCCGGCGATGCGAAGATCAAGGGGGTGGAGTTCCTGAAGAGCAGCGCCAAAGCCAAGGACTGTCCGCGTGACGATCGGCCGGAGTTCGCGATTCTGGGGCGGTCGAACGTGGGAAAGTCGTCGCTGATCAGTACTCTGGTTCGGGAGTAGGAGGTTGCTCTCACTTCGAAGAAACCAGGTCGGTTTTTATGATCTTGACTTGGGAATTTTTATTTCTGTTAGAAATAGTGACCAGAATCCGGTTTTTAATAACCCGTTTCGAGCTTTGAATTGGAAGCGAAAGGACGGTGCTTTCGGGTTAGGAAGTTAGCTCGTTTAGGGCTTTGTAGTGGGTGCGAAAAGACGGGACTTTCGGGTTAGGAAGTTAAGCTCGTTTCGGACTTCGTAGAAACGAAATGACGGAGCTTTCGGGTTAGGAAGTTGAGCTCGTTTCGGGCATTGCTATAGAAGCAAAAGTATAGAACTTTTGAATTTGGAAGTTGAGCTCTTTTCGGGCTTTGCAGCGGAAGTGAAAGGATGGAACTTTTGGATTAGGAAGTTGAGCTCGTTTCGTGCTATGTAGTGGAAGCAGAAAGACGGAACTTTCAGGTCAGGCCTCAATGTTCAAGCCATCAGAAAGCATTACGAAGTTGAACTCGTTTCGGGGTTTGTAGCGGAAATGAAAGGATGCAACTTTCAGATTTGGAAGTTTTATAATTAGCAATTTTAGAGTAAATCAATTTATTCCACATTTATCTTTGGGATATCTGCACATAAATTAGTGTTCTCGAGCAGCATAATCATGTGTTTGTTTATCACGTATTAAGTACCAATGTCACGAGAAATGCGTTTCTTAGGTACCTGATATGAGCACTAGCGGAGCCACATAGATCATAGTATTGACTATTGTGATTAACAGACAAGGAGATTGTGCCGCCACAAAATAGTTCCTTATGGTACTTATGCCGCCTATATCCCTTTTATCTTTTCACTATTGTAACTCTTTCTCAATGATAGTGAATGCTTATTTTTCTTCTTGATGGTGTTTGTGTTGTGTAGGAAAAACACAGCTTATCAATCACTTTTTGGTGAACAAGTCATGGTACATTGTAGCTAAGAGGCCGTTCGGTTTCCAGATTTGCTAGGGCCTCGGAATCGGCTCGAATGGACTGGTCCTCTTTTACCAAAGGGTATTTGCTAAACCGAGAAACGATGGTTTCCGTGCAAAGATGACTGTCGGAGTGTTTTCTTGTTTGGTCTCATAAGTGTAAGACTCTGCTCGAGGGCTTTTAGTTCCCGGCATTGTCTTTGAATTGTTCACTGTGCATTGAACATGGCTGATTATTTGTGACGTAATGCGAGATTGAGTATGAGAACAGAATGAAGTTGCTCGCACCTTCGATGCCCGATTTCCAGACTGTGTTGGTGTATTTTAGGGCGAAACGACGTGGTTAAGGACAGTGAAAGTGAAGCAGAGGCAGTACTTGTCGCCTTGCTTGAGCGTGAAGAGACTGCTCTTGCCCACGGCAGCTTGGAATGGAAGTGGCAGCACGAGATCCGGCTGTCCCGTTTTTTCCTTTTGATTCACAGACTTGGCAGCTCATTTAGCTTTAAAGTGTAACTCGGATCTTGTTTATGTTTAAAAGAAATTATGGAAAGTAAAAGGGTTGGTGGGTAACGCAATGAATCTTGCTGATATCAGAACACCTTCAAATTTTATCTTTACTAACTTCTTGTGTTTTACCTCTTAAGATTATAATGTGATGCAATATAAAAGCACGATAAATAAAAAACACGAAAGGGATATACATATACAAAATCTCGAGATACACACTATATTAATGTCAAAGTAGAGTTGCATTATTTTGCTTATGACCAGTACCAAGATCAGAAACCAGTTAAAACTAAATTCAAACTATCAACCAAATTCATCTTCTCACCAATCAAATTCGAATAAACAAAATTAAGGAAAAGAAGAACTGAAGTAGAGCTAATCACTCCATCCCTGAATGATCCCACTCCAGCCTGAAGACTATTGTGCTATGCTTTTGAATTGATGAGAGAGTGGCTTGCACGTGAAGGAACTGTTTGTGTTCGATTCCTCCGACGCTTTCGATGTTTAATGCAACTCCTCCGATACTCTCAACCTTTGCAACTTTCAGGTTCAGGCATTTACTTGTCTGCACGCGTTTCTCCAAATTGAACATTTGAATTTTTATCCTTGAGATTGAAAGTTCAAAACTGAAAGAAAAAAAGAAAAAAAAAAAAAAACAGCAAAAACCTCATCAACTGAAAAATTAAAGGTCAGTAGAACAATGAGTTTTTTTTTTTTCACTTCAAAACACAGGACCCAGAATACGAGTTGTCATATGGCAAAGTACCTCGATGCAATTATTCTCATCATTGGAATTTCCAAATGAGTTCATCAACATTGTCACTGTCTTAGGAACATTGTCACTGTCTTAGGATGACAACTCCAAATCAGTCCTTCTAGAAGGGTCGGCCAATGAGATAAATGGCTTATTGGTAGATCATCGAGGGCTAAACAATCCACTTCCACCCATGGGGGAATTATTTCGTTACTCAATTCTTCAATGTTAAAGCTTACTTCGTTAGGATCATAATCTACCTGCCATTTACAATAGAACCAACAATCAATACGATAAACTCAATAACAGTATATATCGACTTAGAAGAGATGCAAACGAGAACTTAAAGACATACCGGCTCGAGACCCAATATCGGACTAAATATTATACCACCAAATGGAAAGTCGGTAAGGTACTTCCTTATATCAAGGAACCAAAGACTATCGACTTGACCATCTGTGAAGTCCATGGTATTCCGTAAATGCATGGAACCAGGAATTATGATGTTTGTTGAGACTAATTTAGGCAAATCATCCTCTCTTGATATGAGCTCAAATTTTGATAGAATTGGAGCATCAATTTCAATAACTTTGAGCTCACGACAGCATAGTCGGACATGCTTAAGGCGCTGCAGAGAGATCCGGATCCTTCGCAAAAGATGGCATGATGATACATCTAGAACCTCCAAGAAAGGAAATCTAGAGAGGTGTAGATGAAATAAATCATCGGTGATAACAATGCTGTGCAACTTTAGCTCTCTTAAATTATAGCAAGAAGTCAGATCAATCACGCCTCGCTCACATGGCTCATTAAGCTCGAAGGAAAAGCGACGGAGAGAGAGGGCATCAACAGAAACATTGTTTATTTCCTCACCGCATGTTATTGAAATATTCACAAGTTTGTTAGGCTTGGAAATATTGAGAGTTTTCAAGCCACTAAAGCTATAAAGAACAAGGTCGGTGAGGTTAGGACAATTATGGTTCAGATCGCGCATAATATTCTCACTCAGGACAACATCATGTAGTGATAGTTTTTGCAGGCGGAAAAGTTTGAAGAACCGCAGAGTAGCGATGAGTTGACCGAGAATGTTGTTTCGGGGAGAGGGTAGTCGTCATTAAAACTGAAAGCGAACACTATGTGAAAAACCCCGCTGTGAAGAGCTAATGGCAGCCATGTATCAACGAGTGGAGGATCAAAATCCGAAGCTTCAACACTTAGAGATAAAAACACGCGCTCGGTGCAAATTCTATGCTGTATGAAGTAGTGCAAAGACTTATCCACGTAGTCTAAGTATTTTCCGAGCCGCTGTTTGTCCTTGGAGATAACCCGACCACGGGGTTCGATAAACATTAATAGGGGATAGGACTTCCGAGTCAAATTCCATTGCTTGGACAGCACGCAAGTTCTCACGAAATCTTTGGTAGGGAGAAACGCCAATATCCGATGCAAAATAGATATAGGAAGGTGGGAAATTAGGTCTCTTCTCTTCCCAACTTTAATACGCTTCATCATAGAGCCTAATAATTTTATATTAAGAAAAAAAAAACCACAATTAATTTACGCTGAAATACATTGTCTTAATTAAGCACATAATTAAGATATCAATAATGTCAAACAACCATGAACTGAAGCGAGTAGCTCTCTTAAACTTGATGCTTAAAATAAAATTGGGTCAACGGAAAGTCAAATTACCGGCGAACAGCAGCGAAGTGAATTCTGGGGAAAGCAAGAAAATAACGGCGGCGAATGGAGACGAGAACTGCGAAATATGAATAAACGGAGATCGGAGATGGCGACTGGAGACGAGAACGGCGAAATATGAATCAAACGGAGATCGGAGACGGCGAACGGAGAGGAGCTCGAAACGGTGATGTTGCGTAAGAAGATCTTTAACTTTGTATCGCTATTTCGTTATTGGGTTTTTTCTTTACAATGTATAATTAAATATGATATGTATTATGTACATTAAAATAAGAGTAATTGCACCAAATAGCCAATTTGAAACATAGGTTTAGCAAAATAGCCAAACTTTGGTTAATTTTGTAAACTAGCCAATTAACATGAGGTGGCATTTTAATAATATTTTTTATTCCGGTAATACCCTTAAATTAATCATTTTATATTACAATTTTCGTAATTAATTAAAAAAAATCAGCACAAATCAAGCTTAATTAATTATGCACAAATTTAGGAATTTAATTACCAATTTTGAATCATTCCATCGATCCCCCTCTCTCTCTCTCTCTCTCTCTCTCTCTCTCTCTCTCTCTCTCTCTCTCTCTCTCTCTCTCTCTCTCTCTCTCAATCTTCCAGACCTTGAATTCGGCTCTAGGGCTTGCGGCTGATCGGGGAATCGAGAAGCGCCGATGAAGCTGCGGCGACGCGGAAGAGGAAGCGCACTCGCCGGGTGAGCTTCGTCGACACCGAGATCACCTCCGTCCATTTCTTCCACCGTGACGACGACTGTGTCTGCGAGACGCCGCCCAAGCCCCGCCTCAGATCCTCCCCCAACGCTGCGCTGCAGTCCGACAACGAGCTCGTCGGGTTCTACGGGGCCTTGGCCGACGACGGCGACGATTCCGGCGAGGATGAGGAAGGGAGCGCCGAGGGCAAGACCTTTTTTTTAGGCTGTTGGGATCCCCGTCTCCGGGGGAGCAGCACCGCCGGCTCCGGCGCCTCCAACGACGATGAGATTTCGCTGCCCCCGTCGCGCGTGAAGGAGCTCCTCCATCGGAGCACTCGCTCGGAAATACCGAGACCATGGCGATCGACGGCAAAACTTCAGCGGTCTAACGGGAAAAAGAGAGATTATTTTTTGTATTTAAAATATTTGATTATTGTATTCAAATTTGAGTATGAATAATATTTTTTATTGTTAATTTACGTTGATTCGTTGTTAATTTACGTTAATTCGTTGTAAATTCGTTGTTAATTTACGTTAATTCGATGTTAATTTACGTTGATTCGTTGTTTATTTACGTTAATTCGCGTCTTGTTGATATTTTAAAAAAAATCCGAATATTATATTAATGTTTTGAATTTAAAATTTGAATTATACAAAAAAAGGGGTTTGGTTTTGGTTGTTACCATATTAATAGCTATTTCAATTAATAGCAATATTTTCAATTAATGAAAATAAATTAATTTTTTAATTTTATTAAAACATGATGGCAATAATGTAATTGGAATTCCATTTAAATGGTTAATTGGCTAGTTTACAAAATTAACCAAAGTTTGGCTATTTTGCTAAACACACTTTCAGATCTGGCTATTTCTCCAAAGCGCCCTTAAAATAAAAGATAGATATCATATGATATGTATGTATACAGATATAATAATTAAATATTATCGGATAATTGCGTCTCAATTTTGACTAAAATTGCACTTAAGTACTTAAGTTTATAAATTATTGGCAAAAATACTCAATTTCGACTTAAATTGCACTTAAGTACTTAAGTTTATAAATTATTGGCAAAAATACTCAATTTAGACTAAAATTGCACTTAAGTACTTAAGTTTATAAATTATTGGAAAAAATACTCAATTTCGACTAAAATTGCACTTAAATACTTATAAGTTTTTGCAGGAGGAAAAGCTTTGAAGAACCGCAGAGTAGCGATAAGTTGACCGAGAATGTTGTTTAGGGGAGAGGGTAGTCGTCACTAAAACTGAAAGCGAACACTATGTGAAAAACCCCGCTGTGAAGAGCTAATGGCAGCCATGTATCAACGAGTGGAGGATCAAAATCCGAAGCTTCAACACTTAGAGATAAAAACACGCGCTCGGTGCAAATTCTATGTTGTATGAAGTAGTGCAAAGACTTATCCACGTAGTCTAAGTATTTTCTGAGCCTCTGTTTGTCCTTGGAGATAACCCGACCACGGGGTTCGATAAACATTAATAGGGGATAGGACTTCCGAGTCAAATTCCATTGCTTGGACAGCACGCAAGTTTTCACGAAATCTTTGGTAGGGAGAAACGACAATATCCGATTCAAAATAGATACAGGAAGGTGGGAAATTAAGTCTCTTCTCTTCCCAACTTTAATACGCTTCATCATAGAGCCTAATTTTATATTTTAAATGTTATGTGAATTTTTCGGATCACCAGAAAAGTACTGAAATCTAGCTGAAAGTTAAAGTGAGCCCTCTTTCAATTAAAGCCCATTAAAAGTTGAATCCGATTTTCTTTAGATCAAATTTGAGTTTTCTTTTTCTCACGGGTTAGTTTCGAAGATACTCGTGACCCTTTTGAGAATTTCAATGACTTGGCGTACTTCAGGAAACATCCCGCTAGTCCCGCTGGGAGTATATATATGAAGGGGCGGGACTACGTTGGCCGTAGCGGGGACGACCGCGCCACTTGGTCGGAAATCGTTTTACTTAACGTACTAATATTCATTTTAATGTGTATATATTTAGATATGTCTTTTTTTTTTTAATGGGTTGGCACTATTGACCTAGATTACATGTACTCGTATTACAAGATATATTATCGCGGTAAGAACAACCGGCACTATCGGCCAAGATTACAAATATATGCAATTTATGTGTCTCAAAGGATTGAAGCTAGGACCTCATGAAGAGTCTTATTGTAGTGGATTTACCACTACGCCAAGCAAGCTTGGTTAGTGTAGAAAAAAAAAATCTTTAATTAATTTAATAAAAACATAAAACCCGTAGAGGCCAATTCTAATAAATTATTTCATAAATCGAGAACATGTAAAAACAATGCAATATAAGTTAGCAGTTTCAATGTTTTATTTTATTTTGAAGATTAAAGTTTAATATTTTTTCGGCCCCTGGCTCCGCCTCTGTATATATGTATATATTATCCAAACTCAAAAATATGTTATCTGGTCCTCGCCTAGTGGGGGGAAATTAAAGCACGTAGCGATCCTGAAAATGGAGTTGTGGATAAGTTGTGCCCGTTGACGCCGAGTGGGGGTAAATTCAAACTGAACGTAAACGCCTCGCTCCCGAATAATAGAACTGCTACTTGTTTTGGAGGGCTGGTTCAAGGAAGCAACGGATCCATGGTGGCTGCTTTCTCCAGCAAGGTAAACCAAGTTTGCTAACCTCTTCTTGCCGACTTACTTTCTATTCGGGAGGGCCCGTGTTTCACCAAGACTCACGGATTGACACTCGAAGTGGTTGAAAGTGATTGTCGTATGGTTGTCCAGGCCATTGAGAGTCGCTCTCCACCGCGTTAAGTGGCTACGATTGTTCGGGACATCCACAGACTGCTTATTGATTGTGGAGGCTCTCGTTGCTGCGTCGGTCACCGCGGGAGTAATAGAGCGGCACATATCCTCACCCACGAATTTTTTAATTTACGCAACGATATTTGGTGGCTTTTAGAGTGCCCGCCTTGTATTGAACGTGTTATAGCAACCTATTCTCTTTTATAAATAAATAAAAAAAAATACGTTATGTAGTTAAATTATCATATTTATCTGTGTTTTATTTATTAAAGATACTTATGTAACTTATAATAATTCTTAATTCTTACAAAGCATTAAAGTCGGTGGGATTCATTGTCCTTCGTGAATTTCTTTTGGCTGAACTATGAATTTAACTAAAGTAAAAAATAGAAATAAAATACAAAGTCAGCCATTTTCATAAATGAAATAATAATAACGTACAATATGCTTCAAAGAAAATGGAGCTCAAACTCTTCCTTTTACCATTAATCTACTATTTTTTAATGAACAAATTCTGATAATCATAAATTACATAAAAATAAAATATTAAAAAGAAAGAAAAAAAAAAAAAAAAAACTTGAATGAAAATGATTTTTAGTCAACAACTGATATAGTTTTATTGACTTTGTTATTCTCCGATCACGGTTTTCAAAGAACCGTGCTTTGTTCCAAACTCGACAGAGTCCTGGGGCTAAGCATGGCGTAAGAGCACCAGTTTGGCGAGGACGCCGTGTTCACCGGTGGCGATAAGTTCAGCCCGAGGAACCCGCTCTGCACCGAGCCTCCGGGCCGGTGAAGAGAAGCCTTCTGATCCTCCACGAGCACATCCGAGAATTCCCGGTACACGGAAGAAAGCGATGACGGCTTCGCTGAAAGATCCATCGGTGGCGGCACACGGGAGCTCCGGTGGGTGGCCTCGCCGGTGAGGAACTCCGGTGCAGCGGTGAGCTTCTGCACGACGTCGCGGAAGTCGATTGGGTCTACTTTGTACACTCGGGGCGGGGCCGGGGGCGCCGGAGCTGTCGGCTTCTTCCGCGCCTTCGTTGGCGGTGCGACGGTGGCTCGCCGAACGGACTGCAGCGCCGCCAAGTAGTGCGGCATTTGCTGTCTCGCAGAGTAAGACGATGATGAAGGATTAGCTTCCATAATAACAAAAGATATATAATATATATGTGTGTGTATACAATGCAAGAGAGATTGAGTGTTAGGTTTGTATGAGAAGATTGAAGGAGGAAATGAAAGAGAGAGATGTATAGAAAGGTATTTATATAAGGAAATAAGTACACTATTTCACTTTATATTATATTAGAATATCTTGTACATATGTATATGTTGTGTGTATATATATAAGAGAGAGTGATAATATTACGTGAGTTATATATAATTGGATAATTGTGATAATATTACCTAGTATTATAAATATTAAAAGTCGTGAAATTTTTATTTTTGATTGATCTTATTTCATGTATCTTTATTAACATTAAATCATTACATGTGATTGACTCATATAAAAATATTTGACGTGCAAAATCTAAGAAATATGACAAAAAAAGAAAAGTTCATCAGGGTAATACAAAAACAATAAACTCAATATTAATGAAAAAAAAAAAACGTGAGATTTGAATCAATCGAAAAATGTAAATTTTACGATTTTAAGTATTTAAATAATATAATAAAAAATTTAAAAAATGTCAGCTACTTTGAATTAGTTTAGATATCTTACCGTAATTATGCTAATCAGGTACTGGTATGAAACTGTGAAGAATCATATCTTTTAGGAGGTGATAAATGTAGATCAATTAATAGAAATTAAATTAAAAGCTAAATAGATTTTCTCGATCTTCCATTCTTTTTATTTTGTTTATACCTTCCAAATTGCAATAATATATTACTATATAAAATGGAAGAGCAAAAAAACGTGGGCATATGATGCATACAAAAAAAATATAAGTCCGACAATGATACAAATTTAATATATACTTTTTTTTTTTTTGCAATTTACAAACCGATAAATAAATTTAAATCATGGAAATATTTTTTTATTATTAGTATAATAAATACGGTTTTTTTTTTTAAAGAATAAGCATGTTACTAACTAGAGATAGGGGGTTTCTGGTCTTTTAACATATGGCGGCGACCACAAGACAAGTTTGTGGAGATAATAAAATTTATAATAACATATTGTTAAGTTTTAGTATATTAAATGTTTGTGTTGAGTTCTCTGGTCAAAAAAGTCAGCTTTGAAAGTCAAAGATTCAAATATTCCTTGTGGACCGTGACACTAGTTGGGATAATTTAGTTTTATAACACTGTTTTATAAGAAACTAAAATATAAACGTTTTAATCCTTTTTGGTTGGAGAACATTTTTACGTTATTAACTCCATCTTACTATTTTATTTTCTACTTTATTTTATTTACAGTAGATCACATCACATATTACTTTTTATCACTATCTGTATTTAGTATTTTTACACTAAAACTGATATATTAATTTTACAATCAACTTTCTCTTCGTACTCTTATATTTATTTAGTATCTTTTAATTTGATAAATAACATGTCGCTTGGAGTTGGAACACAAATGACTGAACTCGTCATCACACGACATGCTTTTTCTTTTTTGGAAAACATTTTAATTAGTTGCTAAAAGTCCCACGATGTCGATATCTTGGAGTCCTCGACGCAATAGCCGTGAAACATTCTCAAAGAGAGTGACTTAATCTACGGCTTGGTCATTTTTCTACTTATATTCCATTCTCGAATTCTCATTCCAAATGAGACGATCCTCACCTCGACACAAGGAGAAGTAGTAGTCTTGAGAAAATTCTTAACTTCTTATTTAAAAGAAAAACGAAACAGACACTCGTATTTCAAAAATCCCACAAACAAAATCGGGTCAATTTCACAGAATGGGCCGAATTTTCCGGGTTAATCTGCCACATGTTTTATCACTTTTAGATATACTGTACTGATAATAGTATATAAATTTTATTCCATAACTAGGTATTTTGGATTACCATAATTACAATAAATATGTAAGATTTTGTTTGTTTGTTAAGGAATTATCATACTCCTCTGTTGTTCTTTATTTGTTTTCTCTTCTGCAAGTTGCACCTACTATGAAAATATGAATTGAGTAAGTTGTAGTGTACATTGAATTGAATCATATAACAGTGTGCCAATATGAAGTAAGCACTGACGTAAAAAATAGTATAATATATCGTTTATTAATTAATGGCTGTATTTAATATTTATCATTGACTTGGCTTTCTTTTCTCCACGATTTTTGAAATATCAAAGACTCGTTTCATCAATTATTCCCCACTATAGTCATATGAATTTATGACGATAAATTCATCTAATATATGTATATAATGTGTGTAATAGTTATTATACTAACTCTTCCGCTATTAAGAATGTACGAATTTAATTTTTTAGTTACACAAATAACAAAAAACAAAAAAGTTAATCAAAACTAAAATCAAAACTCGCTGAAAAGTGTATTTTTCGATTCTGCATTTATGTGTTCATAACATTTAAAACAGTTTATTTTATTTTATTAAAGACATGTAAAACACTCGGGCCCAGTCACGATCAGGGGTGGCTAATGTCACCCCCGGGTTGTCCGGCGGAAATTTTAACGCTAAAAATCTAAAATTAGAATTTTCAGATTAGGTAAATAAATTAAAAATGTCTTTGTAAGCATCTTAGTGACTTTTTGAAAGAAAATGAATTTCATTAAGATTAGGGCCTTAAATCCCTTTGAACATACATATCGAGCCACTCCGGGCAAGTACAAGACCAAAAGTCTGAGGTCCCCTCGGGTATACAAGATTTAGCTAACGAGTTAGCAACTTCGTTACATTTTCTAGGGATCCACCGAATTGTTCCCGCCGGCGCCACCTTGTTTAGTAAACCTTCAATGCTCTGAATGATTGGTCCTTGCAAGCTATTGAAAGCTTTTCCATTGACAAGTTGAATAGCCCGGATGCAATCGGATTCCACCACCGAGATTAGCCAACCCCGGTCATAGGCGAATTGGAGCCCATGGAGAATGGCCGTACATTCCGCCGTCAACACCGAGTCCACTACTACATAGCCGCGCGGCCGAGACACCTAGAACCGTGCCTCGATAGTTCCTTACAACTCCTCCTACCGCCGCGGACCCGTGCTCTCCCGTCCAAGCCGCATCCACATTAAGCGTGAGCCCCCCATTTTCCGCTCCCCTCCAAGAAGACTGCCGAGACAATTGCCATTCACCCGCGATTCTGTGATTCTCGTGGCCTTCTTGAAACTTGCGAACCATCCCGCCGTCTCTTCAATCCACATCTCCGGTCTTTTTGAGTAATTCTCAAAAAGTTTGAGGTTCCGGTCCTTCCAAGACGCCCACACTAATCCGCAGAAAAGTTCCAAGTTCGCCACGGAAAGGGTATCCAAAGCCCGAAGACATAGCTCTTTTATTGGGATCACCCCCGTTTTTTCGATCCATCGTTGTAACGCTTAGCTTCTCCATATAGCTTGCGCTCTTTCACAACCCCAAATTGCATGTAGGCTATCCTTCGGGAGTGCTCCGCAAAATTTACAAAAAGGTAGGCAATCGATCCCTCTACCGTGGAGCGTGCCTAGCGTCGGTAGAACGTCGAACCACATCCGCCATATTAGATGTTTGACCTTAGGGGGAATTTGAAGCCCCCACATAGTCTTCCACCAACGTGGCTTTTGAGAGCACGAGCTCGATGGACCATCGCGGATAGCCGATCTCGCAAGCCGATAGCCCGACCGAACCGTGTAGGTCCCGTCCTCCTCAAAGTGCCATACAAGCCGGTCTAAAGAGTCTTCACGGCCCAACGGAATGCGCACAATTGCTTCGGCATCGTATGGACTCATCATATTTCGGACCAATTCATGATCCCATTTGCCATTTTTGATAAAGTCGGCAACTCTCCACGGATACCCATCGTCAGGCTCGCCGGTTATCACGCCAAAAGACCCATCTCTCGGAATCCAAGGTTGAGAAAAGACCCGTAGGTTCCCATTCCCGACTTGCCACCTAATCCCGCGTCGAACCAAATCTCGCCCCCAACACATACTCTTACAAAGAAAGGAAAAGTGGGGCTTACAGTCGAATTCGAGCACCGATGAATGTGGGAAGTACTTTGCTTTTAACACTCTAGCCATCAAGGAAACAGGGTGTTGTAGAATGCGCCACGTTAGTCGTCCCACGAGAGCGCGATTGAAGTCACCTAGGTCTTTGAAACCTAGGCCCCCTTCACTCTTCGGTTTGGCGATGAGCTCCCAACGTTTCCAATGAATTTTTCGCTTATCTTCCGAACCACCCCACCAAAATCGAGCGATGAGCCTATGGAGATCGTCAATAATGGGGGCAGGGATCCGGAATAGGCTCATGAAGTATGTCGGGATGGCTTGGATCACCGCTTTCACGAGGATTTCGCGTCCTCCTGCCAAAAACATGTTTGCTTTCCATGCCCGAAAACGCTTGTTGACTCGGCTTGTGAGAGTGCTAAAAGTTTCTACTTTTTGACGCCCAACTTGCGTCGGGAGCCCAAGATAGGATTCAAGATTCTCAACAACGGTCATGTTGAGAATACTAGCAAAGTGGGCCACCCGCTCCTCCGTAATATTGCCCGAGACACACATCATGGACTTATCCATATTGACCATTTGCCCCGAGCCTTTCTCGTAGGTCGCTAGGAGGGAGCTAATCGCGTTGCAACAATCGTCATTTGCTTCACAAAAGACAATACTATCGTCCGCGAATAGGAGGTGCGTCACCGAGGGGGCCTCGGGCCGGCACACAAAACCCCGTAGAAGGCCTGCACGTTCTTGCCCTCGAATTAGAGCGGAAAGGCCTTCCGCACATACAAGAAAGAGGTATGGCGATAAAGGGCACCCTTGGCGGAGCCCCCTCGCCGGAACGAAAGTCCTTCCGGTCCTTCCATTAATGACCACGGAGAAATTCGGGGTGGAGATGCAATCCCGAACCACGTCGATCACTCTTAGACCGAAGCCCATTCTCTCTAACATCGCGTTGACAAAGCCCCATTCCACTCTATCGTAAGCCTTGCTCATGTCGAGCTTAAGGGCTAAGCTTCCCTTCTTCCTCTTTGTCTTCCTCTTTAGCGAATGGAGGAGCTCAAAAGCGATGACGGCGTTATCCGTGATGAGCCTACCGAGGACAAAGGCGCTTTGAGCGTCGGAAATGACGGAGGAAAGCGCTCCTTTGATTCGGTTGGCCACTACTTTTGTCACGATCTTGAGGGTCACATTGCAAAGACTAATAGGCCGGTAGTCTTTGACCTTCATCAGGTTCTTAATCTTGGGGATGAGAACGATGTTTGTAGCATTCCAAGGGCGGGCACTAGTTCGGCCATTTAAGATGTCCATACACTCCTTCCGAACCTCCACCCCTAGCACTTCCCAAAACCTTTGGAAAAATAAGGCGTGGAAACCATCGGGGCCCAGAGCCTTGCGAGGCCCCATAGAGAAGAGGGCTTTCTCCACTTCCTCGTCCGTGAATTCTTCTTCCGTGATTTGTTGTTGCAAGCGAGCGGACATCTTCGCGTGTGATCATATCAAAATCATTTTCGTTAGCTCCATTTGATGCGAAAATGCCAGCAAAATATCTCTCGAAAACATCGCGGACATCCCGTTCCTTTGTAATCCAAACACCCTCTTCATTTTGGATACCACAAATCACATTTTGAGCCTTTCTCCGCCCGGCTCTCGAGTGGAAATAAGCCGAGTTCTTGTCGCCCCCTTTAAGCCAATCCGCTCTTGCTCTTTGCTTCCAATAGTATTCATCGACTAAGAGAAACGATTCGAGCTTGGAGCCTACCTTTTTTGCTTCTTCGCGTGTCCCCGCGGAGACTTCATCCCGGTTGATACTCTCGAGCCTAGCCGTTAAGTCCTTTATCCTACTTTCTCTATGCCCGAGAGATTTGCACGCCCAATCCCGCAACGCTCCTTTGCACGCTGTAAGACCACTGACCACGGTACCACCCCCTCGTATCTCAAACCCCGCCTTCCCCGAATCTCGGACGATTGTAGCACAATTATCGTTCAAAATCCATCCCGGTTCGAACGCCCACCTCTTCCTTGACGCCCCAAAACCCAGTGCTACCGGTGGTCTATCTGTAGTATCAATTGAGAGCACCCGATGATCGGACCCCCAAAAATCTAACGTTTCCACCCTACTCGTCGGAAACCGTCTTTTCCATGCCGAATTAGCGCATGCACGATCAAGCCTACATTGGACGTTGTGGGGACTACTTTGCATGTTATTCCACGTAAACATCTCCCCATGGAATCCGAGATCAATAAGCCCGCAAGCATCGAGCGTTTCCCCAAACTTTGTCACCTCCGAAGGTCGGCGTCGTGATCGGCTCAAATGTTCAAAGTCGTATAAGACCTCATTAAAGTCTCCGGCACAAATCCAAGGGCTTTCATCATAGTTGTGAATTCTTCTAAGCAGTTCCCACGAATTATGTCGAAGAGTCTCGTTCGGCTCACCATAAAACCCCGTGAATCTTGATTCCCTTCCTAGCTCGTCTTTAACAATGGAATCGATATGCGCTTTACCAAGCGGGTCGATTCCATGCACGTAGCCCAATGTCGCTCCCGAGGTATTAGCTCCCTCCATTCTTCGGCGCTTTCCTCGTCCACCGAGCCAAAGCTCTCTCTCGTCGAGAGAAAATTTTGGTGAAGAAATCTTAGAGTTTCCATAGAGAGGCAAGCAAACAGAGGAAACAGAGTCACCAAGCTCTGTTTTAGAGGGAAGAATTGCTCTCGGGTTGGTTTTAACAACCTGCCATTTCTTTGTTGGGAGGTCACGTGGTGGAGGGGAGTCACGTGGCAAATGGGGTAAATGGACGGGTTGGGCTTCCATTGCTTTTAACAGGCCCAAGGCTTAAAGCAGGGGGAAAAAGGGAAGAATTAAAACCTTGTGGGCCCTGAGGGGGGAGAGACGTGGGCTTGATAAACACCTGAGGCTCACATTGCATAGAAAGCCCCTCACCCTCACCCTCCACGTCATCAACTCCACTCTTCCTCTTTCCGAAAGCAACCTCGCTTGAGCAAAGGGAGGCAGGTGCAGTGATCTCGCATCCCAAATTCAGCTTTCCAGAGGAAGTAGGGTCTTCCTTTCCCTTCGATTGACTTTTACATGCCGTACGGAGCTCAGCCTTGCTTTCTCCAGTCCTCGGTCGGCACGCTCGTCCTTTGGTCCCTTTTCACAGATTGTCTCCCAAAAAGGTATGGTGACATTCTTCTTTTCCTCTGAAATCCGCCATTTGGCCATAACTAGCTTCCCCTGAGACCTGTAGCTGCTCTTTCTCAGGCCTAGGGTTTCTCTGATCCACCGGTTCATCGGCAGGGGCGTCGCCATCACTCGGGGTGTCCATTTTTGGTATCGCCGGCGCGTGAGCAGAATTTTCTGGTGCATTCGTAGTGGTCGTCCTCTGTCTTCTTCTCCGGCCACCATTGGTGAAACACGATTCAGCCCTTGCCTCGGCATCGATCCAATCCCCAAACATGGGGACCTCATCGAAATCCTCTTTGATGACAAGAACGTCTTCTTCCTCCCTGCAGTCTTCTGACCTGTGGCCGATCACCCCACACCGGAAACAAAAATGGCCTAAGTTCTCGTACCGAGCTTGAATCCACGATGATCTCTGGTTTGGTTTGTCTAAGAAGAAGCCAGCTTTGAGCGGTTGGGTGACGCTAATCTCCGCCCGGAATCTTGCATAGGCCGCGAATTTGGCATCCCGCCCAACCCGGCAGTCAATGGCGTCTCTGAAGAGTCCTGCAATACGTTTGAGAGAGCTTTCCGTCACCATGGCCGGTGGTAGGCCCACCAACCGGATCCAGAATGGGGATTTGGAGAGCTGGACTTCATCCAGAGCAAGATGCTCCGGCCATTTTTCAAGCAATAAAATGGTTCCTCTGATGATCCACGGACGTCGGGTGAGCACGCTGTCCATGTCTTTTCTGTGTTTAAAGGAGAACATGAAAATCCCGTTCTTAATTTCCGTCATGCTCTACCCTTCGAATTTCTCCCAGGCGCGTATGAGGACCGCGTGGATGGTGCTCCGACTCAAAGTTCTTGTCGATGAAGTCTTCCCAAGCAAGACAAAGTTCCCGTTACCATCTCCTCCACTCTCGTTGTTCTGAGTCGCAGAGCCGAAACCCAGCTCTGAAATACTTAGAGACACTGTTTGGGCCATTTGAACGACCACAAAGCCAGAGCAGGAGCCCGGCACTACAAGCTAAACCACCGGAGTAGACTCCGGGATAGCGCGCCGCAGAGATCGACAGATGGTTAGTCAAAGCACGCCATCACCGATAGCAACCACCAACCACGTACTCAGTTACATTCTTTGACCATACCAAGTTACGCATCTTAGTGAATTTGGTTCAAAGGATAAAAGTGAAACCTACCATCACGCATGGGGAGGATCCAACCATGATTCTGCTTTTTCACTGACAATTTTTATTTTTTGTGAAAAGAAAATTGTGTAGCTACATATAAGTGAAATATAATCATATAACTATGAATAAAGGTGTTGTTGACTTTTGTGGTTTTGGGCAGGGTTTCCTGGTACCTTGGGTCAAACGGATCCTCCACTTACCATGGACCCACAATCCGGACCGCACTGCTACCAGTTACCACAAGACCTGGAATGGACAAGGCCCGAGTTACAGGTTTGGGCGCCACGCAGATCAGGACTCCACGTAGGGGAGGGGCGCCACGCAGATCGGGTCTCCACGTAGGGGGGATCAAAGTTTTGGCCTTTCAGTGAATCCTGGTAGATCAGACCCTCTACCTGTGTTACCGATCCTGGCCCAGGTCCCACAATCTATCTACAAAATCAATATATTTGCTCTGAGATACAAAACTGATGGGTAGAATGTGCACCGCACGAATCCAGAACCTTAACAGTGAGTACCGTGAATCGTGCCAGAATCTTCCCCAGGACTCCCGCTCTTAGCTGATTCATTCGTACCCGAACCTGGGGAAAAGAACACCCCGGGGGGGGGGGGGTACCCCCTGATTCACCTCCGACGCTCAACATTAGAGGAATACTTGAGGGGGAGGCGAGTTTAGAGGGAGTAAAGAGTGTTTAAAGCGAGTTCGAGTGAGTTTCGATTTAGTTTGAGCGAGTTACCGTTGAACTGAACTGATCTTCTATTTATAATAGGGTCTGGGGGCTCAAATTCAATTATGAATTACTCAGGGAAGCTCCCGGGACAATATTATAGTTTGACTTCTTTATGGCATTTTTGAGTATCTCGATATTTTTAGGAACATCTAGACACTTTGTTTTGCGAAAACGGGCCTCCGAAAGGCGTTTTGGGGTTGAAAATGATTTATTTAATAAAGAAATGATTAATTAAATAATCTTTTTTTTATTAAATATACTTTATAAAAATACCCCCAACAAAAGACATTATTCTTATATATATACATAACAACAATGTCTGTATTTTTTTGTTTGTTTAATTTTTTTGAAAATTGATTGGATAGCTAATGGAATACACATTAATAAAAAAAATATTTAAAAACTCATTAATATAAATAATAATGAGTTAGTCTTATTACTAGCTACGTAATAAAAAATAATTATTGAATTTAGAAGTTTAATAAGATATTCTTTTTGTTCGTTATCTCATAAAAATTCTTCGATATATAATTTAATTCCATTTGCATACCGTCATAAGACGGGGAGGCGAGTTTAGAGGAATACTTCCATTTGAGTTTACCCCCTGATTCACCTCCGACGCTCAACATTAGAGGAATACTTGAGGGGGAGGCGAGTTTAGAGGGAGTAAAGAGTGTTTAAAGCGAGTTCGAGTGAGTTTCGATTTAGTTTGAGCGAGTTACCGTTGAACTGAACTGAGCTTCTATTTATAATAGGGTCTGGGGGCTCAAATCCAATTATGAATTACTCAGGGAAGCCCCCGGGACAATATTATAGTTTGACTTCTTTATGGCATTTTTGAGTATCTCGATATTTCTAGGAACATCTAGACACTTTGTTTTGCGAAAACGGGCCTCCGAAAGGCGTTTTGGGGTTGAAAATGATTTATTTAATAAAGAAATGATTAATTAAATAATCTTTTTTTATTAAATATACTTTATAAAAATACCCCCCAACAAAAGACATTATTCTTATATATATACATAACAACAATGTGTCTGTATTTTTTTTGTTTGTTTAATTTTTTTGAAAATTGATTGGATAGCTAATGGAATACACATTACTAAATAAAAAAAATATTTAAAAACTCATTAATATAAATAATAATGAGTTAGTCTTATTACTAGCTACGTAATAAAAAATAATTATTGAATTTAGAAGTTTAATAAGATATTCTTTTTGTTCGTTATCTCATAAAAATTCTTCGATATATGATTTAATTCCATTTGCATACCGTCACCCCGGACTTAGAATCTTGGGTCCGCCCTGCATGGTTACATATAAGAATTGATATAAGTAGTTTATATGGCACGTGTATCATATGGCCACGTAATGAAAAAGGACAACACGTTGGCTCTCACATGCTATTGTAATTATTGTGTCGAAATCGAAATTGATTAAAAAGTGGGTACTTATAAATTTATTATTCAATATTGGGTGTGACATAAACATTATTTATGTTTCTTAAAATATAGTTTATATTCTCAAATATTTAAAGTTCAATTGATTGGACTTGAATATTAGAAGTTTGGCTGAACAGGTTTGAATTCGGCGCATTGATTTGCCCAGCCACCACCACTGAGTTTTAGAGTGGTCGGTGAGTGATATTATATGAGATTTAGAAAATTCACTACCTATAAGTATGCTAATCATGATATGAAAATAGCAATGTTGAGACTTACGTAACATGTGATCTGTAACTGTTAAATAAAAGATCAATCAAATTAACCGTCTCAATTCATGATTACTCAAGATTTAGATTGATTACCAATTGATTATCTTTTACGGCACATAGGAATAACGGAAAGGGTGTACAAATCTTTCCTAAGTCGTATGTTATGCTTAAGATATTATTTATGATACAAATATAATATGTTATGATTTTTATCATATACTAGAAATGAATGAGAACCAGATAAAGAATCCCGGAAGTTGAATGATTTTAGAAGTTCAAATTTTATGGAGTAGAAAATTCACGAAACAATTATTTAACTGCTTTGATTTGTTCTTAAAAAATAACTTAGATTTTTAGAAAAGCAATAATTATTAACAAGTGACGATTTGAATTAGTCAGGTCATTACAAGTATTTGCGAGCTAATTAGTCTAATGAAACCGTATTGATATTGCTTCGGCTACTATGCCATTTGAACACAAGTTTGCCACAGGCCAACAATACACTATGAGTATGTGTTGGCCATCATAATTATGACGATTATATATTGTTCAATTCAACAACAAAACAAATAATTATTAAAACAACAAAAATACTAAAATACTTCATTTGACCATATTTACTTTGCTTATTTATTTCCCGACTATAGATTGTTATAACATTATTTTGAGGTATAGAAGTGTATATTATTAAGTATAATTCTGGTCATAAATTTTGACATTGATGAAAGTGGTGGCTGCTTATACATTTACGCTTTAGCATATAATATAGCTATATTTCAAACCATATTCATGCATTTCAGGATAATCTATCAAATGGATCAATCCTTTTACTTTGAAAGTCAAACATCTCAATTTTACGCAATTCTTTTATTTAAGAAAATCAATATGTAGCATACCATATGACGACCATCATGCAATCACTTGCAATTATTCGATCTCCGTGACGGTTTAATTAGTATTTTTGCAGCCATGAGATTTTTCGTTGAGAATTTTTTTTGTTAACTTTTCAAAGTTTATGATTTATAGTTAAATTATCCCGAAGAAAATAATACCGACTGTTACGGGTATTTTACGCAATTGATTTAATATTAATTAACAAAAGAAAAATTATTTAAATTAATTTTTCGTTTATTAATTAATTAATTATAATCAATTTTGCCCCAAAATATTAACCGGAAGCTCGTTTTCGAAAAATAAAGGGTCCAGATGATCCCAAAAATATCGAAACACCCAACATCGATATAAATTTTGTAAAAAACGGCCACGGGAAACACCCGGGGCATCCGGGACACGTCGGCAAACACCCGAGCGGGCCCCACAGGCCCCAAGGGTCACCCGAGTGGGCCCTACAACCCCCAAGGGGCACTGCCGCGTGTCAGACGGCCCACCAGGTCCACCAAGGGTCAAATTTGACCCCTCCACGTGGCGGCCTCCCATTGGACCCGAGAAACCCAGCCAGCCAACTAGGAGACGCCACGTATGCGCTGACGCAGAGGTTGACGCAGGAGCTGACGTCAGCCCTGGCTGCCACGCGCGTGGTCCTGCGTCACCGGCATTGTAGCCGCGCGTGAGGGCGCGTCCGACGTCGGATTGCGGCGCCGATTGCGGCGTTGGATCGGCCACGTCCGGGGGACCCGAAAAAACATATAATATTATCCCGGGGGCTTCCCGGAGTAATATTTATTCACGTTTTAACCCCCGGACCCTCCTATAAATAGGAGCTCGGTTTTCACTTAACGGTAACTCGATTCTCACCCCGAGAACTCGCCCTAAACTCTCTCTACTCCCTCTAAAACTCGCCTCCCCTCAAATATCACTCTAATGTTGAGCGTCGGAGGTGAATCAGAGGGTAGCCCCCCCGGTTCTCCCTAATCTCGGGTGTTGTTTTGTCCAGGTTCTGAGAGAGAGAAAACGCATTTGAGCGGATGCTGTGGAGAAAATTCTGGCACGATCTAAGACCCTCATTGCCAAGGTTCTAGATCCGTGAGGTGCTCGTTCTATCCGCTAGTCTTGTATCTCCGGCAGATATACCGACTACGCGGATAGCCCGAGGACCCGGATCTGTCCCCGAGATGCCGATCGAGGGTCTGGTCCACCAGGGTTCACTGGAAAGTTGATACTGTGATCCTCCCTACACGGTGGTCAGGAATCCAATTTTGGTGTCCCGAACCTGTAATCCGGGCCAGGCCAAGTCCTGGCCCTATTAGCGACAGGTAGTGGAGTTTACCACGGATTTCTAGTCATTGAGTCAGAGGAGGATCCGTTTGACTCGAAAGTCCAGGAGCCCAAGCCCGACAGTCATGAAAGTCAACAAGACGACATTGGGCCCGGCCTAACACGAGCAATTAGGCCGCTGAATGTTTGAGGCTTTTTTCTGCATCAACACCAACGATCGACGGGCATACCAACAATAGATGAGCATACCAATGAATTTTTCATAGAAGACTAACAGTCAAACATATTAATTATTTGTAATTAAAGTTCACTAAAAAAAATATTGAAGTTTGGGGTTTTATCCAATATGTAAATTGAACAAGAAAAAGTTTAAGATTATTTGAGAGTCCAATGGGCTTCCAAAACTGACTATGCAAAACTGTTTTGAAATCACGCGTGTGTGTATATATATATATATATATATATATATATATATATATATATGCATTATTTGAAAAGCCCACTGAGAAAAAGAAAAGAAATAAAATAAAAGATATTAGTTAACATTTTCCTAATGGTAGAATTTTTTTTCTAGAAAAATTTAGGAAAATATGATCGAAGATCGGAAAAACTACGATCTATGAAATTTGACACCAAAACTCTTGTTACTTTAACCGTACTACTTAATTGGCTTTCTTAATATTTCGTGGAGTTAAAATGGACATTAGTGATATTTCTTGTGGCTCACGCCGGTGATATATCCATTATTTCGAAACATTTTCTTCGTCTATACTCGTCTTCTTTTCTTATTTTTTTTGGAGTATACCATCTGACTTTTGTGTATATTTTCTACTGTAAAAAGATCAATAAAATTATACCTTTTTAAGTTACTATGAGTAGTTATGAGACAATTAAAACTCAGTTCAATTTGTAATTCCACACCACCTTCAAAGTGGAGGTCATGGGTTCGATCCCCACTGCAGCAAAGCTGCCTTAAAAAAAAAAAAAAAAAAAAACAAACTCAGTTCAATTAAATAAATTTAAAGCATATGATTTCGTTTGTGACACCAAAAAATTGACTTTCAAAAGTTATGATCTTTTTCACTCAGCAATGAAAAAACACAAGTCTTCACCTTCACATCAGCTAAAAAAAGTACCAAAAGTATATTAATACGAGAGGATATGTTTATCGGTCCAACTTTTGACGGGTATTGGTCAATTTTTTTTTAACATGATGCTAATTATACCTAAGATACAGATTTATTTATTTATTCTTATTTGAAATCAACCCAAAAGCTAGATGAAAAAATATGCCATCTCACATTCGTTGACTTTAAATATTTTTACCGTTGTTTTTTTATTTGAATCTTTATCGTTTCGGTTGATCAAATGTTGGAAATTTCTTCAAGGTTGAAAACATCACGGCTTGAATCGTGCATATGATCATTTTCCTAATAGTGTTTCGAGCACTCAAAAACGTCTTCGAGTATGCTTGCAAGAACACCCAGGATAAGACAAGCCTTTGGCCGGGAAATCGCAAGACGAAGCGAAGTTCCGACCGTAAGCAAGAACACGTTTCTGGAAGTGTTTTCTGAGAGTAGAAAATGATTCAGAGAGCAGTTAACGTTTCTGTATTAGAAACGAAATTTTAATGACACAAAAATAGTTACGCTGAGAAGGTAGCGACCCTTCTCAGCGGCAGTTAGTGTTCTGAAAACGGAAAACAGTCAGAAACCGCCCCCAACAGCTAGTAACTGCCGACCGACACGTGGCGAGGCGAGAATCGCCGCGAGAAAGCCCGAGACCCGAGCCTACGCCGCTCGCCCGACGTTAAGTGCCTCAAATGCGCCTACAAGACGCCACTAGCGCCTCTACGCCTACGCACCCGCACCCGACCCCGATCCCGAGCCCGAGCCCGAGCCGGTGTCCCCGGTGGCGACACCGGCGAGGGCGGCGTTGCGAAAGCGTGAGGTGGCATGGTCTCGCCACCTCGCCTCCACACGGCACTCATGTCGCATACTCATCACTATGCCACATGTTGAGCTCATATCACTATTGTTTTCCTTATATATTGCACAAACTCTTTGTAATTAATCTATGTGGGACTTTTCACATTCCCACATTTACTCTCCACTCAACACATTATACTAGCTCATTTATTAGAACATTTATTGGTCAGTTATTATTAATAAATTCCAACAATCCCCCACTGTTCTAATAATATAAGTATAATTTCCAGAAAAGTAGCAAAGGGTGCTAATACAGTTAGGTATCTTTCGATTTGAACCTGACCTTAGTAAAGACAACACAAGATCTTATTGGAATGTCAAGTAGCTAGGCTTTGAACCTGTTATTCCTTGTGATAAGATCGGTGAAGCTTTACACACACCCTTTAGTAGTTCTTCGCCTACATCTCTCGCTTAGCACCGTTAATGGCCATGTGCTCTTCCTGTCTCGTGAATTTTTCATGAGAGAAACTCCAACTCTCACTTTAAGACGGCACCATCTCTAAATTTACATAAGTGAAGTTCTTACAGTATCTCTGTTGCTTTACAGATACATGTCCTCATCACTGAACTTCATTAAGAGTTATAAATAACTCAACCCTCCAAATGCAACAGCTAACATTGTGGTACAATGTTACACACATCCAAATCAACGATTTGTTGTTACCCACTGAATCTAAAGTTAAGGATTTCCTAACGTTAGATTGGGTTGCCACCGTTGTTGGAACTCTTACTCAAGGAGTTTCAGTCCCATACCTCTCGATGTAGACTTTACTAAATCTCTGGCCAATGGTTTAGTAAAAGGATTAGCTAAATTATAGCTGGTACGCACAAACGAAAGTGAAATGATCCCATCCTTGATCAATTTACTTACGTAGTCATGTCTTAGACTAATATTTCTAGACTTCCCGTTATACACTTCGTTGTATGCTCTAGCTAAAGTAGCTTGACTATCACAATGTATCGACACTTTCGATATATTGTCCTTAGCCAACGGAGCTTCTAAAAGAAGGTCCTTCAACCACTCAGCCTCTTGACCAGCGGAAGCAAGAGCTACAAACTCTGACTCCATGGTCGAATGAGTAATACACGTTTGTTTATTGCTCTTCCAAGAGATTGCACCTCCGGCAAGTGTGAAAACCCATCCCGTCGTAGATTTGTTATCTCCGACACTCGATATCCAACTAGCGTCGGTATATCCTTCGAGTATGGCAGGAAACCTACCATATTGGAGGCCGAGATTTTTGGTTTTCATAAGATAGCCAAAAATCTTCCCGATAGCCTTCCAATGCTCACCGTTGGGGTTGTTAGTAAATCTGCTCATTTTACTAACAGCAAATGCTATATCGGGTCTAGTGCATTGCATCAAATACATAAGACAACCGATAGCACTTGCGTACTCCAACTGAGCCACAGCTCTCCCATTATTCTTCTCAAGTTTAACACTAGGATCAAATGGGGTGTTCACTTCTTTGAACTTCAAATGTTTGAACTTATCAAGCACTTTCTCAACATAGTGTGATTGACTAAGTTCATAACCCCCACTGGTTCGCTTAACCTTGATTCCTAGAATCGTGTCAACTTGTCCAAGATCTTTCATCTTGAATGTAGAAGATAGAAACCTCTTTGTTTCTAAAATTCCGTTCATCTCGTTGCTAATGATCAACATATCATCAATGTAAAGACAAAGGAATATCACAGTGTTTCCACGCACCTTTGTGTACAAACACTTGTCACAAACGTTGTGAACGAATCCATTTGCAAGAATGACCGAGTCAAACTTCTGATGCCACTGTTTAGGAGCTTGTTTCAAACCATATAATGATTTGACAAGCTTGCAAACCTTTTGTTCATTCCCCGGAAGTACGTAACCCTCCGGTTGCTCCATGTAAATCTCCTCATCGAGATCTCCATTTAAGAATGCCGTTTTGACATCCATTTGATGAACAAAGAGGTTATGCAATGAAGCTAACCCAAACAGTATCCTAACTGTTGTCGTTCTCACTACCGGTGCATAAGTATCGAAGTAATCGATCCCTTCCTTTTGCCAAAATCCTTTGGCTACTAATCTAGCCTTGTAAGTGTTTAAAGTACCATCACTATGATGCTTTTTTTCTAAACACCCACTTACAGCCAATGGGTCTCGACCCTTTGGGTAAGTCGACAAGCTCCCAAGTGTGGTTAGACATAATCGAATCCATCTCATCTTGGATAGCATCTTTCCAAAAAGCCGAGTCCCGTGAAGCTACAACTTCCTTAAAGGTTTTTGGATCATCTTCCACTAGAAGAATGATAGGAATCTTACGAACAAAATTCTCCTTATCTCCTTCTACTAAGTAAAAGGAAATGAGTTGAGAATCTATTTCGTTCGGTCCTAGATCCTTAGCCTTTCGAACTCTCTTGCTAATCCGAAGCTCGGGTTGTTTTTCAATAACCCGTGAAGAACTCTCCTCGCGAGGTTCTTCATTTATGGGTATCTTAGAATCTTTATCCTACGTGATAAGATTCTCAAAGAATTCCACATCTCGTGATTCAATTATCACATTAGACTCCAAGTCAAGAAGTCTATATGCCTTACTATTGGCCGCGTATCCTACAAAAGCACATTTAATCCCGCGAGAACCCAACTTGGTCCTTTTCGGATCCATGTTCTTGAAGTAAGCAACGCATCCCCACACTCTAAAGTAACCGATGTTCGGTGCATGACCTTTCCATAGTTCGTATGGTGAAATACCGGTCTTCTTTAAAGGAATCTTGTTCAATATATGACATGCACATAACAAAGCTTCACCCCACAAACTAAATGGCAATTCAGAATGCATTAACATAGAATTTATCATCTCTTGATACGTTCTATTTTTTCGTTCAGCTAACCCGTTCTGTTGTGGTGTACGTGGTGCGGAACACTCGTGTACAATGCCGTTTTCTTCACAAAACACATTAAAATCATTTGGGAAATATTCTCCGCCTCTGTCACTCCTAAGGACTTTGATTTTGATTCCCAATTGATTTTCCACTTCCGCTTTATAAACTTTAAAAAGCATTAAAAGCTTCGTCTTTATGCTTTAAAAGAAAAACGTAAGTGAATCTCGAACAATCGTCAATAAATGAAATAAAATACCGATTGCCCCCACGGGTTTTCATTCCGTTAAATTCACACAAATCAGAATGCACAAGATCTAACAGATTTGTATTACGTTCAACACTATGAAAATGTTTCTTAATCATTTTCGATTTAACGCAAATTTTACATTTTTCAAAATCATCAACGTTGCATGAAATCGAACCGGATTTAATTAACCTTTTCATTGTGCTAACACCAATATGAGCTAATCTACTATGCCATAAAGTAATTGAACAATTAAAATACGCAGAAGTAGAAACTTTATTGATAACATTGTCAACGATACAAAGCTTAACCATTCCGTCCTCGGAATACCCTTTACCGACAAATACACCATTGCGGGTCAAGATCAACTGGCCCGACTCATAAACATACTTAATACCCGGTTTACCCAACAAATCATCACTAACAAGGTTCCTAGACATGTCCGGCACGTGAAGCACGTTGACCAGCGTCACTTTCTTCCCGGAAGTAAAGTTAAGCTCCCCGGTGCCTGTGCCGACGATCTTCGAGCGTCCCTCGTTTCCCATCTGAACTTGTTATCCATCGTTGACTTCAGAATAGGTTTTGAAGGCCGCTTTGTCGTAGGAGACGTGAACAGTGGCACAAGTGTCGTACCACCATCCTTGAACCTTGCCTTTGACCGCCATAATTTCGCTCACAGTAGCGACAATGTTGTCATCGGTCTTCGTGGTGTTAGCCTCGTTGTTTTGGGTCTTTCGGACGCGACAATCTCTCGCGTAGTGACCGGGTTTGCCACACACAAAACAACTGGTCTTGGGCCCCTTCGAAGCACCGGAAGTCTTGAACATTTGATCCTTCTTAGGACCGTAAATGTTCTTCTTCCCGTCGTGCTTTTTGCCTTTTGCGCTCACCGTGTTGGCCTTGGAATTTCCGACACCATCGGATTTCTCTCTTTCATTCGATTCCTCTTCGATTCGAAGGTGTTTCTGGATCTTCTCCAGTGAGAAATCCTCAGAATTGTGAAGCAATTTCTTCCGGTAACTCTTCCAAGACGACGGCAATTTCGCAATAATTGCACCGACTTGAAAAGGTTCCGGAATATCAATCTTCACGGCCTTCAGTTTGTTGACGAGCACTTGCAGTTCGTGCACTTGGGCGAGGATCGGCTTTGAATCGGACATTTTGAAATCAAAGTACTCAGAAATGAGAAACTTTTTCGTACCTTCCTCCTCTGCCCGAAATTTGAACTCGAGCGCCTTCCAGATTTCGACCGCTGAAGTGTTGTCCGTGTAGAGATCATAGAGACGGTCGGAGAGCGTGTTCAGAATGTGACCGCGGCAGGGCAGTTCGTCCTCCTTGCGCTTTTTGCGCTCCGCCTTGATCTCGTCGGTATCGTCATCCTTCGGCTCGGGAATGGGCTCCAACTCCGGGTTGAGAACATAGAAGATCTTCAGGGCCGTCAGGAGGAAGATCATCTTGTCTTGCCAACGAGTGAAGTTCGTCCCGTCAAAACGGTCCAACTTCACGAGGTCTTGGTTCATCACCTTGATGCTTGAAACGGAAGCGTCGGTGGCCATGATCGAACTCACTATTAGACTGTTGGAAATTTCTTCAAGGTTGAAAACGTCACGGCTTGAATCGTGCATATGATCACTTTCCTAATAGTGTTTCGAGCACTCGCGCCAGAGCAGTTCGTCCTCCTTGCGCTTTTTGCGCTCCGCCTTGATCTCGTCGGTATCGTCATCCTGCGGCTCGGGAATGGGCTCCAACTCCGGGTTGAGAACATAGAAGATCTTCAGGGCCGTCAGGAGGAAGATCATCTTGTCTTGCCAACGAGTGAAGTTCGTCCCGTCAAAACGGTCCAACTTCACGAGGTCTTGGTTCATCACCTTGATGCTTGAAACGGAAGCGTCGGTGGCCATGATCGAACTCACTATTAGACTGTTGGAAATTTCTTCAAGGTTGAAAACGTCACGGCTTGAATCGTGCATATGATCACTTTCCTAATAGTGTTTCGAGCACTCGCGCCAGAGCAGTTCGTCCTCCTTGCGCTTTTTGCGCTCCGCCTTGATCTCGTCGGTATCGTCATCCTGCGGCTCGGGAATGGGCTCCAACTCCGGGTTGAGAACATAGAAGATCTTCAGGGCCGTCAGGAGGAAGATCATCTTGTCTTGCCAACGAGTGAAGTTCGTCCCGTCAAAACGGTCCAACTTCACGAGGTCTTGGTTCATCACCTTGATGCTTGAAACGGAAGCGTCGGTGGCCATGATCGAACTCACTATTAGACTGTTGAAAATTTCTTCACGGTTGAAAACGTCACGGCTTGAATCGTGCATATGATCACTTTCCTAATAGTGTTTCGAGCACTCAAAACGTCTTCGAGTCTGCTTGCAAGAACACCCAGGATAAGACAAGCCTTTGGCCGGGAAATCGCAAGACGAAGCGAAGTTCCGACCGTAAGCAAGAACACACGTTTCTGTATTAGAAACGAAAAGTGCCTCAAGTGCGCTTACAAGACGCCACTAGCGCCTCTACGCCTACGCACCCGATCCCGAGCCCGACCCGAGCCGGAGCCGGCGAGGGCGGCGTTGCAAAAGCGTGAGGTGGCATGGTCTCGCCACCTCGCCTCCACACGGCACTCATGTAACATACTCATCACTATGCCACATGTTGAGCTCACATCACTATTGTTTTCCTTATATATTGCACAAACTCTTTGTAATTAATTCATGTGGGACTTTTCACATTCACATATTTACTCTTCACTCAACACATTATACTATCTCATTTATTAGAACATTTATTGGTCATTTATTATTAATAAATTCCAACATCAAAATCTTAATAGTTAATAATACTGCGATTATCCCTAATATAAACAAATAAAGATTCTATTATTATTATTATTATTATTATTATTAATATTAATGGTGATGAGACTAGTAATATCCAAATAGTATTATTGACTATTGAGTGAAGGCAAAGGTATGAGCTTTCACTTCAATTGAGCTGAGCAGTGACTGAATGAAGTGAGCGAGCGATGGGTCCCAACCTCAAGCAAAAACTACCCGCTAAAGGATAAAATCATAAAACACTTTACGGTAAAGTCTTTACCTTTATATATATATATATATATATATATATATATATATATATATATATATATAATTTATTTAGATATTTGTATATCAGATATCTACAAGGCTACAACACTAATGGCGATAAACTGTATCCGGAATTCGGAATTCCGGATTCCTTATTTATGCCGGATTCGCCAATGTTGCAGAAGAGTTGAGTTCTTGAGCTCTCTCTATAATGTACATATATACTTGTTATTATTCGTAAATCTTTTACATAGTTTTTGCTCGTAATCCTACAACATTTTGAAATATATTGGAATAGAATTCTCAATTTGTTTTCTGATTTTTAAAATAGAATACAAAAACGAAAACATAACCAACCCCTTATATTGTACGTAATATGATATCTTGAATTCGGAATACCAAAATCCTTATTTATACCCGATTCGCCATTGCCGTAAAGAGATGAGTTCTCAGTTTTACCTCTCTATATGTTGATTTTCGATTGTAATTCTCGTTCGTAGTTTTTAGTAAGAGTATGATCATATTGGTCGTCGTAGGGCAAGCTCTAACGTAAGAACGAGAGTGTAATCGACGGGTTTTTCCACCAAAATAAGCGTGGACTTATCGTCACCCGAATCACTATAAATTAGCATCTTCTCTTGTTATTACCGCGGTCGAATGCTTGCAAAAATAAAATCGAACTAAAACCCTAGAATTGCAATGATGAATGTTCAATAATTCCCAAATCAAGATGTATAATGATTAACACACAAAAACTGCAAAAAAAAAAAAAAAACAAACAAAAAATGATTAAAATGATTAATAACTGATTATTTTTCATAATTTGATTGTACACATTGAGTGGATAAACCTTCAATTTCAAGGACAAAGTGTGTCAATGGCGTCTCCAAACTGAAACCACTTTACAACATTCAGCATTCTCACCACCAAGAACATTAAAAAAAATAATCAAAAATTGAATTTAGAGCATGCAAAATTCAAGAATTACATTCACAATTGCAAACTCCAATCTTTCTTCTTCATTTTCTTCATTTAATTTTTCCTTTTTTTTCTTCATTATCCCACGAAATGTATCCAATTTCAAGATCAAACGAACCTCTTCTAGTCTTCTTTTTTCTATGAATCAATCGCCGGAACCAAACCAAACCTCTTTATAGTATGTACACCCCGAGAGCCGATTCTGCGGCCACCGCCGCCACGCCACCGTGGAGAGGGCGTTCCAGTAATTTTTGCGAATCCGTTTTCGCCTTTTTTTTTCCGATCACTGAATCGTCCTTGTGAGCTTGCACTTGGAGATGAACAGAGTGTCAGTGTAGTTCAGACTGCAGAGCTTCAACAGCTCGGCGGACCGCTGCTTCAGCACCGGCCCGCACCCGCTCTGAATCACCAGCAGGAGCTTTGCCGCCAGCCCGGCCTCCACCGCCACTGCCGAGCACTCCTCCGGCGAGACTCGGCATACGCACCACAGTATCGACAGCGCCAGCTGCGTGCAATTCTCCGACACCCTCATTAGCAGGGAAACCGTGTTTGGGATCGTCCCGGTACAATCCTTCAGCGCGGTTCTCCCCTCGGGCAATCCGGCGAGAGAGTCCAACACCGAGAGCGCCAACTCGAGGCTCTCGGCTCCAAGCCGGGGAAGCAATTCGACGAGCTGAGCCACGCCTCCGATCCGAACCACCAACCCGCCGATCTCTGGTCTCGGGCATATCAAATTCAAAACCCGAAGAGCCGGTAACGCGCCGCCGGTCCGGACGAGCCGCATCAGCCCGGCGAGCAAACTGTGGCTCGAGACGAACTCGGAGTCAAACCCGTCGTCCACGAGCTTCCCGAGCAGCCGGGCGCAGGCGACCTTTGTCTCGAGCGAGCCCTCGTTGAGGATATCCACGAGCAGCGAGATCTTGGCAGGCTGTCTCAGCGTCAGCCGCGCCTCGTCGTCGAGCTCCACCTCGACGAGGATACCGATGGCCTCGCACCCGACGGCGTGGCTCGTGAACGGCCCAAGCAGCGCCGAGACAAGGGCCACGCCGCTCCCTTCCGTCATCGCGGCCCGCGCCGTGGCGTGGGCGGCCACGGCGCGGCGGAGCTCCTTCAGGGCCTGGACCCGGGCCTTGCCCTTGACCCGCTTCAGAGTCTCGAGGGTCTCGGAGGTTCGGCCATGGACGTCCTCGGAGCGCTTCTTCATCTGCAGGTACTTCTGGGAGAACCAGGTGTGGATCAAGTGACGGAGGGTCCGGTTCGGGGTGAGCGAGTCGTCCCAGAGCTCCTGCATCGTGGTGGGGCAGGTGACGTGGCCAAGGCCGAGCCACGTGGCGATGTTGGGCCGCTCGTAGGTCTGGCCGGTGCAGAGCGTGACCGGGTCCTGCATCGGCTCGAGCGAGATGGGGCAGATGAACACGGACGGGATTTCCGCCAGGTTCAGCTCCGAGATCATCTTCGGCAGATCGGGCTTCTCGCCGGCGACGGAGCAAACGACGCCGGGCTCGGCTCCGGCGAAGCCCAAGACACCGTCTTTCACGGCGGTTTCCAGATCCAGGACGTACCCGTCTCGCTTCGTGGGCTCAAACATCGGCATTCTCGCTAGCCCTTAAAACTGTATCTATCTAAATATCTATATAGAAATACAGCATTACCATGATAACACCTGTTCTTCAGTTCGAGCTTTCGAAGCTCTGGTAATGGAAGATTCGAGAACCCTTATACAAAAACACCAAGAAGACTCGGAAACTCACTCTTCCATCACGAGCTCGCCATCGAAAATGGAGAGCAGAAAACCCAGATCGTGGAAATTCAGAGAGCAGAAGAGGAGAGAGGAGGAGAGAGAGGCCGTACCGTGGAAGGCCAACGAAGAAGAAGGGAAAGAGGAGAGAGAAACGCCATACTTTCTCTCTCTCTCTCTCTTTCTCTTTTTCTGCTTTTGGCGTTCGCTTCGGGAAATATCAGAAAATTAAATAAAATATTAATTAAAACCCTTCACGGAAAACAATAAGAAAGAAAGCTAGTAGTAGTAGTACAACATAAGAAATTATTAAAAGATCTAATAGATACATAATAAATAAATAAATTCATTATGACTCAACCTTTTTTGTGTATTTTTTATGAAAATGTTTTTTATTTTTATTTTATAAACGGCTAATAAATCTTCAAGTTCATTAAATTTTTCTAATTTAGTAAATATTATTGTGTTAATAACATTAGCTTTTATTGTTAATTTTTTATATATGTATTTATTAAGGAGAAATAATTTGAATTAAAATTAAGTCGTTATATCTATTATTTTCTGCAAATAAAAGGGTATAACTTTTATATTTAATTAATCGACTTGGTATAATTTTTCACGACTGTTATTTTTAGTGATATGACATTTATTTACTGAACCACACGTCATCCCGTGGGGTAACACGTCAAGTGCTATTTTTCATTTATTATATCCCTGCTTATTTATTTTTAGCACAAATAATAGAAATAGATTTTGATATAAAAAAAAAAAGGTATTATTAACATTTAACATTTAACATTTAACATTTAAATATATAATCACTATTTTTATATGCTGGTATTGTATTTTTTTTATACATAAACATTACTATTTATTTTTTTACTACTAATTACTCATGTTTCTTACCATGATAAGAGGGTAAAATTGTCTTTCCACTTAGTAGGCCAATAAGAAAGAACCCCACGGGTGACAATGAATAACTCTTGGTCCGAACAACGATGAGACTCAAAGTGCTCGATTTACCAAATCGAATATTTTCAGACACTTTTTCTTTTATTATTATCATCAATCAATAATAAATAATATTGTCTCTAAAAAAATTTCAATAATTTTGGAAAAACTCAAAACATTTTCTCGAATTAATAATGCTAAAGTGGGAAATAGTGGGGCCAGTCAGAGAGGCTTTTTCTATATTTTATTTATTTTTCTCGACAAATTAAATTATTTGTTTCAAAAAATATCCAGCAAAGGGGTTTGACCGTGACAATTTTGGTTTGACCACCTTATCTGGTGTTTGCTTTGACTCTTTGATTGCCTTTCTGTCCATGACATGCTTGCAAATCGCAATCACCCAATCAAAGAGTGACACGTTACAATTAGTGTTACTAGTTGTAAAACCAACCTTCCATTACTAAAATTGTGAGTAAATTGATCGATATCTTACCATTTTAGTACATAAATGATAAACTAGTAAATTAAATACAAAATAATATGAGGTTTTATTTTGTTGACCCGCATTGTTTTCATATTTTGCGTTTGGACTCAAATTGTCAGTGTTGAACTTGATGATATATTAAACTTGTGGCTGAGGGTGAAAATCGCCCCAACAATCACGAAGTGACATGTGGTAAAAGTCCGACTTATTATAACTTGGGACTCGAGTCTTTCCGTTAAAACCAAATCAACGGGTCGAGATAGCTTGTGAAGTAAGAAAACAAGAGAAGAATCTAATATTGATGAAAATATGAGTGTTTCATTGCATGAATATCAAGTATAAGTATGGAGATCGGAGAGTACAAGCTGATACAATGGATTCCGGATCTTTGTTTCGTCGCCTAAACTTTGTATTTATTGAATTCATAAACTCTTCGTCGCTTGGAGTCATCCCTCTTGGCATTTACTATTGAAACTACAACAATTAATACCTTGCTTAATTGCTTGGTTGTAATCGCCATGTTAAAAGAAGGGATGCTATGTCCTCGTCTCGTCTCCTCTGCTCTGGCATTTGATGTTCTTGTCAATCGAATCATATACGTTGATGAGATCCATTGCTTTTCATCGCTTGCCTCGTCGACTAAGAATCGTGCGTTCGACAACGCTGCTCTTGGCCATTCTTTTTTGGTCGCTGGGCTTATTTTTTTTTTAAGGGCTCAATTCTTCATGGAAATCTATTGACTTTTCTTTGGTCCCGGTTTTGACGCTTCGACTTAGCCAAAATATAATGAAAATTACGACAAAAATACCCAACGTGCGTTGACCGTGACTTTGGCATGAAACCGTTAATTTTTCCGTTAACATTCGCCATGTGGCCGTTAGCGGCAAAAATACCCAAACTTTTTTTTGAAAAAAATTAATTTTTTATTTTTTTAATTTATATTTTTTTTCTTTACTTGATTAGTGATAATTACTTGAATTCCAAATACATGGAATAACACAAAAATAAGTCAAAACATCAATTAACTAAACTTAATCATGAATAAAACAATTACATAGTTAATTTAAGGTTGACAGTCAAACTTTAAACAAAAACTTAATCATATTGTTTTTGTTACATTTGACTATCTAAATTAGTCCCCAAAATATCTATTAGATATTTAATACAGATTTAAAAAAAAAACCCCGGATCTGGATCCGGATAAATAAATATCTGGACATGTCTCGGATCCGGATATTTATTACAAATAAAATAAAAATTTAAGCCCTTTTAATTCTAGGCCGTTGGATGATCAAGATCAACGTACCAGATCAAACGATATTAAGAACTAAACAATAAATAAAATAATTTTAACTAAAAAAATAATGAAAAAAAAAATAACCTGGATCCGGACCTGTCCGAGATTTTTTTTTCCCGGACCCGGACAGGTCCTTATCCGAGGGTTTTTTTTTTTTTTAAATATCCTAAAACGGCACCTTTGACCGTAAGACATTTTGGGGACTAATATAAATATATAGCATGACATCTCAAAGAAATATTATATAATATGTATATATACCATTACTTATATTTTTATGTTTTTTTTTTGTCGGAACATACTTTGAAGTCTTATTTTGCTATCGGGGATTATTTTAGAGACGTTAATTAGCCGAGTTAATGTCTTCACATTGCTTCAAATTCTAAGTACGAACCGAATTAACATTTTCACCATTACCCTTTTTTTAAAATGTTAATTCGGTTCATACTTAGAATTTGAAGCAATGTGAAGATATTAACTCGGCTAATTAACGTCTCTAAAAGTATATCCCCGATAACAAAATAAGACTTCAAAGTATGTTCCGACCAAAAAAAAGACATAAAAATATAAGTAATGGTCGTAACTTAAGAATATATGCGCTAAGAGTTTCACATATATATATATATATATATATATACACATATTATATAATATTTCTTTGAGATGTCATGATATATATTTAGATAGTCAAATGTAACAAAAACAATATGATTAGGTTTTTGTTTAAAGTTTGATTGTCAATCTTAAATTAACTATGTAATTATTTTATTCATGATTATGTTTAGTCGACAAATTAGTTTCTCCAAGCAAATTAATATACAATTGATAATTGATATCATGATCGACTTTTGTGTAATGCTATGTTTAAAATTTCTCATAATAATAAGATTTTTATCAGCAAATATAGCTTAAACAAACACATTAAGAAATCAATTAATGTTTTGACTAACTTTTGTATTATTCCATGTATTTGGAATTCAAGTAATTATCATTAATCAAGTAAAGAAAAAAAATATATAAATTAAAAAAATTTAAAAAAAAAAATCAAAAAAAAGTTTGGGTATTTTTGCCGCTAACGGCCACATTGCGAATGTTAACTGAAAAATTAATGTTTCATGCCAAAGTCACAGTCGACACACGTTGGGTATTTTTGCCGCCAGTTTTAAAGATTGGGTACACTAGAGGCACATTGACCAAAAGTTAGATATTTTTGCCGTAATTTTCCCTAAAATATATATCAGGGAAAGATTTGTCGTTTGTATAAACAAACGACGAAATGTGTCTCATCACTTGCACAAATTAATAATCACTTTTTTTTTTTTTTTTCACCTTACTAACTAGTAACAATTTGTCTCCTAATCCATAATCTATTAAAAAAAAAATTGTTTCTCGTTTAGTATAACTAGTGGACCGGCACCGCGCTTCGCGCGGTGACGTATTAAAATTGTAAAAACAATTAAGCAGTAAGATATTACATTTTTAAATTTATAGTTAAACCGGAGTAAAATAAAATAGAAGGTAATAAATCATGTTGTATATAAGTTATTGTATAGAGTAATATTTTTATTAAATATCAAATAATATAAGTGTAGTGCATATGCTAAAAGAGTAACTTAAAGAATAATTGTTTATTTTCAAATTTTATAAAGATATATAAGTGTTGGACATGTCAAAAAAAAAAAATATAAATACATTGTGTGAAATTCTGATAATATTAATTTATAATATTTTAATAGGTATATTCGGTTATAATAGGCACAGGAAAGAAAAGAATAAAAAAATAAACGCTTTCTTATTCTATCTAAAACTGCTCTGTGATTGACTCATTGCAAACTTTCATATACTTCAATCGCTCAAAAAATTGGATGTATAATAATCATTGATTTCTTATCTATACTTAATGATAATCAATTATATGAATTACAATAATAATATATAAAAAAAGAAATGAAAATATCTCTAATCTCTCTTTAAAAACGGATATATCCTTAATAATTTTGAGCAAAAATACTAAATATTTGAATGATATCATTTTGTTTTTTATTCTTTAAATAGATTTGAGCGAAAATACATAAAAATTTAATAAACATCCAACTTGAAGTAAGTTCAGTTTATTATGAAATGCCTTTATATTGAATTTCTTAATATGATCATAATGAATCTCAAATTTCTTCTATAAGTTGTTTACATACATATGGTCCTTAAAAAAACTGTCCTTTCAAATTAGAGAAGGCAAGTTCCTAAGTGCATAAGATTCTGCATACTAAACACAAAACCACTTCAAAAACCAAATGAATAGTAATCTCATTGGTAAAAATTGATTAGATTAAACACTTCATAAACCAAATAAAGAGATCCTAACATATCGCTCATAAAAAAAACCGATATATCATCTAATAATCGTCCACTTGTTGTACACTTTTCTCTCTCATGTTCATCCTGGAATATTCATATTTATTTAACAAACGTGAAACTAAAATAAAATTGAATAACATTTAAAAAAAATGCAACAAATTTCTTAACAACATTATGTATCAAACAAAATAAAATTAAGAGAATATGAATTTATCACCGCCACAATTGTACTTGAGTATTATCTTGAATATCATGCCACCAAAGCTTTTAAAATGAAAAAAAATAAACATGAATAATTTATTTCAATTTCCGCAGTAAAAAGTTGCAAAGAAAAATTGTGCGCATAATTAAACTGCATTGAAGTGAAAAATATAGTGAATACAAAAAATCACCAGAGATGTTAATTCGTGACCGGAGGAGCAATTGCCATCGAGATTTCAGAGTGATTCTTACCATTTCAGTGAAAGTAATGTTTGTTGTCGGAGAGAAAAGCAAGACAGAGAGTCAAGAAAAAAATGACTAATTCAAAATTTTCCAAACTTCATTAAAAAAATATATTACATAGAATGACAAAAGAAAAATGAATAAATCAATATTGATCCTTTTAGATAAAATTCATACAGAGGTTTGAGTAAAAAAAAAATTAACCAATATTATTCAATAAACTAAATTACGAATTATTAAAGAGAAAGATATACCAGTGAAAAAAAAGAAGTCATCCTAGCATCTTCTTGAGTGATGAGTTTGCGTTGGATGAGTGAACTCAAGTGTTGACAAATTAAGTGAGCGATGCAGCGACCGAGAAAGAGGGCGATCGAGCGAGGCTGTGACGATGGGAGCTCGCGGAAGCTTGGCATGCATGAGAGAAAATAGGAAATAATAATGGCGCGAATACAAGGTTAAGATCCGTGAGTATCTGAACGTCTAAAAAAATTCCGTGTTCTATGCATTGTCGACCTAATCCGCCATAAGAAAAATATTTGAAGAATAAGTTATTAAACACATTAACATAAACAAATCTGTTGTGGATGTGTGATGAACAATGTCAATGGAGTACCTTGGTTGGTTCATTTGACTTCATTCTTCCGATGAATTTCTGGTTCTCATCATCCATATCTTTGGATAAGCTCGTGACATTCGAGAAGATGGAAAAACAATGCTTATAAAAATAACCACTATTCATTAATTTTATAAAATCATTGTCTCTTCCACTACTATGAATTGGTGAAACGTAAATCTCCACTGCAATAGTTTGATTCCATGATTTATAACCGAATAAATACTAAATTAAATCAATGCTTTGAATGAGACATAATAATGCTTTAGAGGAAACTTAATCCTTGCAAGAGAGATGAAAAGTCATGCGTATAGTGTTGCTATCATTTTTTTTCTCAAAAATAAATAAATATTAAATCTGTATAAAAGGTATTCTCAAATCTTTGGCTTTTTAGACTACTCATTAATTGTGGACAGATTTTCTTTTTATATATATATATAGATTAGGAAATAAAATAAGAGGAAGATTCCAGTACATTCTTTTATTTATTGGTCTGTTAAATATTTTGGTAAGAATTTTATTTTTCAGTAAAGAATGCATGATAAGGTGGGTGCGCTGTAAATATGGGCAGTAGAAATTGGGTGGGTTTGGTATTTTCCAAATATATATTTCTAAATAAATAAATAAAATACAGTATAGTATACGGTTTTGAGTTAGGGTATTTATTACTGGGGTTTTTGTCTGTTACAAACTGAGATTAAATCCAGTATTTAATTAATTGGTTTGATTAATTGCATTATATATTAATGATATTTAATGTCTTTATTAATATATGATCCACTAATATAATCACAGCCTATTCGAACAAAATATGCATATGGAACATTATAGATGTCACATGACCCACTTAGCGTTAAAATAATTAAATCTCTAAGTCATTAGGAATTGGTCTCACTAATAATATTATAGTTTTGGGAGAACTTGAAATTGTGACGTTTAGCAATAATGATACATATTTCTTCTAATTATTTGAGGTGAAAATAATTATATTATGCATTTTTGTAATGCTTAAACGGATTATTAGGGAAATACTCATTTAACAACAAACTTTAAAAAAAAAATACTCATAGTTTCGTTAAGTCATTTCATACTCATTTAAAAAAAAAAAACATTCCTAAACTACCCTCACACTGTTGATTCTCTCTCCTCGGTCCCTCTCTCTATGTCTTCGATTCCTCCTCGTCATCCTCATGCGAATCGTTTCCTCTTCCTCGGAGAGGCTCCACAAGGCCAAGCCTCGCTCCCATATCCGAGTCCCTCCACGCAGCAGCCACCAGTCGCCGGAGAAGCTCGTCTCGGCGAGGGCAGAGATGGCTTCGGCGGAGCAGAACCGGAAGCCTCTGTCGGTGGTGGTCGGCGATTGCGTGAAAAGATGGTTCCACGACGCGCACAAGGAGGCCTTGACCGGCGACACCGCGATGCAGGTCCTGGTCGGTCAAATGTACTATAGTAGCTATGGCGTCCCCAAAGACCCTCACAATGTGAATTTCCCTCTCTTGATTTCGTGTGATTGAGATTCTCAGAGATTGAGCTTAAAGAAGAATTGGAAATTAGAGATTTGAAGGAAAAGATTCTCATGTATAAAATGTTTCATCATCAAGAAGAAGGGTTTCGGCACTTCAGGATTCAGAACGCCTTCCTTCGTCGGTCCATCTCTCCTCTCTGTCCTTCATCGTCGCCGGTGAGGAGCTCCTTAGTCGTCGCCGCTATTCGGAACACCGGCCTTCGGCACTCCTTAGACGCATGTGTTCGTAGCCGGAGGCGGCTTCGGATTGTAGAATCTGTTTGCGTCTGAGACGCCGAACCAACCTTCGATATGTTTTACCGACTTGTAGTCGCCGCGGTTTTAGTATTACGAGTTCGTTCGCGGCGCCATCGTAGTCGACTCTGTATCGTGGTAAAAATAATTTAAAATTTTCATGTGTATACTAAAGTGAAGTAAGAAATATGAGGGAAACTGAAATTCGTTGTGGATGATTGCAGCGTGGGACAGAGAAGGTGACATCAATGGGCATTGTGGCAGGAAGTTTGAGCTTGGGTTTCGCTCTTTCTTTTTGGTTCAGTAGAGAGAAAGAAGATTTATTTTGTAATTTGATGTGTTATTTGATTTTTTTGGTACTATTATTACATGCTATAATGTATTATTAATAAAGCATGCAATAATAGTAGTCTAAGTTTCCAAAGAGGGGATTCAGGTTCCAGATTATCATGTTTTACATATATGAAATCTATTTTATAAAAAAAAAAAACAACTCTCATATTACTGAAGTTACAAAAAACTCTCATTGTGTAACTGCAATTACGTAAGTGTAACTATAGTTACATTTATGAAATTTGAGCTACTTATTCGTAATTATACATACGTAAATCCAACTTACGTTATTTATACGTAAATTACATATACATATATGTAACTACAGTTACATCGTATAAATTACATATACATATATGTAACAGTAGTTACATTAATGTAACTACAGTTACATTTACGTAATTACATACAAATAACTCAAGTTATATATACATAATAGCAATTGCATATGTCAAATTAAGATTACATTAATGTAACTACAATTACATAATGTAAGTATAGTTACATAAGTGTAGCTACAACTACATAAATGTAAATAGAATACATACATGTAAAGAGAATTATGTAAGTGTAAAATATAAATAAAGTTACATAAATATAACTACAATTACATAAATGTAACAATTATATCTTTAATTAGAATTATATAATTGTAATTATATATAACATAAGTGTAATTATATATTACATAATTGTAATTATATATAACATAAGTGTAAATATATATAACTAGGATTACGAAATTGTAACTGTGATTACAAAAGTGTAACTCTCGTTACAAAAGTGTTACTGTCGTTATAAAAGTGTAACTCCCGTTAAAAAAGTGTAGCTCCATTTACGTTGTGTAACTCTTATTTCAAATATAACTATAAGTGTAATTACATATGTGAAATTACGGTTATGTAACTACAATTATATAAATATAACTGTAGTTACGTAATTTGTAATTGTCGGTCACTATTTTTCGAAAAATATTGAATTGAAATTCAGTTATGTAACTTCAATTAAGTGTAATTACTGCTATATAATTTTAGATGGAGATTCAATCAATATAATTATATATGACATAAGTGTAATTATATATAACTAGAATTACGAAATTGTAACTGTGATTACAAAAGTGTAACTGTCGTTACAAAAGTGTAACTCCATTTATAAAAGTGTAATTCCACTTACATTTAAGTAACTCGAAATACATTAATATAATTACACGTACTTAAGCTTCTTTGGCGCTTGTTTCGAATTCCCTTCGGCGACGCTCTTCGCGACTTCGGCTCTCAGATTGAATTCGGCTTCTCGGCTTTCGTAACAAATTATCTTCGGCCCTCGTCTCGAAGTCCCTTCGGCGACGCTCTTCAGCAGCTTTGGCTCTCGGATTGAATTCGGCTTCTTGGCTTCTTTGGCGCTCGTCTCGAATTTTCTTCGACAACGTTCTTCGGCTTTTTTGGCGCTCGTACCGAATTATCTTTGAATTCTTCGACCTTCAAATCACAATAAAATCGTAATGATTTTACCATAAATATAAACGTCCTCAAAGAACAGAAGCTTTGAGTTTCGGAAACCTCGAAGAACAAACAAAGTAAATTCAGTCAATGAAGATGATCGATCAATCGATATTCGAGGTGATCACACTATCTGAGGAATACAAATCGAAGTGATTAGCTACTGGAACTCAAAAACCATCAGATTCGATTGTAAAATTCTAATTTAGCCGAGAATCTAACATTTCGAATCAAAATTTGAATAAAAAAATAAGTTGTATCGACTTTCCTTTTCTGCGTAACTATGAAGCAATGCCAGACCGGTCCAACATCTAAAAATGCTTCCTCCAACTGGTTTTCATCCAAGAAAAATAAGCACAATTATCATGTACATATAGATACAGAACCCGGTGTTATTAATGGACAACTTAGGTCCATTTCCAAGTAAATTTATTCAAGCACTCCAAAACTCAAGCTCTCACTTCGTCTGTGCTTCAACATTTTCTCGGGAAACAACAAATTAAAAAAAAGGAGTACCTGGGAACTATTGAAGGAAAATGGCAAATTTGAGACGAAGATGGTGGAGGGAGAGAGATGAGAGTCGCCTTTGCCACCGCTTCTGCCCTGGTTCTCTTGTTCTCTTCTCATCAACCTTACCGTCGTCCATTTTAGCAGTCGCCCAAAAGAATGTACTCCAATTTCCACCATAATCTAGCTTACTTCCAGACAGACATCAACATTAACATGGAATTATAGACGTTGACAATCGAAGCACGTAAAAAACGATTAGAAATCCGTAATTAAGCCCCGAGAAATAAACCAAAACAATAGAATTTAGAAGCGCAAATAGATACACCATACTAAAGAAGAGAAAATCCACAAACAAAATTGAAGCGATTGAGGAAAATCAGAAAAGAGAAATGGATTCATCGACAAGCAAGCACGAAATGGCGACTTGATGAGAAGCAGGTGACTGAATCATAATATTCAGTCACTGGTGAAGATCGATCAGTCGATCAATCGGAAGTGATCGCAGGTGAAGATCCAGGTGATCGTAGGAATACAAACCTGAAAGCGAGAGAGACGAAAACTGCATCGATCAGAGGTGATCGCAGGTGAAGATCGAAGAGGATTGACTGAAATTCTGGGGTGATCGCTGTTAAGGTCGGATTTGGTCAAATCCATCCTCAACACAACTCGTGTCGTTTTGTCCATAAACGACATGAGGGAAGGCGAGGAAGTTCGTCACCCGAGGAGGATTATCCCCGAGGAGGTTCGACCGCGAGGAGGCGCAGCCACGCAAAAGCAGACTGCGATGAAGTGTCCCATCACACTCGACGAGGAATTTCGTCATGATGGTTTATGCAGAGCCGAATGACGGTTGATGGGATGGGCATTTAATGAAGCCGATCTACTCACTCGATGAGAAGCATCAGCGACGAGGCTTGCAGAGCCGAATGACGGCTGACGGGATGCGCATTTAATGAGGCTCACCTACCCGTAATGACAGCCTGCTCGGAAGTGACATAAAGCAGGGATCAACCATGCTTCTCTCAAATCACTCTGGGAAGCGAATGATTAAAGAGAAAAAAGGCGGGAAAGACGCGAGGAGGACATAGTGTAAACTCTATAAAAGGCAAGATAAGCCTCATTTGTAAAGGTTCGGAAAAATAGAGAAAACCCCCTGAAAGAGAGTGAACATCCTGTAATAGAAAGGCTAAAGAAATAGAGAGAGCCTTTGCTCATGATCCTTCATCTGTCCAGCTATTCAACGGAAGAAAACCGAGCTCATATCCGAAAATATAATAAAACAAATATATTCACTGATTATTGTTGTTGATTTGTTATGGGTGATTATTTTTGTGACTGGAAAAGGGCGGTGAAAATCGCCATCTACAGTTTGGCGCCCACCGTGGGGCTTTGTTTTCTTTCTAACTCACAGCCAGGAATTTGGAGGAACATGACGTTATCAAGCAACGCCATCATCAGCAACGAGGCCCGAACTCGAGGAGAACGACGGTGGCTACTCGAGGTGATGATTGAACGCGCGAAAACAGCGAGCAGGGCCTAAGAGGCAACTCAAAGGGCAGGAGTGACGCAAGAGGGGGAGACGTACGGACTCATTGCATTTAAAAGAGGTAGACGTATAGTCGGCTAATCAGAAGAGGGAATGCACGCGCACCAAGGAACCGGAGCGACTCCCGAAGCGTTGCGACGTGACAGCGGGGTCAGAGAATACGAAGAGTCTTGCGTGCGGGGCAAGCGATGGTTATAAATAGGAGGTTTTGGGAAGACCATGAAGACCAAGTTTGCGGAAGTGAAAACCAACTCGGTTAACTCCCAGATAAGTCCCAATCATCCTAAAAATTCCATTCTTACTTTAAAACCGGCATCAGTTAGTGTTTTCTCGATACAAGGAAAGCGTACGAAGAAAAGATGGCGCTTGAAGAGGGAGTTGCTGGCCAAAGCTACGCAGACGAGTCAGAGATGGTCGTAGAAGGAGGTTGGGGATGGCCCAAGGAAGACATGGCGGGGGCACGAGGAGGAGATGATCACGAAATGACGGACGGTTGGAAGAATGAGGAGTGGCCGGAGAGCAGCGAGCCGTGTCCAATGATGGAGGACACCACGGAGAATCAACGGGACCAAGAGGAGCCAAGGGTCCCAAGCGAACCGCACCTCGCATTGGAATTTGTCCTGCTGTATCTTACCCTCGAGGAACTCCTCACGATGGAGATGGTGTGCACGTCATTGCGCGACGAGGTTCGGGGGAACAACCTTTTGTGGCACAACCTCCATATCGACGACCCGATGAGCGAGCGGCTCGAAGACGAGACTCTCCTGAAACTGGCAAGAAGGTCTCAAGGGAAGGTGGAGACCCTGACGATGGATAGGTGCTTCGAGATCACCAACGCCGCGCAAAGGATAATTCTGCAGGACAACCCGACAATCATAAAGCTATGCTTGCCAAGATGCCACCGAATCACCATAGACGACGTGGTCAACAACCTGTCCACCATAACGCACGGAATAAAATTCCTAAGGGTCAACGGGCTCGCCTTCAGTTACGAGGGGTTCAGTTACGAGGAGGGAGCCAAGGCCAGATTCGAGGACCTTCCCGCGCTGCTCGCGGTTGGGAATCCGACCGACGACCTCGAGTAGCAGACGCCCGCACCATGCGGTCGTCTGCTCGACATGGAGTTCTGCATGACGTGCGGTAAGGACGTCTTGGTCTACGAGAAGCCCATGAAGGTTGGAGAGAGAAACACCATCCGCCCGCCGTGTGTTCGCCGGCGCCAAGATGGACGTGCTTGCGGCTTTTGCAGATCATGCTACACCCTCGGTCTCACGTGGTACATCTACATCTGCACGGACTGCAACTACGGGCGCCCCAGCAGAGACTCTCTGGAGTAAGCTCCGGAGTAAGGCACATACGCTGCTCGGCGCGAAGGGAGGGTTGATGATGACTACTCTTCAGCCTTGTTAGATGATAGAAATTTGTTTTGGTTTTAATGTCTGTATGTATGTATGTTTTTCTTTAAGAAACGAGCGGAATTATAAGTTGACAAAATGTGTGTACAACTCTGCTCGGTGAAAGTACCGAATGGGAAGGAAAGTATCCTCGTAATGTTCATATTAAAATAATATATATATATATATAATATATACGGCAAAGGGTGCCGAGCAAGCCCGATCCGGCAAGAATGCCGCGATATATATATATATACGGCTAAGGGTGCCGAGCAAGCCCGATCCGGCAAGAATGCCGCGATATATATATACGGCTAAGGGTGCCGAGCAAGCCCGATCCGACAAGAATGCTGCGATATATATATACGGCTAAGGGTGCCGAGCAAGCCCGATCCAACAAGAATGTCGAGATATATATACGGCTAAGGGTGCCGAGCAAGCCCGATCCGGCAAGAATGCCGCGATATATATATACGGCTAAGGGCGCCGAGCAAGCCCGAGCCGGCGAGAGTACCGAGCAAAGAAAATATAATATATACGGCTAAGGGCGCCGAGCAAGCCCGATCCGGCGAGAGTGCCGAGAAAATAAACAAGGCAAGAGTGCCTATGGGGTCCTGGAAACTAGTCGGCTCGTACCCGATGAAACCCAGCGATACCCGCAAGAGATAAATACGGCGAGAGTGCCAAGTAAAGAGGTATGGTGAGAGTGCCAAGTAAAGAGGTATGGCGAGAGTGCCGAGAAAAAGAGGTACGGCGAGAATGCCGAGTAAAAGAAAAAATAAATATTTACGGCTAGGGCGCCGAGCAAGCCCGAGCCGGCGAGAGTGCCGAGCAAAGAAAAAACTATATTTATGGCTAAGGGCGCCGAGCAAGCCCATACAAATTCGTAGATTGCGAGCAAACTCATAAAAGAAAATCATCATATGTTCATTTGATTCAAAAATACGAAGTACAGAGTATTATTTACAACTCATTCGTCCACACCTTTAGAAATACACATATTATAATTCTCGCAGGGACTGATCCTCCTGCCTAGCGACATCGTCGAGGGGATCTTGACCCAGGACTGCGTCGGCACATTCCTCGATGATGGTATCACAACATCGGCGAAGGATGTCATCCACAATTAAGCAAGCAGGATCGTCAGCAGGAAGTCCCGGGGGCTTACTCGAGGAAGTTCTCACGAGGTTCGCATCGACCCTACTATCAGTCTACAAAGGAGGAGCCAAGAGTGAGGGGACAATCCCAAAGAATAGGTAAAACTGCAGAATGTTTAAGCTAAGCTGCCCCGTACCGTGCTCGCGAGGAAGGAAGAACATCAAAACCCGGCGAGCGCGCTCTAGCGACATTCGGAGGGAGACAAGGGGAAAGCGGGGGAGAGTTAGGAGCACCGGAGACTTTCTTCTCCAGTCTGGCCAAATCAGCCAGGTATTCCTGCTCCAACCTGCTCCAACCCCTCGACGAGCTTGATATTCGAGAGCACACCGCCCAGCAGGCGCTGAACGCGGACAATCTCCTTGAGAGCACCAAACCTCTCAGAGGCGTGCCGCAGCTTGTCGGTCGCTTGATGGTAAAGGCGTAAGCGAGAGAATTCCTCCTCTATCGCCCAGCTCCTGGCTGCGTCGCGGTCTTTGACAAGTTTCCTCAGCACGACCTTAACATGGAAGGAGATTTGCTCCTCCCGACCGGGCGACAGGTTTATAGCGTCGGCGATTCGGTTGAAGTACTCGTTTTCTGCCGGAGCTGTGCCGAGAGTGTCTCCTCGCACCGCCGATAACGCTGTCATTCTTCAAGGAGGGACTCTTCGGCAATGGTGAGGAGACGTCTATCTTCATCGCGCTCCGCCCTACACTCGGCGAGCTTAGCCCCTATAGTCTCAGGGAGAGTATCTGTTGGACATATGTGTCCTTAAACAAGATATTTTATCCATTTGTAAAAGATTATGATATGTCATTGAATAAAGATAATACTTATTATGTTAATCTTATTATAGTTTCTGGTAGAGTAAAATAGAATGTTTGTTTCCTTAGTTCATAAAGGATGCAATTATGTTATTATTATCACAACAGAGTCAATGTGAGGAAGAATTAATAATCATAATAAATGAACTTAAAATGTCCGTGACCTGATTAACTGGGTGGGAGCCCATTAATCGAATAAGGTCATTAATGTGACTAAGTGACAATCCTATTCTGGATTTTGTGTGTGTCACACTCACTAGAAGTGCATTAAGTATGAAGTGTCTTCATACTGGACTGGACCTGACTTAAACTCCGGAAGTTATCATTTAAGACCGTCACTGATAACTTGGAGTTGAGTCACTAGTAGATGATCAAATGGATATTCGATCTAAGTCCTGAGTGATCTTGAGTCCGAGCTGCTGGCTTGATTGTTCTTTGATTTAACCGTTAAAGAACACGAAATATTACTGCTGTTCCCAACACTATTATTTTGGGAACATGATAGTCAGCAGTAAGGGTAGCTTGGTCATAGACATGGGCATCACACAGCTCTCTTCAGAGTGATAATGATTCCCTTGATTGTCGGTTGTGAGAAGTAAGAGGTACCCGTGCGCAACTTATGAATCGAAACCATAAGTGGGTTACTCATAATATTACTGACTGAGTCAAGGTTGAAAATGCAATGAGGGGCATAACGGTAGAAACCGCCTGCTCGTGTGTGGATTATCAAGTGAAAGATCAATAACCCGAATTTGATTGTATCAATGGACACCTTGCTGTTATAAAGGGAATAATATATACCGTATCACTAAAGAGTGCAGCCTCGGGTCTATAGTGGAATAACTTCGAGGTTTGACGAACAACTAGCAGTTCGTTGGAGCTTAAGTGATACGGGTCCATGGTCCCCAGGATAGCTCCGTAACGGATGATATGTACGTGATTAAAATACATTCTGGATAATGTTTAATCATTTGGCTTGACTTATAAAACTGAAAGGTCTGTGGCAGACGTCAGATAGTTTTATCGTCAGCGTGGCAAAAGTACCATATCTTGGTACACGAAATTAACTGATAAAATAAAGTTAGAATTTAGATTTTCTATCAGCACCATGTTGTTGGAAATTAAATTCTAAGCAACTTTGCTTTTTGAACCAAGTCATTTCGACTTACGGTTAGTGATTTATGGATTTTCTAAGTTTGTGTTCGGTTCGATAAACTATGAAATTAAATCACATGTCACGAATTTAAATGATGGTGTGGCACCATGACATTTTAATGTGTGATATTGAGATTAGGAATTATTAATATAATTTAATTATTTGGATTTAATTATTAATATCTTATAAATAATTAATTAATAATTAATAGATTTATATTAATAATAATAATATATATTTAATTATATATTACATGTGTAAATCGATGTGGGCTTGCATGACCTAGCCCACACGAGTTTGACCTAGCTAAGGGTTTGAAATTTGCGGCATAAGTATCTAAAGTTTGGTATTTTGGCAAAAACCCTAAAATCAATCTTATCCTTTAGATCGGAGATGATTTAATATCAACCGTAGGATTAAGATGATTGATTTTTGACCTAACCCTAATTTCGAAAATAGTAGCTTGGTGACCAAGCTTAGGGTTTTCGAATTTGACCTAATTAATTGTATCCGTTAGATCGGTTTAAGATTTAATCTATACCGTCGGATTGAAAATTAATTAATATATATATTTTCGAAGATAATGATGAAGATAAAATCAAATTAGGCTTTTACCAAGTCTTAGAATATTTGATTTTTATCCCAAATTAATTTGATCCATTAGATCGGTCTAAGATTAATCTAAGCCATTGAATCTAGATAATTAATTTCGAAATTATCATTATTATATATATATATATATTTCGAAATTAAGATAAGTAGATAAGATTGGTTTACCAAGTCTTTCTTATTTAATTAAATCCCTAATTAATTATATCCATTGGATTTAGATAAGATTAAATCTAAGCCTTTGGATTAGGATAATTAATTATATTTAATAATAATTTTCGAAATTAGATATATATAAATATTCGAATTATATTTAAATAAGAAGATAAGATTGATTTTTGTATTTATCCAGTCTTTCTTATTTAATTAAATACAAGTTTAATTATAACCATTGGATCTAGATGAGATTAAATCTCAACCATTGGATTGGAATAATTAAAGTATTTAAATATATATGAAATTCGAATTTTGGAGAGAAAATCTCTAATTCGGTTACGGGCCAAGTCTATAAATAGGGAGCTCATTTACAACATTTTTCACACCTTCCCCAGAGCAAAAACTCGAGCCCTCCCTCTCTCTCTAGGGTCTGCGAGTTTTCTGCTTCTGATCTCTTTTCTGGTTCGGCTTAGGAGACTATTTCTCTGGAAGCTTCAAAAGAACCTCAATAAAAATTTTCGACGGAGTCCTGCCGGCGAAGCCCACGCTTCGGTACGAGGAATCCAGGAGAATATCCCGGAAGATCACGGGTGTTTCCCTCAGCACCGGCGGAGCCCTGCCGAACTTCAGAATCCGCAGTCAGAAACGTCAGTTGAGGTACGGCCTTATGCATTGGGTTAATAAATTCAAACATTTACTGCTTTCTATTTATTTCTTATATTTCGACTATGATATTAATAATGAGTTGTGAATATTAAATATGTAATATTTATCAGATCTTGTTAAAATGGTTATTACCCGATATCCGTATCGTTACGATACCAAGTTTTCCGCTTTAAAATAATTTTTAAATGTTACCGGGACGGCTTGGAGGCTTATTTTGTGGTAATGAGGTCGGGAATCAAACCCCGATTTCCAACAGTATCTTCATTCCCCGATAAAGTCTTCGCTAGAGCAAGAGCAGACACAGACTCTTCCTCCCCCTCGTAGCCTCCTCCATCGCTGGGGGAAAAGGCGTCGGGGCAAAGAACAACAGTCCCACCTCCGGCCTGCGAAGGAAAAGAGAGAGTGGAGATACAGAAGAAATAGTAAAGAGGCCCGATATAAAAAATAAAAAATAAATAAAAAAGAGGAAGAGAAAAACAAGTATACGAGGGCGATAGCGAAAAAGCTCAGCGATGAAAGGAAAAGGTAACCCGAAGAAGATTTCTTTTATTTATATGATAATTCGTTTTAACGCTTGGGTTACAGAAGAGCCATGACACTCGGAATTTACAAAAAGAGAGGGCAACTGGAAAGGAAACTCTAGGAAAGCATCCTATACCGTGGGCTCCGGAGGCGCTAGGGTCTCGATGTTCGAGCCGTATTCGTCGCGCGGTGAGGACCCGAGAGTGGCCCCCTCCGAGACAAGGCCTTCAATCCTCCGGCTGTCCAGGGCTGGCGGCTTGCAGGGGGAGAGCGGCGGAGAATCGGGATCCCGAGAAGACTTCTTGTCCAGCTCGTCCACTGTAGCCCGATGCTTTCGCGCCACGAAGGCAGGCGGGTCTCGAGGCCCTCGATGGGTGCCGCCAGAAGGATTTTCTCGACCAAACCGATGTTGGCTTGGTATGCGGTAGCCAAGCGTTGGGCGTTGATGGATTGATCAAGAAAATCAAACTTCGCCGAGAGGCGCTGCAGCTTGGCTTGGGCCTCCTCGAAAAGGCGATCTCGGCCGTGACGCTCCTCAACTGTCTCGGCTCGCGCAACCTCTAAGTCTTCGGTGAACTTCCTCAACACGGCGTCGACCCGGGACACCAAGTGGTCTTCTTGCTCGAGCGGTGCGCCGACAACTTCACTAATCCGAGTGAGGCGTTCAGCTTTAAGCTGGAGCTTATCGGAGAGACCCGCCTCCTTAACAGCAAAAGAGTTTTGCTGTTCCGCGAATTCGGCCTCTACGGCCCGGCGCAACGAGATTTCCGACTCCAAGGCGGATTTGGTCTCGTTGAGTTCGGCCTCTGCGGCCCGGCGCAACGAGATTTCCGACTCCAAAGCAGATTTGGCCTCGTCGAGCTCCGAGGAAAGCTTCTCGGCCTGCTCCCGGAACTTCCGCCCGTCGCTGGTGGAAACCTCAAATTGACACCGGACTAACGTGAGCTCCGCCGACAACTCACTGGTCTCTTTCTCGGCCTTAGCGGTGGATAGCCGCTCGGAGACAATCACATCTTTCAGCCAGGCTACCCCCCGGAGGAAATGGTCAATTAGTTCCGAGTGTCCCACGGACTCGTCGAGAGGATCGACGAGCCCGTGAGAAGCTTCGGCCTCCGGGGCGAGGCCCTTGCGCGCGGCAGAGGAGTAAACCTCCCGACCCTCGGGAAGTGCACCCGGAGATGGCATGGCCGGGAAGCCGGCTTGAGCCCGTGGCAACCCGGTAGGTGCCTCCTCGGGGTCAAGGGAGGACACAGAGGGCCGCGCCGAGTCATCCGTTGATTTCTCCGGCGCGCCAGAAGGAGCGATGGGAGGTACCTGTAAGTCGGAGACACCGGTAAGTTCAGAAAGAGGCTGGATCCCTGAGCCCTCGATGGCCTCGATACCAGGTGCGTCGGAAAGGAGCTTCGGGCCAGGAGGATTAACCTCGGGGAGCGCCCCGAGCTGCTCCTCCTCGGATCCGAAGGGGATCTGTTCCTGGTCGCCTTCGCGCCCGACAGGTGCGAAGGTCCATCCTTGGACGTCCTCCTCGCCAATAGGTCCCGTACCTTCCTCACTCGGGACCTGGGTCTCTTTGACCGGAGATTGAATCGGAGGCGTAGAGGCCGCGGCCAGGTCCCGCGTCCCTTCGTTGGGGATTCCCCGAGGTGACGACGGAGAGGACCGGGCCGCGACCCCAGGAGCGGAAGGAAGAATGGAGCTTTCAGCTTCCAAAGGGGGTGGAGAGGGAGCGTTCGGCGCGATGACCAAATGCTCGATATCCTCGAACTCCAGCCTCTCCCGTGGATTCGCGGCAGGACGCGCACGCCCGTCCGACACCAGTCCCGTCTTCCCTGCTGCGCCCTCTACAGGCGCGGAACCAGGAGCTCCGTTCGCTGTTCCCCGAGACGGATCAGCAGCTTCGGGCTCGGGGGTCAGGGCGGGAACCTTCGCCTTCTTCGCAGGAGAAGCATCACGTACCTCCTCGGCGGGTCGCTTGCCCGAAGAGCTTTCTTCTCGAGGGGATTTCCTCAAGGAGCGGGAAGCCTCCGTCGGGGAGCGGGCGACGGAATCTGTCCTGGATCTCGTCCGCCGCTCATCGCGAGTATCCTCGATAGGGCGTTTACTCGGGGGACCACCCTCTCGAAGGGTGAGCCCCATGTAGCGAGGAGCGTTGGATCCTGCCTGAGACCTCGACGGTATCTGCACCTCCCGATCCCGATCAACAGGAACGTTGTCCCTAGCAACAACGGATTTATCCTCGGACTTCTTCTTCGGCCTCGAAACGGTTTTCTTCCGCTCTACAGGAGACCCTTCCGGGGCGGGTTCGCGAAGAAAACCCACCGGGAGAAGAGTATTTGGGGGCGCCCCGTGAATTCGGGCCAGTTGATAGACCCCTGACTTCTCGATCCGCCGATCCCCGAAGTCCTTACCCCAATCGCGCCTAGGGTTGGCGAGGAGAGCAGCATGGATCTCTTTGAACCGCGCGTCGGCCTTTTCATTCTCCTCGGGCTTAAATCGAGGGAGGTCCACTCCCTCGAGCACCAAATCCCTCGGCAGGAAAGAGTGGTGGGGACCAAAGTTGGATTTGTCCACACGAACGAAGAAATACTTATTCTCCCAGCCGGACTCGTTCGACGGCGTATTCGTGAGAATGTGCGGTCGAACGCGATGAGAGATGGCAAAGCGGCCCAGATTCTTCGGATTCCGGGAGACCTTGAAGAGGCGCATCAAGTCCTCGAGCGTAAGCTCCACTTTCTACTCGCATGCAATAGCGAGTGTGCAGAGGAGGAGGCGAAGTGTGTTGGGGCTCACCTGAGCGATCGGAACCCCAAAGGCGTAGAGGAACGCCACGATCAAGAGCGGTACCGGGAAGTGAAGACCAACGATGCGGAAGAACGACTCATAGACGCAGACAAAGTCGTTCTGAGGCTCGTCGACGAATTCGCCCTCGAAGGGGAGACGTGCGAAACAGAGCTCCGAGTCTGAACAGTTGTTGACGATAAACTGCAAACCCTCGGTCGTCATGACGGAGGCAGGGCTTCGGGTCTTAAAGACCAGGCCGGAGCGGGAAAGAGCCATCAAAACGTCTAGGAGAGAAGGGAGAAGAAGCTTGGAGACGAGGGAATGAGGGTAGCAACGGGGAGTGAATGTCTCAGAGGCAGTTTAGAGAGAGTTTTTGAAAATATGAAAAATGCCTGAAAAAGTGGGCATAAACTCCGAATTTATAGAAGGGAAAAAAGAATGGATAGGCGCGTTTTGATCTAACGACCCAAATTCAAAGCTCGCTAACTCATCAACGGCTCGTGCCAAGGGCCCGTTATAAATCCCCACAAGTACTCGAGTACGAAAGGGTGGCATTTAATGCTGAAGGGACGTGTGAAAGATTCGAGGCTGACGAATTTTGGGAAAGTAAACCAAGGTGGGGCTCGGAACCAGGCAACGGTCGGGGAAGCGAGAGAGTCGGACCTTCTTGGTCGTTAACGAGGGTCTTCGCGAAAGACCCTCGTTTAGCGTTATTAAGGAATCTTCATCTCTACGAGTTCGTCGGAAAGACTATATTTTATACTTGCAAAGTACATGCTTACGTTTACACTTTTTTCTTCGAAACGTATATTTCGGTATTATACAGAATTTAGGTAAGCGAGGAGAGCTCTCGATGAAAACACCAACGGCGTTTGGACCACAGCAGCTCCCGCGGACAAGGGACCCGGCTCGTAACGAGGAGGGAAGCAAATGAGGCATGGCGAGGAAAAGAAGTTGTTTAGCAATATAGCCACGCGAGGAGCCAAAGAAGCAATCACCAACCTGGAAACCAACGAATGTTGGCTAAGGCCGATCTCCGAGACGGTTATACTTTATTTTACCATGTGTATACACTTGATAAAATGGGGGACTAACTGTTAAGGTCGGATTTGGTCAAATCCATCCTCAACACAACTCGTGTCGTTTTGTCCATAAACGACATGGGGGAAGGCGAGGACGTTCATCACCCGAGGAGGATTATCCCCGAGGAGGATTATCTCCGAGGTGGTCCGACCGCGAGGAAGCGCAGCCATGCAAAAGCAGACTGCGATGAAGTGTCCCATCACACTCGACGAGGAATTTCGTCATGATGGTTTATGTAAAGCCGAATGACGGTTGATGGGATGGGCATTTAATGAAGCCGACCTACTCACTCGATGAGAAGCATCAGCGACGAGGCTTGCAAAGCCGAATGACGGCTGACGGGATGCGCATTTAATGAGGCTCACCTACCCATAATGACAGCCTGCTCGGAAGTGACATAAAGCAGGGATCAACCATGCTTCTCTCAAATCACTCTGGGAAGCGAATGATTAAAGAGAAAAAAGGCGGGAAAGACGCGAGGAGGACATAGTGTAAACTCTATAAAAGGCAAGATAAGCCTCATTTGTAAAGGTTCGGAAAAATAGAGAAAACCCCCTGAAAGAGAGTGAACATCCTGTAATAGAAAGGCTAAAGAAATAGAGAGAGCCTTTGCTCATGATCCTTCATCTGTCCAGCTATTCAACGGAAGAAAACCGAGCTCATATCCGAAAATATAATAAAACAAATATATTCACTGATTATTGTTGTTGATTTGTTATGGGTGATTATTTTTGTGACTGGAAAAGGGCGGTGAAAATCGCCCTCTACAATCGCAGTGAAGATGGAAGAGGAAGACGATCGATCGCAAGGAAGGAAACTAGGGCAAATTTGTCCAGAAAATAACAAATGAGGATTTATTTAATTACAGCAAACCTTTGAGTATATTTTATAAAAGTATAGGAGTAGATGAGTATTTGGCTAATACTAAAGTTTTTAAGGGTAATAAAAATATCGGATATTACGGTAGTGTTTGAAATTCATTTCTAAAATGATTTTGCATTTTGGTAAAAGATTCCTAAAGTATATTCCCTTGAAAACATGAGTGGTTAATTTTTTGTGAAAATGTTTTATCAAAATCAATTTTGCTTTTTAATATTTTACACACCAAAATAAAAACGTCTTTTTCTTGTTTTTATTTTCTTTCTCTGTCCTTCACTTTCACTTTGCAAAATAGACCGTCAATCGGCGCTCACATTCACCATCGATCGGCGCTCAGCTCCGGCGTCGCTCGGCCCTCTACCGTCGCTCGGCACTCAGCTCCGTCGTCGCTTGACACTCAACGGTCGCTCGGCACTCACCGTCGCTCCGCCCCTTAAGGTTCATTATCGCTTGGAAATGAACTTTATCTTTGCCTCCAATTTTGCAAACAAAAGCTACATATTAGGTTATCTCAAGTGATTATACATGTTCATATTCTGATGCTTGGTGTTCCTATGGAATCATGAAGAAGAAAATTCAAAAAGCAAAGTTAGTAGTTAGTAGTTAGTACACTGAACATGATTTATGGTGAAGCTATATGCAACGAACAAAGAATAATGAATTTCAAAAATCCAGTTTTGGGAAGATTACTGGACATCTTAGGAGCAGGGTGTGGTTGAACACTTGCAAGAATTTAATAGCTAAATGTTCAAAGATTGACATTCAACATTTATGTAACAAAATTTTGATTTGAATGTGCTGCAAGAAATATGCGATATGGAGTAGTTATAATTATGATGTTGTCTTTTTTTTACAGAGGAATGGGTGAAGATAACGCACATTGGCCCGATGCCGTCGAGGAATACTTCATTGAATTGTTGCACGAAGAGTGTAAGGGCGGGTTAAAAGGATCAACATTGGAAAAGAAACAATGGTCGAGAGTGGAACTTAAAATGTTAGATAAACACGGAAAAACATATAAGGTATATAAGCTTAGGGCTAAGTTGAATCAGCTTCGACAATCGACTAGGAAATTTGATGAATTGGTAAACACCACTGAGTTTGGTTGGGATGAAGACACGAATACCGTAACTGCAGAAGACGAAGTTTGGGAAACATTTGCGCAAGTAATCTTTATTGCCACTTATTATTCTTTTACATTGTCATTCGTTTATACTGTTTTCGTTTTATTGTTATTCAAAAATACCCGGATTGTAGAGTGTTCAAAAAGAAAGGATTGCTGAAATTTGCCTTGCTCTGTGAGATATATGGTCTTTCCACTGCAAAGAGCGAACTAACAATGAGTCCTGAAGAGGCAGCGTCCAAGGCTCGTGAGATGTTATCACAACAATGTTGCCCTTTTGTTCTCGAAGATGGTGATTCGTCTAACGGTGATAAAGGTACGTCATCGATCAAAAAAGAGATAGTACTTGATCGACAAACAAGTAGTCGATAAAACCCGTGGTAAAAGGAGAAAGTCTTCGGATAGCGATGATATGTTTAAATTGATTACCGAAACAGTACAAGCTCAAGCTCAAGTCGAGATGGTGAAGTACTACTGGGAACGTGATGAAAAACGGGTTGCAGTATCAGCCGGAAAAGGCTAAAAAATATATGATGATCTCTTTTTTGATCAATGTGTAGAGCGCCTTAACAAGATTAAGGATATAATCAATCCTTACGAATACCTCAAGTTTCTGAACACGATGGAGGGAAATCGAGTGAAGCAGAGAACGTTCATATTGATTCCGGAGGATTACATTGTCCCTTTTGTTAATCTTGAAATTAAGCCAAATGATGTTTAAGTGTCTTCGATTATACTTTTTGAGTGAAAGATAGAAATATTTCAGCCTAGTGATGCTTTGAAACATTTCTATCTTTCATAGTTATACTTTGTATAGGATATTTTATAATGTATTTAGCATAATGACTAATGACAGTAAAATATGTAATATCTATGCATGCCCAATGCCATTAATTAACGTAATTTTTGTTTAGTGTAGATAATTATTTATATATGTTTGATTAGGTTTATATTGATTCTTGATTATTGAGGAATTCAGTTTGGATTTATAAGAATTCATAAGTAAATGTTGGATGTATGAACCCTATTAGTTTCATTCAAAACAAAATCTAAATGTTAATGTCAATTTACTTATTTGCATATATTAGATAAATTAGAATTAATTACAATTAGTTTTAACAAAAAAGTAACCAAACACAGTTTTCTTTTTCCTTTAAAAAAAAACAGTGTAACAAAATAATAAACAATCACATTTTTAAAATATTTTGATAAAACTGTTTTGTAAAATTAAAAATGCAAACACAAAATGAAAATACAAAACGCTTTTAAACACAAAATGAAAATACATTTCATTGTTTTATCTATGCGTGATCCGTTAAAACCCAATAGAGCATGCGATAACCCAAAAATCACGCTACCTCATTGCTACATCGTGTTGTGGGCCCAATAAAAAATAAAATATTATGTTCTTAGATTTTCAATTACACAAAATTAATACTTACGTATTTTTGTATACTTAAATATTAAAGTTTTTTAAAAGGTAAAAATAACGAATATTACAGCACATTGTTTTGTCTATGTGTGATCCGTTAAAAGCTAGCTAGCACGCGATAACCCACAAGTCATGCCATCATTACTACGTCATGTTGTGAGCCCAATATAAAAATAAAATAATATTTTTTAAAAATTTAATTTCACAATATTAATATTTAGATATTTTGTAATAATTAAATATTAAAGGATTTTAAGGGTAAAAATATCGAATATCACATTTCATGGTTTTTGTCTACGCGTGATTCGCTAAACACAATCTAGCACGCGATAACCCACAAATTATGCCACCTTATTGCTACTAGGGGTGAGTATGGGTTGGGTTGGGTTGGGCCGCCCCAATGCTCTTTATGGACCCGACCCGCTCACATCGGGTTACAAAAAAAAAAAAAAAAACCCCCGATCTGACCCCAAAAAATTCAATGCCCACCAAACTGACTTGATAAAAATCGGATCGGATTGGTTTGGGCCGTCGGGCCCGAATAATTAAAATTTTGTTTTATATTACAAAAATAATATGAAAAATATACATCAATTTAACTCAAAGTTCAATTAAAAATACCCCAAACAAATTTAATCAAACAAACATACACTAAACAAATTCTATACATATTTGAATGAAACAACAACTCTAATCAACCTATCAAGAAACCCTAAATGACACGGATAAACTATTTTAAATTATATAAGATTACTACTCATTTTCAAATACGAATAATTTCAAGCATATTCAAATAAAAATTAATTACAGCTAACTAGATTTCAAATGAAACTAAGAGTTGTGTTTGAAATTGAAAATGAGAGATTAAATGGTCATTGAATGTAAATAAAATTGAGAATGGGTAATGTAAAAAGACTAAAGATTGTACTACTTGAATAAAAATAAGAAACATTAATATGAAATATATATTAATTATGTTGGTCGGGTCGGAGACCCCGACCCGACCCGACCCGACCCGACCCGACCCAATGTATTGACTCGTTTCTGACAAGAATAATAGTCGGGTCTGGCCCGATCTGACCCAATTTTGAACTGGTTGGATTGGGCGAGTTAGATTAAGGTTGAGTCTTTAACAGATAGGGTTGGGCCATCGGGTTGAGTCTAAAATGCTCACCCTTAATTGCTACATTTGGAAAATGAATTATAAACATTTAGGTCTTGGATTCTTCGCAGTTAAAATTTTGAGAATATGCCATTCAATTATAATTTGGATACTTATGCCGCCATCGTCTTTTTAATTAAAAAATTGCATGGAAGCCTTCTTCCTCAACAATCTCTCGCTGTCCCTCTCCTCTCTCTCTCTCTCTCTCTCTCTCTCTCTCTCTCTCTCGTTGCGCTCGACGATTCTGACTCAAACATTCTCTTCAACACTCTTTCTCTGTCTCGTCTCACCCTTCTCTCCTTCGAGCTTTCAAGGGTTAGTTCGCTCTCTTTGTCTCTGTCCGATAGTCTGTGCGAGATAGTTACCTTGAGATTCCATGCTTGAATCGTCGAGCTCTGTTTCAGATTGCTTTGAGGATTGGCCATGGTTTTTGAGATATAAAAATGTGGGAAAGTTGTATTGTTTGGTGATTTTGGAATAATCGATGAGAGTATATTGTTTGATAAAATGTTTCAATGAAACACAAGCATTTCAGTGACCAATTTCTTCAGTCTTTTAATCATACATTTATCATTTTCTTGGGTTTCTGATATTGTGAAATTGTTTGGATTTTGTGGTTTTATTAGGTTGATTTAAGGTGAAAATGTGATCTTGTTAAATTGTATATATTAAGAAATTTTGATTTTAGGTGAAGTTTTGTGGACTTGTGGATTGGATTTGGTGATGGGAGTGATTGACTCGTGCGGTTTTTGCTCGCCCTTATCGACTAAAACGAAGACGAGGCGTTTCGGACCAATTCACAGAAACGAAATCAAAAGGAAGGTCATTTCGATGACTTCCCTAGTTCCCGTGGAACAGCAGATTGGCGATGGTCAACGGGGATTAACCGGCGACTCTTTCATTCGATCCCATTTGAGGGAATTGTCTCCTTACCAACCCATTTTGCCTTTTGAGGTATTTCTCATGAAACCCGGTTGTTCTTCGCTTTGAATATTGCTATTTACTTGAAATGTGGTTATTGATTGGTTTTATTTGCTTAATCTTGTCTCTGAGTTTTAGCAGCTTCGGAAATTTGGCTCTACAAGTCAATATAAACAGTTCTTACCCTTACTGAATGACTCTCTCTGCAGGTATTGTCGGCTCGGCTTGGAAGGAAACCCGAAGATATCGTCAAGCTCGATGCAAACGAGAATCCCTACGGTCCTCCTCCAGAGGCGAGTCATATATATATGATACACTACTTGATTTTTTTATATGCATTTCATGCCACTCAACAATCTGAATTCAGAATTTTCTCATCTCTTTTCTTCACTCATTATCATGTCTTTCCTACTTTTAGGTTTTTGAAGCTTTAGGCTCACTGAAATTCCCTTACATATATCCTGACCCCGAAAGCCGTCGATTGCGTGCTGCACTTGCTGAGGATTCAAGCCTTGGAGCCGAGTATATACTTGTAGGATGTGGTGCAGATGAACTGATAGATTTAATCATGAGGTAGGCACGGTAAAAGATAGCATGTCTCCTGGTGAAGGTTTATACCGGAAAACAGAAATATCAGGTTTCTGGGACAAAAACCACATATTTTATTGGATACCGGTTACCAGTTATTTATTTTTTAATTATATCTTAATATGATTTGGATATGCTATTTTTATCTAGAGTATGAACTATGGACAACTCAACATTTAATTTTGATTTGGATTTTTTTTATATATTTTTTTTTTAAACCAGTTTTTACCGGTTCTGGGAAAATCGGTTTCCAAGGAAGAAAAAATAACTTGCTCCGGCATTTAATTTTGATTAACCAGAGATATCAAAACCGATTTTTAAAATTCCAAAATTTTAGTACCGGTTATCTTGTCGATTTAACGCCTAGAACATATCCTTTGGAGTTTCCATTTGTGCTGTTTCTTAGTTTGTGCTCTTTTACGAAAGAGCAGACAGCTCTCACCTTTATTTGTTTATGTTGAAATATGATTAAATTTTCTGAACTTTATTAATTTATTACTCAGTTAATTATTTATGTTTATGCTTAATAATTCTTATAAAATTAGGCACGTAGTTAAGCATTACTAGCGAGCGATAGAATTATCCGAAAAGTACACTCCAAAATTCAACTGTTTATTTCGTTAATGATTAAAAATCTAATGATACAGATGCGTGCTTGATCCCGGCGACAAGATCGTGGACTGCCCACCGACCTTCACCATGTATGAATTTGATGCAGCCGTGAATGGCGCGAGCGTTATCAAAGGTAATATTGAATTTTTTATTTTTTTTATCATGTTTATGTTGAGTTTTTAGTATATGTAGACTTTGAATGACGGGTTTACTATTTTGAATGATACAGTGCCAAGGAAGTCTGACTTTGGACTAGATGTAGAGCTCATCAAAGACGCCGTTGAGCGGGAAAAACCCAAATGCATATTTCTAACTTCTCCGAATAATCCAGACGGGAGGTAATCATTTTGTTATGGCACAACATGTTATGTGTTAACAAAGAAAATGCATTCTAGATTATTCTACTTCTAGGTTATTCTAAGAGTAATAAATGCATTCTAGATAATTCTAATTCTAAGTGATTCTAATTAAATCTAACCTAGATTGTTCTAGATATATAATACTCTAAATAATTCTAGAATATTCTTTAACATTATGTATGTAGGGTGGACCCGAGATAGGAATTCCAAGGGGGTTGTGTATATAGTGGAAGGGATGAGTAAGCATAATTAAGGGTAACGGATTTTAATGCGTCCTATGTTGTGTTTTATTTATTTATTTATTTTGTATCCCAGCATAATCAGCGACGACATTCTTTTGAAGATACTCGAGCTTCCCATATTGGTGGTCCTTGATGAGGCATACATTGAGTTTTCGGGACTCGAGTCCCGAATGAAGTGGGTGAAGAAATATGACAACTTAATTGTTCTTCGAACATTCAGCAAACGAGCAGGTACGTAAATCTTAGGACTGGAAATTTTTTGGCCCCGGTTCCGGTCCGATTTGGACCAAAAACTGGGCCTTTGGCTAAAAAACCTGGAACCATGACAGGGTTTGGGCACAGAAAGGTCCGTTTCCAAATTTTATTAATTTAACTTTTTTTCGTCTAAATTTGTAAGTTTTGGTTAATGATTTTTGTTTGAAGTTTGGAATTTAGATAAGCGTTTTGATCTTTTAAATTGTATTAATATACATATTAGATACTCTTTTTTATTTTTATTATTATAATTATTATTATCATGATTTTCAAGTTAATTAAAGCAATCTAACATTAAAAAATGTATCTAGAAACTGGCCTGCCCGGCCTTGTTTTGCGCCCGGTTCCCGCTTTTGAAAAAAAAAAAAAACTGTTCTTTTTTTTTTTCCTCTCCGGGATGGGCCAAAAAATTGCTAATATCTTGATCCTCGGTCTTGGTTTCACCCTTCATGCATCATAGTTTAAATGTGGATTCAGACTAATGCATCAGTGTTCCAATTGTATAAATTAAAAGTAGATTTTCTTTTTGTTCAAATGTTGCAGGTTTAGCGGGACTGCGTGTCGGTTATGGTGCATTTCCGCTGAGCATAATCGAGTATTTATGGAGAGCAAAGCAACCTTATAATGTCTCGGTTGCTGCCGAAGTGGCTGCTTGTGCGGCATTGCAGAATCCGACTTATCTCGAGGTGTTATCTCGAATAAGAATTCATTTTGATTTTTAGATGTGCGGAACACATATTTTTGGGACAACACATCTAAAAGTTGGATGCTTCTCGTTACCAGAATGTTAAAGAAGCTTTGCTACAAGAAAGGGAGAGACTTTTCAGCCTTCTTAAAGGGGTGCCGTTTCTTGAGCCATACTCCAGTCATTCAAATTTCATTTTATGCGCGGTGAAATCCGGAGTGGATGCGAAGAAACTAAAGGTACGTAGACCTTAATTTACATAGTTCATGCATTTACATCTACGTGAATACACATTATAAAACTTACGAGTAATTGTCGTCGTTCGTGTGCATCGGTGGCATTTTGCCCCTTTACGTTTGGTTTAGAGACAAAGCCACGTTGGTCAGTTGTGAATCTCTGACGAGTATTTTGGATAAATTTTTTTTTCCCTCGTTTAAACATAATGTAGGAGGACCTTGCGACGATGGGAGTGATGATCCGTCACTATAACAGCAAAGAACTGATGGGTTACGTCCGTGTTTCGGTAGGGAAGCCTGAGCAGACGGATGCCTTGATGAAAGGCCTCAGGCAGTTCTATTGATTCACAGCCTTGACGGAGAGCTTGTTGTGGTAAGAGGCTGCATTTAGATACTTTTGCCGCCACTATCGGGTAATTACTCTTAGTTTATTGTAACAAATTGTAGCATTGGCCAATTAGAGCTACCAAAGCTACCCATATATCCAAAAAAAAAAACACTGATTTCTTCCTGTAATAGGGATAATGACCGTCTTTGCTTTCGTCCTCGTTTTAAAATAATTGGCACAGATGCTCGGTGAATTCTTCACGTCCTTAAACGCTCGTCACCGAGCTTCCTTTTAAAGATTTCGCAAAGTTGAGAGTGAATATTTTAATTTGGATAGAAGCCTCTCGACTCTCAAAGATGCAGAAGTGAACGAGTATTTGAATTTGTATCCTTGAGTCGCTTTTCGCAAGAGGCGAGAATGAATATCGTGGCCGATAGTATGACTTCAACATTTCAAAATTAAAATCAATGCATGCAGGCACAACTTGATTATACATTATTTTACGTAACAATAAACAATGGTAATTTGCAGATTGACCCGTGGAATTAGTCAAATAAATCATATTAACAAGTGGTTTATGTACGGTCAATTTGTACTTCTAATTGTTATCGACTATATAATTATATACTTAAAAATTATAGTCAAGTTAAGGTTTTCCTTGAAAAAAATTAAAGTTACTTTGAAGAAATCTCCAATACTTTTTGACCATTTTTAAAGGGATATAGAAATTATAAGAAACTATATTTTTTTATGGAATTGATCGCTTGTTCACGTGTTAAAGTCGTATGCATGTTACACAAATTAAAAAGTCAAACAAAATTGATAGATGATTACAAAGTAAGGAATTAATATTTAATACTATATGTTAACTTAATTTCCGAAAATTCTTGGTCCACTTGAAAGAGTGAGTAACCCATTTAGATAAAAAAAAATTAAACCAATTAATATTTAGTAATATTAGTTCAAACTAAATTCTTTACACCGATTTTATTATTCTGTTCAAGCTACATAAATGTCTCCTTGATGTATTTATTTAAATTAATTATGACTTGACCTTTTCTATTAACATTATTTTATGGTTGATAACTCATAACTTGTAATGTTGAGTATTTCTTCACTCATATTCTTTCTTTTGTTTTTGTTTAATGTTTTGGATTATATATATTTTTGTTTTCTTAGGAGACAAATGACTAGTTCACAATATGAGAGTATGAGATTATAGAGCTTGGTCAGAGAGTGGAAGTAAAATAGTAATTTTATTTAAGTCAAGAAAGGAAGATACCTTAAAAGGAGAGAGAGATTGATGAATTAGCTCAACCATGACAAGGAGATCTTGACATTTTCAGAGCATTTCTGACTTTTGAGAAGCGTTAAAATTAACAGGTCGTAACTTTTGATTCGAGTACGACTGAATTACGTTTACGACATACGAGTACGACTGAAAGACGTCGCTACGTTAGGACAAGATGTTACTGGTCCTTGGAAGATTTTGGAGGCCAAAAATGAATTTTGACCAAATTTTACACTTTTAAGTTTTATGTCGCCTTCGTTTTTGGTTATTTATTTATTTTTATTTTTTATATAGGTTTTGGTATAGACCAATAGTGAAATCATATTGAATTTGAACAGGAACATTGGATTTTTCTCTTCATTTGTGCTCATGAGCGATCACGATTTCGATATTATTATATGGAATTCGTATATCAAATCTATATGTAAGAAGAATCGATGATTTGACATTTGTGCACGAATCAACAATTGAAGATAATTATGAATCAAAATTTCATGCTACATCAGATTATACAACTTCCTCAAAAAAAAAAAAAAAGCTTATACAACTCAAATTATGCACTATTTGAATTATAGTCTAAAAAGAAAGACGGCAAATTTGCTTTTCCAGACGCTCTATGTTTAAAAACCGGTTCGGGACCGGGACAAAACTGAGAAACGGATACAAATTTTTAGCCCTACTCGGCTTTTTGTTATACATTTTTATTTATCAATTTCTAATTTTCTTTAGTAATTGGGAAGTCCATTAGATCACGCATTGCTTGATTGCTCTAACAAAAATATTAAGCAAAATTTTCTCATGTGTGAATATATATATATATATATATATATATATATATATATATATAATCTTGATTGTTTAGATACATTTATTTATGGAATATTATCACTAACGTCAGTATGTTATGAATTGATCACGAAAAATAAGACTCCCTACACCATACGCTAGGTCTAAATAATAAATTTATAGTCAATCGCAATTAACTATGGCGATTTTATTCATATAATTTGGTGAAAGGTATCTCTTAAAATAATTAATTTTTGTCTTGAGATTGAACCGTTACCAACTGTATGATAGGCTGTACTAGTTTAAAGCTCAAGTCATTTGTGTGTGGATATATATATATTTTTTAATTTCTTCATACTTTTATTTTCTATTTTCTCTATTTCTAAATCATAGAGTGGGAAGTCGATTTTGGAATGCTCATAGAATAATTGCATTAAAAAAAAAAAACACGAAATTTCTGTCTGTAATTAAATATCCTGCTTATAGACACTAGGTATTTGGATTTTGGATAATGAAATAGTGAGTAATCCCTTATTTAATAATTAAACGGAGATTAAGGGCAAAACTAAAATTAGGGTATAATTTATCACGGTGTATTAGAATCCTTGTAACCGTGAATATTTTTATTTGACGCATTTATACTTTTAGATACGTTCTTTTGTTCTAGTTGCTATGATCCGATTCTTTCGCTTTTAATAAACTTGTAGTTTCGATGTATGAGATAAATCTATAAATTATTATTTGTAAGTTTCATGAGTCTTCTTGTTACCACGGTACTCGTACGCGACAAATGATCTTATTTTGGAGAATGAAAAATAATTAGCTCTTATCTTCAATCACTATAAGATCCAAGTCATTGGAAGGTTTAGTGATAATCAAGGGAAAATAATATAGTAATTGTTTATAAGCCAAATCCACTCCTAATGTTATTATATAATTAGTGGAGTATCAAAGTTATTGATTACATAAGAAAATAATATAAATTAATTTTTTTTTTTAAAATAACCAACCATTGACTTGAGCTTTTTTATTTTTTTTTTAATGAACAGCAAACAATGGGCAATAACTAATAATTTTTGGGTCTACCTCGTGGGATGTATGAAACGATAAATTATGCCCTTAATCATCAATATTGAATATTATTCTATACTATACACTTCTATTTATTTTTATTTAGGGTAAATTGCGGCTAATGTACCCAATGTTTATTTTTCTGCGGATTATGTACCCAATGTTTTATTTCGACGGCTAATATATCCAATGTTTATTCTGTTAGATTTTTGCCAATTTTCCGTCGATGGCTCGTCATCCAGCTCCACCTAGGCTCCACGTCACCTCCACGTCCATTGCTCGATATTACACAGTAATTTGGTTGGTAAAATAAATCTTAATTGCTTTCTCTCTCCTTCCAAGCTCACGAGCCACCGTTTTCTCTGTACAAATTCTGCCATTTTCCTCGATCTCTCGTAATCCGCCATGACGACAAGCCTGTTCCAATTTGCCAGCAGCGAAGAGCACGAAGACGCCGAGCCTCACTTCCTCGAAGCCTGCTTCCTGTGTCGAAAGCCGCTAGGGGTTCAACTCGGACATCTTCATGTTCAGATTTGTTTCTCCAAATTCTCTTGCCGATTTCAGTGATATCAGTGACCGAGAGAGAGTTCAATCCGAAAATTTGATTCGTGCATTGAAATCGTTGTTTCAGGGGAAACACGCCGTTCTGTAACAAAGAGTGCAGGCAACACCAGATGGAGTTCGACGAGGCGAAGGAGAAGACCTGGAAAATGACTCATTTGTTTAAGATTTAAATAATATATTTAAGATTATTTTTACCAGCTAAATTACTGTGTAATATTGAGCCATGGACGTGGAGGTGACGTGGAGCCTAGGTGGAGCTGGATGACGAGCTACGGACGGAAAATTGGAAAAAATCTAACAGAATAAACATTGGGTACATTAGCCGTCGAAATAAAACATTAAGTACATAATCCACAGAAAAACAACCATTGGTACATTAGCTGCAATTTACCCTTTATTTAATTTGAAAGAGGAAGATAATTTCACCGTAAGAAAAGCAACAAGAAAAAGTAGGTAAAGTCTCTTATTTCCTACACTGTTTCTTGCTTAATCATACATCATTATTTATTCACTTAATAAATAAAAAAACACATACTTTATGGGTTGATTAGACCGGGGACGGGCAATGTAATCTTGTAAATACGGTCTTACGGAAGTCGGAATACCAATTTTTTTACTTTCAAGACCGGTATAAGATTCTTTTCTTTGGATTTATATTAGTTTTGATAGTATTTTTTTAATTGAACATAATAGCACAAAACTAATTTTTAAAATTGAGCAATCCTAAATCAGAAACACCGGTTTCATTTTATATCTGAAGTAGAATTCTGGTTCTGATTTTTTCCCATAATTCTGATTCTGATCATATTTAGATGATTAGTAGTAGAATAGCAGCGGGCACACACACTCATTTTGCATGTAGGTGCGGGCAACCCGTACGTAGACGACACAGCCTCTTCGTAAGATTTGCCCACCAATCTTAATTTTTTCAATTCTGTTTATGAATTATGATTAGTTTAAAAATTAAAAATAAACGGGCGGGTTTCGGCCACCCTTGCCCATTAACTGAGACGGGCAACCCACAACCTATTAAAGAAAAAAAAAAAAAAAAACCCAAGATGGACAAGCCCGCCAATGGGCTACCCATGATATATTATATCAATTTATTATATCTTTTTTTACGTATTCAAACCCGCCTTGCCCGGCCAAACGTCTAGCTAGGCCGCACTAGTAAAAAACTAGGACGGGTAAGCTTGCCCATGAATTGCCCGTTACAGTGGCCCAATGTTAATCGATTTATTACATAATTTTCTTATGTATTCACACCCGCCCGCCAAAAAGTTAAAACGGGCAACCCGAACCCTATGAAATAAGTAGGACGGACGGGCAAGCATGCCCATGGGTTGCCCGTCCCGGCTGCTTATATATACCAATAATTATTACATGGTTTTTTATGTGTCCGGTTTTATGATTTTGACAAATTCAACACGTCCTTTGAGTCAACAATCATTTCCCACACAAAAATAATCATCAAGTCCCGCCATATAATCCTTCACAAAAACCAAACCCAATCCATTAAATACCACAACTCAAACTCCCTTCGTACACACACCAGAAAAGAAGAACAAGAAGATATATACATATATATATATTTGAGATTATATATATATACACACACACATGAACACTCTTCTAAAACCATCAATTGTCACCATGAATTCTGCCGCCAAAGCCTCCAAGCGATCGACCAAGGAGACCAAGCTCATGAAGATGATCAAAGCTCCGATCAGGGCTCTGATAAAGTTCAAAGACATGTACGTGAAGAGCATGAGCGAGTTCTCGGGAAACTTCGAGTACGGCGCCGTCATGGGCTGCCCGGCCGCGCAAGTGACCACCACGCTCCCCAGAAGCTTCAGCACCAGCTCGGCCAAGTCGGGCAGCGGAGACTACAGCGAGCTCGTCCGGGCGGCTTCCGCCAGGAAGCTAGGGAACATGAATACCACGCTAGGAGACCGGACGCCTGAGCCAGTGATGGCGAAGAGCCGGAGCGTGGCCGTCGCGACGATCGACGAGGACAAGCCGTGCGAGTTCGGGCCCGACGTGATTCCGAGGAGCAGAAGCTATGCCGTTCATCGCCGGAGGAGAATGGTCTAGTTTTATGATGTCGAAAAAATTAGATCGGTTAGTTGAGTATTTGAACTTTTACAATAAAAAAAGTTAGTAGCGTTATAAATACTCAATATTTTCATTTTTGTGCCGGCATACACTTATATTTTTTTTCACAACTAAAACTTCCCGTGTTTACTATTTTTCTTCTTGACGTGCCGTTAACAAAATTATATCTCTCACAGAAGTGACACGTAAGCAAAGCTTAATGGCATAAACGAAATTATGTTAAATCAAATGAAAAAGTAGACATAATTTTAGAGAAAAACAAACTATTAAATATTGGAACTTCGGCCGTGAAAGAAAAATAGATTTATGTATGCCATCACAAAAATTAAAAATACTAAATACTTATACCGCTATTAAAAAAAACTTGCGATTGTTGTATTTCATTTTAAGGTCAATGGTTTGCATATTTGTTTATATGATTTGGTTGGTATTGGATATTTCGTTTATATGATTATAAAGTCAATTTTATACATATGAAAGAACTATATATGTACATATTGTTAAGATGTTGTTTTCTTTCTTTTGTTTTTGTTGTAGAGATTGGTAATAATTATTATTTTTGGGTGTTAATAGTTTTATTATCATTTTTCTAAACATATGAGATATTGTCTTTGATTTTCAAATATTTGTTTCAAACTGTTCTCTTATTCCAATAATAATAATAATAACAATAATAATAATAATAATATATATTAACACCAGCCGGAGAATTTACTCTACAACATTTTCCGGCGGCAACAAGCTTTTGGGATCGGCTGCTGCAATATCTAATGTACATAAATTTGTGCATTGAACGAGCTTGGGCAGCATGAGGCCTGAGCCTGAAATTGTCCAGCTTGGCCCCCCCGGCCCGAATCTACAGTTCAATCTGGTCGGCTCGTCCAATGCAAAATATTTATAGTAACAATTACCGTTGATAAATTGTTTTAAAATAAATGATATTTAAAAAATCTAAAATTTAGGCCGAGCTCTAGACCTCGGGCAGGCAGACTCACCCGAAGCCTCGGATCAGTTCCCCACGGTACGATATATCTCAAGCTTGGGCGGGTAGGGGTGGGGAATCGTGACGAGACTTGAAGTGATTTCTACCCCTAACTTTTTCAATGAGCACAAATACAATTCTTAAGTCTTTGATTAAGATTGAAAATGGCACGAGTCCTATCAATGCATAATATATGCTGTTTATATAAATCTTTAATAGTTAATGGTACTATATATATAGTACTATTCCTTGTATTATTTGAGTGTATGATTTCATTAAATACATCATCATAATGAAGCCACCATTAAAAATCCTTGTTATATGAAAAATAAATTATCCAAAACACATCACCCAATAATTTTTATTATAAGAATTTTGATGGATGATTAGATATAAAATTAGAGTAGTGATTGTTTATATATAAAAAAATAATAATAAAGAAACGTCTTTTTCGTTGCATAGTCATTTTAGCACTTGTTTATTTGAGGACGAAGCAAGCAATAAAATGAAGGATAGTGCTGGAACCACATTAATATTTGAATAAATTTTTATTTTTGCACTTATTTATTTTATTCTGTCTATATTTAACTATTGACATTTTCTTTTATATATTTTCTATTTTTAATAAAAGTATAAATTCTATTTCACAAAATGTAATTAATTTTTTTAATACCTTTTTATCATTCTAATTTTTTCTGTATAAAAAAAAATTACTCTTTGTTCATAATTTGAAAAAATAAAATAAAAAAATACCCCTACTCTGATGTTAATTTTTGACAAGAATACACTATGTATTCCTGGACAAATTGTGCCATAATAAAATTTTAAGCAAATGAATTAAAATTCGAAATGGAGCATATTTTTGTTAAATTACACTTAAAAAGTATATTTTAATTGTCTTAAAAATAAAAGATATATATTTTACAAATATATACATATATTGTCTTAAATCTAACCAGTTTCTCATCACTTAGATTCTCTATTACTTTCACCCTCCTCTATATAACTAATAAGTAGACAAATCAAATCAGCTAAAAATGGTCACATTAAACATATTCTGATGAACATATCCTTTGTAATATATATATATATATTTTCAGAAGCATGCATGCAACGAGAATAGAGCATGAACAGACACCTAGCCTTATCAATTAGCTCGTACGTGTTATATCATGTCTCACTCTTTTCCAATTTTCTTAAACAGTGTGATACAGATAAGAGACAATGAAAGAATCGTATACGTATATATATTATATACACACATAATATATTATCAAACCAAAGGTTAAAAACAAAAATGGCTGCATGGTTTTCCACACAAAAAATCATAATGATTATGATAATTACATTATCAAATCATCATGCAGTTCATTGCTCCAATACTGTCAAAGCTTTGCCAGGGTTTCGTGGCTCTCTTCCTTTCAAGCTTCAAACTGGGTCAGTGTAGTTTTTTGTGGCTGACTGAATTACATATGATTTAATAAATTGATTAATTATATATATGTGTATAAATTGAGCAGATATATATCAGTGGATGAGAATGAAGGAGTTGAGTATTTCTATTACTTTGTGGAATCTGAAGGGAATGCAAAGGAAGATCCTCTCGTGGCTTGGTTCACTGGAGGACCTGGCTGCTCTGCTCTCTGTGGCCTTGCCTTTGAGATAGGTCAATCATTTACTCGTGCATTTGGCTCGGGAATCCGGAATACCAAATTTTTCATTCGAAAATTCGAACCAGAGAAATCCTTGTTTCGGATTCTAAAAAGATGCGGATTGGGTATTTTTAAACAGTTGAATTTTGATACAACAATTAAGATTAGTTGCCATTTACTTATTAAAAAGAATTTGGAAATTTTGGTTTTGCGAAATAAAACGGAACCGAAAAATTTGAGTTACAGATAAATATTACGGAATAGTTTTTTATCCTATGTATGAAGATTTCATAAAAATTCTATTCTAAAAAGAGAAAGTTCGAAATCGTTTGAATTTTTTAAAATTGGATGAAGATACTAATTCGGGACGAAGCATATGAATAAACTTGATTCTCGATTTTACGAGAGAAATTTTACGGAACTTTTTCATCATTTGTCCCTCTTCATTATTCTAACAAAATAGAATTATAGAAACCGCAGAATTATTTAATTTTTTATAGTGTCACGAAATTTGAACCAATAAAGTGTGAAAAAAAATCATACTCAACTTTACAGTACTTTTTTTTACATTAGCATAATACTTTTGTTTATATAGTTAGTGGGTTTTAATTACTATTAATTTAATTTCAAGAGTGTTGACATTGTCAACATATATTATATGCTTTTAATCCACATGTGAAATGGCACATTAAGATCACAATAGTGGTAAGATGATATTCATATTATTAGTGGTCCTTTTTGGGGTCTCAATTTCATGACTTTGTGGTTAAATTACCATGTCAAATCCCAATTCAGTATTTAAATATAGAAAGTTGAATGATCATTGTGGTATTGAGATAAAATAAAGGGGAAAAAGAAAGAAAAAGAAGAAGAGGATCTCTTTAGACATAATATGAAGGGTTAATGACGGCAAAAATACCCAAAGTTTGGTCAAAGAACCCCTCGTGTACCCAAAGTTTAAAAGTGGTGGCAAAAATACCCAAAGTCACATTTGGGGAGTTGACCACTCCATTCTCGTAACACCGTTAACTTACCTGTTAATTCTGGCCACGTGGAAAAATCTGTTTTTGTTAAGTGTAATCATTAGGGGTTCAATTAGTTGTGTTAAATAGTATTAATTAGGGGTTTAATTCCTGATGTGGGCTCGTTAACGTGGCAAAAATTATTATGTCAGCAACCCACGTTTGTCCACGTGGCCAGAGTTAACGTGTAAGTTAACGGCGTTACGAGAATGGAGTGGTCAATTCCCCAAATGCGACTTTGGGTATTTTTGCCACCAGTTTTAAACTTTGGGTACACGAGGGGTTCTTTGACCAAACTTTGGGTATTTTTGCCGTCATTAACCCTAATATAAAAAAACAAAGATAAGATGAATGGGTTTATCTTATCATCATGCAGCCGAATTAGTTGATTTTATTCCAAATAAATTGGTCGTAAATTCAAATTAATAGGGATATGCTTACACATAAATAACTTTTTTTAAAAGTGATTTTTTTTACCACTAAGATTTATTTTGACCATTAAATTAATCAATTTTGTAGGTCCCATTAGGTTTAATATGTTCGAGTATAATGGGAGTTTACCAACATTGGTGCTGAATCCATACTCATGGACAAAGGTACTTAAAAAAATATTTGTGGCCTAATTTTATAGCTTATGTGTAGACATATTCTTAACTTTTTAGCGCCAATAGTATTTAAAGGCAACAAAATTGTGTTGCGGGGTCCAATTTCGTCTATATATCGAGTTAACGTCTATTTAGCTAAGGTGGCGGAATCCAAAATTATGTACAAAGAGGTTATATTTAAATTTCAATAAAGATTAAGAGCGTCAAACTAAATATTTATATGAATTTACACTTAAAATAAAATAAAATTAAGGCATTATTGTTTTTTTTTTTTTTGGAAGGGGTGGTTTGAAGTTTGAACCACCCCTCATTACATTCTTCAACCGCCCATGTTTAGCTAGAGACATGTCTATTTCTGTAATTTAATAAAAAAAAAATAGATAATTCATGTTTTTGAAGTTTAATCGTAGACATATATGTGTCACTTGTGTAATAGACTTTAAAGTTTAAAGAGACATAAATAAAATGGAAACTTACTTTGTTTTGTGGTATTTGTGTACTACTTTTGCTATAATTTTTTTTTTTTTTGAGAAATATGTTAGTTCACTTTGTATAAGATTTAGAAACTCTTGGCACAAATATCCCTGATTTTGCTTTTGCCAATTTATTATTATTATTTATTATTCTAACATGATTCATGAACTTGCATTTATGCGAAAATGTAAATGATTTTGCAGGTCTCAAGTATAATATTCATAGATGCACCTGTCGGCACTGGATTCTCATATTCGAAGAGCTTTAAAGGGTCTCAAACCAACGACTTACTATACGCTAATCGAAGTTTTAATTTTATGAGAAAGGTGACAAGTACTTGCAATTTCATCTTAGCATAAAACCGATGTCAAGTGTCGGAAAAATTGAAAATTGAGTTTTCGTCAAGAGGTTTGGAACGTCAAACACTCTAACAGACAAAACTCTCTACATAAGAAACGGATGTACCTTAAAGCTTAAAGGGGCAGCCGCCTCTCCAAAAAAAATTATTTCTTACATTTTTTACGTCAATTTTTACCTACACACGATATAGAAAATTAAAAAAATTCAATAGTGAAATTAGTAAGTGAATTTCAGCGTAAATGTGAAATAACAGAGACGAAAGTGAAAGCATTTTAAACTTATGAACTTGGCTAATTTTTTTTGTGTAAAAATAAAACAAAAGTTGTTTTTGCACAATTATTTTTTGGTGTGCAGTGGTTGCTCAAACACCCCGAGTTCATCTCAAATCCGCTATTTGTCGGTGGAGACTCATTTTCCGGCATGGTGGTTCCGATCATTGTTGAAGAAATAGTAAAGAGTAAAGAAACATTTAAATTACTACTTAAGTTTTCTTTGCGCTTAGTCTTGTAATTGATCAATTTAATACAAAGAAAGCATGTTATAATTTGTAGGTATCGAAGCCGGAAATGTGCATAAACTTAATTTCAAGGTACTTAATCTATGCACATTTTTATTTACGTACTCGAAGAAAGCATGTTTAAACTCAATTTAAAACTGGTTTGTTCAGGGTTATCTGCTCGGTAATCCGGCAACCGATGAAAAGTTCGATGAGAATTCAAAAATCCCGTTTGCTCACCGGAATGGCCTGATATCCGATGAACTTTACAAGGTCAAAATGGGCTTTGTTTGAAAATCTTGTTGTTATCTTGGTTAAAAATATGTTTAATTATAGACTTTTTCACTCCTTGATTATCAGTCAATGAAGAAAAACTGCAAAGGAGAATACAGAGGAAGTCATGAAGACAATAAGCCTTGTGCAAAAGATCTTCATGATTTCTTAATAGTAAGAAATGTTTCCTTATTAGTTAAAACAGTTATTAGCTATTGCCCCCCTGAACTTTGAATGTTGGCCTATTTTACCCCCTCAACTTTATGTTTTCGCAGCTGCTCTGTAAACTTTAAAAATAGCACATTCCCTCGTACTCGTCAAAAATGTTAACTTGTGCACAACACATTTGTTGTGCACAAGTCAAAGAACGAAATGTGTTTATTAGATTATAAGACGCATATGAAGTTTGTTCATAAATGTCCCACGATATTGAACAAAATATAAAAATACCGTAAATCAGTAATGTGTGGACCACGTGTTAACGTTCTCCTTCATTTTTTTAATGCATCGTAAGTGATAATTTTTTAAATTATAGGGAGCATATCCGCCAAAAACTAAAGTTCCATGGGGGAAGTGAACCAGCAAGTAAAGTTCAAGGGGTGTTTAGTTAAAAATTTATGGTCGAGTGACATTTTTTTTTGGTAATGTTATCTAATATTGTTCTTGTGCTCTAATAGTGTACAGAAAGAGTAGCAAAAGGATACACCTTAGAGCCAAAATGCATATCAAATTCCATCACAAGTAATCGGAAACCGCTTCTCTCAGTTCTAGATCCACCACCTGAAGAAACCAAATTTGGATGCAGAGTAAGTTAGTTAATCTCGCTTTATTGGTAGGGGTGAAATCGGGATCGAGAACCGGGGTGTTATGATGATTTTTCCTCCCCATATCAAAATCGTGAAAAAACTGCACACAGTCAAAACTTTTTTTCTTTCTTTCTTTCTTTCTTTCGATACCAAAAACGGTAACAAACCGGGACCTAATAAAAATACTTGTTTCAAACCAGTAAATGCCACAGGTTATAAACCGGATTTTACCGATTTTTATATTACAAAGAGCTTATTGGTGAAATAAATCAATTAAATTTAATATAAAAACATAATTAAATAAATACCGCGATCAGGGTTTGGGAATTATGCATACCCGTCTGTGAAAACCAGTCCTGTTTCTCAAAACCGGGTCCGCAAAATACCTAATGTCGGTCTTTACAAAGAAGAAGAAAGCGTTTTTGAACCGGTATCGGTAACGAATAATAAACTCTTCACCGCCTAATACAAACACTCTTGACAGAACTATGAGAACTTCCTGATCTATATATGGGCCAACGACAAGGAGGTTCAGAAGGCGCTTCACGTCCGAAATGTAGGAATCCATGTCTTTGTTTAGTGCAATAATCATAATTATTAGTTCGATTCCGGTTAATATTGGCGCTAATGATTTAGGGAACGTTGAAGACGTGGATCCGATGCAACCGGAACCTACCTTACACAAGGCTAGTTCAGAGCGTCGTCGGCTATCATCGGCGTCTCAACTCGAAGCGCCGTTATCGGGCTCTTATATACAGGTTTAGCTACACACATTATGTAAATTCATCATCGCATGTTGCTTTTTCGTATTTTCTATTTTTGTTTCGCTATGTAACGGCTAATTAACGACATTTGGATTCCATACTTATAGGACTAGGTACACTTATTTCATCGTGTTAATTGTGTTTTAACGCTCGGGAAAAAACCGATGTTTGTGTGTAGCGGAGATCACGACATGAAGATACCGTATATCGGAACGCTAGGTTGGATTAAGTCAATGAAGCTTCCGATTGTCTCTAAATGGAGGCCTTGGTTTGTTGATGATCAGGTTGGAGGGTGAGTTTTAAATTTAGACATGAAATAATAAAATCAAATTAATTTCACTAAGTATTATTAATTAATTATAATGACAATATTATGCTATATATGAATATACAAAATACAGCTACGCCACGGAGTATGCAAATGGCTTTACATTCTCTACAGTCAAGGCAAGTCTTTTTTTTTTCTTTCTATAATAACGGTAAAAGTATCTAATTTGACATATTATTCTCATTGCATAAATTATTTTATTTAATTATAGGGAAGTAATTTAGATCTTTTGATTGGGTTAAAATATAACCCGTCGTTAAAACTAACAAAATTTTCACGGAAGGTCCACATCATGATAAAATTACAAAATCAAGGTTATCATGTGTGTGATCATTGTAAAAAGACAAATTCGAGGACTTTCGGAATTAATTGCCCTTAATTATATAAGTGGCATCAATTAGTATGTGTTATTTGTTAATACTCAAAAGTCATTTTTTATATATATATATATATATATATATATAATTATTTTACTGAAGGGAGGAGGGCACACAGCTCCAGAGTATAAGGATAAGGAAAGCTTTGCTATGTTCAAAAGGTGGATGTCCAATTCACCACTTTGAATAAACACCAACATTTAGTAGTGTGTATAAATTCAGCAGTTTTCTTAGGCATTTTAATTTCATTTATGATCATTTTAATCAAGCCAAATCCATGAAGGGTTTGTAATAAATGGGATTGGGTGTATTCAATTCACCCATGAAAAGTTGCATTTTTTTTTCTCTTTATTTGATTCAGAGAATAAAAAAGATACAGACAATAAGAACTTCAATTTAGTCCGACAATATTGGTGTATGACTTCACCGTAAAAGACGCTTATTGGATCGTCCCAAATTTTATTTTACTCCTATTTCTAAATTAAATTTTAAAATCTCATAAAGTAAACTCAAATCTCAACGTTATTAGCACCCAAGAAACACAAATAAATAATGATAACAAGATCCGAAGATGTAAATGACTATTACACTCTTAAATTAAGGGGGGGGAAAGAAGAGGCTAAAAATGTATACGAAAAATGATGAAATTAATGTTTTCAGTTTTACAACAAATCGTACACAACTATAGTTATACGTTACACAATCGTATACGAAGTCTAAGCGTACATTTCAATACCAACAGTCTGTTTCGTCGACTTCTACCGATAAACGGGGCGGCTCTTTTGGAGGGCCTGAGGTTCTAGGGTTTCCCGTGAAAGCATCTCTCCCCGGTTTCGCTATCTCCACACAAATCAACCTTCCATTCAGACTCTAATAAAAGAAACACCATCAATTTTTCCCAGTTTGGTAATATCTCGAAAAAACGAGAGAAGCGAAGACAATTTAGAAAAGAAGAAAACCTGATTATCCATGGTTTCAAGAGCGAGCATGGCCTCGTCTTGAGTGGTGAATTGAATGAAAGCGAAGCCTTTCGACCTTTTCGTCACTTTGTCCTTCGCAAGCTTAACTGCAGCTTATGTACGAATTTCAAAATGCTACAGTGGAATTGCGAATTTAGACGTAACCAATTCTTACTACGAGCAACGGCATTCACCTTCAGCTATTTGACCAAAGTGCGAGAAGTTGTCAATCAAACTTCGTTCACTCGTAGAATATGGGAGATCTGCGTCACGGAAGAGCACGTGTTGGCAAAACGAAATCACTCGCACAAATCACATTCAAATAAAGTTCCTGATCCTATGTTGTTCTTGGTCCCTTTGAGATCAAGAGTCCATCTTGAGAGGAAGCTTCAGTTATATGAACTCGCTGACAAAAGTCGGAACTCGACAAAACTGAGAGCGTAACAACCGGTGTTTCGGATCGCAAAATACTCAATATAATAGCATAAAACACAATGTTGAACATACACAAATACCCCGGAAAAGTTGAACATACACAGATACCCCGGAAAAGACATGAAAACCACCCGTACTAATCAAACTGACAATCTTGTCGATGTTGCCTGATATCTTTTCACTATTTCATTGCCTTCTATTACGATTACGCAAACAACATTTTTCCGAGTCCAATAACAACCCAATAAAATTTTCAGCATTATCACCTTTTTTTTTTACGAAATAGCCGGAGATCACTCACATAGCGACCCCGTCTCAACTTTGTAAATAGAACCCTCGGAAACCCGTAGTACCATGAATGTATTTGATTTTACGATTATCAAAACTAACCCAATACCAAAACAGACTCGAACTAACTAACCGATTATCACCCTTTTTCTTTTACGAAAAACCCGGAGATCACTCACATAGTGACCGCGTCTCACCTTTATCAACCTCGGAAACCCGTAGTAACATGAATGTATTTGGATTTACAATTATCAAAACTATCCAATGATCTCAAAAGAACTTAACACTTATCACCTTCTTGTTAATTATCCAATCCCCCAAATTGTGTAATCTAAAAGTTGTCACTGTGTCATATCATTATACAATCCTTAGAACCAGAAATGGTTTGGAAATTCCACTGGAAATCTCAGGAAACAAAGAGAATTGGAGAGAGAGATTACTTCGGACGATGATTCTGCTGGCGAGAGGGAAGTCGAAGAAGGAGGACGAAGCTCTGAGCTTCAGAGGCTTGAATTCCGCGCGACTGCGAAGGGAGTGGATAGGGTTGGCCATGGTGGCCGGCGATATGAACGACATCGTTTCGCCGGCGGCGACACTGCAGATTGGCGGCAACTGAGAATGAATATCTGTCTCGTTTCTTTCTGATACTGGACAATTTCTTAATGTTTTATCTTGGAGATTTGTTGCAAATAAATCTATAAATTATTAAAGGAAAATGGCGGCATAAGTACCCAAAGTTTTTAAAAAGTTGACATTAAGTTTTCTTCTTTTTTTTTTTCTGGCGAAAGTTGTCAAATTCTTATTTTGTGTATTCCGTCATAATTTCGTTCAGAATCGCGCTACATGTCACGTTTTTAAACCCATTAAATATACCATTTTAATTTAAAAAAATTAAATTGATTTATCAATGATAACTATGGTATATTTAATGGGTTTATAATGTGACACATGGCGCGATTCGGAACGAAATTACAACGGAATACACAAAATAAGAGTTTTACAACTTTCGCTATATATAAAAAAAAATAGAAACTTAATGTCAACTTTTTAAAGATTTTGGATACATATCCATTTTCCTAATTATTATATTAGATGAAAGTGCCGAATATTATGATAAATTAGTATGTATATTTTGGCACATTTGCGGCATAAGTACCTGTAAAATAGTACTTGTTTATCAAAGATTAAGTACCAATATTATGATAAATTATAAGTCTTCCAATTTCAATTTGAACACCAATGAAAACTTAAGGACCGCTATTAAAGCGGTTAAAACCGAATATACCGAGAAAAATCTGAATACTCAAATTAGATTAAAATCGAGTTTTCGGTTTTAATGTGAAAATTGTTGACGTGGTTTCCCATCTCAATCAGTCAATACGACTTGTGAGTGTATGATATTTTGAATGTAAACTTTTGTTGAATTCGATCCTTCGCGTTGCAAACTCTCGAACACTCCGCACTTATATATATATATATACACACACTATGAAAGCAAGTAAATGAGACGAGGGTTTTTTTTTTTTTTTTTTTATAGAGGTTTGTCCCAAGGCGGTAGTTGACTCCGTCCTCTGTTAATTTATTGCGATGGTGAACATGGGTGGATAACTACAGGCAACATATCATTCTGCCATTGCAAAATTTGTTTGCTTGCCATTCAAATTATCAGTTTCAAGTCTATCACTATGCTCTTCTGATCAAATTACATCTACAAAAGGATTTTATACAATTCGTCATTGGAACTAGATCTTAGCCCCCACTGAAGGACCGGATTCAGTTCCTTTTCATAGATGATTTGATGTTTTACGTGCTCGTTGACTTTTGGAATTACTCTCCTTCGAATCGGCAAACTCTCTCAAGACAAGGTCAACTTCCTCCACAACCGAGCTTCCGGAACCACCCCACGAGCATCTCGAAAGATTCTTTCCCGATCAAAATCTTGTCTTTCTCCAACTCAATCAGAAACTCCAACGCTGTTTGAAACTTATCTCCCTTCTCGTAAGCAAAGAGAATCAGTGCTACGCATTTGTTGCTCGGTTCTATCCCGGCTCGTCTCATATTCTCAAACGTTGAGCGCGCCTTTTGACTTTGACCCGACACAGCATAGGCGTTGATGAGGAGCCCGCAAAGCTTAGCGTCGAGAATTATTCCAGTGAGATGGGTTTCCTCGAACAATCTCTGCGCTCCCTCGACATCTCCGGCCATGGAGTAAGCTCTCAGCAGCGCTTTGTAGATCTCGCTTCCGGCGTAAATCTCTTGGGAATCCATTTCTCGGATAAAGATCTCACTGTGTTCGGGCGCTCCCGCCCTAATATAGGCAATAATCATCGAGCCATACGATCATTTATCCAACGGCTCTCCGAGCATCTTCAGCTTTTCGAAAGTTTCTTCCGCCAGATTCAGATTACCCGCCTTGATGTACATGTCAATGAAGGCCGTTAGGTTTACTCGATCACAGAAAAACCCACCGGCTTGCATGGCCGAGAGTGTGTTCTCAGCTTCCTTGAGTTGATTCTTCTTTCCGTAGCCGTGGATTAGCTTCGTGTAGTCTCGAATGTTCGCTTCGAAGATTTCCTCTTGGAGAGCATGTTCTGCCACCTGAAACATTAAAAAACAAAACCATGACGATAAATCCCCAACGCATTCTCAAAAGTTCTCCAATGCAACAATACAAATTAAACTCAATAAGTTATTAGCTCGTCATACTCAATGTTCGATCCTACCAAGTTCATCAGGAAATTTTCGGTGAATTGCGTTGGGCGGCCAACAACTCCCACACTTCCGGTTTCCCCTTCACGAGGATATCTATCTATAAGCTCGGTGTGGGGATAATCGTATACCGGGGCTTCCCATCCATCCAAAACTCAGAAAATCAAGTATAAGACGGAGCGGGCTTTTTTATTTTTATTTTTACTATACTCCCAGAAACCGGCGAGTTCGGGTAAAAAACCCACACGAATAATTGTCATTTTATGAGTTACTAAAGGATTACCAAAAACCGAGAATAACAGAAAAGCAGATGAGTCCTTCACAGGTTCTATTAAATACAAAGGGTTTACTGATTAAAAAATTGATGAACTTATCATGCTAGTATATTGTTCTACCCATCGATTCACTTGCCGATAATTGATTTATCAGTAAAATCTTGTCAGGAATCCGATTGCTTATAAAATATCCCGGTAGATTCGTAAAATTGGACTATCAGTAGTTCCTAATGGCAAATTGAACCGCGATATATATGATATGATACTATGGAGAATATACTAAAACCAAACTATAAGCTTCCATTTCCACAAATTTTCAGCTTATGAGACAAAAAACTGTAGACAAAACCTGAAGGTCAAGCGGGTGATTTGTGATCTTCAACTGCTTCAACACCACAAGCCAAGCAGCTCTTTGAGGCTTCTTGATCCTGGCCTACTCGCTCAGCAACTCGAACAAACTCACTGTCTCGTCGGAGAAGCAGATAATCTGCTTCAGCACGGCCTTGCAACGCTTGGTCATCTTCGGAGACAGCTCGGCGATGGCTTTCCTCTCCTCGGTCATAGCGGTCCCAACCTCGGTCCACCTGAACCTCCTTTGCGTCGTCTCTGCTTTCGTGCCCAATGCCGATGCTCCTCGGCACCGTTCCCTCCCATGGCGGAAGCTTGCGGGTGTTGGCGCGAACTGAGGGTTGATGGCGATTCGGTTGGTCAGTGCGTTCGTTAAGGTTGGTAATTGGGAATTTGCGAGCTTGGAGATCAGAGCTTCCATGTCAGAAGAAGGTTTCGGGATTGAGATAAGTTCTTCTGGTGTTTGTATTCTTAAGTCTCGTCTTTTTTTTTTTGGATGAACAGACGGCCTAAAACTAATTGTCGTGTATAGGACATGTTTATAATAAAAATGGATAATATTCAATGAGCTAAGTATTACGATAGAAGTTCAATAAGAAAAAGAAAATACTATCCAACTGCCTAAAGGGTAAAATCGGGATTCCATTAAATCAGTTTTTTCCCAATTTGATAATTTCTCGAAGAAACGAGAGAAGCGAAGACACTTTAGAAAAGAAGAAAACCTGATTATCCATGGTTTCAAGGGCGAGAATGGCCTCGTCTTGAGTGGTGAATTGAATGAAAGTGCAGCCTTTCGACCTTTTCTTCACTTTGTCCTTCGCAAGCTTAACTGCAGCTTATGTATGGATTTCGAAACGCTACGATGGAAATGCGAATTTAGACGTAACCAATTCTTACTCCAAGCAACGGCGTTCACCTTCAGTTATTTGACCAAAGTGCGAGAAGTTGTTAATCAAACTTCGTTCACTCGTAGAATATGGGAGATCTGCGTCACGGAAGAGCACGTGTTGGCAAAACGAAATCACTCGCACAAATCACATTCAAATAAAGTTCCTGATCCTATGTTGTTCTTGGTCCCTTTGAGATCAAGAGTCCATCTTGAGAGGAAGCTTCAGTTATATGAACTCGCTGACAAAAGTCGGAACTCGACAAAACTGAGAGCGTAACAACCCGTATATTGGATCGCAAAATACTCAATATAATAGCGTAAAGCACAATGTTGAATAATATACAAATACCCCGGAAGAACCAACGATCTTGCCTAGTGATAAATAACATAAAGTTTGTCTTTTCTATTACAATTACATAAACAACAATTTTCGGGTCTAATAACAGCATAAAAAAAAAAAATTCAGCAAGATTATCACCTTTTTTATATAAGATCACTCACATAGCGACCCGTCTCAACTTTGTTAGTAGAGCCCTCGGAAACCCGTAGTAACATGAATGTATTAGGTTTTACAATCATCAAAACTATCCCAATACCAAAACAGACTCGAACGATTATCACCCTTTTTTTTTTACGAAAAACCCGGAGATCACTCACATAGCGACCGCGTCTCAACTTCATCAATGGAACCTCGGAAACCCGTAGTAGCATGAATGTATTTGGTTTTACAATCATCAAAATGATCCTAATACCAAAACAGACTCGAACTAACTAACCAATTATCACCCTTTTTTTTTCCAAAAAATCCGGAGATCACTCACATATTAACCGAGTCTCAACTTTATCAATAGAACCCTCGGAAACCCGTAGTAACATGAATGTATTTGGTTTTACAATTATCAAAGCTATCCCAATACCAAAACAGACTCAAACTAACTAACCAATTATCACCTTTTTTTTTTTACGAAAAAACCCGGAGATCACTCACATACTGACCGCGTCTCAACTTTATCAATAGAACCCTCGGAAACTCGTAGTAACATGAATGTATTTGGTTTTACATTTATTAAAACTATCCCAATACCAAAGCAGACTCAAACTAACTAACCAATTATCACCATTTTTTTAAATGAAAAAGCCGGAGATCACTCACACAGTGACCGCGTCTCAACTGATAGTCTCAACTTTATCAATAGAACCCTCGGAAACCCGTGGTAACTAGGGCTATAACCGGAGCGGATATCCGTTTTTTAAGAACTATCCGAATCCGGATCCGAAAATCCGGATATCCGAAAATAGATATCCGGATCCGGATCCGAAAAACCGGATATCCGGAAATCCGGATATCTGTTTTCAAAACCCGGATCCGGTATCCGAATCCGGTTTTAAAACCGGATCCGGATATTATCCGAATCCGGATCCGGTTTTTATTTATTAAAAAAAAAAGATAAAAAATTAATTTTAACCACTAAAAAACCCGTACAAGTCTACATATTTTCCCGTTGTCCAAAAAACTGAACAAATCTAATACATATTGTCACATAATACATATAAAATTAAAAATGCATTCAAATCGCCGTCTTCATTCCGCACCATCTTTTCTTCATTCCCGTGCATCATCAAGTGTCAACATCATCATCATCTGCAAAAGATATGACAATTAAAAAAAACATCACAAATAAATAAGCATGAAATGAAAACAATGGAATAAAACTATCATATAACAAGTTAGAGAATCACCTTGCAGTCGCTTATTATAAAGCACATCTTCTTCTTCTTTTTCTTCCATATTCTCACTTTGAGCCTCATCCGTAAACTCTCTCATGACCACTATATCGTGAGTGGAGCTTAACGAATTCTTCAGACAAACCAACGTCTGGACTGTCTTAGGAAGTAATGAGCTTCGGTACGGATCAAGAATCCGCCCACTACTAGAAAAAGCCGATTCAGAAGCCACGGTGGAAACAGGAATGGCTAAAATATCTTTAGCAATTTGAGAGAGCACCGGATATTTACAGGCATTGAGACCCCACCAAACAAGAACATCGAATGCAGGATTTAAAGGACTTTCTGCCCGGTCAGCAAAGTACCGATCAATGTCATTTGGAGAATTATCATCAACATTAGTAGACGTCTCCGACATGAACGATTCGAGAAACATATCTGTTTGAGTCATATTCGTACTCAAATCCATTGGCATAGAACAATTGATACTAGAAGAGGTGTTACCTTTAGCGCAATTGTATACGACATACAATTGTATACCACTGGTAACATGAATGTATTTGGTTTTACAATGATCAAAACTATCGCAATACCAAATCAGACTCGAACTAACTAACCAATTATCTTTTTTTTTTATGAAAAACCCGGAGATCACTCACATAGTGACCGCGTCTCAACCAGGGGCGAAGCCAAAAAAATTCATGAGGGGGGGCGGAAAATATTATACATGATAATCAAAATAAATTTTGACACTGAAACTTAATTAAAATAAACTTAATTGAAGTAAACTTAATTAAAACAAACTAACGAAATCTACAAATGTCCTCTACGAGTTTTCATCAATTGAAAATGGTTCATAACAGTCTCGTCATCGACACTATTAAAAGTATCTTTTTCAGTATAAAGAAATAAAACATCATTAAGAAAATCATCTCCCATGCTGAGTGAGTGGGCTGAAAGTTAGTGAGCTCAATCAGTGGGGGCAAGCAACATTAAAAATGAAATTATTAAAAAAAAATTATATATAGTCTGGCTCGGGCCAGTGCGGTCGGCCGCGCCCACTGGGCCCAATGTGGGCTCGCCCCTGGTCTCAACTATATCAATAGAACCCTCGGAAACCCGTACTAACATGAATGTATTTGGACAAAACTATCCCAATAATACCCCCAAATTGTGTAATCTAAAAGTTGTCACTGTGTCATGTCATTATACAATCCTTAGAAGCAGACATGGTTTAAAATTCCCGTGGAAATCTCAGCAAAGAAAGAGAATCGGAGGGAGAGATTGCTTCGGACGATGATTCTGCTGGCAAGAGGGAAGTCGAGGAAGGAGGACGAAGCTCTGAGCTTCAGAGGCTTGCGACTCCGAAGGAAGCCATGGTGGCCGGCGACATGAACGACATCGTTTCGCCGGCGGCGATCGGTGTCGTTTCCATCTGAGAATGGATCTCTGTCTCGTTTCTGACACTAGTCAATTTCGCATTGTTTTATCTTGGAGATTTGTGGCAAATATACCTGTAAATTATCCAGAGTATGTATCATTTTGGCATATATGCGGCATAAGTACCTGTAAAATAGTATTTGTTATCAAAGATTATGTACCAAATATTAGTGATCTGAAATTCAATCACCAAACCACTGAAGAAACCAAACCAGCATTGCAATGTCGAGAGCAGAGAAGCGCCGCAAATTCAACGAAGCCATTATCAACACTCTCTATCCCTATCATCCTCCTCCTCCTCCTCGGGTACTTCTCTAATATATATATATATATATATATATATATATATATATATACGTATGAATAATTGTGTAAATTTGGACACTGTGCAGCCCAAAGACGAGGAACTGGAAGCGAACGATGTCGATGCGAGTTCAGGTTTCGATCTGTTCGTACCAGGTCTGAAATCAATGTCTGTTTTCTGCTATTTTTCAGTTTGAATCAAGATCGTAAGCTTCAAAATGCAGGTGATCTTGAGGAAGTTGCTTCTTCGGCCTCTGGCTCTGGCGATGATAACGATGTTGAAGACGGCCATGAAAATGGAGCTCGGAAGCTTACGAGGGCTCAGAGGAAAAAGCTTCGGAGGAAGAAGCTGAAGAGAGCTGAACCTCGTTTCGAGCGTAGGAAGATTATTGGTCCTCTTTTGCCCTCCATGGAAGCTGTATGTGACAAAGGTGGGGTCAACAATGGTGACAGTGGAGTTGAGCCACAAGTTGTTCGACGAAATGCCTCTGAGGAAACTTCAGGTTTTTCGAGCTTTCTCTTTGTTGAATTTGCATGGCTCTATGGTTTTCTGCATATTTTCATCGTTAAAATTTGACTGGGTGAGCATGCATTGCGCTCGGAAACAAAAAAATGCGTTCGATTTTGCGCCTAATTATTACTGTTTCTAGTTTTTGTCGTGAAATTTTGATTTGAGCGAGCCTGCATAGCGCTCAGAAACACCAATTAGTGTTCAACTTGGTTTCGCCGTGATTTTTTTTTTCCGTCGTGAAACTTTGATCCTGGCTGAGCCCTGCATTGCGCTTGGAAGGGAAAATTAGTGTTCGATTTCGTTTGAACCGAGCTTTTTTTTTCTTTCTAATGTCTCGTTGTAATTTATTTATTTATTTTATATGCGATTTTTTTTTCTTCTCTTTTTTTCTATTAAAATGTTTTTGTTTGGATATTTTAATTTAGGCGTGCTTGCATTGCACTCAGAAGCACCGGGTTCTTGTCAAAACAAAAGCAAAGTCAGGCTGAGACGGAGAGCGAAGAAACTTGCGAGTATCTCTTTAGAATCTAGAGACAAGATTTTGAGTCGTGATCGAACTACGAGTTTGACATCTTCTGATCAAGATAATTGCGATGAATGCGATGAAGACCGGGAAACGGAAAAGAAAAATTGAGATTCATGAATTTTAATTAAAAAAACGTGATGATCGAAGGTGCCAAAAGGAGAGTTCTCAAGCACTGATCATCCCGTTAAAGTTCGAAATCAAATATGGATGTGTTTGAATGGCCATTTCCCGCTAAATATTGTATATTTTCCATTTGAGATAAATTCCATTTCTATAAATAAGCTTATTTAGTTATTTATCCTGAAAATTCTGTTAAGAGATTAAAAATCTTGAATGTTGTCAAGTTGAAGTGAGACTTTAACCAAGCTTGTTTGGCCTAGTGGTTACACCACTACTCACATCTTCAAGAGGTCATGGGTTCAAACCTCATGGGAAGTAAAATTGCTTGCCCCCTTTACATATGTAAACTTGGCCAATAGTGCCATCTGTTCTTACACTGAATATATCTAGTAATGCGAAAGTGTATTGTAACCTGGGCCGATAGCGCCACCCTTTTCAAAAAAAAAAAAAAAAGAGACTGAGAGGGATGAATTTGAAAAAAATTATGCTTTCGTGCCTCCAAATGATAATTTGTACAAGCGTAAGGTCATTTCTTTCTTTTGGAAGAGATAATAGCGGCAAATGTATTCGAGTTTAAGCAAAAAGTAATTGTTACAGGTAAATAAGAGTACAATAACACGTCACTGTACATATACTAACCAGAAAGACCAAATAGAAACAGAAAACAGAAGCTCTCTGGTCGTTTTTTTTATCTAAGCTTTTATAAATGGAACTTGGGAAGATGACGCTAATGTTGCAAAATTTAAATACATTTGCCGTTATTATCTTTTCTTAAAAAAATTAAAAATGAAGCCCTCGTAGTCGTAGGCATAGAACATTTCTTTCTACTAAACCCTCAACCCTAGTCCTTCTTCAAAAATCCCTCTTCTCTCTCTCTCTCCCGCGAAACTCCACTGAACCCAAAACCCTAACTCCTCTCTCTCTCTCTGAGAGCAGCCATGGCGGAGCTGAAGCTCTCGGAGAGCCGCGACCTCACCCGCATCGAGCGCATCGGCGCGCACTCGCACATCCGCGGCCTCGGCCTCGACTCCGCGCTCGAGCCGCGCGCCACCTCCGACGGCATGGTGGGCCAGACCGCCGCGCGCAAGGCCGCCGGCGTGATCCTCCGCATGATCACCGACGGCAAGATCGCCGGCCGCGCCGTGCTCCTCGCCGGCCAGCCCGGCACCGGCAAGACCGCCATCGCCATGGGCATGGCCAAGTCCCTCGGCCTCGAGACGCCCTTCGCCATGGTCGCCGCCAGCGAGCTCTTCTCCCTCGAGATGTCGAAGACAGAGGCGCTGATGCAGGCCTTCCGCCGCGCCATCGGCGTGCGGATCAAGGAGGAGACAGAGGTGATCGAGGGTGAGGTCGTCGAGGTCCAGATCGACCGCCCGGCCGCGGCCGGCGCGGCGTCAAAGACGGGGAAGCTGACGCTGAAGACGACGGAGATGGAGACGGTGTACGACCTCGGCGCGAAGATGATCGAGGCGCTGGGGAAGGAGAAGGTGCAGAGCGGGGACGTGGTCGCGATCGACAAGGCGTCCGGGAAGATCACGAAGCTCGGAAGGTCGTTCTCGAGGTCCCGGGACTACGACGCCGTGGGGCCTCAGACGAAGTTCGTGCAGTGCCCGGACGGGGAGCTGCAGAAGAGGAAGGAGGTCGTGCATTGTGTCACCCTCCATGAAATCGATGTGATCAATAGCAGGTATTGCTTTCTCTTTGAACTGTTGATTCCTTTGTTTTAGTCTTTAGCTCTGTCCTCCATGAATTGCTAGACCATTAAAGCTTGGAAGCTTGGTAGAATGTTGTGCTTGTATGGATTTTAGTTCTTTAGTTGACAGGACTAGCTTGTTTAATCGTGAAAATCGGTACGTTTCTATTAGCCTCAGCCCGATAACGGTGCCTGGCTTATTTTGACAAAAAGCCCGGTTCCGGTTCCCTTCTTTATTATTAATAAAAAGCCCATTTTCGAGCTCAAATTGGGCCCGGACACAGGAACAGAATCGGGAGAAAGAAAATGCATAGAAAACCATTTCTCAGGTTCTATATAGCTTAAGAGCTTTTGTCTTTTAAATTGTCTAAGTAAGATCATGTAAGGTTGGAGTTTAATTAATGGCAAGCTCGTATAGATTGTTCGGTTTTTGCGGGAAAAACTTTTGCAGTTTGCTCTGAGCTTGTCTAGATAATTGAGCATGACTGTCTATTTCAGAACACAGGGCTTTCTCGCTCTCTTCACTGGCGACACCGGCGAAATCCGTGCAGAAGTTAGAGAACAAATCGACACGAAGGTCGCCGAGTGGAGAGAAGAAGGCAAGGCCGAGATTGTCCCCGGCGTCCTCTTCATCGACGAGGTACACATGCTCGACATCGAGTGCTTCTCCTTCCTGAACCGTGCATTGGAGAACGAGATGGCTCCGATCCTCGTCGTGGCCACAAACCGAGGCATCACCACGATCCGGGGCACGAACTACAAGTCGCCGCACGGGATCCCCATCGACCTCCTCGACCGGCTCCTGATCATCACCACACAGCCCTACTCGGAGGACGAGATCAGGCAGATACTTGAGATCAGAGCCCAAGAAGAGGAGGTGGAGATGTCGGAGGAGGCGAAGATTCTGCTGACGAAGATCGGAGTGGACACGTCGCTGAGGTACGCGATAAACCTCATCACCGCGGGCGCTTTGGCGTGCCAGAAGCGGAAGGGAAAGGTGGTGGAGATGGAGGATATAAACCGGGTTTACCATCTGTTTCTGGACGTGAAGAGGTCGACGCAGTATCTGATGGAGTACCAGAGCCAGTACATGTTCAGCGAAGAAGCCGACGAGGATGACACCTCGGAAATGCAGTCTTGAGAACCATTCAAAGGCTAAACCATTGTATCTTTGCACTTGTTTTCGGTCGAGTTCCATCGGCTAATGTATTTATCTCATGGGGTGTAGTTTTTCTTGGATTCTAAGGTGGCGTTTGGTTATGGTCTCCGAGACCAGTTTCTAGTTTTGGTTTCAATCAGTGTCATATTGGTTTCGCAGACCACGTTTGGTTACCAGTTGTCTCTGTTTTCTGAGGCCGGTCGCGCAGACCACCGAAATTTTAATGAAGGAAAACAAAAAACAACCTAAAGTTGTTTTCTGTCTTTGGTCTTCAACTCAATCGTACAAAATAAAGCCATAATAATATATTCAAAACAAAGGGTTCTCGCTTGATTTTCTATAATAGTATTATATTATTTGTAATAAGATATTAACTATGAAATTAACTCATATAATAAATTATTAAAATTATTTTTATATATAATTATATATTTTAGTAATATTACTATCATATTAATAAATATACTTAAATTATGTATATTATTAAATACTAACTTAATTACAATGATATAAACTCTTGAAACAAAATATTTATTACTTTATATAACATTATTTAAACATGTAATTAGAGTCATGAAATATTTTTTTTTTCTGTATTATGGCAAATATTTTTTAGACATAATATTAATATATATTAATTTCAAATAAAACATACTTTCTTTTTCGTAACATAAATTGTGTTTTATTACATTTTTTTTTTCATTTAAATTCAATCACAAATAAATAAAAGACTAACCAAACAGTGTTTCAAAAATCAAACTCCCAAACTGATTTGGTAGACTAAACTCTCAGACTGATTTCCCAAATCAAATTGAAAAACTGGTTTCCCAAACCAGTTAACCAAACGCCATCTAAGATTTCTGATCTTATTCAATTGCTGAGATACGCCGTTAGTTGCGAAAAACGACGGCCTTGTCGTGAAAGCGTTTTCGGTCCAAAGTCTCACGGTATCGACTGCGGGTCGAGTTTTACTACTTTTGAAGTAAATGCCAAATCAAAGTGTCTAAAAAAATCATTAAGAACATGTCTCAGTTTGACCTAATTTTAATTACTTTGTCTTTTATCATATTTATTGTTACGGGTATTTTACATAATTGGATTTTTATAAATTAATAAAGAAAAACTATTTAAATTAATATTTCTTTATTTAATTCTAATCAATTTAGCCCAAAATATTCACCGGAATTCCGTTTTCGAAAAATAAAGTGTCCAGATGATCCCAAAAATATAAAAACACCCAAAAATGATATAAAATTTGCAAAAAAGGCATCGGGACGCGCCCGGGGCCTTCGGGGGGCGCCGGGAGCAACACGGGTGGGCCCAACGGGCCCCCAAAGGTCGCTGCCACGTATCAGGTGACCCAGTAAGTCAACCAGGGGTCAACTTGACCCCGCCACGTGTCGTGCGCCCCTTCACCCTCGCCAAAGGCCACCAGCGAGCGAATCAGGGCACGCCGCGTGGAGGCTGACGCACGCCCACCTCACCACGCGGGTGGGCTCTGCGTCAGCGGCACTGTTCCCGCGCGTGAGGGCGCGTCTGAGGTCCAATCGTCGAGCCGATTGCGGCGTTGGATCGGCCACGTTCCGGGGACCGAGAAAAACATATAGTATTACCCCGGGGACCTTCTGGAGTAATAGTTATTCACGTTTTAACCCCCGGACCCTCCTATAAATAGAAGCTCGATTTCAGTTAAACGGTAACTCATTCTCACATCCGGGAACTCGCCTAAAACTCTCTCTAGCCCCTCTAAATCGCCTCTCCCTCAAATATCACTCTAATGTTGAGTGTCGGAGATGAATCAGGGGGTACACGTGTCAGGTGCCCAACAAGTCAACCAGAGGTCAACTTGACCCCGCCACGTGTCGCGCGCCTCTTCACCCTCGCCAAAGGCCACCAACGAGCGAATCAGGGCACGCCACGTGGAGGCTGACGCGCGCCAACCTCACCACGCGCGTGGGCTCTGTGTCAGCGGCATTGTTCCTGCGCGTGAGGGCGCGTCTGAGGTCCAATCGTCGAGCCGATTGCGGCGTTGGATCGGCCACGTTCCGGGGACCGAGAAAAACATATAGTATTACCCCGGGGACCTCCTGGAGTTATAGTTATTCACGTTTTAACCCCCGGACTCTCCTATAAATAGAAGCTCGATTTCGGTTAAACGTAACTCATTCTCACATCCGGGAACTCGCCTAAAACTCTCTCTAGCCCCTCTAAATCGCCTCTCCCTCAAATATCACTCTAATGTTGAGTGTCAGAGATGAATCAGGGGGTACCCCCCCCCCCCCCCCCCCCCGGTTCTCTCTGATCTCGGGTGTTGCTTTGTCCAGGTTCAGAGAGCATGAAATCCCACTAGAGCGGAAGCCCTGGAGAAAATTCTGGCACGATCTAAGACCTTCCTTGCCAAGGTTCTAGATCCGTGAGGTGCTCGTTCTATTCCTCAGTCTTGTATCTCCGGCAGATATACTGAATCATCGAATAGACCGTAGGACCCGGATCTGTACCCGTGACGCCGGTCGAGGGTCTGGTCCACCACGGTTCACTGGAAAGTTAACACTGTGATCCCCCCTACGCAGTGGTCAGGTCCGTTTTTGGCGTCCCGAACCTGTAACCAGGGCCAGGCCAAGCCCTGGCCCCTTGGCAACAAGTAATGGTGTTTGCCCCGGATTTATGGTCCTGAGTCAGTAGAGGGTCCGTTTGACTCGAAACTCCAGGAGCCCAAGCCCAAGAGTCACAAAAGTCAATAAGACGACATTGGGCCCGGCCCAACACGAGCAATTGGGCCGCTAAGTGTTTGATACATTTTTCTGCATCAACATTTATTATTATTATTTAAAAAAAATATATATAAAACCAAATTTAAGCTTACACAACCTTAATTTTTCCAAGCTGATTTATTACAAAAGTTTGAGTTTTTAATTTTATCCACTTTTATCAAATAGCTTAATTTGCGGCGGTAATATTTTAATAATAACTCGCTCATTTATTCTTCATTGATTTTAGCGATAAAAGAAATATTCATAAGTTTTCAGTGTAGAATGTTCAAAAAATAATTTTAAGTTAGAAAAATTGTCCAAAATTTTTGTTCTTATTCAAATTAGTATCCACTATTACCTCTTCGAATTCATTTTTTTTAATATATAACTACAAAATGTACGAAATCAATTTAATTCATTTCAGCATAATTTTTTATGTTAATTAAACTAATTATAGAAAACAAATCCTCGAATTAAAAACATTTTTAAAGGAATTACAAGGCAAAAAGATACCACCACCACCACAACGCACGCACCACGACAATAATATATGAGCCGCTTCTCACTCGGCAGTGACTCAGTGGGTGACTCGTTCACAACAACATACATTTATATTTTTGACGTCATAATTCTACCATCTCAAGCTTCTACCTTAAAACTATTACACCAAAAAGACAATTTCACTTCATACCAGCGTGCATTGCGCGCCATGCCGTGCCTACGTGGCGGGATAGCCGAACGGCACGGGCTCGACGGCGGGATCCAGCGGGCGCGGGTGCATGAAGCCGTAGTTTCGCAGCACCTGATTATCAGCGAAGTCGAAGGCAGCGAGCATGCCCTCCCGGCACGAGCGGCCGGAGTACTTCTGGTTGTGGTCACCGCTGCACGGCTGGCAGCCCGTGAAGTGTGTCACGAACGGCCGCCGCCAGCTGCCCTTGGCGTTCCCGGCCCCACGGAGGTGCTCCTCTCGGAACGCACTGTATCGCACGGTTGCACTCTCCGCGTGCCGCCTCCTCAGCCTCTCGTCCTTCTTTTCTATCTCCTTGTACCTATATAGAGTTTAAAATAAGTTTAGCATAACAAATTAACCTTCATTTAAATAATCAATTTTGATGAATTTTAGGCCCTTATATTAGTTTAAATACTTGTATGAAATAAGCTTATGTTTACTTCCATTTCATAAATAAATCTCCCAAATACCCAATTTAATAAATAAGATGTTAAATTATTTGTTTGAATATTATATTATATTGAGTATTTAATTGTTGTTAAACAATTAAAATACAAGATAAAGTCAGTCATATGCATGCCAATGTTTTTCTGTTTTAACTTAATGATCAATTATCTTAAAATTTAATTTATAGAAGCTGGAAAGAAAAATACCTACACAATAATAAACATCTCATGTTATATTTATAAAACATATAAAAATGTTATATATTAATTAAAAAAAGGTGTTCAACTTAACTATAATTTTCTTTTTATTACTTTATTAAAGTAATATATATTTACAATTAATTCATAAATTAATAAATATACATAGAAATATTTGTGGCTTAAGTATCTAAAAAAATCTTATATCAAGCATGCGGTATATATTTTCAATCTTTTTTATTAGAGACAATGGTACTTTATATATACCGCAAAATAATATTAATGTATAATTTTATTCTTATCGAGTAAACGGTCTATTATTGTGTGTTAATTCGACATGAACAAAATGGAACTTCGACACTATTTTATAACTATTAAATACTATCGGCGCCGTTCAAAAAATTGAGAATATGTTGATAAACTTAATATAAAATCAGATACTTACGCCGCTTTAGACATACCTTTCCGTTATGTTATCATAGGTCCCCACAATCTCCTCCCAATAGCCTTCCAAATAGTACTCACTCTCCAAGTAAATCCGGTCCGCCCATTTCCCGCCCTCCACGATCAGCCACGCCAGCGCCGTCTGATCGTCCGACTCCGGGAACGCCTTGTCCGGGAACGCCTTCCTCAGCCTCGGCCCCCACCGCTCGTACTCCGGCCCCGCCGGCCCGAACCGGGCCCACACCTCCAAGAACTCCATCGCCCACTGTGAGTTACGTATCATGAACACGCCGGCGTTGAGCCCCGTCCAGCTCCGCTTCTCGCGAATCAGGTGGGGCCACCCATGCACCACGAGGTCATGCCCCGCGTACCGCCCCAGCGGCGGCGCGAACTCGAGGTCCGTGAACACCGCGTCCGCGTCGACCCACCACAGCCACTCGGCCTCCGGGTGGGCCGCCATCGCGGCCCGGATCACCGGGATCTTCGCCCAGTACGTGCCCATCTTCGGGTTCAGAAGGGCATTATTGTAAAACAGCTTGATGCCATGGATTCTGCAGTAGTCCACCTTGTTCTTGAGCGATCTCAGGAGGAGGTGATCGCCGATCGGATTCTCGCAGGCGCGTGGCTGCGACCCGCTGATCATCACAATCCTCTCTCCTCCGGCGAAGCTGCTCGGGTTTTTCGCCAGCCAATCCCGCCTCTTCTCGTCCCAATTCTTCACCGGCGAGCCGATCCGGTAGCTCGTCTCCGGCGAGTCGTAGAACGTCTTCTTCTTTTCCGGCGAGTCTCGGGAGGGATTCGACGTCTCCTTCTCCGGCGACGACGAGACGGCCACCTGCTCCGAGAGTGGCAAGGCAGGGTTGGGGGGTTTGGGGTTGTTGACGGACCAGAGGGACCAGACGACGACGAAGGCGGCGAAGGACGCGGCGAGGAAGACGAAGGTGCTTGATGAGAAGAACGAAGTAGTGGGTTTGGTCTTGGCAGAGCTGTTGGGTTTCGCCATCGGAGAGGGAGATGAGAAGAGTGAGAGCTCAGAAGACACCATTTTTATGAAGTCACCAAGCTTGGGATGAACTGGGAAGTAGGGCTCGGGTTTCTCTCCGAGCGATGGTGATGACTCAAAGCTATAACGCAACCATGTTTGTCCTCTCTCTCTCTCTGTCTCTCTCTCTCTCTCTCTCTCGGTTGACAGTGACACTGTGAGAGAGCAAATTGAGCAGAGAAAGAGGAGAGACGAAGCCAAAGAACGACGTCGGATTGTATTAAAGGCGCGAAGAGCGGTGTTGAGTGGGTCCCACTGCCCATGTATGTATACGTAATGGTAGAGGAGGAACTGCCAACGCTGGACTGCGACACGTGGCATTGAGACCAGACAAGAGTCTTCTTGAGTTCGCGATAGACTTTTTTTTTTTTTTTTTTAAGCAAATTGATTTCATTCAATTAAGAAAGTTGGGGAGAAAAATCCCTCAACACCGTTGCTACAAGCCACTCCGGGCAAAAAGGACACATAAGGTCCGAATCAAGAGAAAAGAGACGTCTCTTGGCCAAAGCATTGGCCACCTCGTTACATTCCTGTGGAACCCATGTCCAATCTCCGGTCCCGCCTAGCTCTCGGCTGAGCTCCCGCACCTCCGCAATAATCGGGCCTTGCAAGCCCAACGAGTCTCGTGCCTTGGTGAGGTGGGAGGCCCGCAAGCAATCCGTCTCAACATGCTCGATCCTCCACCCCTGTTCGCGAGCAAAGAGAAGCCCCCGTCGCATCGCAATGCACTCTCCGGTGAGAGCCGAGTCGACATGGTCGACCAAGGAAGCCAGGACTCCCATGACCCGACCGAGGTGGTCTCGAACAACCGCTCCCACCGCTGCCCGTCCTGTCTCCCTGTCCCAAGCCGCATCTACGTTGAGCTTGGGGCCCGTACGCGGTGCTCGAATAGGCGAAGGTTGCGATCGGACCACGTCGCCCAAATTAGCCCGCAAAAGAGCTCGAAGTGCGGTTTGGAAAGACTCTCGAGCGCCCGGTAGCACAACTCCTAAAACGGAATCTCCCCCGTCTTTTCCACCCACCGGTGGATCGTCGATGATGCCCAAATGGCCTAGGCCCTCTCACACCCCCAATCGGCATGTGAGGCGTCCTCCGGGAGTGCCCCGCAAAAATTGCAAAAGGGTAGAATGTCTACCCCTCGGATTCGAAGTGCCCCGTTGGTCGGAAGAGCTTCCGACCACGCGCGCCACACCATGTGCTTCACCTTCGCGGGGATCACCGTACCCCACAAAGCTTTCCACCAATTTGGCTCCCCCCTTCCCGAGCCCGAGGGTCCTCTCCGTGCTTCCGACCTAGCTAGTTGGTAACCGGACCGCACCAAGTAGATCCCATTGTCTTCGTGGTGCCAAACAAGCCGATCTGGGCCCTTCCCCACCGGGATCCTCAGGACGGCCTCCGCATCGTAAGGGGTTAAGAGGGCCTCGACCCGAGAAAGGTCCCAATGGCCGTGGGAGACTAGATCGGCTACCCGCCACGGATACCCGTCGTCCGGAGCCTCCGAGGTGGCGAAGAAAGCCCCGGGCCGAGGGATCCAAGGTTGGCCATGGACCCGTACGTTGCCGTCCCCGATTTGCCATCTCATGTCGCGTCTAAGCAAGTCTCGTCCCCAACACAGACTCTTGCAAAGGAACGAGGAACGTCCCTTGCAATTGAAGTCGAGGATCGAGGTATCGGGGTAGTACTTGGCTTTTAGAATCCGCGCTAAGAGACAACCGGGGTTTTGGATAATCCGCCATGAAAGCCGAGCTACGAGGGCCCGGTTGAAATCACCCATGTCCTTGAAGCCCAGACCACCCTCCCCTTTCGGCTTTGCGAGAACGTCCCATCTTCGCCAATGGATCTTTCTCAACTCCTCCGACCCGCCCCACCAAAACCGAGCGGTAACAGCGTGAAGATCTTTGATGGTGCGGACAGGGAGCCGGAAAAGACTCATGAGATAGGTGGGGATGGCTTGCACCACTGATTTGATCAAGACTTCCCGTCCCCCGGCCGAGAAGAACTTTGCTTTCCACGTCCCGAGATGCTTCTTGACCCGGCTCGTGATCTTGCTAAAGACAGCGCACTTGTTTTGGCCAACGTGTACCGGAAGCCCGAGATAAGACTCGAGATCCGGAACGGCCCGCATACCAAGCACCCGAGAGATGGATCCACCATGTGCCTCGGCCACATTCCGTGAAAAGCTCACCATGGACTTCTCCGCATTAACGGTTTGTCCCGTCCCCTTCTCGTAGACTTTGAGGACCCCGCTAATAGCTTGGCCGCACCCGACACTCGCCTCCCCGAAGATGATACAATCGTCCGCGAAGAGAAGATGTGTCACCGGCGGGGCTTCCCGATGGCATGCGAAACCGCGTAGGAGTCCAAGCCTCTCTTGCCCCCGGATGAGCGCGGAAAGGCCCTCCGCGCAAACTAGGAAGAGGTACGGCGACAAAGGGCAGCCTTGCCGGAGTCCGCGGGTCGGCGAGAAGAAGTTTCCGGCTCTTCCGTTGAGGACGACGGAGAAGACCGGTGTCGAAATGCAATCCCGTACAACGGCTAGGATTCGCGGCCCGAACCCCATCCGATGCAACATTGCTTCCACGAACCCCCATTCGACCCGGTCATAAGCTTTGCTCATATCGAGCTTTATGGCCATCGCCCCCTTCTTTTGATAACGGATTTGCCGGATAGAATGAAGAAGCTCGTAGGCGATGGCGGCGTTGTCCGTAATCAAGCGTCCGGGAATGAAGGCGCTTTGAGCGTTCGAGATGACGGAGGCGAGGGCGCCTTTTATCCGGTTAGCGACCACTTTGGAAACGAGCTTGAGGAGCACGTTGCACAAACTGATCGGTCGGAAGTCTTGTACTCTCCTTGGGTTCTTCACCTTGGGCAAGAGCACGATGTTGGTGGCATTCCATGCTCTCACACTCCTCCTCCCGTTAAGAATATCCAAACACTCTTCATGAATCGCCGGCCCCACAGTCCCCCAAAGTTTTTGGAAGAAGATGGCGTGGAAGCCGTCGGGGCCCGGCGCCTTCCGAGGGCCCAATGAGGATAGGGCGGCATTGATCTCGTCCACGGTGAACCTCTCCTCGGTGATCTCCCGTTGCCCCGCCGAAATAGAAGCAACGTCCTCCGTCGTGATCAAGCCGAAATCCCTCTCCGAGGCGCCGTTCGAAGAATAGATGTTCGAGAAGTATTTGTCAAGCACTTCTCGAACATCCTTCTCCGATGTCACCCATTCCCCGGTCTCGTTCAAGATACATCGGATTTGGTTTTGCGTCCTCCGGCGCGTGGCACGAGCGTGGAAGTAAGCCGTGTTTCTATCCCTTCCGCGTAACCAATCGGCCCTCGCCCGTTGCTTCCAATGATACTCTTCCACCACGAGGAGCGAATCTCGTTCCTCGTTCAAGGACCTCAAGACGGCTCTTGTTTCCGGAGTAAAATCCGTTTTGTGAAGATGCTCAATCCGCTCCGAGAGCGCTTTGATTCTCTTCTCCCGGTTGCCAAAGGTCGTGCCCGCCCATACGCGAAGGGCCTTTTGACACTTCCCGAGGCTTGCCGCACACCCTCTAGAAACCCGGTCGGTCCCACCCGAACCCCACGCATCACGGACCACCTCGGCGCATCCGTCGTTTAAGAGCCAACTCGGCTCAAAGGCCCATCTCCTCCCCACGGCCGAGTTGGGGTTATGCACCATCGGGTCCGGGCCCGTGTTGATGAAAAGCGCTCTATGATCCGAGCCCCAAAAGCCCAACACCTTCACATTCCCCGACGGGTAAACCGACTTCCATGCCGGGTTTGCGCACGCTCGATCGAGTCGGCTTTGGACGTTCCGTTCGCCCACTTGCATATTGCTCCAAGTGCACGGTTCACCTACAAAGCCCAAGTCGAGAAGATCACATACCTCGAGTGCATCGGCGAAGCGATCCATACAAGCCGTCTTCCTCCGCACCCGGCTCACATGCTCGAACTCGTAAAGCACCTCGTTGAAATCTCCCGCGCACATCCACGGGCTTGTGTCGCCGTTATGAAGCCGACGTAGAAGCTCCCACGAGAGGTGCCGAGAAGCTTCGATCGGGTCCCCGTAAAAACCCGTGAACCTTGACGTCACCCCGAGCTCGTCTCTAACTCCCACGTCGATATGCCGTTTGCTAAAGCTACGGATATCGACCTCCACCGCGTCATTCCAAAGAATGTGAATTCCACCACTAAGACCCTCGGCATGAACCCCGAACCCGTTGGTCATATTACTTTGACGCTTTAATCTCTCCACCCGAACACCGCTCAACTTCGTCTCCGAAAGAAAAACGATGTCCGGCTTCCGCTTACAAATAAGTCTTCGTAAGCGGGTCCTCGCCCGGGGATTGCATAATCCCCGGACGTTCCAACAAAGGATCTTCATTGCTCCCGGCCGGCCCGCTCTTGGCGTGCCACCGATATCACAGGACGTAAGCCCAACTTTATTTCTCCACGTTGTTTCCCTTTCGGATCCATCACTCCCATTGATGGGTTACATGGTCCCGGGAAACTAATCCTACCACCGGAAAGGATTCCAGAGTAGCACAAAGACAAATAATCACAAGGATTCACACCGCTTAACCGGTAGAGACCAAGTCGGGACAAAGTCTCAATAAAGTGAGTCATTCTCACTTGGAGCTTCATGTGCACCTATGAAACATTTTCCACGAATGTGCGGGTCTTAAAACACTAACAATCTGATATGGGCGCAGAGGCGGGCCGAAAATCAGATTTGGACTATGAACTTTAAGTCAGGCATTTTATCGAACACTTAGTCCGCACAGAGAGATTTTCCAACAATCATGGAGCCAATGATGAAAGCACCCCTCTCTATCATCTTCAATCCAGAGAGAATCCACCAACACGTAGAGATGACCACGACTCACTCATTCATTCCTGGGTTTGGTGTCGTTATGGATGAGCTCAGAGTTGCTGAGCAGAGAGAGGCCATTGATGAAAAATAAGAAAGCTCGATTCCCGGTTTCAATACAGTCAATCTCCAAAGCTCATCTTTCTTCAGGTGATTTTCTGGACGGCTCTATCTTTCACTTTTGACTGTGCCCGAAACCGACCTTCGCCAATCACATAACCAGTTCGCAATAGACTTAAGAAGAGAAAATTGTTTGAGTTAGAGCTGCACACGAAGGAATCGCGATGGGTCGAGACGAAGTCGCCAAAATCGCGAGTTGGCTGGTCGCGATGCGTCGCGACGTGGTCGCGATTTAGCGAGGAAGGGTGATTCTCGACCAAAAAAAGGGCTGCGGCAAAAGTTATTTTTTGTTTCCAATGTTTAATTTTATTAGTTTTTATCCGAATTTAAGTATTAAATTATTTAAAATTATTATTTAAACTTTATTTATTTCAAAATTAATATTTTAGTATGTTATAATTTATTATTTTGTAACATATTATTAATTTTGATTTATATGTTAATTTTTAAGTTGTAAGATATGTTAATAAGTATTAATTTGTAACATATTAATAATTATTAAAAATCTAAAACAAATAAATAATCAAATTAATATTAATCATATTAATTAATTAAATTTCATATAGTTAATTGAAAAAGTTACCAAAATAAAAAATGGTATTTTGTATGTGTGGAAATAATTATCAAGCTCTTTTGGACGGAACTCCCCGAGGTTCCACGGCCAGATCGACTGGAAAGGATGCTATGATCTCGCTTTAGGCCCAAGCTTTTCTAGACAGAACTCCCCGAGGTTCCCAGGCTAGCTTGGAGGAGATTGCAAAGCAAACCTTATTTAAAAACCAATCTTTCTAAGACACCATAATCCGTAAAAACTTTATAATTATCACCACACATAAAAAATACCATTTTAATTTCTTTAACTTATTTAAGTAACTATTTAAAGTTTAATTAAAGTAATATGATTAATTGATTACTAACTAATTAAATTCAAAAATTAAATAACAAAAAATATCAAGAAATTCGTTTCTGATGTGGAAGATCAGTCGGAACCGCAACCACAGAGCATACTAAGACTTTCAAGAAATTCGTTAAAACAACACTTACAAATTGATTATTAAACTAGTATGATTAAATGATTATTAACTAATTGAAAAAATTAAACTAAAAAGATTAAATGATTATTAACTAATTGAAAAATTAAGCTAAAATGATTAAATGATTATTAACTAACAAAAAATCTCAAGAAATTCGTTTCTGATGTGGAAGATCAGTCGGAACCGCAACCACAGAGCATACTAAGACTTTCAAGAAATTCGTTATTGATTATTAATTATTAATATTTAATTATTGGTTATTAAATATTATTTATTACTAAGAACTAACTTATTAATTATTAAATATTATTAATTAATAAAATAGAAAAATGATGTATAGTTATACATAGAGAAATGAGTAAATGTTATTACCAGCTTGAAGGACGTCGACCTCGTCGAGGACGGGCAACGGAGGCTTCACCGCTATCTTGATTGGAAGGTTGAGGACAACCGCGGTTGTACACCCCGACATTTGAACCACGGATCGAGGGCGGCGTTTGAAAGTCGTCGGAATCGGTATCGTCGGGACGTTGAGTTTCGTCGGGATCGGCATCTTCGGGACCTTGAGGTTCGTCGGGATCGGCACCTTCGGGACCTTCAGCTCTGTATTCGGCACCTTCCCGTAACATGAGATTGAAAAAAGGATCGTTATTTCCCCCCTAGATTGAGCCACCGCGTCGACCAATTCTCGGGACACACGTTCGGGATTGGCTTGCTGGTGGGCCAACGCCCGGACTAGACTAGGTCTTAGAGACCGTACTGTATCGTCGGGATAATTTGGATTGGGAGGGGAGGGAAATATTTCTCCGGGTAGCATAACGGGAATGTAGTCGTCGGGCGTACGCTGCGATGTTCCCCTAGTAGAAATTGGGGTTGCAAATTCCTGGCCGCCCTTCGACCCCCGGAACTACCGCCGCTTCTTCGAGACATAATGAGAGAAATTTTGAACTTGAGAAATTTAGAACTTTAGAACTTGAGAACTTTAGAGCTTTAGAACTTGAGAGAATTTGAGAACTTGAGAACTTGAGAGAATTTGAGAGAGAGATGGAAGATTGTTGGTGAGGAAATGAGGGAGGAAGAGGTGGTATTTATAGGGTTTGAGGAGAGGGTGGGGTGGGTGAATAATTATTGTGGTGGGTGAAGTGGGTGAATAATTGTGAGAAGATAGTGGGTGAAAAGTAATTGAAATTTGAAATTTTTGGGTTGAAATTCGAGTAAAGTGGGTAATAATTGTGGTTGGGTAATAAAATTCGGGTAAAAAGTGTGTTATTTATGCCCCAAAAGACCAAATCACGCGGATCGCTGACGTGGCACGTTGTGGGCCGTCGATTGCTTCACGCGGATCACCCTCTGACTCGTCGCGACGCCAGGCCGAAATCGCGACTTTTGCCGCACAGTCGCGACGCGTCGCAATTCGCACTGTAGCAGTCGCGACGCGTCGAATCACGTGTTGCGGTGTCGAATGTGCAACTCTAGTTTGAGTGGAAGACTGAAAGATCGTGTATGTACTTTGTAGCAAGGTTCTAAATGTCGATGTCGATATCGATATCGTTTCGCACTCTCCATTTTACGGATATATTGCTTGTCGACGGGCATGCCGACGGATAAATGGGAAGAAATAGATATATTGCTTGCCGATAATACCGCATAATTTCACGGATATATCGCTTACCGATCGAAATATCGACGGATATTCCGGAAAAATATTTTTAGTATTTCAATCATTTTTTTATATAGTTTCTAAATTACCTATTTAATAAATATAACACATAGTTATAGCATAGAAAACACACTCACAAATCATAACATAACACAAACACATAACATAATGTCGACATAACATAAAAAAAGCTAGTCATCGTAATAAAGTCATAGAGTACGAACATAAATACGAATATAGAGTACGAAGTACGAACATATATACGAAGCATGGTTCTAAATACAAATATCGATGTCGTTTCACACTCTCCATTTTTACGGATATATCGCTTGCCGACAGATAAATGGGAAAAAATGGATATATCAATTTCTTGCGAATATCGTTTCGCATTTCTCATTTTCTGGACACGTCGTGAATATATCGAGAACATATCCGGATATTTAAAACCATGCTTTGTAGTAATTTTCTTGTGCATATTATTATATTAGCGGTAAAAGTATTTAAATGTATTGGTAAACACGCAGATACTTTTCTGTTAATATAAACTTAGCACACAGTATGGTTTAGAACAATTTAAACAATACATAAATGTATACTTTTGCCCTTAATCTATTTAGTTAATTAGAAGGATTATGTTTGGTAGGGTCAAATCAGTAGGATCTTAATAATCAAATCAAACGAATATTAAGATTTTGTATGATATGACGCGCGCACTCTATTTTCTATATTAATTATATATCATTAAGAGAAAAAAAAAATCTTAGATATTCATTACAAAATAAATACTTTATTAATCACACCATTTCTTAAGTTTTATAGGAGAATACTTTTTTTCATTGTGAAAGGGTTTTTTTTTAACATAAGTAACTAATTTTAAACTAAATGTGTTAGTAAATTTTTAATCATTTATTTTTAACGATAGTAATATTTAATATTCAAATTTTTTGAATTTTTTTTATATAATTTAATAAAAAAGTACACGATATAGACGGAATTAAACTTGTTATAGAATAAGATTAAGTATATAATGGTACACTTGATACAAAATTAGATATTTATACTGGCCATAGTAAAAATAAAGTTCTGCATTTATAGCCGTTCAAATATGCTAATTAATTGAAAACGCACACCATAGATATTTTTAAAAAATATTTTATAAAATAGATATTAATATTCTGATTTTTTATTATTATTAATATTCTGATTTTGAAAGAGAATATGCAATGCATTGTGACATTTTAATATGTAAAGAGAAAGGTAAAACCCAAAAGAGGGTTATTATGGATAAAAGTATTTAAGTTGTTTAAAGATAGTGCCACATAGAGTTAACATATAAAAACTTTGACAAAAGTATTTAAGTTCATATTTTTTAGTGAATCGGTAGACCTCATTTATTTTGTTCTTAGTTTTTTTTTTTTCGTTAGTGATGACATTAACGCAAATGAAACAAATAAACTCAAACGATAAAACCCACGAATATAAAAATAAATTTGATGTAAATTCAATTTCTTTTGAACATCAACAACGCAAATTCTTATTTTTCGTCTCATTTTCTCTCTTGAATTCGTAGTTCGTCTCCCCAATAACATTGCGATTTGCGTTGTTGGCGTTATCATTGACGAAAATAGTAAAGAAAGTAACAAAAATGTCAATGAAGGCTACCAATACACCAAAAAAGATAAATTTGAATATTTTTGTCATGATTTTTTTAAATTAACTGTATACCGCTCTATTTTCGAATAACTTGAGAGTTTTTGCGTATAATAACCCCCGTAAGATAATCAAATTCTTTAAGTATAAAGTATAAACAAGTTATTCCAAAAGATATCTTTCTCTTTTACTTTTTTTTTCTACTTTTGGGTAACCTTTTGAGGCCGCAAATTAATCCTCTATTTACGTTGCATTGTCGGTGGTGGCCTTGGAGGAAAATAAGCCACCGCTGAAATTAGTAGAACGTCGAAGGGTATTATGGTAATTTGGAAGGAACAACGGCAGATGTAGCTCGTGGAAGTAAATAAATACGAAACAATAAAAGTAGGTCATATTGCAATAATGTGTGCGAGGATTTGCATGCATGTGTTGGATGGTTGGTTGGTGACGATAAAGAGTCCTTTACTCAATGGGGGAGGGAGGAGGACCAAACCCTATAATTTATGAGAGACAATATTGCATCCATCTTCTCAAATTCAACAAGTAAAAAGAGAAAAATATACCATATTTAAAATAGCTTATGGGCATTGATCTTTTTATTAATTAATGGCTGTAATCAATAGTAGTACATTATAATTTTATCAAATGAATATTCCGATAAAATTAACTATTTTATTAAAAAAATATTTGTATGGCCTAAATTTTAATTAATACTCGATAAATTCATATCGATAATATAAGAAAGTTCTCGGCTCCCGTGCGTTATTGATGGAGCGTTTAATGTAATACTTTTTTACATCAAGGTAAAAAAAAAATACCCTGAAAATATGTCTGATAGCAAAAATATATTGACTAGTAAATTGTCACGAATAGCTTTTGGGGTTTTCGTCGGGATTTGGTACTTAAAATTCATATTGAGACACTGCATTTTTTGGGTAAATCGCAGGTTTTCGGTTGGGCCTTAGTTATAACTAGATTTCTAAAATTGGTTTACATGAAGAATAAGAAGAAACAAGAAAATATATTGACTAGTAAATTGCCACGAATAGCTTTTGGGATTTTCGTAGGGATTTGGTACTTAAAATTCATATTGAGACATTGCATTTTTCGGGTAAATCGCAGGTTTCGGTTGGGCCTTAGTTATAACTAGATTTCTAAAATTGGTTTACATGAAGGATAAGAAGAAACAAGAATAAGGCTCTACTTATTTGTTGAGGAATATCCTGTACTAAAGAATCTAATTTGGTAGTATAGTTTGAATGATTGAATCTAATATTTAGTATGCACATTTTATCATGATTCATATTTCATGATATCATTTTTCAACTTAAAACGTTTTAGATAAATGATTAAGTAGTAATTTTTTTATTTGTTTTTCCCTTCTATTTTCTCCTATTTACCAAACAAAGGTACGGTGATTAATTTATGTACAAGGATTGACAATCCGAGAAACGCCCAGGGTATGATGTGGGTAATCCGCATTTGCGGGTTAAAATTGCCCGCGTGTCATTTTAGATAACTATATAATAATTAAGAGTTTCATAAAAATATCAAACCTTATAAAACATAATTAAATAAAACTCAAAATTTCTATAATTATTTAATAAAATTAAATAATTCTAATTATTATTCATAGTATTATTACTTTACGCTCATCGATATTGGAGTATACCCGTAAAATCATATCGAGATAGTGATTTTTAAATTTTTTATCAATACCGTCTCAATATATTTGTACCGCCTTTGGTATACTATAAATTGAATTTACCGTCGGTTTTCACTAGACACACATTTAAACATTGTTTATCTGTAAAAATCATATCATTTCTTCTTTAATTAGTCACTGTTTGTTTCCTTTATCAGCATCTGGGTGCAAAGTAACAATATTGGTAATTTAGTGATCACGAACGTGACAAGCACTAAGAAGTAAGAAGTAAGAAGCAAGAAGCAAGAAGCAAGAAGGGTTTGGATCCTTCAAGCCAGAATCCCGAGTGATAGGGGTGAAAGTGGATAGGATATGATATGAGCATGTTGACTAACCGTATTCACATATGTGGATATAAAATAATTGTATCCATTAATCATTTTTATTTTCGATTATCCAATTTAAATGCGGTTAGCGGTTAGCGGTTAGCGGATCAAATTGGTTAATTTAAGGCGGATAGCGGATATTATCCAATTAATTTTGTTAGTGAAAAAACAAATACATCATACATAAAAATATAGTAAGAATAGTGAAACATAAAACATTCAAAAATATCATAAATAATATTTCATAAATAACCAAAGTACCAAACCATATTTGTATGACATAAAAGACCACAAAAACATATGGTCTAACACTAGAATATTAGCTACATATTCTAGAGATACAAATATGAATACAAACGATTATTAAAAAGCCAAGATGAAATTTGAATTATGTTGACGTGGTTTCCCACTTCAAACAGTCAAGTGTGACTTGTGAGCGTATGATGTTCTTGAGATTGATGATTTGGTGGAATTAGATCTCTCATGTTACAAGCTCTCGATTCACTCTCGATATATGTATATATATAAGCGATATAAATGAGGCGAGGGATTTTTTAAAGAGGTTCGTCCCAAGACGGTAGTTGACTACGTCATCTGTTAGTTTATTGCGACAAATAACATAGATGGACAGCTACAGGCAGCAAATCACGTCTAGAACAAAAGAAAGAATGAGAAGAAATGAATAGAATACAACGAAATCTCAAAGTAAGCATAAATGCCGGGTAGCGAGCTCTCGATGTATTCTCTCAGGGATGTCTGTTGATCTGAGCTTGAGCTTGATATTTATAGACTTCAATTCTTCCCGTTGGACTTCCAGGAATCGTGGGGTCTTTTCTCCGAGCTGAACGGGTTGAATGGCTTGCCTTGCTACACGTGTCCCACGACTGCGTTCTCTTCGTCGTGTTGAATTATACCCGTTGAAGACTTGACTCCGTGCTCCTGGTCTTCTGCTGGGGTTTGAATTGGGATGCCGGGTAGAGAATGTGATGATTCTACCCTCTTCTTCCTGGGCTGATGACGGATAGCATTGGGCCTTTGGGCTTTTTAGGCCGAGTGGCTTTGTATCCGTTGGGCTTCGTCTGATTGAGAGCTCTAGTGGGCTTCTCAATTGGGCTTTTATGGATATCGATTTATTCCTTTAAAACTTTTAATCTTTACTTGTAAATTTAATTAATTCACAACTTTAGCAATTAATGCCATATTAAATAATGACGAATTTGTACATCAACAAATTATAATAAATATTATATTCAAAGTAATTAAAGCACAAAGACAACAATGGACAAAGTAGGAATATAACCTACCTAGGTTAATATAAGGGACAATCCAATCCACCGATAGCACTAATAAAATAAAATAAAAAATATTTATATATAATATATATATATATATTTAATTAATTATTTTTTATTTTTAAAATCTGGTTGCGGTCAAAGCGGATATCCAATTTAAATTAAAAAATATAACCATTAACCAATCCAATTCTGAAAAGCAGTTGCGGATATCCATAACCATATTAAGCGATTGATTAAAAATGGATAAAAAAGCGGATATTTCGTAGCGGAGCGAATAGGATACGGTTGCGATCAGCGGATGGCGGATAAATATTTCACCCCTACCGAGTGAGGAGGAAATTCGGAGAGTTGTACGGGAAATGGATCCTTCAAAAGCTCTAGGTCCCGATGAATTCCCGGGGTGCTTCTTTCACAAGTACTGGGAGACAGTATAAGTGGAGCTAGTGCAAACGGTTCAAAATTTCTTCAAAACGGGTAAGTTTTTGAAGGAAATGAATAAGACTTTTCTGTGCTTGATCCCGAAGGAGGCAAATGCAGTGTGTTTTGATAAGTTTCGTCCGATCAGCTTGTATAAGTATAGCTACAAAGTAATTGCAAAGCTCTTGGCGAATCGAATCAAACCCTTGCTAAAGAACTTCATTAGACCTCACCAGTCCGCCTTCGTTCCGGGTCGTTGGATTGCGGAAAACTCGGTTCTGGCTCAAGAAATTATGCTCACTCTCAAGAAAAAGAAAGGACGGGGAGGTCTCATGGGTATCAAACTCGACCTCAGTAAAGCATATGACAGAGTGGAATGGAGCTTCATTGATAAGGTGCTAAGTGCGGCGGGTTATGGATCCCACTTCCGGATGTTGGTACACTCGTGCATCTCGTCCACTTCTCTATCGGTTCTTCTTAATGGCAGCCCTCTCCCGGCTTTTAGACCGGGACGTCGACTTTGGCAGGGAGACCCGATGTCACCGTATTTATTCTTATTCTGCAGAGAAGTGTTGAACACAACACTTTTGTGGGAAACACTCACACTTTTTATTAAGACCACTCAAGAAGAGATTACAATACTTGGTGTTTAAGGACTCACACTTTAGGACTACTCTAAGACTCTTTTTAGGACACTCTTTAGGAGACACCACACTTTATGTTTCTTGGATACAAAATGTGAAGGTGGTGATGGGTATTTATAGTGGTGGTGAAACAATCTCAACCACACATTTTCTCACCTTCTAGGATGTTCCTAAAATATCTAGACATCTAAAACATTCTAGGACATTCCTTACATATCTAAAGATTATACATAATTCTAATACTTCTACACTTAACTAAGAAACTTCTAGATAATGGGCTTATTCTCCAAGTAGGCTAATTAGACTTCTTCATAGTTGGACTTTCATAATTGTTGGGCTCTAGAAAATTCATTGGGCTAGTGTTGATCCTTTAACACTCCCCCTCAGCACTAGCCCCCATTCTTCGTACCATGTTGAGCTCACTGCGAAAGCCTTCACATTTGCCGGTACTTAGCCTTTTTGTGAACAGGTCGGCCACTTGGTCATCCGTCTTGATCTGTTGCATCTCGATCTCGTCCTTCAGGACTTTCTCTCTAATGAAATTATAGTGCACTTCGACATGCTTTGTTCGAGCATGGAACACCGGATTTTCCGCCAGTCAAACCGCAGATTGGTTGTCACAATGGAGTGAAACTGCGTAGTCAACTTTCTGGTGCAAATCTTCCATTAAGACTATCAGCCATATACTTTCTGCAGCCGCTGCTCTGTACTTTGCCTCAGTAGTTGACAATGACACTGTTGGTTGTCTTTTGCAGCACCAAGAAATTGTTCCTGATCCGAGCTTGAACACATACCCGGTGGTTGATCTCCAGGTATCATGGTCTCCTGCATAGTCCGCATCGCAATATCCAACTAGCTTGCAGTGTTCGCCTCTTTTGTACAAAAGACCATAGTCTATTGTACCTTTAACATATCTCAGAATCCGTCGAGCCGCATCAAAGTGAGGCTTTCTCGGACTTTGCATGTACCGACTTACGACTCCAACTGCATAAGAAATGTCAGGACGAGTTAAAGTTAAGTAGATAAGACTACCTACTAGTTGTCGATACATTGTCCCGTCTTCCAACTCTTTCCCTTCATATGCACAAATCTCGGCATTTGGCTCCATCGGTGTTGAGACTGACTTGCACTTCATCATTCCGAACTTTTGAAGTATATCTCTAGTAGACTTTTGTTGGCAGAGAAACAATCCTTTTTCGATGCGATCAACTTCTAATCCCAAGAAGTGTTTAAGCTCTCCTAGCTCCTTCATCTGGAAGCGCACCGATAGGTTTTCTCTCGTTTGTTGAATTTCTCGTTCGTTGTCCCCGGTAATGATCAACTCATCCACATAAACCAACACAATTGCCAACTTTCCTTCTCTTGCTTTGATGAACAAGCTTGAATCCGCATGTGCAACTGAATAACCATTGTGGGTAAAAAATTCAGCGATCTTACCATACCAACCTCTTGGTGCCTGCTTCAATCCATAAAGAGCTTTCTTCAGTTTGCACACATGATTGGGATTATCCGTATCCTCAAATCCCTTTGGTTGGTTCATGTAGATCTCCCGGTCTAGCTCTCCATGCAAGAAAGCGTTCTTCACATCCATTTGCCACAATTTCCAATCTTTACTTGCGGCAAGTGCTAGCAGGACCCATACCGTAGTGATCTTCGCCACCGGACTAAACGTTTCATCATAGTCTAGTCCATATTGTTGAGAAAAACCTTGCTACTAGGAGAGCCTTGTATCTCGCAATTGATCCATCCGGGCGATGCTTAATTTTGTAAACCAACTTGCAAGAAATAGGTTTGATGTCTCTTGGTTTTGGCACCAATTCCTATGTTTGACTTTTCTCCAAGGCGGTGATTTCTTCTTCCATCGCCTTCTGCCAAGCTGAGTCTTGTGATGCTTCTTCATACGTCTCCAGCTCTTGAACACCGTCTTCTAAAATAGCCGCATTGGCATACTTGGGATTTGGCTTATGGGTTCTTTCCGACCGTCTGAGTTGCGGAGGTGCCTTTTCACCAGCTTCGCTTGGTTGGGTCTCTTCTTACTCATCAACACCAAAATCGCTTGGTTTTTCAGGCACGTCAGTACTTGGCCGAATGTGTGGAGTTTGCTCCCCCATCTTCTGTTGTAGAATTTCCTCGAAGTTGTTCGAGTCCGGTAGAACTTTCTTCTCCGAGGACCACCACGAAGATGCTTCATCGAACACTACATCTCTCGAGGTGTAGCATCTCACACTTGTTGGATCACAACACTTCCACCATTTTCTTTGATTGTCGTATCCAACAAATATACAGCGGACTGCTTTCTTATCGAACTTGCTACGTAGATGACTAGGAACAAATACGTAGCAAACACAGCCAAATACTCGGAAGTAGCTAACTGTAGGTTTCATATCCCATAATGTCTCAAAGGGTGAGATGAAACCTAACCTTGGTTGGGGAAGCTTGTTGATCATATGAGCAGCAGTTCGCATAGCTTCAGCCCAAAATCTTCCCGGGACATTCTTCGCGTGTAGCATGCTTCGACAAATCTCTGCAAGATGTCGATTTTTCCTCTCGGCTACACCATTTTGTTGCGGTGTGTTGGCACATGTAAATTGATGACGTATTCCAGACTCGTGTAGAAACTGATGGAACTCAACTGATGTGTACTCTCCTCTATTGTCTGATCGTAGACAACGGATCTTCAGCCCAACTTCATCTTCGACACTCGTCTTGAATTCTTGAAATTTTTAGAACGTGACAGACTTTTCTTTCAAGAAGAAAACCCACACGTATCTCGAGTAATCGTCGATGAACGTCACCATGTACCGCATCCCGCTGATCGATGTTTGTTTGACTGGACCGAACACACTAGAGTGAACTAACTCAAATGGTTTCTTTGCTCTGAACTTTGACTCCTTGTATGGTAATTGATGAGCTTTACCATACTGACATCCAACGAAAACAATATCGGTTTTGACTTCAAGTTGAGGTAGGCCTTTGAGCATGGATTTCTCTATAATTACCTTCAACTTGTGGTAGCCGACATGTCCCAACCTTGCGTGCCACAAATCAGCCGTCTCATTCTTCCGAGTCTTGTCTACATAGGCAGACTCTGCCGAGAGCACATAAACGGACTCTACTCTCCGTCCTTCCATAGCTGGAGTTCCCACTATCTTGACGTCTTCATAGATCTTCACATCCTCCGGCCCAAACAAGACGTAGTTGCCCGATGTCGTTAGTTGTGGCACTGACAGCAAGTTCTTCTTTATACCCGGTACATGGTAAACATTTTCTAGTAATACCATGTTAGGTTTATTACCAGGCATAATCTTTGTGCTACCAATTTGGGCAATCGGCAACTGTGAGTTGTTGGCTATCCGAACCACGCGACTCCCTTTGTACTCTCTCTTGTTTTGCAGCTTCCTCTGGTTACCAGTCATGTGGTTTGGGCATCCCGAATCAATTATCCAGTTGTTCTCATAATGGATTCGTTCTCCCGCCATCACCATGAGTGCTGCTAGCTCGTCTTCTTCTACGGCACATAATGCCTCAGCATCCCATTCATCCTCCATCTCCTTTTTGGAAGTTGCCGCATTGCTCTCGACGGGCTTTTTCTTGGACCAACAATCCTTGGACATGTGGCTCTTCTTTCCGCAGTTGTAGCAGATTCCTTCGAACATCTTCCCTTGAGAATTCTTATTGTCGTTCTTATGAGCTCTCCAAGGTTGTGTGGTTCCTTGATGACTTCTTCCTTTGTCACCATTTTTGTATCCACCTTTAGCGGACAGCCTGAAGTTGCTCCGGCTTTTACTGGCATAAAGTGCTTCGTCCTCACTCTTTATCGTGATGCCTCCCATTTGCTTAGCCATGGCTTCTTAATTAGCTAGCAAATTCTCAAACTCTACAAGTGATGGTTGAGCAGGCCATCCTTGTATGGCAATAACGAAGCTTCTATATTCCATCCGCAACCCGTGGATAATGATCCTCTTCATTCGAGCTTCTCCAATGATGGACTTTGGATCTAGTTCAGTAATCTCCCGACAGATCGAATTGACCTTGTGGAAGTACTGAGCGATCGTCATGTCACGTTGTGAGATTGACAACAACTCGTTTTCCAGCAACTGTAGTCTCGTGTCGTTCTTCTTTGAGAACAACGTCACGAACATGTCCCATGCTTCTTTCGGCGTCTTCTCGTCCCGAATGTGCTCTAACATCTCTTCTTCGACGGTGGTCTTCAAGACAAACATAGCTTTGCCAGCCTTGATCTTCCATTTGCGCAGGGCGCCATTTGCATCCTCCTCTGGCGGCGTAGTTTTGCTCCCGCCAACGACCTCCCAAAGGTCTTGTCATTGTAAGTAGGACATCATGCATGTTGCCCATGTGTTGTAGTTGTTGTTTATGAGTTTCTTGATTCCTCCGACGACTTGGAGATCACCCATCGTGTTGGCAGTACCTCAGTAATACCAAACAAGCTTCGACACAGAACTTACAGAGTCATGGATTACTCACGACACGAAGAAACTCACTCACTGACAATCTCAAGAAATCGTTTCTGATGTGGAAGATCAATCACAGCTACAACCACAGAGCATACTAAGACTTTCAAGAGATCACACAACCTAACCTCGCAACCTCGCTCTGATACCAGATTGTTGAACACAACACTTTTGTGGGAAACACTCACACTTTTTATTAAGACCACTCAAGAAGAGATTACAATACTTGGTGTTTAGGACTCACACTTTAGGACTACTCTAAGACTCTTTTTAGGACACTCTTTAGGAGACACCACACTTTGTGTTTCTTGGATACAAAATGTGAAGGTGGTGATGGATATTTATAGTGGTGGTGAAACAATCTCAACCACACATTTTCTCGACATCTAAAACATTCTAGGACATTCTTTACATATCTAAAGATTCTACATAATTCTAATACTTCTACACTTAACTAAGAAACTTCTAGATAATGGGCTTATTCTCCAAGTAGGCTAATTAGACTTCTTCATAGTTAGGCTTTCATAATTTGTTGGGCTCTAGAAAATTCATTGGGCAAGTGTTGATCCTTTAACAAGAAGTGAAATCTCGGCTCATTGGGATGGTAGAATAAAAAGGAAGTCTTCATGGGATAAAGATCGCACGAGCCTACCCCTCGATTTCTCATTTGATGTTTGCTGATGACACTTTCCTTTTTGCTCGAGCAAACCTTGGCCAAGCTAGGATTATTCTTGAGTGCTTGAGTAAATTCATGAAATGGTCGGGTCAAGAAGTGAATTTCCGCAAGTCGGGGGTGGTCTTCTCTGAAAACATGAGCCATTGAGAGAAGACGATCATCCTAGATGAATTTCAGATGAAGCCTTTGGACCGCGTGGAAAGATATTTGGGAAACCCTCTCTTTTTTTCTCGAAGCAAGACCCGTGATTTCAGGTTATAAATAGAGAAGGTTCAAGCTAGACTTGAAAGCTGGAATGCAAGCTCTTGTGTCAAGCGGGACGCACTACTCTCGTGACCTCGGTTCTTCAAGGAATGCCTCTTTATTCCATGTCGACGTTTCGTATACCGACCTCGGTGTGCGAGGCCATCGACAAGATAATGAGACGATTCTGGTGGGCGGGAGCTAGTGAGAAAAATGGCTTCCTTGCGTTAAAGAAATGGGATGATATTTGCAAGCCAAAGATATGTGGTGGCCTGGGAATAAGGAGAACACAAGACTTCAATGAAGCTCTTATCGCTAAACTTAGATGGAAGGTGGTCACGGGGGATCAAGCTCTGTGGTGTAGAGCGATGAGCTTGAAATACGGGGTAAATCTACAAGATGCGTTTCCAAAGGAGAGAACTGATTGTTCAATGGTGTGGAAAGCGATAGCGTCTACTTCACACATTCTCTTTAAAGGAGCTCACCAGGTCAATGGAGACGAATCCAATACTGATATGTGGAATATTCATTGGATCCCATGGTTGGAGGACCCTCTAAACCGGTTCCCATCTAATCCGTTGAGAGGCGACCAATTCATTGGCGGGCCAGTAGCATCCCTTTTCCTGCCAAGTTCGAGAATTTGGGATATTCAGAAAGTAAACTCTTTGTTCATCCCTGAAATTGCTAGTAAGATCCTGAGGATCTATCCCCGTAGAGAACCGGCGCTGGATACTTGGGTATGGAAGGGCACAAAAACCGGGTTGTTATTGAATCATTGATGGCCAACGGTTCAGAGAAGAGTGCTCGACGGTCAAGGCAATTTGGAAGGCGCCAATCCATCAGAGATGGAAGCTTTTCCTGTGGAAAATCCTTCATAATTGCCTGTTAACGGGAAAACGTTACAACCGTCTCTTTGGAGGCGAGAATTGTTGGATATGTGTGTCCTTAAACAAGATATTTTATCCATTTGTAAAAGATTATGACAAGTCATTGAATAAAGATGATGCTTATTATGATAATCTTATTATAGTTTCTGGTAGAATAAAATAGAATGTTTGATCCTTAGTTCATAAAGGATGCAATTATGTATTATTATCACAACAGAGTCAATGTGAGGAAGAATTAATAATCATAATAAATGAACTTAAAATGTCCGTGACCTGATTAACTGGGTGGGAGCCCATTAATCGTATAAGGTCATTAATGTGACTAAGTGACAATCCTATTCTGAATTTTGTGTGTGTCACACTAACTAGAAGTGCATTAAGTATGAAGTGTCTTCATACTGGACTGGACCTGACTTGAACTCCGGAAGTTATCATATAAGACCGTCACTGATAACTTGGAGTTGAGTCACTAGTAGATGATCAAATGGATATTCGATGTAAGTCCTGAGTGATCTTGAGTCCAAGCTGCTGGCTTGATTGTTCTTTGATTTAACTGTTAAAGAACACAATATATTACCGTTGTTCCCAACACTATTATTTTGGGAACATGATAGTCAGCAGTAAGGGTAGCTTGGTCATAGACATGGGCATCACACAGCTCTCTTCAGAGTCATGATGATTCCCTTGATTGTCGGTGGTGAGAAGTGAGAGGTACCCGTGCGCAACTTATGAATCGAAACCATAAGTGAGTTACTCACGATATTACTGACTGAGTCAAGGATGAAAATGCAATGAAGGGCATAACGGTAGAAACCGCCTGCTCGTGTGTGGATCATCAAGTGAAAGATCAATAACCCGAATTTGATTGTATCAATGGACACCCTGTTGTTATTAAGGGAATAATATATACTGTATCACTAAAGAGTGCAGCCTCGGGTTTATAGTGGAATAACACCGAGGTTTGACGAACACCCTAGCAGTTCGTTGGAGCTTAAGTGATACGGGTCCATGGTCCCCAGGATAGCTCCGTAACGGATGATACGTACGTGATAAAAACATTTAAAATGTTTTTAATATCATTTGGCAAGACTCATAAAACTGAAGTCTGTGACAGACATCATATAGTTTTATCAGTAGCGTGGCAAAAGTACCATATCTTGGTAACCGAAATTAACTGACAAAATAAAGTTGAATTTGGATTTTCTGTCAACATGAAAGTTGTTGGAAATTAAATTCTAAGCAACTTTTCTTTTGGAACCGAGTCGTTTCGACTTACGGTTTGTAATTTAGAGAATTTCTAAGTTTGTGATCGTTTCGATAAACTATGAAATTAAATCACATGTCACGAATTTAAATGATGGTGTGTCACCATGACATTTAAATGTGTGATATTGAGATCTGAGAATATTAATATAATTTAATTATTCGAATTTAATTATTAATATATTATTAATAATTAATCAATAATAAATAGATTTATATTAATATGTAAATAATATATTTTTATATATATTATATATATTATAAGTGTAGAAATCGAATTGGGCCTTGGAATGTGGAACCATACACATTCAAATGGATAGACTTTGTTCTTTCCATAATTGCGGCAAAAGTACCAAATGTTTTGGTATTTGTGAAAAACCCTAAAATCAATTTAATCCATTGGATCGGTTATGATTTATTATCAACTGTTGGATTAGGATATTGATGAATTCGAAATTAATAACTTGGTGACCAAGTTTTGATTTTTGAATTTGATTAATTAATTATATCCGTTAGATCGGTCTAAGATTTAATCTTTACCGTCGGATTAGAAATTAATTAATTATATATATTTATATTATTTTCGAATTATAGTTTTTGGATAAATTCAAATTTGTTTTTATTAAATCTTTTAATATTTGATTTTATCCTAAACTAATTTGATCCATTAGATCGGTTTAAAGATTTATCTAAACCGTTGGATCTAGATATTATTAATTCAAATTTTAATATATATATATATAATTCGAATTTTATAAAGATAAGAAGATAAGATTGGATTTTTTATTTTATCCAAATCTTTCTTATTTAATTAAATCCCTAATTAATTATATCCATTGGATTTAGATAAGATTAGATCTAGACCATTGGATTGAAATAATTAATTATACTTAATATATAGAATTCGAAAATTAGGGAGGGAATTTCTCCAATTCGGTTACACTCTGAGCCTATAAATATGAGGCTCATTCTACACATTTGACACACCTCTCCCCAGAGAAAAATTCGAACTCTCCCTCTCCTTCAGGGTCTGCGAATTTTCTCTCTGATCTCTCTTTCTGGTTCGGCTTAAGAGACTTAGTTCTCCGGAAGCTTAAAAAGAACCATCAGTTTAAATTTTGTGATGGAGTCCTGCCGGCGAAGCCCGTGCTTCGGTACGAGGAATCCAGGAGAATATCCCGGAAGATCACGAGAGTTTCCCTCAGCACCGGCGGAGCCCTGCCCGATTCAGAACGCGCGGCCGGAAGTTGTCATTAGAGGTACGGCCTTATGCATTGGGTTAATAAATGCAACCATTTACTGCTTTCTATTTATTTCCTGTAATGACTAGATTATTAATAATGATTTATGAATATTAAATTACATAATATTTAACAGATCTTGTTATATGTTTATTATCCGATATCCGTACCGTTGAACGGATAACAAGTTTTTCGCTTTAAAATAATTTTTTAAAAGTTACCCGGACGGTTTGGAGGTATAATTCGTGATAATTTACATGGAATCCTAGACGTGATTCCCAACAAGAATATGGGTTGTCTTCTTTGCAAGAGTGATTGTGTAGAAGATATGCTCCATTTACTTAGATATTGCCCTTTCATTCGGGCTGTTTGGTTTAGCTCATCTTGGGGAATCCGAATTGGAGTTGTATCTGGAGACACTGAAGAAGGCTTCTTGGCTTGGTTCTTCAATTTATGCTCGATTCTGTCAAGCTCGGAGCGCAAAGAATTTTGCATGTTTGGGGCGTGCTTCATGGAGCAAATCTGGAAAGCAAGAAACAATGTCTTCCATGGCCGTGAAGTGCCTTCTGTGGAAGGCTTTGTTTGGAGGGTTGAAGATTCTTGCAGAAGCTTTATGGCTTCTTGCAAACCGCTAAAGGAAAATATGATGCAAAACCAGGTGCCTACCCTTGTCCAGAGGGCCCCCCGATGAATCCTGGTCATGGATTTCGGTGGATGCGAGTTGGAAAAATACAGGTGGCGGATGGGCAGCAACCCTTCATGACGTCGCCGGAAACATGTGTGAGGCTATCTCAGGTACCACCCACGGTGAGACGCCACAAGCAGCGGAATTGGAAGCCATCATGGAGGCCTGCACGTGGGCAAGAAGTAGAGGATGGAGAAAAGCGTGGATTTTCTCTGACGCAAAGGAAGTCATCTCAGCGTGCATAGATTAGAGCTATTGCCCCGACTGGAAGATTACGAGCTCCTTTGAACGGTGTCGGTTTTTACTATCTATTTTCGAGGATGTAAAGTTAATTTGGATTCCTAGGAACTACAATGCATTAGCTCACCGAATTTGTAAGTGGGGTGTAGGTGCAAAACAGTTTGGTCTCCTCTCGACGTTGGACCTCGCTCCGGCGATCGTGGAAGGAGTGTTTGGACTAAAAAAAAAAACTATAAATGAAAATTATATTCGTCCATTAATGGACATTCATCTTTGTCTTAAAGTCATATTTGTTGATCTTTTGACTGATAAAAGTTTAAAATAGTCAAAATTACTTATTACAAATAGAGGACGATAAGCATTATAGAAGAAAAGAAAAAGAGTAAAGACTGCCGACAAATTATATATACTCTAATCATTTAGTAATTGTGAAAGAAATGTGGACCAACAAACTTAATAATTACGATTCATACATTTCACAGTTAAAGAGATAAATTATCAATCAATTATACAAGTAGAAGATGGGTGTAATATTTTATTTTTTTAGTGTAAGATTATATTATTATCAATGTTGTAGAGATCGCTTATAAATTGCCCACAAGTTTAATTTATGGACAAAATTCGAGAAACCAAAAAAATTCGGAGATCATAATGCTAGCGAAAAATACTTCTAAAGCGATGGTAAACAAAAAAGTACCGACAGAAGACACATTTTGTACACTGTATATTTTTGCCGCGATAAAAAAAAAGGAATATAAGTTAGATTTTGAGTAACTTGTGGGTATTTTTGCTGCATTTATCCCAAAATATTATTAAACACTATTTCCCCGTAATGCTACAATAACTACAATGACATCATATGATTTGAAGCAAAATTTAAATAAAAAAAAAAAAAAAAAATCTAAGAACATAATAATGTACGAGCAAGTAGCAACTAGGTAATCAACTATAGAGTAGCACCCCACAATCTGCGCCATAAAAAACACCACAAATATTTGAATTTTAAAGCACACATTAACCAAACTTGTGGGAAGTGGGTATGGCCAAAAAGCAAAATTTGTCGTTTAATGTCTTTTTTGTTTTTTGTTTTTGAAAGGTCGTTTAATGTCTTCTAAAAGCATGAAAATTTATTACTTGATCGTAGTTAAGGATATAGACTTATGGATATCGATTGATGATAGATTTATCGTCCAAAAGTTTAATTATCAATTAAATTTTGTTGGTAAATTATTTGTCGTTCGAAGGAAAGCAAGTATTGTTTCTTTTACTTCGTATCTTAAGTCTTTTAGTTCCTATTCACGTGAACCGGGACATCTTTGCATTATTCTTGGCAGGAATAGTGTCAGTTGTTCTCGGAGCAAATCTCTTGCTTTGTTGTTGAGACTCGTCTGCATCTTATATGCTTTTTTTTTAATAGGTGGGGTTTTTTTTTTATATATATATATACCAAATTTGGATTTATTTGGTTAAATGTGAAAAATATATTAAAAATTACAATAGACCAAAATATCAATATAAGAATGTGGGATTATTAGAATTGAAGTATTAAGTTAGAATATAATTATATTCTAATTTCATAAACATATATAATATAAAGTTCTAATTAGGACTTGTCATCAAAGTCTCTCAAAATAGGCATAAAAGTGTGGAAATTGACACACACATTGATATTACAAAATGGGCTAATCTGCATTAAACGACATTGGGCCTAATGGTCTTTAGGCATTTCGATATAATTTACAAAAGCCCAAAGTATATTGGGCGGACTTTAGAAATTTGGATATGATTTAGGGTTAAATGCGGAAAAAAGACCCAACCTTTAGTCAAATGCTCTGCTGTGTATACAACCTCCGTGAATGGCGGCAAAGGGTACCCAAACTCGGCATTTCGGAGTTGACCGAGAATATTTGTCCATGTGGCTATTAGCCTTTGCCATGTGGCATGCCACATGACACTTGGCCGCCACATGGCATGCCACGTAATTATTATTTTCTTAAATAATTTAAAAAATATTATTTTTAAAAAAAATTTAATTTTTTTTACATATTATATTATTTTTCAATAATAACCAATAATGAATATTTAAATTTAAATATTCATTATTGGTTTTTATTATTAAATATAATTATTCATTTTGGAAAAGTGGGTCAAACGAAATAAATAAAGAAAAAAATCACCGCTCACGGTTCACTCAAGCTCTGCCTCCGATCCAGTTCACGGGTGGAACGAAATCGCTTAATATGTTTAATAATAATAGCCAATAATAATCATATGATTATTTAACGAGAATTAAAAAAAATATATATATAAATAAAAAAATATTAAACAATTATTATTATTATTATAAAATGCAAACACAAAAAAAAAAAAATATCATGCAAACAAATAAAAATAATTTTTCGTTAAATATAAATATGACTACTATTTTTTTTTTGAATAAGTGGTGTGTATTTAATTATGTCTTGACTTTGTAAACAATATGTATGTCTTTATTGGTTATTATTATTAAACATATTAAACAATTTTATTCGACGCGTGAACCGGATCGAAAACGGAGTTCAAGTGAACCGTGGATGGTGATTTTTATTTCGTTCCACCCATTTTTTAAAAATAATTAATTATAACCAATAATGAATATTTAAATTTAAATATTTATTATTTATTATTATTGGAAAAAAAATATTTTTTTAAATAAAAATAATAATTTTGTTTAAAAAATAAAAATAATTTTTATATAAAAAATTATTTAAAAAGTAAAATAACGTGGCATGCCACGTGGCGGCCAAGTGCCATGTGGCATGCCACATTGCAAAGGCTGATTGCCACATAGATAGATTTTCTCGGTCAATTCGCAAATGCCGAGTTTGGGTACTTTTGCCACCATTTACGGAGGTTGTATACACAGCAGAGCATTTGACGAAAGGTTGGGTCTTTTCGCCGCAATTAACCCTATTATTTATGTGTTCTTGTAGTTTCATATAAGTATCACATATCATATAGGCACTAATATAGATTACCGCATTTTTGGTTCGGTTTTCGTACTTATTTATATAGATTACCGCATTTTTGGATTTTTCAATTTTAGAACCGAAAGCCGCGCTATTGAAGTTTAAAACCAATTTTACCAATTACCGATATATCGGTTTTAAATTCAGTTTTAACCGCATTTTTATGAAACGTAATATAATCATCATATTTTTGAAAAATCAGATTAGTACTACATAATCTAAAGTATATATATAGAAAAAAAAAAAGAACTAACTGATGAAATAATTCAAATATAGTCAATTCTCTTGACATTTACTCATTCTTATTCAAACGGGAAGAAATAATTGCACTAACAACAAAAATTGTTCAAAATAAAATAAAATTGATGAATGAATCAATGAATGAGAAAATCCATGCCAAAACATTATTATATAGATATTGAATGCTAAAAGTCTTACATTTATCTATTTTTAAATATATAAAAACATACAATTTATAGTGTGGCACTATAGATGAACAAAGGCCAAGTCAAAGGCATCTAATGTTCATATATTTAGTATAATATTCAGAAATATATGTGGTATAAGTAGCAACGAGTATTTTCGAGCGATGTAATGTAATCTTGTCGTTTGTTTATCTCAAATTTATTTTATAATGTTAGGTCTTATGTAGCTTTGTAAATTTCATCATTGTTCAAATTGAATATATAAGATTCGGATTCATCGTAAATTTTGTACCGGAGCCGTGATAACAAACAACATAACTATACCGCCGTGGTACTATTCATGGTGAAAATGTCCCTAATTTTTAGGGTTAATTGCGGCAAAAAGACCTAACCTTTGGTCAAATGCTCTGATGTGTATACAACCTTCGTAAACGGCGGCAAAAGTACCCAAACTCTACATTTGGGAGTTGACCGAGAAAATCAGTCCATTTGGTTGTTAGCCTTTTCCACGTGGCATGCCACATGGCACTTGGTTGCCACGTGACATGCCACGTAATTAATATTTTTTAAATAATTTTTCGTAATTTTTTTAAATTTTTTTTTTAATAATAACAAATAATGAATATTTACATTTAAATATTCATTATTGGTTATAATTATTTATTTTTAATAAAGTGGGTAGAACGAGATAAAAATCACCGTTTATGGTTCACTTGAACTCCGTTTCCGATCAGTTAACGAGTCGAATAAAATTGTTAAATATGTTTAATAATAATAACCAATAAACACATACATATTGTTTAAGAAGTCAAGACATAATTAAATACACACCACTTATTCAACAAAAAAAATAGTAGTCATATTTATATTTAACGAAAAATTATTTTTATTTGTTTGCATGATATTTTTTTTGTGTTTGCATTTTATAATAATAATTTTTTAATATGTTTTTTTTATATATTATTCTTTTTTTTTTAAATTGTCAATAAATAATCATATGATTATTATTGATTATTATTATTAAACATATTTAGCGATTTCGTTCCACCCGTGAACCGGATCGGAGGCGGAGCTTGAGTGAACCACGAACAGTGATTTTTTTTTCTTTATTTATTTTGTTTGACCCACTTTTCTAAAATGAATAATTATATTTAATAATAATGACGAATAATGAATATTTAAATTTAAATTTAAATATTCATTATCGATTATTAAATATTCATTATTGGTTATTATTGAAAATAATTTATTTTTATAAAAAATTAAAAAAATAATTAAAAAATAATAGTTTTTAAATTATTTAAAAAATAATAATTAGGTGGCATGCCACGTGGCAGCCAAGTGCCATGTGGCAAAGGCTAACAACCACATGGACTGATTTTCTCGGTCAACTCCTAAATGCCAAGTTTGGGTACTTTTGCCGCCATTTAAGGAGCTTGTATACATAGCAGAGCATTTGACCAAAGATTGGGTCTTTTTGTCGCAATTGACCCTAATTTTTATAAATTTGTTATAATTTTGATAGGTATTTTACAATTTACATATTTGTCTTACTTAAGATATACTATTTGTATTTCGTTTACAAATCCCAAGGTAACCACTTTGGAAGTTAGGGACAAATACCTGAACTCCTATAATTCAAAGGGTAGACTTAAAACTTTATTATAGTCTAGCTAATTCAAAAGCTTTTCATTTTTCTTTGCCAAACGAAGAATAAATGCTATTTTGTCGTTTACAAAGAAAACAAAGTGACCCCTTTACTTTATAGTTTTCTCTTTGGACCTATTTAGAGCATGAAATAATCGGCTAAAAGACCTTATTGAGATGTTGTTTTGCTCGGTACCATTGTTATAATATTTTATTTCTTTTACATTTATTTTTTTCTCTAATAAATACAAATTGCGAGTTCTCATTTATTTTTTACCCAGTATTATGTGAAATTACTAATTTGCCCTTTGCTAGTTGAGCGGTTTATTTATTACGTTTTCTTTTAGGAATTTTTGTTTCAAACATATTCTTGCTTCATCTCCATGATTACTTCACTTCGACGCTTTCTATTCCCAAGATCCCCTCTTTAGACTCCGAACGAATGTTTTTCTCTTCTCTATCGTTCTACTGTTATGTTCATTCTTGTTCGAGAACGACTTCGAGCAACGAGGCTTTCTTCTCTTTGCTTTCCCGTCGAAGGACGATCATTTCAGAGACGAGTTTCTCCGATCATCGTCTTCATCATCCCCAAAGCCACATAAATGGAATTAAATGTTTATTACTTTATTCTTTGAGAAACCTATGCTTTGCGAACTGTTTTGACTCGTAATGATGTTAGGGTTAACTTATTTTACATGCAATATACTATATCGTGTGGTTTACGAAGAAGAACGAGTGTAGGGTTGGTTCTGTACCTACTACAACAATACCACTATCTATTTACGCTCCATTATTTATTACTGCTAGTAGTTCGCCGTTGGCCCTCTATTAGATGCCCCAACTCGCTATGAGTTCTCTGCCACACTATTTTGGACATTGGTATCTAGAATAAGTAACGATCAAGTTCCCTTCGAGATGTGGATGTTGGTCAACAATGTTCCCCTACGATACAGGATTAAGGAGTTTGCCATCATCACCGGGCTGAATTGCGCCGACAATGCTTTAGAGTGGCCTGCCAAAAGCCCCCTACATGTCTCATTGCAAGAACGGCTGTGGCCAAATACAGTGGGAAAGGTGAGAGTCTGAATGCTGAAGGAACGCTTTGAAAACTCTCATCTTGATCCGGCTATAAGCAGTGATGATAAAAGAAGGTTGGCGTGCTTGTGCTTCGTCTTTGGAGTCCTATTACCCCAGCGCGTCCGTGGTGAAACCGAAGTGCGCCGTTGTTTCTTGTGGATGGTGGAAGACCTTTACTCCTTCGTAAGATTTCCTTGGGGTCGACTGTCATTCTCGCAATCAATACAACCGCTCGTGAGTGAAGGACTACGTCGAGCACTACGAGAGAACATCCGTAGAAACGCGGTGGAAGGATGGCAGAATGAGATGGCGCCACCTCCTATGACCTTTCGGGGGTTCATCCACCCACTACTGACACATGTATAAGTTTTAAGTTAAGCACGAAACCATGAACGTCTTATATATCAATCTAACATGCTAAGTTCATGCAGATTTTGGCGTACGAGTGTTTGCCGGACGTGGCAAATGTTACAGCGGAGGTTCTAAAGCCAGAGGGTTTAGCTCGTATGTGCAAATGGAGAACCCGAGGGTTGTACACCGGGATTGAACACAGTATTCACGACCGTCTTTTACGTGGGAGGATCCCGATGGTTAGTTAGTTTGTTGCTTTGCTCTATTATAAATCTACTTGTATAAATTACTTTCTTATAACATTACTCTCCTAATTCCAGACACAATTGAGTTTGCTTCGTCCCACGGCGGTAAAGGCCACGTTGCCTTATGTAATATCCGCCCAACCGTATGAACTCGACCGCGACTCACGCTACCATATGCTCGTGGAGTGTTTGGAACGTGGTTCACGGATCGTCCAACGATGGAGGAGCCCGCAACCAGCTTAATCACCACCGCCGCCGAGGTTTGAAGAGGAGAATACGAGACAGAAGTAGTGGAGAGTGACGTGGAGATGCAAGGGGAGAGTGAGAACAGCGGTGAGGATGGAGGGGAGGCAGATGGAGAGTCTGAAGGTGAAGATGGTGCGTCTGGGGGTGAGTCAGATGGTGAAGTTGCCGCTGAAGATGGTGAGCCCAGGGTGAAAATGGTGAGCCTGGAGGTGAAGATGGTGAGCTTGGATGTGAAGATGTTGAGTCTGGCGGTGACTCGGACTCAGATTGTGTAGATGCTTGTTACCCAGATCTATTGCCACTCTCACCAGCACCGAAGTACCTCGTACGCATGTTCACCCATTGGTTGGATCGTGACACGCCAACGCCGCGGGTATGTGGTATCGGAACATACGACCGGGCCTTTTTGTAGAGGACCGTCGCCCGTGATGGGTGACTACACTGTGGGGTAATAATTCTTCGATGGAAATATTTCTATATTTATTTTATTTTTATATGTTGTTACCAATTCATTGATATTAAATGCAAATCATTGACGAGATCACTTACAGGCTCCGTAAGCGACTAGAAACTTTCCCCGGGAGTATTCCCAATTCTAGTTCAATCGTTGTTGTCGATACTTCCTTCATGACCCAACTGACTATCATTGCTGGGAATATCCGTAGCGGTGCACTGGAAGAATCATATTTTGGGTCTATTGATTGGGTATCAGGAGACGAACCAAGGTTTTACTGCCGAGCGTGGGCATACGTAGACAAGTTGTACTTCCCGATCTGGTTTCACGGTCAATTGATAGCATGCAGAGCCGATTTGGAAACAACGCGGTTTAACCTCTTTGTTCCCAAGTCGAACTACGGTAGTGAAAATACGAAGTCAAATATCTTGCAAGATCTACAGATGTACTTCCCTTGGATTTTGGAAGCGTCAAACTTGACTGCAGTACCCCGGCATGCACATCTCAAGAACCGGCGTTGGACATGGAGGTGCACCTCAGGCCTAGAAGTGACCCAGCCTGTCGACTCTAGAATATTTCCTATGAAGTTCATAGAACTAGACATGACCGACAGGTCCCCTTTCTCGATGATTGACCGTTTAGAACCTTTAGCCCGGTCCCGATACGCGATGGAAATCTGGTCGAATCGGTCGTTTCGACTTTAGAACTATATTTATAACCTCTGTAATAGTTTGACTACGTTTTTTTACTTATTTTGTTTGGACGAGTATGTGGTAACTATGCTAATTACTTTGGACGAGTATGTTTTGAATTCACCTTGTTTAATTATGATGTACGAGTATGTTTATGTTTTTTTATTCACTTGTTTTGCCAAATTCTATAACATATTTCTCAATCCCTAAGTGTTATCACTAGGTTCATTCTCAGATACTATCACTTCTAGTAAAATGATATAGCCACTATGATACCGCTATTACCAAGTGTGCGTTTACCGCTGTACATTCAAGATAATACACTTAAATTTAAACGGTAAAGCAATAAACAGAAATTTCATATTACTATTTTTTAACAACCGCTATTCTACCGCTAACCAAAAAACTATCTTTTACCGCTATTACAAAGCGTGATACATACGACATAACTAATACGACATAATTAGCGTACCGTTATACAAAGTTGTTCCGCTAATAAGCAAGAAACCTTATAATTGCTATACATAACTAATAAGCACGAAACCTTATAACCGCTATACATAACTAATAATTAAGCGCAAAACCTTATAACCGCTATACATAACTAATATGGGCACGAAATCTTATAACCGATATACATAGCTAATATGCACGAAATAATCAAAATACAGAGACTATGCTTTTGACGTAATCATGGGCGGGCTCAACGTACATGTCATTCTCCGCGCCCCATACATTTCTCTACCAGTACTCCATCGCCGGCCGTTCTACCGTCGGAAGCGCGGCCCGTTCTTCCTCGAGACAAAGCACCTCGTCCCGCCAGTCGAAGGAAATGAATGTTGATTTATTTTTCCGAGGGTTAATCAGAACCGCCCAATGAAGTACCCCGTCCACCGTTACCGCGCCCCGTGGCCAATTAAGCTCCCCTGGTAATGTCAAGGCCCACATTCTCTCCATGCAAGTCCGCTTTCGGAGAACACTTTTGCGCATACGGAAAGCGAATCCTTGGTTATGAATAGGCAGACGATCTTGTAGTCGTTGATAGTGACGTCATACGTGAAACCTAACACCCCATTGTCATGAAAGACAGGTGAGTAGGGTGCAGGAACGGGAAGCCGCCTCACTTGCCGAATCGTCGGATTCCAAAGCACGAGTCTCGTCTGATGGGCCCCGAACGACAGGCATATCAAGCCGTTGCAGTAGCCTACTATGTCGAAGTGTTCGTAATTTTCTGCGTAAAGATCCGACACGTCGATGTCCGTCACCCTTTGGCCGGAGAGCAGCAGTATTACTTGTTGGTAGTTCCGTTTGGAGGCGGTAATCAGGAGTGGGCCGTTTCTGGTCCGCTGACGAATTTGATGAGTGTTGATGAACGTCGAGTCGCCCCCGTATATTCTTGCCAGCCAACGTTTCGAGACGCTCATTAATCCCATCAGAATTTTTGTCGGTAGTTCGAGTAGGATCTTGTCGAACACAAGGTCTTCAGGAAGGTCCTCCGACGTGCATTCCATTGTAGTTTCTGATAATACAATTTGAGGCGCTGACCAAGTGTGGTTAGAAGTTAGAACCATCTTTTGAATAGAAACGGACGGACACGTCCTTTCAAATAGCAAACCCGAACTGCGCTCAATTAAAGCGGCTCTTGAGATTTCCTATGACGTAATCGTAAGAATTATTACCGCTATTACCGCTAGTTGTTTACCGCTAGTTGATGTGACGGTTTATTTGCTCGATGCCTCGGGGCTCTTGAGATTCTCAATGACGTAATCATGAGAACTATTACAGCTAGTTGTTTTACAGCTCTTACATGCCACGTGTTTGTAAGACGACGGACACGTCATGTCAAATATATAAGACGCCGGTTGTTACAATCTTGAGCATAATTAATAAAAATATATATACGCTTGAGATTTCTAATAGTAATCATGAGCATAATTAATATATATATATATATATATATTACTTACCGCTACATATTTTTTTTTTAATAAATTACCACTACAGAGCTCTGTCCATAAGTCTCTATATTTATTTCTCTTTTTCCCTTACTAAATCGTCACTACTCTCCACAATGAACCGAGAAAAAAGGATTCTTCCAATCATTGATGAAGTGATACTGAGTGATATTGCCCGCTTCTATAGCTTTGATGGGGGCCTACTGAAGGCGATATTGCCCAACAAGTTTGATGATGACGAACGGAAGGATTTTTTGCCCAACAAGGTTCATCGCAAGTACGACCATACCTACAAGCACGACGATGTCTGAACTTACTCGACATGGAGCCGCAAACACTTGGAGGCGGGGGTGACGTTCCCACTGGCACCTGACTATATGGCAATTTTGAAGGTTAATGGTTTGGCCTCATTCCAACTTGTCCCGGAGGGCTACCAGATCATTGCGGCGTTGTATGTCCTTGCATACCAAAGCAATTTGCCGCATCCAATGAAGAACAATATTCTGAGTATGTTTGGATTTAAGGAACTTGGAGGCGGCTTCTACACACTCACGGATAGGCCCTGGCTTCGCCATATGGAGCTCGTGCTCTACAGAGAAGCCAACGTACTTAGCTGAGTACCGAGTCGGTACTTCTTCGTGGCGGGGCCAGAGGATGTTGGAAATTGGATCTAGCTCTGATGCCAATTGTTGGAAATTGGATCTAGCTCTGATACCAATTTTCTAGGGATCACGTCTCGGATCCCGTGAATATTATCGCGAAATATGCCTTCGAACCGTCCGGGTAACATTTAAAAAATTATTTTAAGCGGAAAAACGTGTTAACCGACTAACGATTCGAACATCGAATACTAACCATATTACAAGATCTGATAAATATTAGGTAATTTAATATTCATAAATCATTATTAATAATCTAGTCTATAGGAAATAAATCGAAAGCAGTAAATGGTCCCATTTAGTAACCCAATGCATAATGTCGTACCTCAGTTGTCGACTTTCGGCTGCGCGTTCTGAACTTGGCAGGGCTCCGCCGGTGCTGAGAAAAACACCCGTGATCTTCCTGGATATTCTCCTGGATTCATCGTACCGAAGCGTGGGCTTCGCTGGCAGAACTCTGTCGCAAACTTTAACTGATGGTTCTTTTTAAGCTTCCGAATAACTAAGTCTCTTAAGCCGAACCAGAAAGAGGTTAGAGGAAAAATTCGTAGACCCTTAAGGAGAGGGAGAGTTCGAATTTTTCTCTGGGGAAATGTGTGAAAAATGTGTAGAATGAGCTCCCTATTTATAGGCTCAGACTGTAACCGAATTGGATAAATTCTCTCCTTATATTAAGAATTATATATATTAAATATAATTAATTATTTAAATCCAATGGCCTAGATTTAATCTTATTTAAATCCAAGGGATATAATTAATTAGGAATTTAATTAAATAGGAAAGACTTGGTAAAATCAAAAACCAATCTTATCCTCTTATTATTAATTTCGAAATGTATATATATAATAAAATTTGAATTATAATTATCCAGATCCAACGGTTGAGATATTTCTTAAACCGATCTAATGGATCAAATTAATCCAAGATAAAATCAAATACCCAAAGACTTGATAAAAGCCCTAATTCAATTTTATCCATATCTTGAATTCAAAAATTATATACTATATATAATTAATTAATTTTCAATCCGATGGTAAAAATTAAATCTTAAACCGATCCAACGGATACAATTGATTACATAAATTTGAAAATCCTAAGCTTAGTCACCAAGCTATCAATTTTGAATTATATTTAGGGTTAAAATCAATTATATTTATCCAACGGTTGATATTAAATCCTAACCGATCCAATGGATGAAATTGATTTTAGGGTTTTGCCCAAATAACAAAATATTTGATACTTATGCCGTAATTATGAAAAGACCAAAGTCTATTCATTTTTTTTTTTTTTGAAGGTCTATTCATTAGAATGCTATATGGTTCCATATTCCAAGCAGCCCAAATCGATTTACACACACACACACACACACACACATATATATATATATATATATATATATATATATACTCAAATATATATTTATTTATTAATATAAATCTATTAATTATTAATTAATTAAATACAAATAATTAAATTATATTAATATCCTCTGATCTCAATGTCACACATTCAAATGTCATGGTGCTACGCCATCATTTAAATTCGTGACATGTGATTTAATTTCATAGTTTACCGAAACGATCACAAACTTATAAATTCTCTAAATCACAACCCGTACTTCGAAACGACTCAGTTCCAAAAGCAAAGTTTCTTAGAATTTAATTTCCAATAATTTTCATGTTGACAAAAATCAAAATTCTACTTTCTTTTGTCAGTTAATTTCGATTACCACGATATGGTATTTTTGCCACGTTACTGATAAAACTATCTGATGTCTGTCACAGACTTCAGTTTTATAAATATTGCCAAATGATTAAGCATCTCAAAATACGATGTCTATCACGTACGTATCATCCGTTACGAAGCTATCCTGCAGACCATGGGCCCGTACCACTTAAGCTCCAACGAACCGCTTGGATGTTCATCAAACCTTGGTGTAATTCCATTATAAACCCGAGGCTGCACTCTTTAGTGATACAATATATATTATTCCCTTTATTACAGCAGGGTATCCATTGATACAATCAAATTCGGGTTATTGATCTTTCACTTGATGATCCACATATGAGCAGGCAGTTTTTACCGCTTTGCCCCTCATTGCATTTTCATCCTTGACTCAGTCAGTAATATCTTGAGTAACCCAGTTATGGTTTCGATTCATAAGTTACGCACAGGTACCTCACCACTCACCACCGACAATCAAGGGAATCATCATGACTCTGAAGAGAGCTGTGTGATGCCCATGTCTATGACCAAACTACCCTTACTGTTGAATATCATGTTCCCAAAATAATAGGTTTGGGAACAACGGTAATATGTTATGTTCTTTAACGGTTAAATCAAAGAACAATCAAGCCAACAACTCAGACTCGAGATCACTCAGGACTTAGATTGAATATCCATTTGATCATCTACTAGTTACTCAACTCCAAGTTATCAGTGACGATCTTATATGATAACTTCCGGAGTTTAAGTCAGGTCCAATCCAGTATGAAGACACTTTAAAGTTAATGCACTTCTAGTGAGTGTGACACACACAAAATCTAGAATCGGATTGTCACTTACTCACATTAATGACTTTATACGATTAATGGGCTCCCACCCAGTTAATCAGGTCACAGACATTTTAAGTTCATTTATTATGATTATTAATTCTTCCTCACATTGACTCTATTGTGATAATAATAACATAATTGCATCCTTTATGAACTAAGGAACAACCATTCTATTTTACTCTACCAGAAACTATAATAAGATCAACATAATAAGCACCATCTTTTATTCAACGACTTGTCATAATCTTTTACAAATGGATAAAAACAGCTTGTTTAAAGACGAACCACCAACTTATTAAGAGACAATAAACGCAACAAACAGGTGTCAAGTTATATAGTTCTAATATCCGAGAGTATTTTAGTCATTCACAAGCATTTTCTACAGTATGGCGGAGAGAATGCTTGGTCTTTTGTGATCGAATCTGTCTTCGAAAGTATTCTCACGCTTCTTTTCAGTATTTTCACGCTTCTTTTCAGTATTCTCATATGATTCCTTCTTTTTGCAGATTCTTGTGGTGATATTTTCAGGATTCAAGCTTGCATTGAATACCGCTATACTTTTTTGCAGATTCCTTCCTTCTAAAACCATTCACAATAAGTTCGGCATTCCCCATGGTCAAAATTTATATAGCTCTATCAATACCAATTATCTTACCGTTATATAGCTATTATCGTACCGTTATTTTTGGATCCATCATAAAAAAATGAAGATGAGGTTCACATATTTTAGTGCATAGTACACGTTGGAGCATAGTTCACAAATTAACTTAATGCAAATTCATGCTTCATACAGTAAAAGAGGAAGTTCACATAGTACACGTTGAAGCATAATGTCTGTCGCACAAGCATTATAAAGTACCTGGTATATTTCCTTCCGCTTTCCCCAAATGATAGGAATCTTCTTGTCCTCTTTCGTCCTTTTTTTCAGGGTTTTACCTCCGGCGGTCTAATCTTCCCAAAGACTTGACAGACATGAGAAGGTACTTCCCAATCTTCACGTAGCGGGATAGGTTTTACGGCAATAGAATGCGTTTTATACCAGTTGTCCAAACTCAAGAATTTCGCATAGAAATTCTCAGGATTTGACCCAGCAGTGGAGATTGCCGAGATGGCATGCGCACATGGGTATTTCGTAGTCTGCCAACATAAGCACGTGCACATTTTTCTACCGATCACCACAACCTCCTTGGGGTGGTTTCCCAACTCTGTTCCACTCGTCGTCACTTCTCACTTATCATCGTTTAAGTTATCGACCGTCATCATCTTAGATTTGATCTCGTTCTTTTTTATCTTTGCTCGAATCCACGGAGTGACTGGAGAGGACGATTCTCTAATACATTTAGTATTCGCGTCATGGTATCTACTTATATACTCAGATACCTTCCCAAGAAATTTATCTAAAAGGCCAACAATAGGGTAACATCTAGCTACTTTCAGCGCACTATTAATGCATTCAGCGTTGTTTGAAGTCAGTATGTTATACATTTTCCCCCTGAAGTACGCTCTTGCCCAATTCGATCTTCTCCCAACTTGTTGAACGATATATTGCGCAGCAAGTGGAAACTTACTCTTGAATACATCCTATCTTTTCTCAAAGTTCTCCTTTTTATATGATCGTATCATTTCCCAATAATGGCCCATTAGCCCTTTTTTTATATTTCTTGTTTTCTTCATCGGGATTGGGATCCGTTGATACGCAGGCGATTTCTTCATCGAGCTTTGGATCCGTTGATACGACGGCGATTTCTTCATCGGGATTGGGATCCCTTGATATGCTGGTTTTTTCATCGGGATCGGGATCCCTTGATTTCTTCTTCTTCTTCTTCTTCTTCTTCTTCTTCTTCTTCTTCTTCTTCTTCTTCTTCTTCTTCTTCTTCTTCTTCTTCTTCTTCTTCTTCTTCTTCTTCTTCTTCTTCTTCTTCTTCTTCTTCTTCTTCTTCCTCCTCCTCCTCCTCCTCCTCCTCCTCATCCTCCTCCTCCTCTTATTCCCACACTTCCACAAGTTGCAACTGATGTGATAATTACAATATCCATGATGTGCTTTCGGATACACTGTACGTATACCATGAATGATGGAACCCCCTCTATCCGATACGAACACATAGTCTTCCTCATCAGGGACTGATTCTTTGAGGTGTTCTAAAAACCATACCAACACTAAATGGTTCTCCCCGTCTGTAATACCGAAAGCAAAAGGATAAATATGACAATCGCCATCCATAGCGGTTCCTACGAATAATACACATGCATACTTGCTATACAAGTGACATGCGTCGAGACAAATTACCTCCTCAGTCGGAGAAGAAGGCGAGTAGACGAACAACGCGGGAAAAATAATAATATAAAAGGAAGAGAGAAGAAAAGAATGAAGAAAAATTAATATAATAAGAGGGGAGAGAAATAAAAGCGCACAAAAATATAATAAACTAAGAGGAGAGAGAAAGAGAAACGAGAAAAAGATATTATAAAATAAGAGGAGAGGTAAATTTACTTTTAACCTCACTTGCGGGCCCACTTCGTTTAATGAAGGGTATGGATTGATAAAGTGAACAGTACCGACGGTAGAAACCTGTACCAAATCCCGAATAAGGTCATTCTTGTAATTTTCCCTTAGAGCATTAACGTTCTTTATATTTTCACAAAATATCACATTATTTTTAGAGCATTAACGTTCTTGATAATTTCACAAAATATCACATTTTTTTTAAAGGGGTTAATCTCGTCAAAAATTCTATTACTTTTAAAACATGAATCTATTAGTTTCAATTCTTTTTTTTTTTTTTCTGGACAAAGTTCAAATTCTTTGGTTTTACATCCACATTGATACTTCCATCATACATTTTGTCCTCCACTATTACCCATACCACGTGTCACTTTTCTTTTGTGGTTCCGATGAGGACATGTTCATTCATCGGACTCGACAGGGTTACATATATGGATTTGTTCTACTTGACGTCCATGTACTTATATTTTCGCACAGGCGAAGCAAGAGATACGACTTAAGAAAACCCTTTTGGCTCGCTTAAGTGTTAGAAATTATCGTTGTGTCAGGTCGTTTCTCGCAAAATATACAGGGATTCAAACAATCGTTTTGGTTCCCACCAATGTGGGTGTGCTTGAATTGATTTTGGTGCGGTGTGATTTTTGAAAGTATTGAGTTTTTTTTGCCGAAATTAACCCTTAAAAAGCCTTATCTGTGTGACACGTGGCATGTGAAGCTATGGAGGACAATTTTTTTTATGAAAGTACTGAAATCGGATACTCACGATGTTAACGACGTTGTCACGACAAGTATATCAACACAAAGTAAAAACGCCCAAATTACCAAACACGCGTATAAAGTAAAGAGACAAAAATGAACACGCGATATTTGGTACCGCAGTTCGCGAACCCCTAGTGGGAACCTACTCTGCGGGGCACTGACCCAGATACTTTATTCCATTGGAAAATATTCAAAAATGTTACACGGTTTTACATGATACTTATATGAGTTTCATTAGACAACTCCCCCTCAAGACCAGGCGCAACTGGTGATCCAACTCCAGGGAAAAAGCGTGCACTCTTCTTCGGAAACGGCCTTGGATGCATCAACAGTCCACAGCCAGTCGTCACTCTATGAATGAGATCTCAAGACCCTCCAGCTTCCTCCGAGGTACTCCTATCGGAAACGGCCTTGGATGCTTCAACCGTCGAACAGTCGGTCGTCACTCTTCGAATGAGATCACAAGACCCTCCAGCTTCCTTTGAGCAGATTTTTACATTTTCACGTGCTAGTTGATAACCACAACCATCAAAGGTTATATAGCCGGTCAAAATGGCTTCCAAATAAGGCAATAAAGGCTCCACGATCTTGGGTGATTGAAGGAATGATCGACAATCTTCAATCACAGCTATTCAAGGGGCTGATGCTGCAAACCACTCATTGATTATGCAGATACATGATGAAGATCGTGGTGATGACTCAAAAGATTTTGGACATTAACTCTGATGAAGATCCTGGTCATTAACTCCGTTGTTGCTTTGACACTTGTTCCGACAACTCCTTTGACAACCTTATCCAGTCCGAATCTGACAATCAAATCTCCAGCAATAAATGACTTCCATGAATGCGATAATATCTCCCAACAGCTAAGATATCACGACCAGCTATGCATCTTGGCATTATTTTGATTGCCTTGATCTTCTTGATGATTGAGCCACATCTTTTGCACACGCCATATATGGAAAGTCTTCCACACCACTTGTGTTACACATAATGACAAAACCGAACACAAACTGCGGAATACAATGCAGTGTTCTTACAAGTACCAATGGGGATACAAAACCAAAAAAATTAAAACTTTGTCCGAGCAAAAAAAAAAATTGAAACTTACAAGTCTATTTTTTAAAAGTATTAAAACTTTTACCGGGATTGACTCTTTTTAAACAATGATAAAAAAAATATTCATAACATATAATTTACTTGAATATATTTTTATCAATCATTTATCGAAACAATTAATATATATACTAAAATATATGATTTTTCTAAAACAATAATTTTGTATAATAATTAATAGCTATTAAGACCAAAGTTTATATGATTTTTTTTTTTTGTCGTTTTTAACATTTAAGAGACAATATGTTATTTTTCAAAAATATAAAAAGCATTATTGAAGTTCACGAGTAAACTAAGCCAACATTTGACACCAATATGTTAAATTTGGAGGGCATAAATGCAAAATTCTCAAGAAAAAAGGATGAAAAGGAGAGACAGAGACGGAGAATACGTGCTTTTGAATTATTTAAGAACAAAGGACACACCTTATCCACAGCTCGTTTCCCCGCACAAAGAGGAATCTCTTACTATTATTATAATAGTAAATTATTATCCACAAAATTAAATACAAAAATCCCTATAATTTCGAACACGTACATATAGGCCATTACTTTAAATAAATTTGGACATCCAAACACGTCTTTGACGCTCATCCTCCAATATTCTCTTTTTCGCCTATTAATAAATACATATATTACTATTAAACATTTTTAATAAATATATAAATATTAATTATTACTTAATTAGTTAGAAAAATATCTTGAAAGATGTCGGCACTCTCTAGACTTCTCCATAACTCTATTTACAGATGTGTCCAAAGATAATAAGAGTTATTGACGCTAGCCTCCTTAACTTTGTTGGTTATTACAATTTGTCCTCGTAACTTTAGTTTGTGTCTCCAAATTCCCTCGAAAGTAACATTATTGTTCTCTAAGGGTGAAAGCGACCGCGCTTTTGATTATATTTTTTAGGTTGGTCTCGATTATTCAAAGTTTCAAACTTCTCAAAATAAGTATGGTCTCCGATATGAAAAAATCATCTGTCTACAAATCGAGAACCAAGTTGACACTGATCGGCTTTTAAATTAAAAAAAAAAATATCGATCAGTAAACATACCTTCAAATTTCAAATTATGCATGTAATAAACATACAATACAATTCTAAAGTTTGAAATTATGTATAAAAGTAATCATTTGAAAATAAAAAAATAGGTCGGAGACCCTCTATACTATTTTATAAATTTGGACTAGGCGTGGCGAAGTATGGAATTTAAAAAAAATAGACGGATGCCAATTGAAGGATCAAATACTTCATCTCTTATGATTTCGTAACTTTAAAAGTTTTTTTATATATATATATATAATAACACGATAATTTGAGATTATTTTTGTCAACCGATCACCGAACAAAATTAATATAATCTTACCGTCACAAAATTCTCGAAGTAATTGTCGCGAACCACTTCAACAGTAAAATGAAAGGAAACTCTAAACAACTTAAAATTTTAATTTCTTATATTAATTTTTTATAAATAAACGCTTAGGGGATAAGAAAGAAGAATGGAAAGCTCACAGGACAAAGTCACCAATAAGCAAAGTCCAAGGACATATGTGTGAATAAAGAAATTCCAAGCGATTCCCATTGGCTATAAATAGGAGCTTCCCTCACAGAGTATATCACAAACCACAACCTCAAACACCATTGATATTCTTCTTCATCATCATCAGTAGCGAAATCTCCTCCGATCAGCGATAAGAATGGCGGGAATCATGAACAAGATCAGCGAGACTCTCCACATGGGAGGAGGCCACAAGGACGAGGACAAGAAAAAGGCCGAGGAGAAGCACGGCCACGGCCACTCCGGCGAGCACAAGACGGAGGAGAAGCACGGCCACTCCGGCGAGCACAAGGAGAAGGAGGGGTTCATGGGCAAGATCAAGGACAAGATCCACGGCGGCGACAGCAAAGAGCACTGCGAGTCCGGCGAGAAGAAGAAGAAGAAGGACAAGAAGGAGAAGAAGAAGCACGACGACGGCCACGAGAGCAGCAGCAGCAGCGACAGCGACTAGATCTCCGACCTCCGACTCCGATCATGGCACGGTATAAACCGAAAATTCATCTCCAGCTCTCTGTTTTCAGATCTGTTCACCATTTCATCACCTTGCTTTCGATTTCAATTTCGATTTCGATTTCGATTTTGTTTCCATAGCTCCAGAAACTCGGAAAATGATGATCATCGACTCAGATCTCAGTGCTCTGATCGTGACACGATCATCTTTTCCGCAGTTTGTATATATATATCTATATATCATATTTGATTGATACGATTCTGATTGTTTCTCGGGAAAATGCAGGTTTTTCTAGCCCGAGATGCGGCGAGAGGAAGAAGCGTTGGTTTGTTTGTGTGTCGTTTAGCTACGGGGGTAGTTTGGGAATTAAATAAAATACAGTTCTCGTCATGATCAGGGATCTCTATGTCGTTTTGTAATATTGGTGTATTTTGATTGCACTTTGAGCTGTGGTATTAAATTACTAAGCTCTGTACTATCGGTGTATTTTGTGCTTATTTTATCCGAGTTTTCTTTTTATTATCAGTTTAATTCAAGCTATAAATTTTATAATAAAAATAATTTAGACCATAATATATATAAATAAATAAAAAGTCGGTGACTACTAAGTTCTAAGTCACCGACCTTTTATTGATGAATAAAGATAATGAGCAAATTTCGGATCTCTATGCTAAAAGTGAAGATAGATAATAGATATATAGTACCATTGACATTAACCAAATGAAGACATAATACCATATTAATTATATATATATATATATATATATATATATATATATATATATATATATATATATATCGAAATGGTGTCGTAACTGGTAAGTATACAAGAGTAAATATGTAAGCCTTAATTAAGATCCTCCACAGATGCATATATATTATATACTTAATACATTGATCATGATACAAATACCGTTTTTTTTTATCTTTCAATAAAACAACGGAAGTAAATCTCGATCAGACAATTCATATGAATTAATCGTAAATTTGAAGAAATTAATGAAATGATTTACTTTAAAATAATCAAAATTAGAAGTTTCCAATTTGATTAAAAAAATAAATTACGGGTTTTGAATTTTCGAACTCACAAGGCTTGGGCAGTAGATTGCTGCCCTTGCTTACTGTAGGCACAACTGCTTAAGCCGATATTTTTCTTTTTAAGTTAGTTTGAAATAAAAATAAAAAGAAATTAAACATACGAATAAAATAAATATGGGACAAATATCCATTTTCATAATTAAAACATGCAAATTTTTTACTTCCGGTTTATCTTCATGGGACGGGCATTTCGTGTTCACAGCTAGGATCGTAACCTACCTCCCGACAAAAAGACGGGATAGTCAGGGCCACCCGTGGTTTGCCAGTCCCGAATGACCACCAGTAATTACATATGAAAGTCGGTATATTTTTTTAGAAAGTATGGAGCCAAATAAAATTGAAATATAGAGATAACCCTAGAATCTTTATGGGCAATAATCGAAAGGACCACAATAAAATGTTCGATTAATCTCTAAGGCATCGAGTCATGGTCACACTTGTAGCCAAAGTCAGCATCTGAAAACGACATGATTCGAGAGACAAAGTAAAGCCATATTGTATTAATTTCTTTTAAACCATATCTTGTGACTCACATTAATGTGACACGTTAATTAATTACATAGAAATGCAGTGTCTTACTTTGTAAGGAAGGGTGTGTAAAGCAACGCTGACCACGACTTGGCCATGTGTTATTTACTTTAATCAATTATTTATAATTAATTAAATGAATTTATAAGTGTCATTATTTTCTTATAGAAATAATTTTTGTGTGACGTAGAAATACATGTGGTGCAATGCGGGTTGAGGAGTTACTTCTTTTAGTAACCATTGACTTTTTTTTTCTCGACTTTGTATTGTAAATTAGCAATTTGCTAGTTGAGTCTCAAATAAATTAATTAATTTTACTTATGTAGAAGCAATACATAATTTTTAATCTAAGCAATCATGAACCACAACACGATCTGAGGGATTTGGAATTGATAATGAAATTCCAAGCATGGTTTTGAAAATACGAACATGTTGCGAGTAGATCGCAAATTGTAGATATGCAATTTAAAACGGACACATTCTCTTGTCATTTTATTAAAAATTCTAAAATTTTTATAAAAACTGCATAAATTTGCATATCTTAAAATCGCAAATATATTTATATATATATAGATCTCAAAACTCTACAATTCTGTAATTAGATATAATTATAATTAATATATATCTCACAACTATTCTAAACATTATTATCATTATTACCAAAATAATTGTCGTTTATTCATTGGTTTTGCAGTTTACCTGTCGAATTGCGGTCTACCCACCGATTGCCGTTTCTAAATTCTTACGAAAATCTTATCGATCTACATGTTGTGCACATGGTATACTCGTAAATTGAATGCGTGGTCGATGCGTTTTGCAGGCATTTGAACCTTGATTCCAAGCACACATGGTACCGGAATTTTGGCCTATTTTTAGCTCGATCCACACAAAAATTGGGCCTTCTGGTTCTACTCCTTAAAAAAATCAATATTTTATTTAGACCACGTATTACAATTGAGTATAGACTGAGAGTGTGTTTGTTTGTACTTAATAGACCTCTTAATCTTAATAGACCAGATTTAAGTCTATTAAGTGCATTTGTTTTTTCATTTTTTCAACATCTTAATGTCTCTTTTTTGCCTCTTAATGAATCGATTTGCAAAAGTAACTTAATGGCATTCAGATTCTATCTCTTAATTACTTTCTTAACAAAAAACTTCAAAACTCCATAACTTTATTTCTATATCTCCAATGGAGTCATAAAAAATACCATTGGAAAGCTTAAGAGAAGATGATTCTAATGATAGGTGGAAAGATATAATTTTGACGTTTTAAAAATATATATATATTAATTTTGACGTTTTAAAAAAATATATATTAATTTTGATTTTTTAATAAAAATATATTAAGATATAAAATTATCTTAAATTTATAACTAAAAGTTAGAAAAATATATTAATTAGTTCATATATTTAAAATATTATATATAATTTTACGTTTTATAAATATAAATTTATAAATTTATTAATATAAATATATCAAATAATCATTAAAATAAAATATATAAGAAAAAACTGATTGTAAAAAAATGTTATTATACAATGGAATTTTCCTACAATGTATCATTTTCAAGTTGAAGTATTTAAGAAAATGTATTATATTAACATTTATCTTAAATTATTATAATTAGTGTTATTATTATAAAAATATCAATTAGTGTTAAAAAATAATATTTACATTTCATCAGATAATAAATTAATTTAAAATTAATTTTATTTTTATTTAAAAAAATAAGCATTTATTAAAGCTTATAATAAAATATAGTTCGAAAAAATAAAAATGCATTCAGATCTGTATTCAGATCTAAAAAAACAAACAAACTTAATTTGTATTCATTCAGATTCAGTTGTCACATCTTAATATTCAGATTTACATTCAGATTCAGACGTCTTAATCTTAATGTAAACAAACACACCATGAGACCTAGCCGGTCTAATTCTTGGTATAGTTATATTTTTTAAGTAAGAATTGTGTTTTTAAAATAAATTGTTTAAATTGGTAAATCAAATAATTAACCTAAACTTCAAATAATAAATCACTTAATGCTAAAATAAAACCCTAAAAGATCATATTCCATAGTTTGAAGCCTCAGCCCCATTCCGGTGTTTAAGAACCAGACCAGTCCGGTTTTTGAAAGCTCAGCCCCGGTTCCAGTGTTTCGACTTTTACTAAAAGGCCGTAGACCTCTTCACTATTATTATTTCTATTATTACACGCTTGACAAATCCTATATCTCTGACATGCAAATACCTGACAATACGATAAGTTTACAGATAGAAACTATGAATGTGTATTTGAATTTGGAATTTAACTTCACATTCAATATCTCATTATCATATACAAATGGTGAATCTAATTATGAAGAAGAAAAAAGGATTCAATCTTAGCCCTAATCAATCCTTATTCCCCATTTGGATTTTTAAAGTTCTTTTCTGGATCAAAGACTAAATACAAAACCGAAGTCAACGGTTCAACAACCTTCTAGGTCTCTCCACTTGAGGTAAACAAGCCCGGCCCGGTAATGTGTGAATGCCCCGGCCAGCACGAGCACGTGAAACAGCTGGTGACTGTGGCCGGCAATGTCGAACTTCCCGGGCCGCCACCGCTCGGGCACCCTGGTGGCGTAGACCAGCGCTCCAATCCCGTAGAACAGACCCATCATGACCTCGTAACCCGTTGTCTGGAGCGCCTCGGGCGTGCCCCAGAAGAGGACGAGCTTGTGCGCGATCGGGGCCACCCCCGAGAGGCCCATTCCGAAGAAGAGCCCGGCCCTGACCGAGCGGAACCGGGGAGACTGAAAAACCGGGAGGAGGGAGACGAGCACGGAGGCAAGGCCCATCGCGGTGATGGAGCCAAGGTAGAGGTTGCAGAAGAAGGGGTGGCACATGAAGGAGTAGTACACGGGCGGGTAGAATGACGTGGAGATGAGGGCAGCGATCCCGGCGTAGTCGAGGCGGAGCATGATGTAGGATAGGCGCTCAGAGTGGCAGGAGAGGAGGTGGCATGTGCTGCTCGCCAGCAGGCAGAACATAGCGCCGCCCATGAACGCGAAGAACGGCCAACGTGTGATCGGCCTCATGATGAGCGGCGCAATTATGTTCGCCAGATCATCCTTGAAGGTTCGCTGAAAAATGTGAAAGAGAGATTTAAAAATTCTGTGATATAGAAATCCGGAATTCTTGTTCAGTTATTTTTTTTTCAGAATCGGAATTCTGAATTTTAAACGAATTCTAGATTCCGGAATACAATATTAACACAGCTAATTTCTAGTTTGTAAGCTTCCATGAGGAAATCATGTACCAAAACGCAAATATCGGTGTAGTTCTTATGGGAGAACCGTTCGGGCAAACAGTTGTTCAAAAGCTCCATAACGTGCCAACCCGAGAGAGAGGGAAGCCGATCCATCGAAGGCAAGGAAGGGAGGCATTGCTGTAATTTGTGCAGATCAGCGTTCTTCAGCATCTCCGGAACGTTCTGAAAGCTGTGAAGATCGACCACCTTCGGGATTTTCATGGCGGTGTAAATTGTCAAGGCAAGGAAAAGAACAAACCCGATTAAATGCCTGCAGATTTTATATATAAAATAGTTAAATTCCTCGTATACAATGTTCAATGCGATAGAAATTCCAATAACAATTTGTTAAATTCCCGAAATATCAATGGCACTTCGAAGCAAGAATTACCACAACCCAGCTAAAATGCCTGCAGATTTCATAAACCGGAACTAATTTCTCTAACAATTAATTCAAGGAATATGATTAAATTAATCCTAAAGCTAAAAGCCTAAAACTGATAAACAGTTAAGCAACAATGTGTTTGATTTCCTAAACATCATCAATGGTTCTCAAAGCAATTATTACCAGAAACCCGATTAAATGCCGGCAGGGACATGAACGCAAGGGACATGAACGCAAGTTCAGCTTCTCTAATATCTAGTGCCAATTTCAATGTGATTATTCATTCCAAAAGCTCAAATGGATCAGCTTTTAAAACGATTGGTTTCGTTACCCGACAACAATAAATATAATAATGATGAAACCATAAATTACCACAACCTCTATGATAGACCCGTGAACACTTATCGTCGGAGGAAGGGCAAGATGGTCATTTAGTCTGGCAAGTCTAGTCCTTTTATACCTTCTCCGTTATTTATGTTATTAAGGATCTTTCGGTCAATTTTTATCATAAAGGGTTTTTCAGTCTTTTCCTTGCTTGATTCTTAGGGTTTTCATCCTGTACATGTGTGGCCGTCGGGAATCTTACGCTTTATGTTATTATGTTTGGCATAGCATCGATCATAGAGTGTTCAACCTAGCTCTCGAAGAAAAATGGGATCGTTTTTATGATTATTGTTTTCTTGCATCGCAATTAGCAAAAGGGGATTCATCAAATTGGTGAATTCCCGTCAGCCAAAACAGCTGCATATTTCGTAAAACAAGCTAATTTGCAGCAACACAAACTCGAGTTCAACTCCTCTGAATTCGGTATAATTTATTCAATAATTTATCCTAAAACTCAAACTAATCAACTACTGGATTGATTCTCCATCACCAACGGCACATAAATAGCAAGAAATTACCACACAAAACCGAGCAGTTCGATAAAGTGTTCGAGGGCTTACGTCCAAACGTTGAGCGTCTCATTGTGAATGCTGAAGATGCTCAGAAAGATCTGCTTCAACGGCCATTCGGACCGGTAATGGCCGATAATATACTCGTTGTCGCGCAGATACCCGGGCAAAGAGTGGTACTCCACGAGCTGGTACTTCACCTTCTTCCACAGCTTCTTCCCTTTCGCTGCATTGCTCTCCCCCGTCTCCGATCGCGGCGACGACGACGACGACGCTGCTTTCCGACTCGACACGCCCGAATCCCCGCTCCCCATTCTGCGCTCAAAATATAGGGACAAAACCGGAATTATTCGTTTTCTCTTCATAATTCTCCATTTTAGCTCCAATTTCTTGCTCTAGAAACGTAAAATTCATCTGGGTATGCTCAAATTATAATCTAGATTACAGATCTCAAGAAATGGAAAGAACCTGGATTTGAAGAAACGAAACCGACTGGGGAAAAACCCTGTTGTTGTTGGGGTTTTGAATTTGAATAAGAAGAGAGGATTTCGATACGCTCACGTGAGATTGCGACGGAGAAAAAGAGGGAATGCTCGTATAAAATCTGAGGGAGTTGGGAAAACCCACACGGAATCTCGGAATCGGGGAATTTATAGTATTTAAATGCGAATATGCGATCCAATTGTTCTTCGGGAATCTGCGAGACAGAACAGAATATATTTTGTGTTGGAGAATGAAAATGGTGTTCCGTTTTTCTCGTTTCTAAAAACGGCGTTTTTTTCTGCCATGAAGATATTTAATTATTAAAAATGTTTCAAGAATTAATATTAAATATTTATCTTTTATTTTAGTGAGACAAAATGCTAATATTTTTATTTTTTCTTACGTTATAAAGATGCATTTTTTTTTTTGGATAATGTGGTACCTATCTATAACGTGAAAGAAAAATATTAATATTTTGTCCGATTAAAACGAAAAATAAATATTTAACGTTGATTTGTTAAATACATTTGATATTTATGCCGCTAATATCTCTTCTTATTCTTATACAAATTAATCAAGGAAATTCATGTAACATACTAAAGAACTATAATATTGTTATTTTTAGACTGTAATAAACGATTATTATATACTTTAAAAATTAAATGAATTAAAATATATGAGTTATGATAGTTTTATACTTATATACACTTTATTCAAAATGAAAAGAAAAATAAATTAGTAAACCGAAACTAAAACTCTCCATAAATTTATATAGATATCGGCATGGCCGGCCTTGAGTTTATGGGCTATCGAACTAAAAAATTCGATACAGCATAAAAATTTAAAATATATATACATATACATTCTGAATTTGAGGTTCTTAAATTAGTATAATTTTTTTTATAATAAACTTATGCCTATGTCATCTCCCCTCATTGTCGGACCTGGATATCGGAGTAACAATCGATGTGGTTTACAAAAATTTACTCATACTGTATATCAACAAGATACAATAAAATGTACAAGTAATGACAACGTATATTTGAAAGACTAGCATTAACTTGTGGATATTTTAATTCAGATATTATTTTGGTGTTATAAAATAACGTGTATTTTATGCTTTCTATAATAATATAAGATGGAAATTGTGTGATATTTGACAACTATTAGCTTAACACTATAGGCAAGTTGAGTAGATATTTGTTTATATTCAAAGCGTTGTAAATTGTGGTACTCTTTTCCTTTATCTATCTAAACGACCAAACCCTAATATAATCTTTAGATGAGGCTTGAACTTCTAATCAAAATTGGCCTTTTCATGTAATTTATTAAATTGACCAACTTATATGAGAATTTTACCCATGAAACATTATTAATTGCTTGCGAAACCACAATAAAATAATATATATAAAAGTTAAATTTTACGGATATAATGAGATATTTTTGTTAATTATCGATTATCATGAAATAATAATATATATAAATGTTTCTTATATAAATTAATCACTAATTTATATTTCACATCAATACACATGTGTAGTCTATAAGTAGGCTTTTCTCTTTATGGTCACAAAGATTTATGAACGACTTTAAATTTTAGGGTTAATGACGGCAAAAATACCCAAAGTTGGTCAAAGAATCCCTCGTGAGTAGCGGTAAAAGTACTCAAAGTTGCATTTGGGGCGTTGACCACTCCATTCTCGTAACGCAGTTAACTTACCCGTTAACTCTTTGCCACATGGACGAGCCCAATTAGGGGTTTAATTCGTTGTTTTGTCGTAAACGAGGCTGATGTGGGTTCATCCACGTGGCAAAAAATTGCTATGTCAGGGGGTGAGCATTTTAGACCCAACCCGATGGCCCAACCCAATCCGTTATAGACCCGACCCCAATCAAACCCGCCCAATCTAACCCGCTCAAAATTGGGTCGGATCGGGCTGGACCCGACTATTATTCGGGTCGGTGTCGGGTCCAAAACCTTGGGTCGGGTCGACCAATATAATTAATATATATTTCATATTGATTTTTTATTCAAGTAGTGCAATCTATATTCTTTTAAAATTTCTCATCCTCAATTTTATTTACATTTAAAGACCCTTAAATCTCTCATTTTCATGTATTACATTATTTAGTGTATGTTTGTTTGATTAAATTTGTTTGGGGTATTTTTACTTGAATTTTGAGTTACATTGATGCATTTTTTTCATATTTTTTTTTTATATAAGATTAAATTTTAATTAATCGGGCCATGGCGACCCAAACCAACCCAACTCGATTTTTTATCGGGTCGGTTTGGTTCGGGCATTAAAAAAATTTGGGTCGGATCAAGCATTTTTTTGGGAACCCGAAGTGATCGGGTCGGGTCCATAAAAAACATCGGGGCGGCCCAACCCAACCCACGCTCACCCCTATGTCAGCAACCCACGTTTGTCCACGTTGCCAGAGTTAACAGGTAAGTTAACTGCGTTAAGAGAATGAAGTGGTCAACACCTTAAATGTGACTTTAGGTACTTTTGCCACCAGTTTTAGACTTTGGATACACGAGGGGTTCTTTGATCAAATTTTAGGTATTTTTACCGTCATTAACCCTAAATTTTATGCCAAATTGGCAACGATTTGGTTGTAGAAAATAAATTAATTTCAAATCCTTATATATCCTTCCTAACCTCTACATCTATCAACCATTTTTAACCAAACTTATATATAATTATATATACTAGTGGACGGCACCGCGCGAAACGATAAATTTAATTATTTAATTTTTAAATCCATTGACTTTATCATGTATTATACTTGAATATTTTAAATTCTACGATTAATTTAAAATAATAATAAGGATTTATAATTATTCATGAGGTGAACAAACGTCACAGTGATAGTAAATAATATAACGATAACTATGTTTTAATTTTGTTGTCTTAGGTATATATATGCTTTTTTATATATAAAAAAAGGTATATATATGTTTTAGGTATATATTTAATTTCATAAATTATTGTTCTGAGAAGCACTTCGGCTGACAACGTTTGGATTCCAACATTCAATTCTCATAAAAATAAAAGTTACAATTTTCTTTTGTAAAAGGAATATGAATCCACTGTGTAAACATTTAATAATGAAGTGTTTATAGATAGTTTGTAACTTAAACAATGGTAAAAACATATTATTGAAATGTTGATAAGAATCGACTAAAATACAGTTGTTAATTATTAAAATTAAGAACATACATCACAAACATTTCAACGTAGCAGCTAAGAAACTGAATTTGAAAGGATAAAAACAGTCACTCGATCATTGATAGTGAGAAAGAGCGGGAACATCTGAGAAAGTGAATGAAAGAAAAAGCCATGCAAAGAAAACAATTAGCGTTGAGATATACAAAATCCATTAAAATAGTTCTATAAAAAAATCAAACCGGAAAATCAAATTCACAAAAATAGACAAAAATAAAAATATATTGAAAGATAAATACATTAAACAATCCCAGAGGTCAAGAAAAAATCGAAGAGAAAAAGAAAACATATTTATCACAAGATTTACGTAAGGCTAACAAATTGAAAAAATCGTTGAAAAATCAATAAAGCATAAACAATGCTAAAAAATAAACTCTTTTAACATTTTAGCAGAAATAAATTACAGTGAAAAAAATCTTAACCGTGGAGCAAGAATATTGTACATATATTTGTTTTGTCTCTGGATATATATCCATGAAAAATCAAGAGTCACAAAAACAATAACCCAAATCAAGAGTCATTTCTCATCAAGGTCTCAAGGTCTCAATACTATTGAACGACACTAACATTTGAAAGATAACATTGATTTAGATGGTGAATTTAATCCTTTGAAATGTAGCTTTGAGAATTATATTCACACAAATTTTTGCGTTTTTAACATTCCATAATTTTTCTAATGTGTTTATAAAAAATAAAATAAAAAAGAACACACAAAGGTAAAAATGTGAATATTTGTGTGTGGATTGTTTTGATCACTCCATAATAATCTCCCCTAATTTTCTTAGATAAACTTTTCTCTTTCTTTTTCTTTCGTCGGTGTTTTATTATTTTGTTGAACGGGTAAGTATAGGCACTAACAATGAGAACATTTAAAAATAGATGAAATATTAACATAAATAAAGACTCTAATTATTTATATGAGATCAAATAATATAAGCAAAATACATACGCGCCAATTAAAAGTTTTGACTATTGTGCCAATATATAAGTAAAATACAAATGCGCCAATACATAAGATATGTTTTAATAATAAAAAAAAAAAGAGTACAAAATCTGGAGATGTTAATTCATAGAGGTAAGAAATTCAAACATGGAGTATACTATTTATTAAATACAAAGATGCAATGAGTATACTATAACTGAAAATTATGAGTCTCGATAATATACTCGTGTTTCTTAAGATGAGACTATACATGAAGTGCTTTATGAAGTAACATACATGAATCTCGATGTGGTGCCCCCGAGAAAGTGATGAAACCCTGCACATTGTACTTTGACGACCGCCCTTGTATGAAGTAGTAGTTATCGAGAATTTATCTATAAAATAAGACATTGATGGCATGGGTAATGTCTTGCGCTCGTATAGGACACTAAAAAGAAAGAAAAAAAAAAGAAGAGAAAAAGATTAAGTAATGAAAGGTCAATAAACACATGTATCTTTCAAAAAGGAAAAAAAATAGTACACCGAACTATAAGCAACAATCACATATATAGATTGTTACTCAAATATATGTTTGACATGTAAAAATATTGAAGCTTCACAAAATAAACCATAATCAAATATTCTTCATAAATGTAAATAAAGTTGTTGATGAATGAGATAAAACCAATACCGTAGAGGACCATAGCAGGTTTGTGAGCACCTAGACGAATCCAAACAATTTCAAATGCAGGTGAGATTTTTGGAGTGTGATATCCATTTAAATATGAGGGAATCGGCAAAGAGAAAATAACCTCCTAAGCTTCCTTCCTTTATGAGGTTTTAAAATTAAACTTAATTGCTTCTCTTAGCTGATTCATTTTCCAAAATCTCTTTGGAATAAAGTAATTTTTTTAACCGTGGCAATTAATAACCCAACATGTACTATGATTTACAACTTTTCAATGACCCACTCAATAAATCAAGTCATAATCTAATGCTTAAAAGCTTTATTATTGTCATGATTTTTTTTACCGGTTTATAGCATCTTTATTTAAATTGTACACTAATTCTTATTTTTTTAACTCCCACTAACAATTATGTATTTTTTTTAAGAAAAAAATTATAAAATCTCAAAAAATAAGATTTCACAATCTTTTGAATCTTATAAAAGCATGTATGTAATCTATTAAGATTTTCCTTTTATATATATAGATTCTCTTTTAAGCCCTTACAAATACATATATATACACACACTAGTGGTGCTGTGGTGGTCCATTTTTAGAATTTTCCATTTTAACAAATCTCTGAATGTTGAGAAAAACTTTATACTCCCTTCAATTTTTGTCGTTTCAAAATATAAGTTCTTAGTTCTTACGATGATTTTTTTTTTGTTATACAAATTTTTATTTTTGTGTGTATGGTTCTACGTTTGTGTTGTGGTAACTTATATATCGATCACTTGAGAATCCAATGAGATGTTTGGTTATATCATTGGTGAGATTTGAGGATACAAGTAAACTAATATAAAAAGTGGTCATATAAAAATAAGCATATTAATATAAAAGAGACCGCATATTTAAAGTAATAAAGTATATACCCTTGACAAAAAAGAGCATATATCCTTGGGAATAATGGAATATATATAGATATATGGGTAAACTGCGGCTAATGTACCCAATGTTTGACCGGCTGTGAATTATGTACTCAATGTTTATTTCCGACGGCTAATGTACTCAAACTTGATTCCGTTATATTTTTTCGTGTTTTCCGTCACTTGACCGTCAACGAGTGATTCCTCCTCTATATGTACATTTTTTGTATTTTTGGCATAACTCACTCGTTTTTTGTCCAAATTTTATGCACGACCTATGGTTGGAAAGATAAGAGATAGATCTACAGCTTTGGTGTTTTAAGTTCTGTAAAAAAAAATTAAAATGTACAAAATTTCAATTACGACGTAAAACTGGACATTAGTGTAATGCAATATATTTGTTTCGAGAAAATTTAATTTACTTAATGACTTTTTCTGATGAAAAGTAAAACTACAAAGTTGTAGATCAATCTTTTATCTTTCCAATGGTATTTTATTTAGAAATTTGGGACAAAAAATGAGCGAGTTATGCCAAAAATATGAAAGATGTGATGTGCAAAAATCTTTCGTATTTTTGGCATAACTCGTTATTTTTTGTCTAAAATTTATAAACAAACTACCGTTGGAAAGATATGATATACAACTTTGTAAATTTACGTTTCATCAAAAAAAGTCATTAAGTATATAAAAATTTGCTCGAAACAAAGATTTTGCATTACACTAATGTCTAGTTTTACGTTGTAATTGAAATTTCGTATTTTTTTAAACTTTTTTTTACAAAACTTAAAACACCAAAGTGTAGATCTATCTCTTATCTTTCCAACCATAGGAGGTGCATAAAACTTGGACAATAAATGAGTGGGTTATGCCAGAAATACGAAAAATTGTACATATAAAGAGGAGAAATCACTCGTGGACGGTCAAGTGACAAAACACGAAAAAATCTAACGGAATCAAGTTTAGGTACATTAGCCATCGAAAATAAACATTGGGTACATAATTCGCAGTCGGTCAAACTAGAGCTGCACAGGCATCAGTCGCGATGCATCGCGATGAAAATCGCAAAAATCGCGAAGTCCCGGGTCGCGATGCATCGCGATGGGCTGGGTCGCGGAAGTCGCGATTAAGTCGCGATTCAGCGAGGTTCCAAGACTCATTTTAGCGGCAAAAGTTTCTATTTGTTTCTAATGTTTAATTTTGTTAGTTTTTACCCGAATTTAACTATCAATATTTATTATTTAAGTATGTTATTTATTTTAAAATTAATAAATATGATAAAACAAATAAATAAATATGATAAAACAAGATATTAAAAAAATACGGGGATCCAAGATAATACTTTAGTATGTTATTATTGTGTAACATATTATTAATTTTGATTTATAAGTTAATTTTTAAGTTGTAATATATGTTAATAAGTATTAATTTGTAACATATTAATAATTATTAAAATTCTAAAACAAATAAGTAAATATGATAAAACAAGATATTAAAAAAAAAGTTGTATTATTCATTGTGAATATTACAATATGGTGGAAGAAGTTGTAAATATTCAGTGTAAATATTACAAGATGCCTCACTAAAACCTCTCTTGTAAAACCCTCCTTAGGGACATAAAACCAAGAGAGGAAAGAGCACATCATATTGGCGTTTACATTGCGTCACTCGGGGAACCAGTCGTTAAACCTTTGCGTCATAAGCTCTAGCTCCGTTGGCTCGGACCGTTGGGCGATGGTGGGGTTGCGGAACATCCAATCGTTCAACACCACCGCTTGCTCGAGGTGTGTGGGAGTTGTTGACGCCCTCCGGTCGTCGATTATATGCTGAGCCGAGCTGAACGCGCTCTCCGAAGCAACGCTGGAAATGGGGATGGACAGTATATCCCTCGCCATTCTCGCCAATATCGGGAATCTTTCCCGTTGATTCTTCCACCATCCAATCACATCGAACTCGACGGAGTCCTCGTCGATCCGCAGGCCGTAGTACCGCTTCAGTTCTTGCGGTGCACCGTCCGTTTCCTCCGCTCGTGCCGGTGGCGTACCGGATCCCGATGATTATCCGCGATCCAGTTTTTGCTTCAGTCTCCGAACAAATGCTAGGCCGGTCTTGGTTGGGCTTTCCATCACTGCCCTTTGCTCCGCCTCCACGTTGAACTGTGGGAACCGCCGGTCGTATTCACTGTAAAGTTCATAAAAAGCTTCATTAACAACCTTTATATAATCAGTGTAATCCACCCCTAAGTTTGTCCCGATTGCTGACATCAACGGCCCGAACGTAAACATAATACGGGGATCCAAGATAGCACCGAAACAATACGAAAAAGGGGGTGGATCCCAATAACTTTTGAATTTTGCAACCATTCCCTCAATCATGGGCGAAATAACAGGGTCATTTGCGAATTCAGAAAAAGTGTTTGTAATTTCGTAAAGACCCGAAAGACCATGATTCAAGGAAGGTTGTCTTTGGTTCGAAAAATTTAAAGTAACAGCGTAAAAGGGTTTAAGGAATTGGGTGAATTTCTGGGCCGTTTCCCATTCTGCCTCCGTGATCCGCTCCGAGGCCTCTAGTTCGGTGAGGAGGAAAGCGCTTAACGGTAACCTCTGTCTACAAACAACTGAAAGCATTAGATATGTAGAGTTCCATCGTGTATTGTTGTCTAAACCAAACTTATTAGCTTTATGATTGTGCTCTTTACAAAATCGTCTCCACCTAACGGTGGTTTGAGAATGCCGAATCCAATCGATAACGCCGCGTATTTTTTCAACGTGCCCTGAAATATTTCGTTCCCCCGTTCTAGCAATTAAATTAATGATGTGACAAGCACATTTTTGATGTAAAATATTACGAAAAGGAGAACCGGGCAAACTATTTTCTAAGATAGTAATAGCGGCGTTATTGTTTGCGGCATTGTCTAACGTAATAGAAATAATACGATTTTGCAAACCCCAATCATTGAATAATTCTATTAATTTATCGAAAATGTTTTTGCCGGTATGGCGACACTCGAATGGTGACATGTTTAAAAGTTTTTGACATGGAACCCAATCATCGTCGACGTAATGGGCGGTTAGACTCAAATAATCGTTAAGACTCGGACCGCTCCACAAGTCGGTGGTGAAAGCAACGTTTATGTTGGACATTTTAAAAAAATCGACCAAATAATTTTTTTGCATTTTGTAAGCATTTTCCATGTCCCTGGTATACGTCGTACGAGAAAACTGTTCGTAAGACGGATTAACCTTTTGCATGTATTGTGTATGCGCAGGGTTTTCCACCAAACTCATCGGTGCGCCCGTAGACAGTAACCACTCGAGGGTCCATTTCCGTAAATTTTCGGTGGTAAGAGCACTTACCTGTGCTGTGTTTACCTCGTTACCGTCTCTGTAGCACGCTTTTTTATGTCGCGTCAAGTAGCCGGTTCCTTTGTCCCCCAACGCATCGAGGGTTGTATGGCACTTCTTGCACGTGGCGATCTTGACTCGAACACCGTTCTCCACCCGTCATTCCTCGTGAAAATAATCCCACACCTTCGCTTTGTTTGGTCGTCCCCACAACAAGGCAGGAGGACTTTCCCTATTAAAAATATAAGGGAGAAAAAAGGTTAACAAAATAAAAATTGGTATTAATTTTACATGGATTAAATATTAATATTAATCATATTAATTAATTAAATTTCATATAGTTAATTAAAAGAGTTAACGAAATTAAAAATGGTATTTTCTATGTGTGGAAATCATTAACAAGCTCTTTTTGACGGAACTCCCCGAGGTTCCACGGCCAGATCGACTGGAAAGGATGCTATGATCTCGCTTTAGGCCCAAGCTTTTCTAGACATAACTCCCCGAGGTTCCCAGACTAGCTTAAAGGAGATTGCAAAGCAAACCTTATTTAAAAACCAATCTTTCTAAGACACCGTATTCCATTAAGAACTTTATAATAATCACCACACATACAAATTACCATTTTTAATCCCGTTAACTTATTAAATCTCAAGAAAATCGTTTCTGATGTGGAAGATCAGTCGGAACCGCAACCACAGAGCATACTAAGACTTTCAAGATACGTGACAAATTAATTAAATAAACTAAAATAATTAAACTATAATATTTATCGTAAAAAAATTAAACGAAATTAATTAATTAAGATAATATGATTAAATGATAATTAAATCTCAAGAAAATCGTTTCTGATGTGGAAGATCAGTCGGAACCGCAACCACAGAGCATATTAAGACTTTCAAGTGATTATTATTTAATAATTATTAATTATTAAAAATTAATTATTTTTTTTCAATTATTTTTTTAATTATTATTTATTACTTATTACTTATTAATTATTATTTATTATTAAGTACTAACTTATTAATTAATAAAAAATTAATAATTAATGAAATAAAAAAAGGATTAAAGGTTATTACCCGGTAGAAGGACGTCGACCTCGTCGAGGACGGGCAACGGAGGCTTCACCGCTATCTTGATTGGAAGGTTGAGGAGAACCGCGGTTGTACACCCCGACATTTGAACCATGGATCGAGGGCGGCGTTTGAAAGTCGTCGGGATCGGCATCGTCGGGACGTTGAGTTTGGTCGGGATCGGCATCTTCGGGACCTTGAGGTTCGTCGGGATCGGCACCTTCGGGACCTTGAGCTCCGTATTCGGCACCTTCCCGTAACATGAGATTGAAAAAAGGATCGTTATTTCCCCCCCTAGATTGAGCCACCGCGTCGACCAACTCTCGGGGCACACGTTCGGGATAGGCGTGGTGCTGGGCCAGCGCCCGGACTAGACTAGGTCTTAGAGACCGTACTGTATCGTCGGGATAATCTGGATTGGGAGGGGAGGGAAATATTTCTCTGGGTAGCATAACGAGAATGTAGTCGTCGGGACAAGGCTGCGATGTTCCCCCTAGTAGAAATTGGGGTTGCAAATTCCTGGCCGCCCTTCGACCCCCGGAGCTACCGCCGCTTCTTCGAGACATAATGAGAGAACTTTAAAAAAATTAGAAAATTGGAAATTTGGAACTTTAGAACTTTGGAACTTTGGAGATTGAGAGTGGAAAAAACTTGGAGAGTTGAGAGAATTTGAGAGAGAGTTGAGAGATTGTTGGTGAGGAAATGAGGGAGGAAGAGGTGGTATTTATAGGGTTTTAGGAGAGGGTGGGGTGGGTGAATAATTATTGTTGTGGGTGAAGAGGGTGAATAATTGTGAGGAGATAGTGGGTGAAAAGTATTTGAAATTTGAAATTTTAGGGTTGAAATTCGAGTAAAGTGGGTAATAATTGTGGTTGTGGAATAAAATTCGGGTAAAAAGTGTGTTATTTATGCCCCAAAAGGACAAAATCACGCGGATCGCTGACGTGGCACGATCTGGGCCGTCGATCGCTTCACGCGGATCAAGCCCTGACGCGTCACGACCAGAGCCCGAGATCGCGACGCGTCGCGACTTTTGCCGCGTGAATCGCGACGCGTCGCGACTTGCACTGTGTGCGTCGCGACGCGTCGCGTCCTCACTGGCGACGTCGCATGTGCACCTCTAGGTCAAATAATGGGAACATTAGCCGCAGTTTACCCTATATATATATTTATACTTTTTTTTAATGAGGGTGACACCATCGGCCAAGGTTACAATGCACTATCGCATTACTAGATATATTCAGTATAAGAACATGTGGCACTATTGGCCAAGTTTACATATGTAAATGGAGCATTCATTTGAGTCTTGTTGAGCGTGTTTCGTACACTCCACAATCACAAAAGGTCCTCCTTTTGTTCTTATATAAGAGATTCGGTCTTTCTCCTTTTACAACTTAGGTGCTCGTTTAGAACTACGTTTTTTGGGTTTTCTTGTATATCCATTTCTCGCCTTTTCCTCCTATTTTATAGACTAAGTTCTCCCATGCTCTTCGGGGTCCCATCAACCCATTTTCCCATGTCTCTGGCAAAAGGGCCTGACTCATTCCTTTTGCGTGTTCCGAGTCTGCGGGGCTATCTTCGAGGTGGTAGCATTAAATGCCTATCTCATCGAGGCTTACAGGCATTAAATGCATGTCCTGTCGAAGCTTTTGAGCATTTAAACGCCCATCCCATCAGTCGTTGTTTGTTCTCCTAGTCTTGTCAGAGCCTCACCTGCTCTCTTTATCGGGTCTTGGAATCGTTGGCTCCGGACGTTGCCGACTTCGGGCATCGTCGACTCTAGGTATCGTCGATTCTAGGTATTGTCGACCTTTAATACTATCGGCTTCGGGCGTCGTCGACTATGGTGTCGTCGACTCTAGGTATTGTCGACCTTTAATACTATCGGCTTCGGGTGTCGTCGACCTCGAATGCCACCGACTTTGTAAACCGTCGACCCCCATCTGGACAAAAGGGAGGGGGGGAGGGGGGGCGATCCTCCTCAAGTACGTGAGAGGGATCTGACTGCATCCGATCTTAACAGTTAGTCCCCCATTTTATCGAGTGTTTGGCACTGAGTAAAATGAGAGGTTGGTTTCGCCCTTCGATTCTGGGTCTCGTCGATCTTTTTATTGTCGTCTGCTCAGGCGTCGTCGACTTTGAGGTGTTGACGATTCTGAGGGTCGTTACCCTTCCCCGACAAATTCTGGCGCCGGGGCCCACTAGCACCTACTCCATAGGCTGCGCTTGCCTTGGGCAGGCGAAGCGTCGCTTCTCATTTAAGAGAGACTGTACGCACTTGATTACTTTCGGGATACGCAACAATCTTTTCATCCCGACCGTCGCTTTTCCATTTCCTCTCCGCCTCAGGGCTGTTGGATCAACTCACGCCTCTTCGCTTACCCCTGTAACCGTTTGAGTGCTTTATAATGCCATTTTCGCCATTTTCCTCCTCATTTGCTCCTCTATTCTTTGGATCCCAAGCCCGCCTGTGTTCCTGGTTTTCCCAGCCTCCTATTATCTCGGTTACTATTCTTCTTTCCGATCATACCATGGCGGCGCCCGGGACAGTCTTTCTGACCAAGTCTCCTCCCTCGACTCTGAAGGCAGTGGCTCTCGCACTCGTGAAACGCAAGTACTTCGCGCGGGAGAACATCTACGCCAGGCTCCTGGTTGACGGCAAACTGGCCGACAAACCCCCAGAGGGCTGTGTTTGCCTTTACGAGGTCTTCTTTCAGCATGTCGGCCTCCATCTTCCGATGCCCAACGTTATGCTCGCCTTCCTCTATGCTTTCAAATTGCCGATTAACCATGTGGGGCCTAACGTCCTCCGCCTCCTCCTGAGAACTTTGGTCATTACTCGTGAACAGGGTGTGGAGCTCTCTTTGGAGGACCTCATGCGTCTCTATGGCGTTACCCGGAATCCTCGCAATCTTGATAGGTTTATGCTGACGCATCGGCACCGGGAGCACGTCGTGCTGAACACGCCGAGTAAGGAGTATTTGTGGGAGCACAAGTATTTCTTTCTTCGGGTCAGTGTTCGTACCTTTGGCCCTCACCATTCCGATCTTCTTCGGGAGTGGGCCACCGATGTGCCGAAATTCTTGCCCCCGAGCGACGACGAGCGCTTTCGGGAGTTGCACTGGGCCCTTCTAGCCAACCCTAAGCGGGATTGGTCCAATGATTTCACCGAGGGCCGGATCCTTCGGTCCGGTGTTTTCCAGGAGGCGATGATCCTTGGTCCTCCTCTAGCGTCGCTCCTTCCGGAGGGTTTCTCCCGCGTGGTGGTGCCCAAAGATCCAACCGTGGCGAGGCCTAAAGCGCCGAAGAGGAAGAAGAAGAGGGAGGCTATGGCGGATTTCGTTGATTTCCCCATCGACGAGGACTCTTCACCGGTCCCGTCGCCTTTGGGGAAGCGGCCGGTCGAGGGGTTGGTTGAGACTGAGAGCCCTCTTCCGAAAAGGGGCAAAACTATCCCCCCCTAGCCATGCCTTTGGGCGTTGATTCGTGTCGGGCGAGTGCTTCTTCGATAGCACGGCAGAGTGACGAAGCAGCCCCTGCTTCCGCTCGAAGAGAGAGAGCCGATTTTGTCGACTCCCCTATCTTAGTTGCCCCCCAGTCGGAGGCATCCTCGCTCTCGGCTTTAGACGAAACCCTCGAGCCTCGTTCTCGGTCTTCCCCAACCGAATCTCGGGTTCTCGAGATGCCAGACGTGCCCGTTCAGGGGGGGGGGGGGAACCGATGCTAAAGTTCTTTCCCCGGTGCCTTCTCCGACGCAGGGGAGGATCTCCCTGACGCCGGCCAACGAGCCTTCCTTCCTTCTGGATCCTCCGCCAGCAGCCGTTCCTGCCACCGCCGATCCCTCCTCCGTCGACGGGACCGGGGGGAGCGAACTGCCGATGAAGACTCCCGTTGATGACGTCGTCATCCTCTCTTCGGATGCATCAGTCGAAGTTCCCGCTTCCGGAGCCTTTGTCACCGAATCGGCTTCTACCGCGCTGGCTTCTTCGGGCGCTCTGACTCTCCCAGCAGAGAGGTCTCCCTCTACTTCATCGTTTTCTTCTGTTCCTCCTTCCTCGTCTCTACGTGAGAAAACCACTTCTTCTCACCTCTCGGCCCGCCTCCCTCCTATCCCTTCCAGTGATTCGACCCTGGAAGACTGGGAAAGCTATTCGATCGCTGTTTGCGACGGCTTGACCATGGGGTCTTCGGGTGCCCATCCCAGTGCTAACCCTTCCGACGAGTTTCTGGGCTATCCTGCTTTCGTCGGGAGCGTTCTCCAGAGCGTCGCCCGTGCCAACGACATGCTTGCTTCTGCGCTGAAAGCCGAGCGGGAGGTTGAGAAGGAGAGGGGCGCGCTCGAGGAAAAACTTTTTGAGGCCGAGCATTTGTCTGAGTTGGCTCTCTTCAACGAGCGGCGAGCTCGCTAGGAGGTCGACGAGCTGCGTGCTCGGTTGAATGCGGCGACGACCGCGGCGGGGGAGATAAGCTCCAAGCTTGATGCCACTGATGCTAGGCTTAAGGAGCAGGAGCGGCTTGCCGCCATCGGAGAAGACCAGCTTGCCGAGGAGCGGAAGCGCTATCGCTTAGTCGAGGAGCAACTTTGTGGGTCTTTACGAGTCGTGTCTGACCGATTAGCCCGTGCCGCCGAAGTCGTGGGGTTATCGCCGTCCGAGGAGGACATCTCGTGTTTCGAGTCAAGGAGCTCGTTCTCCAGCTCGGTCGGGTTCAGTCCGCTCTTAATACCGCCACCGAGGAGCGGGAGTCAGCGGAGGCGGAGATAATCGAGGAGAAGCACGGCCGGTCGAGCTTGTTCAAAAGTACTTCGATGAAGCTCAGTCGCCTGGGGGAGAGGTTTGAGGCTCTCGATGAGTCTATCGATGCCCATCGCCTTCTTGCTGGTTGTCGAGCCAATATTCTCCTGGTCGAGGGCCTTCCTGCTGGGGCGATGGCAGGAGACCTTAGAGCCCGCCTCCCCCGGTCGTATGCTCTTCGTGAGAAGTATACTGCCGAGGTGCAGGAGTTGGAGCGGAGAGCTGCCGAGGAACCCGACTCCCCTCCTCTTTCCCCCCACGACCCTCCAAGCCTCGACGACTGGCGACTGGCCTTGCTGGACGAGGTCGACGACGCCTCACTTGCTTCCGCACTGCAAGGCGAGTATGGCTCCAACCTCGTCTTCCACTCGACTGCGCTTCAGGAGCGCCGAGCACTAGAGTCGGCTCTGGGTCGAGCCGAACCTTCCTTGGCTGAGGGTCGGACCGGGGCTGCCCCGATTGATGGGCGAGGATCTCTATTGGCCTCGGGCTTGGAGCATATTGAGGAGCGGGAGGCGTTGCCCGCGCCGGTTGAAGATCGAGGGGCTTCGTCTGCTTCGGCCCTGGAGCGGGCCCAGCCTTCTCAGACCAAAGGACAACAGACGCCTGACCCTTCCCAAGGCGTTGCCCAAGACATGGTAGAGGCTGTTGATGTACAAATTCGTCATTGTTTAATATGACATAAAGTGCTAAAGTTATGAATTAATTAAATTTACAATTAAAGATTAGAGGTTTTAAAGGAATAAATCGATATCCATAAAAGCCCAATTGAGAAGCCCACTAGAGCTCTCAATCAGACGAAGCCCAACGGATACAAAGTCACTCGGCCTAAAAAACCCAAAAGCCCAATGCTATCCACCATCATCCCAGAAAGAAAAGGGCAGAATCGTCACATTCTCTACCCGGCATCCCAATTCAAACCTCAGCGGAAGACCAGGGGCACGGAGTCAAGTCTTCAATGGGCATAATTCAAACACGACGAAGAGAACGCAGTCGTGGGACACGTGTAGCAAGGCGAGCCGTTCAACCCGTTCAGCTCGGAGAGAAGACCCCACGGTTCCTGGAAGTCCAACGAAAAGAATTGAAGTCTATAAATATCAAGCTCAAGCTCAGATCAACACGCACATCCCTGAGAGAATACATCGAGAGCTCGCTACCCGGCATTTCTGCTTACTTTGAGATTTTGTTGTATTCTATTCATTATTTCTCATTCTTTCTTTTGTTCTAGACGTGATTCGCTGCCTATAGCTGTCCGTCTATGTCATTTGTCGAATTGCTCAGCTTGACCCTCCACCTTTTGCAGAAGTTTCGGAAACGCTTGGAGATGAACTGCGATCCGTTGTCGGCGATTATCTCCCTTGGTAATCTAAACCGGGTAAAAATTTTCCTCCAGACATAGCTCTCGACGTCGACATCCCTAATGTTAACATAGGATTCGGCTTCCGTCCATTTGGTGAAAAAGTCTGTGACTACCAACATGAAGCGTTTCTGCCTTTTTCCGATAGGCATAGGCCCGACGATGTCCATTGACCATTTCATGAATGGGTATGGGACGGAGATCGTCGAGAGCTCTTCTGCGGGGCAGTTGATGGAGGGGGCGTGGCGTTGGCATCGGTCGCACCGTCGGGCGTGGCTGTTACAAGCGTCGACCATGGTTTCCCAAAAAAAAACCTTGCCTCTTAACTTTCCTTAGGAGGGATCGACCTCCGGCGTGGTTCCCACACTCCCCCTCGTGTACTTCTCGCATTACGTGTTCCGCTTTATTCCTCCCGAGACACTTCAAGTAGGGCCCGACGAAGCTACGCTTGTACAGTTTTTGTTGCAGTATGACGTATCGCGAGCTCCTTGTCCTGACTTTTCGTGCCTCCTGTCGGTCGTTTGGTACCATCCCGTCGAGGATGTACTTGACGAGCGGCGTTCGCCAGTCGCTTCCGTCGTCGTTGCTTATTACGTCGCTTTCTTCGGTGGCATCGTCCTCGGGTTCTTTGTTGTCGATCGTTAGTATTCTCGTGTCGCTTGATGTTTCGTTTAGTTTTGCCTTTTTTCTTCCGAGGTCGTCGATCCTTGGGATGTTGAGTCTCTCGATTGTCTCTACGGAGACCGTTCACGGTGTTCCGGCTTCCGTCGTCGATCCCAGTCCGGCTAGTGCGTCGGCGAAGGCGTTGTCCCCCTTCGTCACTTGGGTGAGACTAAAATGCATGAATTTCCTGGAAAAAAATTCGGCAACTCGGGCGTTGGCTTCCATCCGCTCGTCGTGTCGTTCGTATTCTCCGTTGACTTGGTTGACTACTAGTTGGGAGTCCGAGAATACTTCGAGGTTCTTGACCCCAATGATCAGGGCTGATTCCATCCTTGCGATGAGTGCCTCATATTCTGCTTCGTTGTTAGTGGCGCGGAACCCGTGGCGGCAGGTTTTTTCTACGATTTCCCCGGCTGGGGAAACTAGCCTGATCCCGATGCCCGAACCTTGAGCCATTGCGGACCCGTCAAAGTATAATTTCCATGTCCCATCGTCATCGCTGAGCTCTGCCCCGTCGGTGGGGAGTTCAATCAAGAAGTCGGTCAGGACTTAGGATTTGAGGCTCGTGCGGACTCGGTCCTCTATGTCGTATGCGCTCAGCTGGATTGACCACTTCGTTAACCTTCCCGATTGGTTTGGACTGTGGATGATGGCACGTATTGGTCGTTCGGTCATGACCACGATCGAGTGGGCCTGGAAGTGGTGCCGCGGCTTTATCGATGCTTCAAAGACGGCCAGAGCTAACCTTTTCATCTACGGATACCTCGTTTCGGCCTCGAAGAGCTTGCGGCTTATGTAGGAGATGGGCCTTTCTTCCCCCTTTATCTTCTCGGACAAGTACCCCGCTGATGGCCCCGCCCGACACTGCCACGTACAGAAATAACGGTTCTCCGAGGATTGGTTTCGTCATTATTGGGGGCGACGAGAGGTATTTTTTGAGCTCTTGGAATCCTTTCTCGCAATCTTCGGTCCATTCAAATTTCTTGTTCTTTCTTAAGAGCTGGTAAAAGAGGAGTCCTTTGTCTGTCGAGCGCGAGATAAATCTATTCAAGGTGGCGATCCTTCCTGTTAGCCTTTGGACCTCTCGCTTATTGCAGGGGGAAGGCATGCCCTGGATTGCATCGATCTGGTCGGGGTCGGCTTCGATTCCCCGGTGTGTGATTAGGTGTCCGAGGAATTTCCCTGATGCTACTCCAAAAGTGCATTTAGCGGGGTTGAGCTTCATTCCATGCTGGTTGAGGACCTCGAAGCATTTCTCCAGGTGTTCTATGTGTGCTGCTGCCCTCGAGGTTTTAACCACCATGTCGTCGATGTAAACCTCCATTGTTTTACCGATCTGCTCGCTGAACATTTTGGTCACCAGCCTCTGGTAGGTTTCCCCGGCGTTGTTCAGTCCGAATGGCATCACCTTGTAGCAGTAGGTTCCTCTTTCGCTGATGAAAGCGGTCTTCTTTTCGTCCTCCGGGTGCATCCTGATCTGGTTGTATCCCGAGTAGGCTTCCATAAAACTTAGCAGCTCGTACCCGTGGGTCGCCTCGACGAGCCGGTCGATGTGTGGCATGGGAAAGCTGTCTTTGGGACATGCTTTGTTGAGGTCCGTGTAGTCCACGCACACTTGCCATTTGCCATTCTTCTTTTTTACGGCGACGGTGTTTTCCAACCACTCGAGATATTTGACTTCCCTAATGGCCCCTGTTGATAGCAACCTGTCTACCTTGTCGTTGATTATCCTGTTTCGATCGGGTGCCAGCTTCCTTCTCTTTTGCTTGACTGGTCGGTGGCTTGGATCGGTATTGAGCTGGTGCGCCATTACTGACGGATCGATCCTGGGCATGTCCTCGTGGGACCATGCGAAAGTTTTCAGGTTCTTCTTTAGGAATCGTACCAGCTGTCGTTTCAAATCTTGTTCGAGACCCGCCCCTATGCCGACGGTCCGGGATGGGTCGCCATCGTCGATGTGGATCTGTTCCACTACCTCCAGGATTGGTCGCTCCATCGCCGTTGTGTCTCTGTTGCCGCCGCCACCTTGTTCGGTTGTTTTCTCTCGCTCCCTACTTCCGTCGCTGCCTTCCTTCCTCTCTGTGACCCAGGGCAGCGACGCTGATTGCTATGCTCGGCCCCTTCTTCGCTGCTCTTTTTCCTGCGCCGTCGACTGGTAGCTCATCAGGTAGCAAGCCCTGTAGGCATTTCGGTTCCCCTTTATTTCCTCCACCTTCCCCTCTCGGCCAGGGAACTTGATGGCTTGGTGGTATGTCGAAGGGACGGCTCTCATAGAGTGTATCCAAGGTAGTCCGAGGATCATGTTGAAGATTGACGGGCAATCGAGCACCATCAGCGTGGTCATCTTGTTGACGTTCCCAGCGCATATTGGTAGGTCGATCGTCCCAAGGGAAGTGGCGACATCACTGTTGAAACCGGAGACGCTTTGCGGCTTCCCTTGGAACTCGATCCCCTCGATTTCCATCTTTTTGAGGGCGTTGTAGAAAACGACATCTACCGAGCTCCCGTTGTCGATGAGGATTCGGTCCACGTTGCAATTACCTACACCTAATGATAGGACCAACGCGTCGTCATGCAGGTCAGCGCAAGCTTCATCCTCGACAAAAGCTATCTTTGTCCTAGTCCCGAACATCGCGATATCCTCTTGGACGTACTCCCTCGCTCTTCTTTGGTGAGCCTTGATGCTATTGACGGAAACGTCGCATAGGTGCGAGCCTCCCATGATCATTTCTATTCTTTACCTCGTCCTCGGGGTCTCGTCGGCGTGCTGGTCGGCGCGCTGGGTCACCGCCCGATTAGTGGTTAGACTCTTTCGCCGCCGGGGCCTGCCGTTTCCTTCGCCCCCCACTGGTTCCTCCCGTTGGTATTGTCGTCGGGAGTTTCCCCATTGCTCTGGGGGATTCCCTAAATTGACGTCCGACATTTCTCCTCGCACGTACTTTTCGGCCAGCCTTCTTTTCAACATGTGTGCTCTGTGAAGGGCGTCCTCGATCGTCGAGGAACGTGCTTTGATTATTTCTTCCCGGAAGGGTGCTCTGAACCACAACGTGTGTTTCAGAGCTTGGATGGCGACGCCGTCGTCCAGCCCAGAAACTCGGGCCATGAATTCTTTGAACCTCCCGATGAATTTCCGGAGGGTTTCTCCCTCGTCCTGCTCCAGCAGCCAAAGTTCGGTGATATTTACCTCGCTTTGCACGTACATTGAGTAATGGCGTAGGAAGTGGGAGACGAGGTGGTCGAAGCAACTGACAGAGTTGGGCTGGAGTTACGCAAACCATTCCAGCACTGGTCCTTGTAAGCTGTCGACGAATAGGTGGCACAAGATGGCCTCCCGTTCCGGTCCTCGCGCGTTTATCCGTCTTATAGCGATCCGAAAGGCTTTCACGTGCGTGTTTGGGTCCGTCGTCCCTTTGTACGAGGTGGGTCTGATTTTGGGCATTTCGTCGATTCTAACGCTGCTGACGTGTGGGGAGAAAGGCGTGTGTTTGGACTCCTCGACCAGCCTATCGATCTCCAGGGCCGCACTCGTGGCCTTGTGCATCTGTGACGTCACGTATCCCATTCTCGAGGTTAACTCGAGTAGCGCTCTGTCGACGCGCTCCTGGATTCTTGCTTCGATTGCATCCGCCGTCATGTTGTGCTGGTGTTGTTCCGCTACTTGGCCCGTAGATGCATAGGTTCCCACGGGCACCGGCGGTAGTGCTTCCGGTCGCGTCTCCGGTTGCGCGGGTCTGCGTTCGTCGCTCCCGGGCGTTGTACCTTCGGGGGATGAGAACAGAGCTCTACTGATACCCACTCGTGATGCCACCCGATCTTCTATGTCCTTGTCTGTCTCTCCCCCGGGGGCCGACGTTCCTGCGGTCAAGCTTTGCGGGGGTTGCCTTCTCATCTCAGCGGCCGCGTGGTCAAGCACTTGAGAGGGATCTGACTGGATCCGACCTTAACAAGTCTCATATGTAGTCAAGTACTTGAGAGGGATCTGACTGGATCCGACCTTAACAAGTCTCATATGTAGTGAAGTTACCACTAGGCCAAACAAGCTTGATTATATATATATAAATATATATATATATATATATATATATATATACCTTGACAATTTGACAAATATATATATATATGTATATATATATTTTGAGGTCCACAACTATGCAATGGACGAACTCAAACATGTCGTTTTGTCTCAATTTACACTTGAGAATCGCCACATAACCAAAAACTCCATTCTCTGAAATCTGAATTACTATTGGCATAAATAAAAGAGTAACAACGAGGATCGTCGTTTAAGTGTCGAGAGACGTGTTGTTGAAGAGCCGTCTCATAATCAATGGCGCACACAGAGCACAGGGAAAAGGATCCGAATTTGAGCGAAGAAAATATGGTCGCAACCAAGACTATTTGTATATATACTATATATATGATATCATATATTTGTATGTGTCTTAATGGATCTTGGAAGTTAAGAAGTAAAATATGAATGAACTATTCTTCTTTGAATGTAAAGGTGGCCGATGCTCTGTTTGAACTTTGTTTATAAGCTGTAAACAGTGTTCTCGGAACCAATAAAATTAATTAGTAAAGAAAAAATATTCATTTTTTTATTTAAATTAATTAATTTGATTTTGGCCCATAAGCGAGTCCCAGAACTCGTATTTCAAAACCGAGAAGCCCAAAATATACAAAATATTTTTATTATTGAAGTAAAAATTAAAAAATATATCGCGCCGTTCACGCCCCGTAACGGAGCTCTCGCAAGGGCTAAAATGACAATATTTCTATTGCACCTAGGTCTCCGGACCCTCCTATAAATAAATAAGAGCTTCATTTCAATCACATGGTAACTCATTCAAACACTCTCTACAGCTATAAATCCATGTTTTTTCCCATTCTCATAAATACTCTCATAATGTTAAGCGTCGTACCCCCTACATCTATTCCCATTTTGTCTCATTCTAAAAATAAAGTCAAGACTTTTTAATCTGAACCAAAAACAACTTATATCGTATATTTGTATGTGTCTTATGGAGCTTGGAAGTTAAAGAAGTAAAATATGATTGTGTATAATAATATTTTTTTTAATGGGAATGCCGCTATCGGTCAATGTTACAATGCATTCTCGCATTACTAGATATATTCAGTGTAAGAACAGATGACATTATTGGCCAAGTTTACATGTGAAAAGGGGCACTCATTTGAATCACATGAGGTTTGAACCCGCGACCTTTTGAATAGGTTTGTAGTGGAGTTACCATTAGGCCAAACAAGCTTTGGTTATATTATTCTTCTTCTTTGAATGCAAATGTGACCGATATTGTGCTTTAACTTCGTTATAGAATGCAAATGCAAATGTTAATGACGGCAAAAATACCCAAAGTTTGGTCAAAGAACCCCTCGTGTACCCAAAGTTTAAAAGTGGTGGCAAAAATACCCAAAGTCGCATTTGGGGAGTTGACCACTCCATTCTCGTAACGCCGTTAACTTACCAACGTGGACAAACGTGGGTTGCTGACATAATAATTTTTGCCACGTGAACGAGCCCACATCAGCCTCGTTTACGACAAAACAAAGAATTAAACCCCTAATTAATACTATTTAAGACAACTAATTTAACCCCTAATGATTACACTTAACAAAACAGATTTGTCCACATGGCCAGAATTAACAGGTAAGTTAACGGCGTTACGAGAATAGAGTGGTCAACTCCCCAAATGTGACTTTGGGTATTTTTGCCACCACTTTTAAACTTTGGGTACACGAGGGGTTCTTTGACCAAACTTTGGGTATTTTTTCCGTCATTAACCCTATATATATATATATATATATATATATATATATATATATATATATAAGATTTTTATTTCTACAATAGTTTTTTTTTTTGGCGGCATATATTTTTAACATTTTAAAAAACGAAAATCATACTTACCCAATTAATATACTGTTGCAGTGGCGGAGCTACATGTGCACTAGTGGATGCACGTGCATGCGCTCACTTAAAAAAATTCATTTTCTGTTGTTGTTGTTTTGAAAATATGAACGGCCTTGTTAAAACTCTCTGAGCCTCCTGAATGAGTGTAACTCAGGTGAGGAAAGAGCGTCACTATCATTCAATTTCATTTAACAAAGCTTTTTAGACAAGGAAGGGAGAATCCTCAAATAAGCAAAACCCGAAGCAAACACTGTTACTAGGGGTGTACAAAATAACTGGTAACCGAAGTTTAAATCTGTAACAAAAAATTATCCGGTTTAAAATAACCGTAACCGAATTGTTTTGGAAACAGGTTAAGGTTAACCGTATCCGGTTTCAAACAAGATAAGGTTACATGTTATTTTTTTTTTTTAAATAGGTTATTTTTGTAAACGGTTTTTATAACCGGTTTTAATATCAATTTTTTATGTGAATATTTTAGAGTTAAATTAAGTAGGGTTACTTCTCTCTTCAATCAAAATTCTTATTGACTTCTTGGATTATTTATAATTGTTGTACTTTTTGGATTTATGTTTTGGATCGATATGTTTATTTTTGGATTGGGTTGTTTTATTTGCGATTTATTTTGGACCGATATGTATTATTGTAGCGATAAAATGTGTTGAATGCTATGTTTATAAATAAAAAATAGGTTAAGGTTATTAAACAGGTTAATAAGATTTTGATAATCGGAAATTAGGTTAACCGGTTTTAAAAATAGGTTAAGGTTATTAAAACATGACTAACCGGAATTAGGTTAAGGATATCAAATAGTGAAAAATAAACAGGTTAACCGACCGGTTGCAGTTCTGACTGTTACAAGTCTAACTACATAAGGGATAAACGACGAATTTAGTGTTTCGAGGGCTCAAATGAAATTGAACAAAAAAAAAAAACAGTTGTTGTTCTTTAATTGTGATTCAGGCAAAAAAAAAAGATCTTTTGGGGTTTATAGTAAAAAATGACCGGAATATGAGCTTTTAGACTTTTATCCCTTCTTGACTCGATAAATCTATTCTACAGTACTTCTAAAAGTAACTTTATATTTTTATTATTTTAATAGTCGTTTCAATATGGTTCTTCATAATTTTTTTATTTACATACTTGAAAAAAAAAATCGACCAAGAATATATTTTGTGCTCCGTCTGAAATGTAAGTCTGGATACGCCACTGTACTGTTGGTAGGCAAATTTACACGATTTGACAACGTGAAGAATATATGTCGCAACAAAAAATAATGTAACTATAACACACTTTTATTTGTCTTTTAGATTATTTTTGCCGCAAATCTCACTAACTCTTTATTTTTCACCCTAACTTATAAACTAAGGATAATAGAGGGGAAAAACCCCCCTTTTTAACTTATAATCAAATGCGTCAACGAGCATGCAGCGAAATAAAGACTCCGTGCAATTTCTGTAAAATTTTAGTATTGTTCAATTCTGTTATGAAAAAGTAATTAAGCCGAAGAACATGTGTCATTTCCATACAATTCTTTTTTAATTTTTTTATTAATTATGTTTAACAGAATTATGTAAAAAAAATTCAAGAACTTGAATATTTTTCTCATTATCCTATATAACTAAATGAAACGGGTAAAACACTGTAGATTCTACAGTAAAATATACACCAATTAAAAAGTAAGAAATGTTCAATTTTCCTTTCTCCACCTATTGTTCTGCATTTTGGCTTAATTGTGTAACATCTGTTACTTTAGACTCTTTCTATTCCTCTCTCTCTCCCATGATCGTCCAGACTCTTCTTCCAAAAGCCAAAACCAATATTTTTGTTTTGTTTTGTTTTGTTTATTAGAAAAAACCCCTCAAATATCCTCAGCCGTAGACCCTCTGCTCACCGTCGCTCTCCATTGCATGCATCGACCCTCAAATCGGCTCTGCCTCCAAGGTGATATTTTGGTTCTTAGGATTTTGTCGTCGCTGATTTTGATTAGCTTAATATGACACTTAGTTTAGGGATGGGATAATTACTAATTGGTTGTAGTTTGTGTCGAAGCCGAAACTCCTCAACTTTCTCTGCGATCTCAAATCTTTCTATCAATAGACGGTGACAAAGGTGTATATCGTGTACGTATTCATCTCTTCGCTCTGTTTCGTTGCTGATTGAGGCTTTTTTTAATTATTGATGATTATGTGTGATTAATTAGTTTGAACTGCACTCATCCTTGAAGAAATGTGAAAAGATGTGGTCTTTGTGTTCTTAGTCGTTATAGAATGTTTCATTGATGATCAAATATTTTAGCCAGTTAGAGTTGTGACATGAGTTAGAAGTAACTAGAAAATATAGTATTAAGAACAGAGATCAATGATTTGAAACTTGGTTGTGGTTTTCAATTACGGTTTTCAATGTATGAGAATTGGTTGATGTTTTGCTTCAAGGTTCTGCTTACAATATTACGCACATATTGCTTGATAAATGTCTTGACCTAATTTATAAAGTTTGTTTGTTGGCAGGCAATATTCAATATAAAATCATCTTTCTTAGATTCATGCTTAATATTAAATAGAAATTTCGGGTCAATTTCTAATAGTTGGTGATCAATTTGGTCATTGATGGGTTTAGGGTAGGGTTTAGGGCTCTGTTTGGTTGAGCAATATTTCGGGAGTTTAGGGCTCTGTCTGCGAGATTTAAAGCTTGCTATTTGTTGTTTTACTTTTTTGGTTTCGATTTGTTGGTCTATTAATTTCTCCATTTTCTTGACTATCGGATTAGAAAGCTTGATTGGTTTGTGCACTGTGACTCGAACAGTTGATGACCGAGTTGGTCATCGCCGAATTCCGATTTCGTGCTCCAGAGACATTGATCTTAGCGGTGGTTTGACGCGGAGACACTGATCGACGCCGATTTCCGATTTCGTGCTCCAGAGACACTGCGCGACGCAGGTGGTCATTGTCGATTTCCGAATCCGTAGCTGGGCTGGTATACGAGCTTATTAATGATTTTTCCTTCCTTTGACAAAAGCGTCTATTTCAAGTAGAGAGTTCAAAAATTTTATCCTCATTTTCCCTTTCTGAATAAAACCAAACAGATATTCTCTCCGAAGAAAAAAAATGAGATCAAGAGTTGATTTTCTGCATTGGGTTTCCTCAAAGTTTATTCATAGCGCTTTGCTTCGATGCTCAAATTAAAGCCAACATTGTTTAGGTGTAATTTCGAGAATTGAAAATCGTTTCCGATTTCCGCTTTCTGATTTCTGATTTTTCCTCCTAAATGGTTTGACGCAGAGATACTGATCAACGTAGATTTCCGATTTCCTATTTTGTACTCCAGAGACACTGGTCAACGCAGCTGCTCTTTGCCGATTTCTGAATCCGATTTCCAGGTAACTACTCGAACTAGAAAGGAACAATTTAAATATAGAATGTCCAGGTTTTAATTTTGCAATAGACATATACATGAATTTCTTACAGCTTACTTGAATTTTTCATTACTGATGATAGAATGCATGAATCTGAATTTGATACACCATTGCTTTAGTAGTCATGGCACTATGAAGTCACGCATTGGTTATCACTTTGTGTTTGTAAATTAGTTTAAAAAATATTTGATTTCATCTTGATTTTGATTTCTTGAAGCAACTATAAATATTATAGTACCTTAGTCATTTTTTTAAATCTTTTGAGGTATCATAATTTGAATGCAAAACTCCATTCAATGTTTTTATATACCATAGCAATTCGGTTTTAATTAAAAAAAAAGTTAGGAGAATATATAAAATTCACATTTAAAGTAGAAGCACAAGTAGTAGACTAAACTTAATGAAAAAAAAAATTAGTTACACTAAATATACTAAACTTTGTCACCTTCTCTATTTTATATGAATGACTTCAAACTGTAAAATCTGTTTTAAAAATTAGGTCTTTAACCCATGGAAGTTACATTACGATCTTAGTTATTTGTGTCTCTTATTTATTTCCAGCTTATGAGAGTGAAGTTTGATATTAAGTTGTAAAATTTTATATTCACGTGTGCGTATATATATATATATATATATATATATATATATATATTTATCAAGTGTCAAATCACCAAATGGGTTATTTATATTAATCCATAAATCCGTGCACAAATATTCAAATCATATAAAAAACATTGTTTACAAAGAAATTGTCCAAAACGTTAAATAAAAACAATTACTCGATACACATTAAGTATCACATATATAACGTCATATATTATTCTTTAAAATTACAGATAATGACAACGCCTATCAAATCACTACGACCAAAGCAATAGTATGATACAATCATTGCTAGAATTTGCAGAAGTTGGACAAACAAAGATTTTACTACTGACCGAGTAATGAGTAGCGACTATATTCTGGTTGACGAAGAGGTAAGTACATGTTTGTATCTACATGTTTCCAAATATTACGCTTAAAACCTGACTTACTTCTTTTTCTTAATTATTGATAGCATGAAACCATACAAGCAACTATTCGGGCTCGGAACATAGACATCGTTGCACCTAAACTGCAAACAGGCATTGTCTATGAAATAAGAAAGTTCTTTGTTGATCAGAGCAAGTCTAAATACAGAGCCGTTCCTCACAATGCGATGCTACAATTTACAAGAGCATCAACATTCTCAGTTGTTACTGAAGAAGTCCCAACAATTCCACTTCAGAAATTTAATTTGGTTGAGTACGACCATCTTCCCGAAAGAATCCAAAACAATAGTATTCTGACTGCTAATATTCCGTGTTAAATGTGATTATTTTTCATATAGGTATCTTCTTCTATAAAACTGTTACAAAAAAACTATGAGTTGCAAATATTTTTATGCAGATGTCATAGGAGTTCTAACTAGCTTCCACCCAGTTGAACAATCCGTTTTTAACAATAAGACCACACCAAGGAAAACGGTGTATATTCAAAACATCAGGTAAAATATTTTGATTTTATTTTAAAACAATAAATAATATTTAAGTTATATATTACTCATAAACTTTATATTTGTTTTTAAAATTTATTTTTTAATTACATGTTCTATTTTGTAGAAGCGACATTCTACAAGTCACATTGTGGGGGACACTAGCAAATGAGTTCAATGAAGAAATTGATTAAGCAGCTACTGAAACAATAGTCGTAGTCTTTGCAGGAATTAGTCAAACAATACTTAGGTAAATTTTCAATCTTTCGCAACTTTTTTTTGGTTAAAATTATGTATATTAATATATTATGTATTTATAATCTTTCACTAAATTATTGTACAGGAAAACAATATGTTGCAAGCACATCTGCTACAGTGTACTTCGTGGATCCAAGTTTACCCGAGACTCTAACTTTAAAAACAAGGTGCCCAATTAATTCTTATTTAACAGAAATCTTATTGAATAATTAGTTATAAACAAGTCCGCAATAATATTACCTGAAGCTACATAAGTACTATCATTTTTTATAATTTATTTATGTTCATGTATAGATTCGTGAGCAAGATGAAAAAAATTGAGCTTCTACCGGCCACGAAAGCAATTGAATCCACAGAGGAGCAAAAAACAAAAAACAGAAAGAAAATTAGCGAGCTTAAAAATGCTGATCCGGTAGGTCATTTATACTTTCGCCAAGTTCTGCTTATATTCTTTTATTCTAACATACATCTTTCATTATTTACAGAGTGCTCAATACACGGTCAAAGCTACAATCACTAATTTCGATACAACACAAGGTTGGTATTACAATGCATGCCCTAATTGCAAAAAAATGGTCAAGCCTTCAGGACCGACATGGTGGTGTGATGATCACGCATATTTACAAAGTCTCCCAGTACCGTGGTATGTACCAATTATTTATAATAATTATTAATCAAAATAAAAAAGAAATTCAACTACAATGTATCCATGAATATATCCATAATATAGGTACAGACTCAACACTCAAATCGAAGATGACAGCGGATAAACAAAAGTAACTCTTTTTGGACAGACGGCTCAAATTCTGATTCAAAAATCGTGTGCCATGCTAACGGTAGATGAAGGTTATACTGATCAAACAGTGATTCCCCAGCCATCGAACGACTTAGAGGGCAGCGTAAAATCTTCCAAGTTTATTTTAAGACGTACGAAGCATCGACAAGTATCATTGTCTCCAAAATATTCGAAGATGACCTTCTACAAACAACTAAACTCTCAGTTTCAGGCACTCCAATTCCAGTCCAAAAAATTTCGACATCAAGGCAAAGAAGTCCGAGGTAATAAGTTTTTAATATTTTTCTTCCAATTTTGAATAATCACTGACCTAACTTTATTTTGTAACGCAGCCCCGAAACACAAACGACACCACCGTCTGCTAAGCGAAAAAATATCTCTTAGTTATGAATTATAATAACAAAATAGTATGACAAATACATATAGTAAATTCCTCATGTCTTCTTCTTTAAATTATAATTTACAATGAAGAACAGAAGGAGGTGAAGAAAAGACAGAAGCAGTAACTTTTTGGCATGTCTCGCTCTTTTGAAATATAAAAACGTATGTATATACATATATATATTTATATATGTGAGAAGGTAAAGAATTTGGAAGCGCAGTACATTTTGACTAGACAGGACGAAGAACCAAAAAGTAAACACAAGTAATGCATAAACTTCAAAAAAGGTACTCTCACATCGCTTTATTTAAACTTTAATATCATTCGTTTTTACTTTTATTTCTGTGTACGTGTAAATATAGGTTGATATCTTGTTTTGGATTTTCTGGGATACAGTCCAACGTACTAGAATATTTCATGTTTTGAAGGTAAGCTTTAACTTTATCCAAGTATACAAGTCGATGCGATGTTTTGCAGGAATTAGTTGAATTTAGCTACATGTACTTGAAGAAAACAAAATACCAGGGTGATGTCCTATGTATTCAGGTTTGTGGTTTTATTTTTTTCAAGTTTTTCTGGTTATATCAATAGTTCTAAGGAAATATATTGCCACAACAATACCATACATTTCCAAACCAGTTCTTGAAACAAGAACTCACTCAATGATTAGATTAATAATCAACACACATCATTTAGTTCTACCAAGATTTTTAATCGTGACGGATTTGTAGAGGGCGATTTTCACTGCCCTTTTCTAGTCACAAAAATAATCACCAAATAACAAATAAACGACAATATTCAGTGAATATCTTTGTTTTATTATATTTTCCAAAATGAGCTCGGTTTTCTTCCGTTGAATAGCTGGACAGATGAAGGATCATGAGCAAAAGGCTTTTCTCTATTTCCTTAGCCTTTCTATTACAGGATCTCTCTCTCTCTTTTCCGGGCCTTTTTTCTCTCTTTTTCCGAACCTTTTTTCTCTATTTTTTCGAACCTTTACAAATGAGGCTTATCTTGCCTTTTATAGAGTCTACATTACATTCCCCTCGCGTCTTTCCCGCCTTTTTCTCTCTTTAATCATTCGCTTCCTGGCGTGATTTGAGGGAAGCATGGTTAATCCCTGCTTTATGTCACTTCCGAGCAGACTGCTATTATGGGTAGGTGAGCCTCATTAAATGCGCATCCCGTCATCCGTCATTCGGCCCTGCAAGCATCGTCGCTGGTGCTTCTCATCGAGTGAGTAGGTCGGCTTCATTAAATGCACATCCCGTCAATCGTCATTCGGCTCTGCTTAAACCATCATGACGAAATTCCTCGTCGAGTGTGATGGGACACTTCATCGCAGTCTGCTTTTGCGTGGCTGCGCCTCCTCGCGGTTGAACCTCCTCGGAGATAATCCTCCTCGGGGATAATCCTCCTCGGGTGATGAACTTCCTCGCCTTCCCTCATGTCGTTTATGGACAAAACGACACGAGTTGTGTTGAGGATGGATTTGACCAAATCCGACCTTAACAGTTAGTCCCCCATTTTATCAAGTGTATACACTTTGTAAAATAAAGTATAATCGTCTCGGAGATCGGCCTTAGCCAACATTTGTTGGTTTCCAGGTTGGTGATAGCTTCTTTGGCTCCTCGCGTGGCTATATTGCTAAACCACTTCTTTTCCTCATCACGCCTCCTTCGCTTCCCTCCTCGTCGCGAGCCGGGTCCCTTGTCCGCGGAAGCTGCTGTGGTCCAAACGCCGTTGGTGTTTTCATCGAGAGCTCTCCTCGCTTACCTAAATTCTGTATAATACCGAAATATACGCTTCGAAGACAAAAGTGTAAACGTAAGCATGTACTTTGCAAGTATAAAATATAATCTTTCCGACGAACTCATAGAGGTGAAAATTCCTTAATAACGCTAAACGAGGTTTTTTCGCGAAGACCTTCGTTAACGACCGAGAAGGTCCGACTCTCTCGCTTCTCCGACCGTTGCCTGGTTCCGGGCCCCACCTTGGTTTGCTTTCCCTAAATTCGTCAGCCTCGAATCTTTCACACGTCCCTTCAGCATTAAATGCCACCCTTTCGCACTCGAGTGCTTGTGGGGATTTATAACGGGCCCTTGACACGAGCCGTTGATGAGTTAGCGAGCTTTGAATTTGGGCCGTTAGATCAAAACGCGCCTATCCATTCTTTTTTTTCTTCTATAAATTCGGAGTTATGCCCACTTTTTCAGACATTTTTCATATTTTCAAAACTCTCTCTAAACTGCCTCTGAGACATTCACTCCCCGTTGCTACCCTTATTCCCTCGTCTCCAAGCTTCCTCTCCCTTCTCTCCTAGACGCTTCGATGGCTCCTTCCCGCTCCGGCCTGGTCTTTAAGACCCAAAGCCTTGCCTCCGTCATGACGACCGAGGGTTTGCAGTTTATCGTCAACAACTGTTCAGACTCGGAGCTCTGTTTCGCACGTCTTCCCCTCGAGGGTGAATTCACCGACAAGCCTCAGAGCGACTTTGTCTGCGTCTATGAGTCGTTCTTCCGCATCGTCGGTCTTCGCTTCCCGGTACCGCTCTTGGTCGTGGCGTTCCTCTACGCCTTTGGGGTTCCGGTCGCTCAGGTGAGCCCCAACACACTTCGCTTCCTCCTCTGTACACTCGCTATTGCATGCGAGCAGAAAGTGGAGCTTACGCTCGAAGACTTGATGCGCCTCTTCAAGGTCTCCCGAAATCCGAAGAATCTGGGCCGCTTTGCCATCTCTCATCGCGTTCGACCGCACATTCTCACGAATACGCCGTCGAACGAGTCCGGCTGGGAGAATAAGTATTTCTTCGTTCGTGTGGACAACTCTAACTTTGGTCCCCACCACTCTTTCCTACCGAGGGATTTGGTGCTCGAGGGAGTGGACCTCCCTCGATTTAAGCCCGAGGAGAACGAAAAGGCCGACGTGCGGTTCAAAGAGATCCACGCTGCTCTCCTTGCCAACCCTAGGCGCGATTGGAGTAAGGACTTTGGGGATCGGCGGATCGAGAAGTCTGGGGTCTATCAACTGGCCCGAATTCACGGGGCGCCCCCAAACACTCTTCTCCCGGTGGGTTTTCTTCGCGAACCCGCCCCGGAAGGATCTCCTGTAGAGCGGAAGAAAACCGCTCCAAGGCCGAAGAAGAAATCCGAGGATAAATCCGTTGCTGCTAGGGACAGCGCTCCCGTTGATCGGGATCGGGAGGTACAGAGACCGTCGAGGTCCCAGGGATCCGACGCTCCTCGCTACACGGGGCTCACCCTCCGAGAGGGTGGTCCCTCGAGTAAACGCCTTATCGAGGATACTCGCGATGAGCGGCGGACGAGAACCAGGACGGATTCCGTCGCCCACTCCCCGTCGGAGGCTTCCCGCTCCTCGAGGAGATCCCCTCGAGAAGAAAACTCTTCGGGCAAGCGACCCACCGAGGAGGTACGTGATGCTTCTCCTGCGAAGAAGGCGAAGGTTCCCGCCCCGACCCCTGAGCCCGAAGCTACTGATCAGTCTCGGGGAACAGCGGAAGGGGCTTCGGGTACCGCGCCTGTAGAGGGCGCAGCGGGGAAGACGGGACTGGTGTCGGACGGGCGTGCGCGCCTCGCCGCGGATCCATGGGAGAGACTGGAGTTCGAGGATATCGAGCATCTGGTCATCGCGCCAAACGCTCCCCCTCCACCCCCTTTGGGAGCTGAAAGCTTCATTCCTCCTTCCGCTCCTGGGGTCGCGACCCGGTCCCCTCCGTCATCACATCAGGGAATCCCCGACGAAGCGACGCGGGACCTGGCCGCGGCCTCTACGCCTCCGATTCAATCTCCGGTCAAAGAGACCCAGGTCCTGAGTGAGGAAGGTACGAGACCTATTGGCGAGGAGGACGCCCGAGGAGAGACCTTCACACCTGTCGGGCGCGAAGGCGACCAGGAACAGATCCCCTTCGGACCCGAGGAGGAACAGCCCGGGGCGCACCCCGAGGTTAATCCTCCTGGCCCTAAGCTCTTTTCCAACGCATCTGGTATCGAGGCCCCCGAGGGCTTAGAGATCCAGCCTTCTCCCAAACTTACCGGCGTCCCCAAATTACAGGTACCTCTCATCGCTCCTTCTGGCACGCCGCCGCAGTCAACGGATGACTCGGCGCGGCCCTATGCGTCATCCCTCGACCCCGAGGAGGCGCCTACCCGGTTGCCACGGGCTCAAGCCGGCTTCCCGGCCATGCCGCCTCCAGGTGCACTTCTCGAGGGTCGGGAGGTTTACTCCCCTACTGCGGGCGAGGGCCTCGCCCCAGATGCCGAAGCTTCTCACGGGCTCGTCGATCCTCTCGACGAGTCCGTGGGACACCCGGAACTAATCGACCATTTCCTCCGGGGGGTAGCCCGGCTGAAAGATGTGATTGCCTCTGAGCGGCTATCCACCGCTAAGGCCGAGAGAGAGACCAGTGAGTTGTCGGCGGAGCTCGCGTTAGTCCGGGGACAGTTTGAGGTTTCCACCCGCGACGGGCAGAAGTTCCGGGATCAGGCCGAGAAGCTTTCCTCGGAGCTCGACGGGGCCAAATCTGCCTTGGAGTCGAAAATCTCGTTGCGCCGGGCCGCGGAGGCCGAACTCAACGAGACCAAATCCGCCTTGGAGTCGGAAATCTCGTTGCGCCGGGCCGCAGAGGTCAAATTCGCGTAACAGCAAAACTATTTTGCTGTTAAGGAGGAGGGGCTCTCTGATAAGCTCCGGCTCAAGGCCGAACGCCTCGCTCAGATTAGTGAAGCTGTCGGCGTACCGCTCGAGCAGGAAGACCACCTGGTGTCCCGGGTCGACGCCGTGCTGAGGAAGTTCGCCGAAGACTTAGAGGCTGCGCGAGCCGAGACAATTGAGGAGCGTCACGGCCGAGAGCGCCTGTTCGAGGAGGCCCAAGCCAAGCTGGAGCGCCTCTCGGCGAAGTTTGATTTTCTTGATCAATCTATCAACGCCCACAGCTTGGCCGCCGCGTACCAAGCCAACATCAGTTTGGTCGAGAAAATCCTTCCGGCGGCACCCATCGAGGGCCTCGAGACCTGCCTGCCTTCGTGGCGTGAAAGCCGTGATAAGCATCGGGCTACGGTGGACGAGCTGGACAAGAAGTCTTCTCGGGATCCCGATTCTCCGCCGCTCTCCCCCTGCAAGCCGCCAGCCCGGGACAGCCGGAGGATCGAATGCCTTGTCTCGAAGAGGGCCGCTCTCGGGTCCTCACCGCGCGACGAATACGGCTCGAACGTCGAGACCCCGGCGCCTCCGGAGCCCACAGTATAGGATGCATTCCCGGAGTTTCCTTTCCAGTTGCCCTCTCTTTTTGTAAATTTCGAATGTCATGGCTCTTCTGTAACCCAAGCGTTTAAACAAATTATCATATAAATAAAAGAAATCTTCTTCGGGTTACCTTTTCCTTTCATCGCTGAGCCTTTTCGCTATCGCCCTTGTATACTTGTTTTTCTCTTCCTCTTTCTTTTCCCCCTTTTTTTTCTTACATCGGGCCTCTTTACTATTTCCTCCGTATCTGCACTCTCTCTTTTCCTTCGCAGGCCGGAGGTGGGACTGTTGTTCCTTGCCCCGACGCCTTTTTCCCCAGCGATGGAGGAGGTTACGAGGGGGCAGAAGATTCTGTGTCTGCTCTTGCTCTAGCGAGGACTTTATCGGGGGATGAAGATACTCTCCCCGAGACTATTGGGGCTAAGCTCGCCGAGTGTAGGGCGGAGCGCGATGAATATAGACGCCTCCTTGCCATTGCCGAAGAGTCCCTCCTTGAGGAGCGACAGCGTTATCGGCGGTGCGAGGAGACACTCTCGGCGCAACTCTCGCCTTGTTTATTTGCTCGGCACTCTCGCCGGCTCGGGCTTGCTCGGCGCCCTTAGCCGTATATATATATCTCGACATTTTTTGTCGGATCGGGCTTGCTCGGCGCCCTTAGCCGTATATATATATCTCGACATTTTTTGTCGGATCGGGCTTGCTTGGCGCCCTTAGCCGTATATATATCTCGACATTTTTTGTCGGATCGGGCTTGCTCGGCACCCTTAGCCGTATATATATCTCGACATTTTTTGTCGGATCGGGCTTGCTCGGCACCCTTAGCCGTATTTTTTTTTTGAATATGAATATTGCGAGGACACTTTCCTTTCCATTCGGTACTTTCACCGAGCAGAGTTGTACACACATTTTGTCAACTTATAATTCCGCTCGTTTCTTAAAGAAAAAACATACATACATAGACATTAAAAACCAAAACAAATTTCTATCATCTAACAAGGCTGAAGAGTAGTCATCGTCAACCCTCTTTTCGTGCCGAGCAGCGTATGTGCCTTACTCCGGGGCTTATTCCTCGATGATCGAGCAGGCTGATGACACGACCTTCTCCAGAGAGTCTCTGCTGGGGCGCCCGTAGTTGCAGTCCGTGCAGATGTAGGTGTACCACGTGAGACCGAGGATGTAGCACGATCTGCAAAAGCCACAAGCACGTCCATCTTGGCGTCGGCTAACACACGGCGGGCGGATGATGTTTCTCTCTCCAACCTTCGCGGGCTTCTCGTAGACCAGGACGTCCTTATCGCACCTCCTGCAGAACTCCATGTCGAGCAGACGACCGCGTGGTGCAGGCGTCTGCTGCTCGAGGTAGTCGGTTGGATTCCCTGCCGCGAGCAGCGCGGGAAGGTCCTCAAGTCTGGCCCTGGCCCCCTCCTCGTAACTGAACCCTTCATAACTGAAAAATATCCTGTTGACCCATAAGAATTTTATTCCGTGATTTATGGTGGACAGGTTGTTGACCACGTCGTCTATGGTGATTCGGTGGCAGCTCGGCAGGCATAGCTTTATGATTGTCGGGTTGTCCTGCAGAATTATCCTCAACGCGGCGTTGGTGACCTCGAAGCACCTATTCAGCGTCAAGGTCTCCATCTTCCCTTGAGACCTCCTCGCCAGCCTCAGGAGATCCTCGTCTTCGAGCCGCTCGCTCAACGGGTCGTCGATACTGAGGTTACGCCACAGAAAGCTGTTCCCCCGAACTTCGTCGCGCAATGACGTGCACACCATCTCCATCGCGAGGAGTTCTTCGAGCATAAGATACGGCAGGACCAGTTCCAATGCGGGGTGTGGTTCACCTGGGCCCTTTGGCTCCTCCAGGTCATGTTGGCTCTCCGTGGTGTCCTCCATCATTGGACATGGCTCGCTGCTCTCCGCCCACTCCTTATTCTTCCAACCGTCCGTCATTTCGTGATCATCTCCTCCTCGTGCCCCCGCCATGTCGTCCTTGGGCCATCCCCAACCTTCTTCTACGACGATCTCGGGCTCGTCTGTGTAGCTTTGGCCAGTAACTCCCTCCTTGAACGCCATCTCTTCTTCGTATGCTTTCTTCCCCTGTATCGCGAAAATACTAACAAATGCTGGTTTTGGAGTAAGAAGGGAACTTTTTATTTTTTGGGTGGAATGATTGGGACTTATCTGGGAGTTAACCGAGTTGGTTTTCACTTCCGCAAACTTCTTCTTCATGGTTCTTTCCAAACCTCCCATTTATAACCGTCGATTGTTTCGCACGCAACTCTTCGTATTCTCTGACCCGCTGTCACGTCGCAACGCTTCGGGAGTCGCTCTGGTTCCTTGGTGCGCGTGCATTCCCTCTTCTGATTAGCCGACTATACGTCTACCTCTTTTAAACGCAAGGAGTCCGTACGTCTCCCCCTCTTGCGTCACTCCTGCCCTTTGAGTTGCCTCTTAGGCCCTGCTCGCTGTTTTCGCGCGTTTAATCATCACCTCGAGCAGCCACCGCCGGTCTCCTCGAGGTCGGGCCTCGTGGCTGATGATGGCGTTGCTTGATGACGTCATGCTCCTCCAAATTCCTGGCTGTGAGTTAGAAAGAAAACAAAGCCCCTCGGTGGGCGCTAAACTGTAGAGGGCGATTTTCACCGCCCTTTTCCAGTCACAAAAATAATCACCAAATAAGAAATAAACGACAATATTCAGTGAATATCTTTGTTTTATTATATTTTCCGAAATGAGCTCGGTTTTCTTCCGTTGAATAGCTGGACAGATGAAGGATCATGAGCAAAAGGCTTTTCTCTATTTCCTTAGCCTTTCTATTACAGGATCTCTCTCTCTCTCTTTTCCGGGCCTTTTTTCTCTCTTTTTCCGAACCTTTTTTCTCTATTTTTTCGAACCTTTACAAATGAGGCTTATCTTGCCTTTTATAGAGTCTACATTACATTCCCCTCGCGTCTTTCCCGCCTTTTTCTCTCTTTAATCGTTCGCTTCCTGGCGTGATTTGAGGGAAGCATGGTTAATCCCTGCTTTATGTCACTTCCGAGCAGACTGCTATTATGGGTAGGTGAGCCTCATTAAATGCGCATCCCGTCATCTGTCATTCGGCCCTGCAAGCCTCGTCGCTGGTGCTTCTCATCGAGTGAGTATGTCGGCTTCATTAAATGCACATCCCGTCAATCGTCATTCGGCTCTACATAAACCATCATGACGAAATTCCTCGTCGAGTGTGATGGGACACTTCATCGCAGTCTGCTTTTGCGTGGCTGCGCCTCCTCGCGGTCGAACCTCCTCGGAGATAATCCTCCTCGGGTGATGAACTTCCTCGCCTTCCCTCATGTCGTTTATGGACAAAACGACACGAGTTGTGTTGAGGATGGATTTGACCAAATCCGACCTTAACATGATTCATATCTTGATCAGTTAATTAATACTCTATCCACCAAAATCTAAAAAGGCATACCAATAAATTCATACTGGAAATTCTAAATGATTTTTTTTCCGCGGCTTTAACGAGCTTAAAATTTATGTTCAAGCAGGTAATATACAACAAGAGCAGGTGAAAAAAAATCTGAAGGACGGCATTGTGCGCATAAACAACACGGATATTCTCTTCAAATGTACATATATAAATATAAATATGTGTATGAGAAATACTTCTTTTTCAACATTGTAGCAATCTTTTACCGAATGTAAATAATGTGTTTTTGAAGATAAAATACTTCTACCGCGTAGATTGCTCTTTTTATCCAATTACATATAGATGTCATGTAATTAATATTAAACATGATTGATAAACGGGAAATTTTTTTGTTCAATTACTTTAAAACTATACGGAAAAAATATCAAATTTCTCTTTATTTTGAGTAAAAAAAAAAAAACCCCCGCAGCAACGCGCGGGTTCTATACCTCGTTATAAAAACTAAAATCAAAGCCATTAGGCATAATGGGCCCAAAAAAGAATTCAAGAACAAATGAAATCCCGAAAATACCCTCCCTAAGGTCTCGTATTTTCTACGCGCGCCTTCGCTTACGATAAATAAAAAGCATAATTTCATTTCGCCTTTTTCAATATTTGTCCGAATTAACTTGAAAACTCGAAGGAGAGCTTACTCTCCAACAATGGCGTCCGCGAAACCGCCTCTCATCCTGGCCTTCGTCTTCTCTCTCTCTTTGATCGTGCTTTCGGCCCTGTCCACCGAACCAGTGGTCGAACGCGCATTAGGTACTTGCTTTTTTTCTTTCCTTACTCGTTAAGTCTTGTTCGCGATGGTTCAGATTTTTTATTTTGTGCAAACCTAGGGTTTTAGCTCGGGATCAATTCCTCTTCGCTTTCTTTTAGTTTCTTTTTGATGCGTAGGAAGAGTTCGAGGAGTGTTGTAGAGAGTCTTGAATCTTTGCAAGAGGAGTGCTTAGTTAGGGAAGTGGAAAATGATACTATGAGTTTTTTATGGTTGGATATTGCACTGAATAATGTCGATTGAGGGCTGGGAATCTGTAATTGGTTTGATTTAACACTCTCAAAAGGAGCCTTCTTGTGGTGATTTTTTGAAAATATATTTCTTATTTTATGTATCTTAGCTATGGAGCAGATTAGAGCTGGATATTGTTTCTTGTTTCTTTCATAAATGCTCGGTAATTTCCGAGACAGAATTTTGCCAATTCAGTTCTCTTTATGATCAAAACAACAAAATGGGTGGTAAAAAGTACTCCTTTTTTACTTTATATTAGATATTTTGTCAATAGTGCCTGTAACGTAGATAGGAGCGTGTATTTGCTAAATTTGTTAGCCAAATCGGTGTTTCAAAATGTTGATTGGTATTTGTTTTTGTTGGTGGTATTTGTACTGAATTCATTGCTTTTGTATTTTCGTGCAGTTTTTGCTCCATCAACGGTGCTGCAATTATCTCGTGGATTTGTGGTCACCAATTCTCCGGGAAAGCCTGGGAAATCCATGGTTTGCGAAAGAGTTCATATCTACGGGCTGTCCAGAATTAAAAGTTTGAGCAAGTATGCACACTCCTTGACTGTTAAGGTATCAGGAAGAAATTCAAGTGCTTATCTGCCCAATGCTGAGATTTGTTTTCACAGGTTAGTGGCTTGGTGTGTTATATACCTATTTTAATTGTACAGATATAAAGTTTGCTTTGATAATTTGCTGAATTTGTGAACGGGTTTGGTACCTTAAGCTCATTTTAATTTATGGAGTTCATACAGCTCATTATATATATGCAACTGAAGAGTTTCTGCATTGCATCTATTTGTGAAGCTCGGTTCCAAATGTATCTGCAGGAACGTAACTTTTAATCCGCCTTTTTGTTTTGCATCTGTAGGAATGCAACTTTGGATTTAGGAAAGTGTTCTGAAGATCAGTGGGATAAAGTTTATAAGGGCTCTTGGGTCCGGCAAATGTCGCCTTTTGACCACACACTCTTAGATATCCGAACGGCTAGTTCATCCTTGGAAAGCTATGAGGTGTCCCTTGAAGAAGGTACATTTTTGCTTTATACTATTTTTACTTCAACGTATGTAATTCTTCTATATTTAACTAAATTCTCTTTTATTTGCAGATTTTTTTCCGCATCGTATAATATTTTTGGTGTCGGGCATACTCATGCTGTGTGTGGCTTCCTTCTTGAGCCAATCACTGGTATTTTACTATGGAAGTGCAATGGCTCTTGGCATCATCCTCGTAATATTGGTAGTTCTTTTCCAGGTATATCATTCTTCCAATGTTTATGAACAGATATTAGTAGACCGGAAATTGAAACCTGGAAAACCGGGTTGAAAATTGATTACAGATTGCCAGTCTCCCAAAAAAAATCCTTTTTTTTTGGCTGGAAAATAAAAAACCAGGAAACGGGTTTCTAGTGCAATCAAAACCCAGATTTTGGAGCCCGATTACTTACACCACAGACTCATGTTATGATTTACTTGCAACTGAGCCTTGAATGGTTTCTCCACAAAATATCAGGAGCAACGAATGATTTCATCGTTGCAAAAAATTCTTTGTTCGTCCAACTGCAATTTTATCTTCCATCACTAATTTCTGTAATTTCAGAGTGCCTTTTTTCTTTCTTTAAATTATGTATGAAATCGAATTTAACCTCTTCTTTTCTGGTCTTGTAGGGGATGAAGCTTGTTCCATTTGGGGGAAGGAAACTGTTCATATTTATTCCTTCATCTATTGTTAGTTTCAACTTTTCTTTCTTTCTTTTTTTATTTATTTAAAAATTAATTTGGAGACAATATTTGCTAATTTTTTAATTGTAATGACAGGCTGGCCTTGCAATTCTTCTCAAGCAAGTTGCACCTGGATTTTTGCGTTCAATGCTCGTGTTATTTGGACTTAACGAAGAACTGTATGATCCTGTATGTAAGTTTCTTGATTATGGTATCAAATTTTGATCACTAAATGAGTTGTCTTTATTAGAACTGGTTTTTCATTTTTGCAGGTTGTGAAGTTTCTGATGGCTTTTATCGTTCTGGCTGGAGCGTGGATGGGCTTCTGGGTGGTTCGGAAACTTGTTCTAACCGAAGATGGATCGGTTGATACAAGCACGGCTCAGTTAGTTGCATGGTCAATTCGAAGTTTGGCTGGTCTCTTAATTTTTCAGGTTCTTTTTCTCCTATCTCAAATCTGAGTTTTAATTTTGTTGACTTAAATTGTCCGTTGAACTTACGAAGAAGTGATTGCTGTTTGTTTTCCCTAGAGTTCTGCGGATCCCGTGCTAGCAGTGGGAGCTCTTTTGCTTGGAGTAATAGTGTCTTTAATCTTGGGGAAAATAAGACTCAGATTTCTTCGTCGGGTTTACAGGTAAACTTCTTGCCGTTTATTTGTTAACTCATACTCATAGGATGCTTAAACATGCTCGATTAATCAAGAATTTGATGTGTGGATTGGATAATATATGTGGGATTGAATCCATCGCTCGGATTTTTTTACTTAATTATTTCTATTTTGTAATCTCTGAGTTTTGTTCTTTGAGGGTAAGGCTTAAGAGGTTAATAATTTTTATAATCAGTTTATTAATTTAGACTTAATTAATAATTGTGCGTAAACTTTACTTAATTTAATGTACTTAATATAAAAATTGATCCTACTAAGTATTGTCTATCAATCTACTTCATATGGTTTGTAGTATAATGCATGATGTGTATTTATTGTTTTTGCAGAAAATTATCAAAATTAGCTAAAAAGAACCGAAAGGTATCGCACCATTCTGAATACGATTCAACAGCATCTGAAGAGTCTTCCGATGAGCAGGCATATGGGATCCAACGCAATGAAGGGGTTTGTTTCTTGAGGCGTCCGACTAGCTCGTTGAGTCCTAACCAAGGTTTGATTCCTTTTCCCGCCACTACACTTATAAACATTACCGTGCAAATGCTAGGATAATTATATTGTATAGGAGTTTAGTTGTAGTGGTGTTAATATGGTATCTTGGAATCTGGAATTCTGGATTCCATTTTGTTTTTCCTGGAAACTAATCCCTAAAGTGACAGTTACCAACTAATCTCTCCTCATTGTCGACAGGCTCAGTCAGGAGAACGCCAGTTCAGCAACGCGACGTCGGGCTATACCCATCGACATTCCACGAGACACCAGGGAGGAAGAGATTCTCGAAGCAAGGCTGGGAAAAGTTCACCCAGGACTCCACGGAGAGAGCGTTAAACGAGCTGGCCTCGTCGCCGGGCTTCGGCAAGTGGCTGCACCAGAACGCCGCCAGAATCAGCCTCTCCCCTGAGAGCAGCGCCAGAGCCGAACGCAAAAAGAGGTGGCTTTTCTGGTCCCAGTGAGCATCGCTACGCGGCTGCACGTGAGGGCACCGCATGTCAGTCTTCGTTGTACGAAGTTCTGCACGTTTTACCTTTTAGGAATCTCGGAAATGACAATTGAGATTATAGGAAAAAAGTGATCGTTACTCCGGTATAACTTATCTGACTTAGGCAGGCTGATCGGTTTTCGGGCTCGAGACTTGGAGAATACTTCTTCGCCGACTTCATACGGTAGGCTAACTCAAGATCCTTTTGTATTGTTTTGTTTGCTACTATTTTTGCTGTAATTGTGATTTACATAATCCGTGTATTAAAAGGATATTTCTGTTTGCTTAAGCTTTTTGTAGAAGAAAAAAAATAGTAGATTTTTTTTTTCCTTTCTAAATTTTGTTGTACATTTGAGTGCTTACATCTCTATATGAAAAATATTGTTTTTGTTTGAAACGAGTAATTGACAGTAGTGCCTGAATTTTGTTCTTTGGTACGTTTTGGCTCTAGATTTTAGTCAGTCTGGTATTGCTTGTAAAGAGAAAAAGAGAAAATTGTGTGTGGTAAGTTAAAATAAAATTACTTTCGGAATAATTTTTGTTTTCAATAGGCAAAAATGAAAAGCATCTCATTGATGCGCTTTTAGAGAAAGCAATTTTGGAGGCTCGCACCTCTTGCTTTTTCTTTAATTTTAAAGAGAAAATTGTGTTTAATAAGTTTAAATAAAATTACTTTCTGAATAATTTTTGTTTTCAATAGGCAAAAATAAAAATCACCTCATTGATGCTTTTAGATAAAGCCATTTTGGAGGCTCTACGTGTCTTTCTCATCCTTTTATTTTTTTGTTATATTAAATTTCAAAACTCTGTAACTTTAATTTTATAACTCCGATTGATTTATAAAAATAAGCATTAGAAAGCTTGCGATGAGACGAATCCAATGATAAGTTGGAAGATATAGTTTTGATGTATTTTTAAATAATATATTTTTAAACTATTTCTAAGAAGTGATTGTTAGTAAATTACATAACCAAACACTAAATTACTTGACGAAGTATCACTTTTTGTTACATTTAATTTGTATAACAGCACAACAATACTAAATTAGACCTTAGTTTGATAGCAGATATACCCCTAATTTTTTTAAAAATAACTCACTGTTCTGTAAGTGTTAAAATTATATAGTTTAAGGTCAAAGTATTCAGTAATGATTGTCTATTATTTTATTTTTCATTAAAATTTTATTTTTATTTAAAGTTATTATGAATGCTAAAAAAAGAAAAAAGAAAAACGTCATAAATTATTTAGAAGTTACACGTGTCTGATATTTAAAAGTACATTTAATGTTTTTTTAAATTAATTTAAAATAAACAAAATATCAGTGAAGCAAAATGTAATTATTTAAAGTTTTAATTATAGAAAAATAAAATTTAAATTTATAAAATTAAAAAAATATTATATACTTGTATTATACCTATGTTATGTATGGTTGTGAATTGTGAAGCTAACAACCAAATCAATGCCGGCACTTATTTTTTTGTGTTTTATGAGTGTCAGTCTCTTTGAAACTCAGCCTCGCATTATAAGATTTGGCTTCCATCTTTTATTAAAAAAATGCCGATATTTATAAGGCAGTTTAGGCTTTAGAACAAGAACAAGTAGTTGGGTTCAAATCTCTTTTTTATTTTTATTTTTTATGAGACGTTTAGATTTTTTTTTTCATACGCTTAACTTAAGTAAGAGCAGCAATAAATCCCTAATTAAATTATTGATATCTAAAAATAAATTTATAATTTTGACAAATAAAGAAATAACATTGGAACTGATTTCACATTATAATTTCTTCTTTTGATTTTAAGCAAGCACTTGAAATTGATGTTAGTCATGCACCTAAATTTGAATATAGGGTTTGAAGTTGATGTAATACCCTAAATTTCTAAAGGGAAATATATGTATGATAAATTATATATAAATATATAAAGAATAAGTATAATTACTAAAATAATGATGATAATAAGTGGTTGATACAGGAAAGTCATATCTAATCTAGAGATACATATTTGATAATGAGTAACTATCACAATGTCATTTTCAGGTTGGTCTAGTTTGTTTCTTCAATTTCATTTTTTTAGCATTTATGCTCTCTTCTATTTATAAAGTTAGATTGTTACATGTGACTAATTTTAAAGTACTAGCATCATTTTTTTTTTATAAAATTTACAGCTCTTTTTCTAATAGTTTAATTAATTAAACTCAATAATTATTTTAAGATAGTTACGTATTGTCATTAAATTTAATAAGTAATTTATTTTTCACAAATCAATATCTTTTTTAGTGTCGTAATATGTTATTATTTTTAAGTAAAAGAGATGATAGTGCTGAAAACAAAAATATAAAAAACAAATTACATGAACATACCATCTTCAAAGAATCAAACTAATATTACTATTTAAGGTTCTCAATACTGAAACGTATAAAACATCGATCATATAAATTGTACAAATTTATCAATAAATAACGAATTTCTCGATAAATTTTTCATAAAAAAATAATATCGACTACTTTTTTCAAAAAGAAAAAAGTTATTGTGTGATGTTATTTTGAAAAGGGGGTGAAGTATTATTTTCCAAGAATCAAAGCAAATTTTAACGGTGACCGAATAACACATAAATAAATTAATACATAAATAATCACTACCGTAAATGAAAAGAAATTCAAATAAATAAATAAAATAATAAAATTCCCTTTTCTTAAGAAAGTGGGTTTTCTTCACCTCTTTTTCAGCGCTCACACAATCCCAAACCGCGTGGGCTCCACTCAGCGAGTCAACTCACTCACCGAGTCTCCTCTCCTTAACTCGCTTCCTTCTCCTTCTCTCCACACCCAATTTCCCTTGAACCTTCTCTCTCCCTACGCGAAGAACAATTTGATTCTTTGGAGAATAGACGATGAGTTACTACAACCAGCAGCAACCACCAGTCGGTGTTCCTCCTCCTCAAGGTGAGATTTCCCTGAATTTCTCGTTCTTGACTTTCGATTTCGGTTTTTTTTTTTTTTTTTTGCTTGGATTTGGGGGCTGATCGGCGAATTGGCTAGGGTTTCCGCCGAAGGACGCTTATCCGCCGCCGGGGTACCCGACCGAGGGTTACCCGCCGCCGCAGGGATATCCCTATCCGCCGCCGGGGCAGGCTTATCCCCAGCCGGTTTACGGCGCTCCTAACTACCAGCAGCAGCCTCCCAGGAACAACAAAAGCTCCGGCATGCTTGAGGGATGGTAAGCTCTCTCTCTGTCTGTCTCTCTTTATTGGGTGTGATTAGGGTTTGTTCTGAGAATTTTGATTGGGGATTTCGCCCAATTGGGTGATCTGAGGATTTTGGTTGACTGATTTTGGTGAAGAACTTGGATCTATGAACAAATTATGGATGTTATTCCCAATGAACTTCTGATTGTTCAAACCCTTAAAAGGAAATTGATCTGAACTGAACCCATCACTGGTTTTTCAGTGCATGAAATCGAAATTCGATCACACTGTAAGCAGAAACTTGGTGGTGATTATGGAACCCAATTATGTTTATGTATGCAACTATACATTCCAATGTGCTTTGTAATAGCAGCTTGAGTTTTAGGGTTAATTGCGGTATAATACCCCAAAGTTTTGATTTTTGTGGTAGCAGAAACTCAATGTCTCAATGTTCACCATTTTACTTCTGGATAATTAACCACCTATTGATCGATTTAACATAATTTTGGATGTACGGTAAGTCTTGGACGCATGTCGGTTCTAGAAATTAAAAAAACACATTTTCTCTTTTCTAGTATTTACGGGATTTTAACAACTAGTGGACATTAGGGACTTTGGCGGTGATTTTTTGTTTTTGTTTGAGTAACGGCTTAAGGCCCCGCGAAAATCAAAATTTTGGGTATCTACGCCACTTTTAACTCGAAATTTTGTACCTTTTGTTATTCCCTTTTGATCATATCATATTCTCTGGCTCAAGCAAAGCAGTAATGATTATCTGATATGGGACATCAAAGTGCCTTGACTCTCAAGTCATAGGAACATCAAAGTGCCTTTCTTGTGCATTTACATTTGGATTATTCTGTGACTATTTCTCTAATTTTGCATAAAAAAAAATGACTCATGTTATATAGATTATATAAATCAATTGTTAATTAATTCTAATTTGTTTTGCAGTTTGGCAGCTCTGTGCTGTTGTTGCCTTTTGGACGCTTGCTTCTGAGAACACGATGCTTCAACTTTCTCTTGTTTCATGTGTTCCCTAAATTAGCTTTTATCTATGAAGAACTACCATTCTTGGAATGAAGAAAAACCTATTCATATATTTCATTTAGTTCTTGTCGTTTCTCGTTTGAATCTGTAATCAAGACTTGAGGATATTTATCACATTAGTTTGTATCTATTATATGATTCGAAATCCCTCTTCTTTGCCTTGAAGAATGCTTGAATCCTTGTTAATTAATACGGTGCCGGTATAAATTTTCAAAAAACTTTTAACTACTTTTCATTGAGGTTACGTATAATATAATATGTTATATGTATATTCCAAATTGAGCTGAGCCGGTTGCGGCGGCTGCAAATGATAGGTGCTGGCTGTGAGCCGGTTGTGGCGGCTGCTGCAAGCCATTTTACATGAGTAAAACAAGCAGCCAGCTGTGAATTTGAGTTGAGTTTTCGCCTGGTTCTCTTTTATTTTTTTCTTTACATAGATCTGCTGCTATGTGTCGGATATGAATTTGTAGCCGGACGCGAACACGCCGGCCATTGGCGATGACCAACGAGATTGATGAGGAAAAAGACAATAAGGGTTGTTTGTGGAAATAAGAAGCAAATGTAGACCAAGATATTTGGTTGGATGATGATGTTTGATTGTGATATAAAGTTGCCGACAATTTGTGCATTTTGTTATGTAATTAATAATACAAAAAAGCTAGAAAATTGTTAATTATTCAAAAACCGCAAATGATACATGGGTCAAAATTTTGGGAAAAAAAAATATATATTAAGAAGCGTAAAAAAATAAAAATAAAGTGGCATAGAAATTATAATAGATCGCTTTTATCGTGAAGGGTATGTCCATGTATCACTTACAATTCTTTCTCATTACGAGAAATTTGTATTGTTTTACTTTTACCACAAAATAATATGTAGAAGTCGAAGTTGCGGACTTGGTGGTTATTTAATGACGCAAGTAGGTGCTAGTTAATAATTATTATGTACGATCGGATTAAATGACTTTAAATTTTTAGGTATCATAGCAAGCAAGATATATTTTCAACATAGAATAATTATTTGGAATAACATTTGAATTAGTGTAATAAATAGTTATGAGCTATCTTATCAGTCAATATCAACCAAATGAACTGATACGTTGATTCAAGATTGTTGTAATTTCAATTAGTAATCTTCTACAATTGTTAAGCGTGATGTAATTTTTAATGATTTTCATTGAATCTTCATTTACAATATATGATAAGAAATAATCTTATGCAAAGTCATGCTATTTGTATTCAAAGTCTCAGGCAAACTTTATCAATGACTCGGATCATTTCACAAGAAGGAAGAAGGAAGAAAGACGACATGTCGTTTTTATATCACAGTGTAAGAGCCAAGGCCCATGATCACACGCTTTCAATACTTTATAATTTTTTTTTTGACGAAATACTTTATAAATTGACAATTACTAGTATGCAAATATTTTGAGATAAAATCGATGCATATATATATAACTTAGGTATTTGACAACTAGTAAATTTGGATATTTTGAGAAAGATTAATATATATGTGACGGGTATTTTGCGTGATTGGGTTTTATTAATTAACAAAAGAAAAATTATTTAAATTAATTTTTCTTTTATTAATTATGGTCAATTTCGCTCAAAATATTCACCGGAAGTCCGTTTTCGAAAAACAAAGGGTCCAGATGATCCCAAAAATACAAAAACACCCAAAATCGATATAAAATTTGCAAAAAACGGCCTCGGGTGGCCCCGGGAATCTGGGACACATCGGAGCCACCCGAGCGGGTCCCATAGGCCCAAGAGCCACCCAAGCGGGCCCCACAGGCCCCAAGAGCCACTGCCGCGTGTCAGGTGGCCTAGCAGGTCCACCAGGGGTCAAATTTGACCCCTCCACGTGTCGGCACCCCATTGGGCGCGAGGAAACCCTGCAGCCAATCAGGCGCTCACGTCAACCCTGGCCTCTCCGTGCGTGGCATTACGTCGCCGCCACTGTTCCCGCGCGTGCGGACGCGTCGCCGCTTCGATCGGCCTGAAAATTGCGGCGTTGGATCGGCCACGTCCGGGGGACCCAGAAAAACATATAATATTACCCCGGGGGCTTCCCGGAATAATAATTATTCGCGTTTTAAACCCCGGACCCTCCTATAAATAGGAACGCGATTTTCACTTAACGGTAACTCGATTCTCACATGGGGAACTCGCCTAAAACTCTTTCTACTCCCTCTAAAACTCGTCTCCCCCCCCCCCCCCCCCCCCCCCCGGTTTTCCCTGACCTCGGGTGTTGTTTTGTCCAGGTTCTGAGAACGAGAAATCACACTAGAGCGGAAGCCCTAGGGAAATTTCCGGTATCGATTGCGATCCCCCTGTTAGGACTTGTTCTACGTGGTGTTCGTGCTATCCCCCAGTCTATTATCTCAAGCAGATATACCGACTTCGCGGATAGACCGAAGACCCGTAACAGACCCCACGATACAGGCCGAGGTACCTAAATCTCCGGGAATTATCCGAAGGTCTTAAACATGGAGAGGTTCGCATAGTGCGGAAGCCCTGGAGAAAATTCTGGCATGATCTAAGACCCTCCTTGCTAAGGTTCTAGATCCGTGAGGTGCTCGTTCTATCCACCAGTCTTGTATCTCCGGCAGATATACTGACTCCGCGGAAAGGCCGAGGACCCGGATCTGTCCCCGTGACGCCGGTTGAGGGTCTGGTCCACCAGGGTTCACTGGAGAGTCGATAATGTGACCCCACCTACACAGTGGTCAGAAATCCGTTTTTGGTGTCCCGAACCTGTAATCTGAGCCAGGCCAAGTCCTGGCTCTTTAGCGACAGGTAGTGGAGTTTGCCACAGATTTCTGGTCCTGAGTCAGTGGAGGGTCCGTTTGACTCAAAAGTCCAGGAGCCCAAGCCCGAGAGTCACAAAATTCAACAAGACGACATGGGGCCCGGCCCAACACGAGCAATTGGGCCGCTGAGTGTTTGAGGCATTTTTATGCATCAACATTTTGGCGCTAGAAGGAGGGGGCCACGAGTTTAAGCCTCGAGTCTCTACCAGCACATCCAACTACACTCGAAGATATTCCAGCACACTCGAACGCGTTCGAATACATTCGAACACATTTGAAGTCACTCGAAGACACTCGAAGACATTCGAAGATACTCGAAGACACTCGAAGATATTCGAGCGCACTCAAACGCGTTCGAATACATTCGAACACATTCGAAGTCACTCGAAGACACTCAAAGATATTCAAACACACTCGAAGACGTTCGAAGCTTCGATGTCAGAATCGACAGAAGGCACCTTTTCCCGTCTCGCGGGAAGCATCGCTCTCAACACTCGGGCTTGGGTTAACGCACCCCGAACCCAGGCGCAAAACTGGCCCGAGACGAGTACTCGTCATGAGCCCGCCGTCAACGAAGAAAAAGAACGGCTGGTCCGGCTGGAAGATAGTGTCTTCCGCCTAGCTGACCTTGTGTCCAAACGCCTCGGCAACGACGACGTCAACCTCGAGGCCATCGACGAAAAAGAAAGCCCAGAGGAGGCCCTCGAACTCACACAACGAGGGCCACCTGCGACTCAGCCGGCCCATCGAGACGTTCGGGAGCCGGCCCAATCACAGACGACCCGACGATCAGCCTTTGAACGTCTGGGGAAAGACGAAAGTAACGCTGAGAGCGTTAAGGTGCGGAAAAATCATCGTCACCAACAGGCGCGCCCGGAAGATGAGGAGGATCTCCGTCACCATTTGAATCATTCCGATCATGAGGGGGACCTGCGACGACACCTCGAGCGACGAAGGGAAAAACCTTGCCCTCAGGAGAATCCAGACAATGCCGAATCTGAAGGGTCCGGGACTTCCTCGCCCCCCGCCATTCACCGCATGACGTGAGGAACCAACACAGCCCCGGCACCTGGCCCGGCGGCGCCCCCACCGGACGACAGACGAAGAGACAAAGTCCAGGCTCTGAGGAGAAAGGTGAGAGAACTCGCCGCCGCCAATAGCACTGATCCCGCCAAACGAAGTATGGCAGAAGGAATCATCTCTCCTCTCGCAAGCCACCTACTCGACGAAGACCTCAGCGGGGATCTCCGATTCCCGCTAAATCTCATCTACGATGGCACGACCGATCCCACGTACCATCTGGTGCAATATCAGTTCTCCATGCGGGTAAAGAGATGATCGTCTTCCACAATGTGCCAAGTGTTCTGCCTCACCCTCGCCGGACCGGCCTTCGAATGGTACCAACGACTCCCCAAGGGGTCGATTGAATCCTTCGAAGAACTGAAGGATTGCTTCATTTCCCGCTTCGCTAGCTCAATTACGCAGCGGAAGGGAAAGTCGTACCTGTGGACCCTCAAGCAGCGCAAGGACGAATCCCTCCAGGCCTACTTAAAAAGGTTCACGGAGGAGGCAAATAAAGTCGTTAGCTACACCGACGATGAAGCCATCACCGCAGTAATCGACGGCCTCCCAGTGAGCGAATTCACGCACTCTATTGTCAAGAAAAGACCTGCTTCCATGGCCGAGCTGATGGCTAGGGCGGCAGAAGACATCGCCGCCGATGAATACTTCGTCAGTCGGAGCCAGTTCAACCTAGATGAACAAAGCCGAAACGACCAAAGGGGAAATGATAGCGAGCCTCAGAGAAAGAAGCAACGCCAGCAATCAAACTCTGAAGGACGACAACATCGTCCTAAGCAAACAGATGGTTTCCGAAGGGACGCAAATTACACCCCCCCTAACCGTGTCACCGGCAACGATCTTCAACCTCCACAAAGAAAAGTTCGGCCCTCCGTGGCCTTTGCCCAAGAGGGCCAACAGAGACAGAGGTTGGTACTACGAGTACCACCAGGATCACGGCCACTTGACAGCGGAATGTTGGCAACTAAAGAAACAAATCGAGCAGCTCATCCAAGACGGGCAGTTAAAGAAGTTTGTCAAGAAACTCATGGCGGGAAGCGGACAAGCCGGCGACCCTCCACCTCGAGAAGGTGAACAACCCCAAGACGACTACCCAAACAAATCCCGCCAAGACGAAGAGCGAACCAAAGGTAAAACACCCCAGTATCACGTCGTGTCCACTATCCTAGGTGGACCAGAAACTGGGGATTCCAACAACAAGCGAAAGAGATACGCCCGAGCCTTGGAAGGCAACTACGAGGAACACCAGATCAACCTTACGAACCTAACCAGTTCTACGACGGTGCTTTTTAGCCAAGCCATAACTTTTACGGTAGAAGAGGCTCGAAGAATCTCGCACCCTCACAACGACGCCATTGTGATAAAGACGTTGATCGCCAACAACCGAATAAGGCGAGTACTGGTCGACAATGGGAGTTCGGCCAACGTTATCTTCAAGGCTGCCCTAGAGCGCATGAGTCTGGGAGGGCTCATCCCGACACCCATAAAGACCCCTCTCTACGGATTCAACGGAAAGCCAGTCTTTGCCGAAGGAGTCATCGACCTTCCAACAACATTCGGGTCCGAAGACGGGGCCATGGTCACCAAAATGATCAGGTACCTCGTGGTGGACCAGCCGTCATCTTACAACATCATCATGGGAAGGCCATCTCTCAACAAACTCCAGGCCATCGCCTCCACCTTCCACTTGCTCGTAAAATTCCCAACGGAAAATGGGATAGGAATCCTGAGGGGAAGTCAACGGGAATCCAGAACCAATTATGCCCAAGGAACAAGGACAGGGAGAAGCGAGTTGGTCATTCACACTGTCCAACAGCTGAATGACAATCTCACCCCCGATTCCGGAAAGGCACGGATGTTTGGCGAGCTCGACCCGAGAGACGAGAGACGCAAACCCACGATGGAACCCTCTTTTGATGTGACCCCAGTCACACTAGACGAAGAAAAGCCGGAGAGGACCATTTCAATCGGCGTCCAGTTGCCCGTCATGATTAAAACGCAACTGACCGCCTTCCTGCGAGAGTTCAAGGACGTATTCGCCTGGTCACATGCCGACATGCCAGGCATCGACCCTGAAGTCGCCATCCACAGAATCAATATCGAGAAAGGAAGGGCACCCAAAATACAATGACGGCGGGCATTTAATCCCGAGAGATATCAGGCCATCAACGACGAAGTCAACAAACTCATCGCAGCGGACTTCATCAAAGAGGTCACATACCCAGAATGGGTATCCAATGTCATGATGGTAAAAAAGCCCAACGGCAAATGGCGGATCTGCATAGACTATTCCGACCTCAACACGGCATGTCCGAAGGATTGTTTTCCCCTCCTGAGGATCGATCAGCTAGTAGACGCAACCGCCGGCCACCAGCTCATGAGCATGATGGACGCGTATTCGGGATACAACCAGATCCGAATGCACGAGCCCGACCAGATACACACCACGTTCATCACCGACCGCAGTCTTTACTGTTACAAAGTCATGCCCTTTGGGCTCAAGAACGCTAAAGCCACATACCAGCGCTTGGTCAACCGGATGTTCGCCTCACTCATCGAGAAAACAATGGAGGTCTACGTCGATGACATGATCGTCAAAAGCCTTAAAGAAGCCGACCACGTCAAAGACCTTCAAGAAACCTTCACGCTCCTCCGAAGGTACCAGATAAAACTGAACCCCGCCAAGTGCGTGTTCGGGGTCGAGTCTGGGAAGTTCTTGGGATTCATCGTCAACCGACGAGGAATTAAAGCAAACCCCGAAAAGATCCAGGCTCTAATCGAAATGAAGAGTCCCCGAAGAATCAAGGAAGTGCAAAGCCTCAACGGACGCATCAACGCCCTAGGTCGATTCGTGTCAAATGCCACAGACCGGTGTCAGCCGTTCTTCCAAGCCCTCAAAGGCGGGAAGGATTTCACCTGGGATGAGAAATGCGAAACCGTTTTCCAAGAACTGAAAGACTACCTCGGATCGCCGCCTCTATTGTCAAAGCCGAAAGACGAGGAGGCCCTATTCCTCTACCTCTCCATCTCGAACAGGGCCATCAGCGCAGTCTTGGTTCGAGAAGAGGAAAAGAAGCAGATGTCGGTCTACTACGTCAGCAAAGCTCTCCTTGATGCCAAGACCCGCTACACGCAGATCGAAAAACTGGCGCTCGCGCTGATCACCACCGCGAAGAAACTCCGCCTGTACTTCCAAGATCACCAAATCATAGTAAGAACAGAGCACCCGATTCGAAAGGCACTCCTCAAAGGCACCTCATCGCGAATGGCGATCTGGTCACAAGAGCTGGGGGAATATGATGTGGAGTACCAGCCCTGAATCGCTATCAAAGCACAGGCGGTAGCGGACTTCATCGCCGAATTCATGTACGACATGGAGGTCGAGACCGAGGAAGAGCTCAACAGATTGCCCCAAATAGCTAAGCGGAAATCGAACCCCGACGGTCCTGTCTGGAGCCTCCACGTTGATGGCGCCTCTAACGCCAACGGCTCAGGGGCAGGTATCCTGCTTACCAATCCCGAAGGCAGAAAACTACGATACGCCATTTGATTCGGGTTCAACGCCACAAACAACGAGGCGGAGTACGAGGCACTGCTAGCCGGACTCCAGATCGCTCAAAAGCTCGAAGCTAAAAACATGCGGATCTACTGTGACTCTCAGCTGATCGTAAAGCAAGTAGAAGGCGAGTACCAGGAAAAAGAAGAAAATATGGCGGCCTACCTTGCGGAAACACAGCATCGCCTGGAGTTCTTGGCGTGGTATGAGATCACTCAAATACCTCGAGCCGAGAACTTCGAGGCCGACACATTAGCCAGGATGGCATCGGGAGCTGACAACGAAGAACTAGGCAAAGTTCCAGTCGAGGCCCTCGAACGCCCGTCCATCAAGAAAAACCAAATCCTCGCCATCACCAGCGAAGAAGAAGGCGACTGGATGTCACCTATCATCAAGTATTTAGAGTACGGCTTCCTCCCTGCCGACCGGAATGAAGCAAGACAACTCAAGCTCCGAGCAACAAGATATTGTTGGGAATCACGTCTCGGATTCCTTGAAAATTATCACGAATTGTACCTCCGAACCGTCCGGGTAACATTTAAAAGATTAATTTAAAGCGGAATAACTTGTTATCCGTCCAACAGTCCGGATATCGGATAATAACCATTTCACAAGATCTGATAAATATTATGTAATTTAATATTCATATATCATTATTAATAATCTAGTCATAATAGGAAATAAATAGAAAGCAGTAAATGGTTGCATTTATTAACCCAATGCATAAGGCCGTACCTCTATTGACGACTTCCGGCTGCGCGTTCTTAATTGGGCAGGGCTCCGCCGGTGCTGAGGGAAACTCCCGTGATCTTCCGGGATATTCTCCTGGAATCCTCGTACCGAAGCGTGGGCTTCGCCGGCAGGATTTAATCTTTACCGTCGGATTGAAAATTCGAAACTTGGTCACCAAGTTATTAGTTTCGAATTTATCAATATCCTAATCCAACGGTTGATATTAAATCATAACCGATCCAATGGATAATATTGATTTTAGGGATTTGCTAAAATACCAAAACATTTGGTACTTATGCCGCAAATTTGGAAAGACCAAATCATACCATTCGAATTTAGCTAGGGTTTCATATATGAAACCCTAATTCGAATTTACACATATAAATATATATAAATATATATTTTTATTTATTAATATAAATCTATTAATTATTAATTAATTATTAATAAGATATTAATAATTAAATCCAAATAATTAAATTATATTAATATTTCCTGATCTCAATATCACACATTAAAATGTCATGGTGCCACACCATCATTTAAATTCGTGACATGTGAACCGATCACAAACTTAGAAAATCCATAAATCACTAACCGTAAGTCGAAGTGACTCGGTTAAAAAAGCAAAGTTGCTTAGAATTTAATTTCCAACAATATGGTGCTGATAGAAAATCTAAATTCTAACTTTCTTTTATCAGTTAATTTCGTGTACCAAAATTTGGTATTTTTGCCACGCTAACGATAAAACTATCTGACGTCTGCCACAGACCTTTCAGTTTTATGAGTCAACCCAAATGATTAAACATTATCCAGAATGTATTTTAATCACGTACGTATCATCCGTTACGGAGCTATCCTGGGGACCATGGACCCGTATCACTTAAGCTCCAACGAATTGCTAGTTGTTCGTCAAACCTCGAACTGATTCCACTATAGACCCGAGGCTGCACTCTTTAGTGATACGGTATATATTATTCCCTTTATAACAGCAGGGTGTCCATTGATACAATCAAATTCGGGTTATTGATCTTTCACTTGATGATCCACACACGAGCAGGCGGTTTCTACCGTTATGCCCCTCATTGCATTTTCATCCTTGACTCAGTCAGTAATATTATGAGTAACCCACTTATGGTTTCGATTCATAAGTTGCGCACGGGTACCTCTCACTTCTCACCACCGACAATCAAGGGAATCATCATCACTCTGAAGAGAGCTGTGTGATGCCCATGTCTATGACCAAGCTACCCTTACTGCTGACTATCATGTTCCCAAAATAATAGTGTTGGGAACAGCGGTAATATTTCGTGTTCTTTAACACTTAAATCAAAGAACAATCAAGCCAGTAGCTTGGACTCAAGATCACTCAGGACTTAGATCGAATATCCATTTGATCATCTACTAGTGACTCAACTCCAAGTTATCAGTGACGGCCTTATATGATAACTTCCGGAGTTTAAGTCAGGTCCAGTCCAGTATGGAGACACTTCATACTTAATGCACTTCTAGTGAGTGTGACACACACAAAATCCAGAATATGATTGTCACTTAGTCACATTAATGACCTTATACGATTAATGGGCTCCCACTCAGTTAATCAGGTCACGGACATTTTAAGTTCATTTATTATGATTATTAATTCTTCTTCACATTGACTCTGTTGTGATAATAATTCATAATTGCAACCTTTATGAACTAAGGATCAAACATTCTATTTTACTATACCAGAAACTATAATAAGATTATCATAATAAGTATCATCTTTATTCAACGACTTGTCATAATCTTTTACAAATGGATAAAATATCTTGTTTAAGGACACATATGTCCAACAGATATGTGATTCATGACGGCAATCTCTACAAGCGCGGGTTCATGCAGCCTCTTCTCAAATGTCTTCCTGAGGACGACACAGATCTCGTCCTCTGGGAAATCCATGAAGGAATCTGTGACAACCATTATGCTGGACGATCTCTGGCCCTCAAAGCTCTCTAGCAAGGCTATTTCTGGCCGACCCTCAGGAAAGACGCAAATGAGATCACCCGCAAATGCGACAAATGCCAACGATTCGCCAAGGTGCCCCACCAACCAGCAGTCCCGTTGTGCCTAGTAATGGTCCCTCGACCGTTCGCTAAATGGGGAATCGACTTGATTGGGAAACTTCCAAAAGCCCCAGGAGGCGTCGAATACGCGATAGTGGCCATCGACTACTTTACTAAGTGGGTCGAGGCAGAACCGATCGCAAAAATTACCCAGAAGAATACAACGAACTTCATCTGGCTCAACATCATCTGCCGGCACGGGATCCCCGCTTCGTTGATAACCGACAACGGGAAACAGTTCGACAATGTCGACCTCCGAGCTTTCTGCCAAGATCTCTGAATCAACAACACCTACTCATCGCCTGTCTACCCCCAGGCAAATGGCCAAGTCGAGTCAGTAAACAAAGACATCAAGACCATCCTGAAAAGGAAACTCGACGAAAAGAAGGGCAAGTGGGCAGAAGAGCTACCCTCGGTGCTCTGGACCTATCGGACTACCACACGCAACGATACTGGAGAAACCCCGTTTGCCCTAACCTACGGAGTCGAGGCAGTCATCCCCGCCGAAATAAGCGTCCCCTCGCCGCGAGTCGAGTTCTTCGATGAAAAACACAATGACGAGGCGCTACGACAAGAGCTCGACTTCCTCGAGGAAAAGCGAAATGAGGCATACAATAGACTGGTCGCCCAGAAGCGAATTGTAGAACGCTACTACAACTCTAAAGTCAAGGCGAGACACTTCTCGGAAGGAAGCCTGGTCTTGAGAAAAGTAGGCCAAAATACCCAAGTCCTCGGTGCCGGAGTCCTCGGGCCAACTTGGGAAGGCCCATACCGCATCTCCAAGGTGATCCGAGATGGAACGTACCGACTGCAAGAAATGGGGGGGTAGCGAAATCCCCAGGCCCTGGAACGTCGAACACCTGAACCAGTATCACTAGTAAGCCCGACAGGACTAGGAGTAAAAAATAAGCTGAAGATAGCTGAAGCCAAGATTCAACCCGAAAAAAAAGGGTCAAGTCCATCCCCACAAAAAGTCTAGATGTACCGCCGGCACGGGAATAGCCCCGATGACCGACATATGTAAAAGAAGAGCGCCACAAGAAGCGCCAAATGATATATATAAAAAGTCTCTTTTTTTTTCGCGAATTGATGCCTCTTAAAGTTTCCTCCCAACCTTTATAAGATTACTCAGAAACTGGGGGGTTGATATAGGGAAAGAAAAGAAAACTTAAAAAGAAAAAGACCGAGGAAGGCCCGGATCTCGATCCCGCCGACTCGGGTAACCCAAAAGACCGAGAAAGGCCCGGATCTCGATCCCGCCGACTCAGGCAACCCAAAAGACCGAGAGAAGCCCGGATCTCGATCCCGCCAACTCAGGCAACCCAAAAGACCGAGAAAGGCCCGGATCTCGATCCCGCCGACTCAGGCAACCCAAAAGATCGAGAAAGGCCCGAATCTCGATCCCGCCGACTCAGGCAACTAAGTCGCCCCAGAAGCGTTTCTCGGCACAAAACCGAACGCTTGACGATGCGCAACTTGCGATAAGCCCAGGATCCTGTAGCGCTCCACAAAGCGTGACCTGGCTCCAAGTACACTAAGTCGCCCCAGAAGCGTTTCTCGGCCCCAAACCGAACGCTTGACGACGCGCAACTTGCGATAAGTCCGGGACTTGTAACGCATCAAGATGACACGACCCGGCTCCAAGTACACTAAGTCGCCCCGAAATCGTTTCTCGGCACAAAACCAAGCGCTTGACGACGCGTAACTTGCGATAAGCCCAGGATCCTGTAGCGCTCAACAAAACGTGACCTGGCCCCAAGTACACTAAGTCGCCCCGGAAGCGTTTCTCAGCCCAAAACCGAACGCTTGATGATGCGCAACTTGCGATATGTCCGGGACCTGTAGCGCATCAGGATGACGCGACCCGACTCCAAGTACACTAAGTCACCCCGGAAGCGTTTCTCGGCACAAAACCAACCGCTTGACGACGCGCAACTTGCGATAAGCCCAGGATCCTGTAGCGCTCCACAAAGCGTGACCAGGCTCCAAGTACAGTAAGTTGCCCCGGAAGCATTTCTCGGCCCAAAACCGAACGCTTGATGACGCGCAACTTGCGATAAGTCCGGGACCTGTAGCGCATCAAGATGACGCGACCCGGCTCCAAGTATATTAAGTCGCCCCGGAAGCGTTTCTCGGCATAAAACCGAGCGCTCGACGACGCGCAACTTGCGATAAGCCCAGGATCCTGTAGCGTTCAAAAAAGCATGACCTGGCCCCAAGTACACTAAGTCGCCCCGGAAGCGTAACTCGGCCCCAAACCGAGCGCCTGACGACGCGCAACTTGAGATAAGTCCAGGAACTTTGGCGCTCAACACAGCGCAACCTGGCCCCCAAGTACGAAAAAGCCTAAAAGAAGACCGTATCTTGAACCCCGAGAACACCGGCCAAAAGCTCAAAGCGCTCAAAACGCTGCGTGAAGACAGATCCTATCGCAGAGCGATGAAAAGAAGAGATAAGCAAAGAGCCAGCATACAAAACAAAAATTAAAGATTAGTATTCGTGGATCAACATTACAGCTACAACGTAAGTAGCTACTCCTAATGAACCACGACGGGTCGCTACAGCGGGACATGTCCGCCTAAACAAGAGACGCGCCTCGAGATGCTACAAAAACTTACGCCACAAACGGCAAGACTGAAAGCTACAAGCTATACATACGGGGAAAACACATCCCCGGTTGTTACAAAAAAAAAGGGAGACGGCGTGTCACGGCGAGCGGTCATCATCGTCATCAGCGGCCTCCTCCCCTACCTCGTCGTCGCCGGCAGCCGCATCCTCCACCCCCACGTGAATAGGGGTAATATGCTCAAGCTCAGGACCGTAATAGTCAGCCTCGACGAAGGGAGTGGCCGGGGGAATATAATCCCCAACTCCGCTGGCTACGCTGCCCACACTACCGACCCCCGGAGGATGAACACCCGCGGAGAACGATATCTCGTTCACCAAAAGGTTCATAACCGGTCCCGGAGGGGGAACGAGGGCGATTAAAGGCTCTAATGCGGTCATAACCTCTGGAGGAACCCGATGGTTCAGTAGAAAAGATGTGCACAGATACATGTTCGGGTTCGCCCAAAGCATGTCGACCACGCCGCTTACGAAGCCGTCCCACCGTGCAGACTCGAGCTCGATGGCACGCATCCCTCGAAGATGCGATAACTCTGCATCCCTCATTGCCAATGCCTCGTGGGCGGCCCCAAGTTGGGCAGAATAATGAGAAGCGTCGGCCCGAAAGCGAGACGCCCCCTGGAGGCTGCCAGATGCCCCTCATGGGCCTCCCGGAAGAACTGCCAAGCGACAGCACAGTCAGACTGTGGAAGATCCACCCGGCGTCCGGCCTCTCGAATCCCGGCCTCGGTATGCCCCATCCGACAAAAAAAGGGGGTCGCCTCATACGACCCTCCAGCATGGCTGGACTCCCCACGCATCCGATAGCTATACGGCGGCGTCGCCTACACATAAAAAGAAACGAGAAATGCAAAAAAATTATAAGTATGCGCCCGACAACAAAAATGAAAAGGCCGACGAGTCAATGAACATAACACCTGTGCGACCCCACCCATGGGGGCATATCCAGGATACGCCGGCTCGGGAACCGGAACCTGATCGTATGATGTAAATGGGGCATACCCCGTAAACACCGGACCCCGTCAGAAAGAAACTGACGAACCCCGATCCTCGGCGCCAGAGTTCAGATATAGCCGAGGGATCCCGAATCCCTGAGGAACAGATCCCAGATAGGCGCTCGGGACCCAAACCCACCGACTGTGCCAGTCCGGGTCTAACTCCGGACCCAGGTCTCCGACCCGAAAGCCCCAGGTCTAACTCCGGACCCAGGTCTCTGTCCTTGAAACAGATCACTCCGAAGACGATGCACATGCAGGCCAAACGCTTTTTATCATCGCTACCCAATGATTTTTTGTGAATATCCTTGAGTCGATCCTGAATATTCTTGACAGTAATCCGCTTCTTCTCCGAAGACAATAAGCGTTTTTTAAAATCATTGTAGAACGCTCGTGACTGATCCTCGGTTTGAGGTAACTTTGGCACCGGGTGGCAAAGCAGCCCGGTGATGATGGCGAATTCCCGAATGCTGTATCGCAGTGGGACGTTGTTTACCAAGAACCACAGCTCACCTGCGTCCCTCTGTTCTGTCGTCATTCTCACCATCAAACTCCACAACAATTGGGCAATGTGCTCGTAGTGTGTCGGGACATCTAATAGATGCCCAAATTGTGTGTCCCGGAACCACTGAATCTCATCCTCATTCAGTGATCCTCTAATGATAGTCTTCACTGTTTCGAATTGAGTTTGCTTGGTGGTAAGCTTATTCTTGTAGTGTTCATTCTCCTGCAACTCAGTATGTAGAACTAACGGCTGCTGCAAATCGAATCAAGAATAAGATATTAAATCGAATCGAATCAAGAATAAACCGGTATAACTAGCGGTATTTATCCATGAAAAGCGGTATAAATAACTAGCGGTATGGCTACCGCTAGCCAAAACATAGCGGTATGGCTTTCGTTAGACAAAACATAGCGGTATGGCTAGCGGTAGTTTACCAAACCATACCGGGAGTCGTCAAATCTTACTACACTCATCATCTCAGTATTCTTTTAAACCTTAAACTAGACCAAACCCTAACATCCATGTACACTATGTGAACCGTAACATCGATACAAGTTCAAACAGTACCAGAAACATCGAAAAGTTTAAAAATAGACATTTACCTCCATTGAAGATGATTAGTATATGCCGGACGATGATCGGTTCCGAAATATGCTTCATGTTTCCTGGTTGCACGTCTCGAACGGAAGAAGAAGATGGTCGTTTATGCAGCAGTCGGAAGGAAAGACAAGAGAGACACGAAAGTATGCCGTCGGTTGTTGGAAGGAGGTCGAAGGATGGATCGTCGATGGCGGTGGAAGGATCAAAGAGGGTCGGTTTTGGAGGGAAAACGAGGGGAAGCCGAAGAGGTATGTTTGAGAGAAAATAAGAATAATATTATAAAATCTTACTGTATCAACCGCCGCAAAGGGTAAATTCGAGATTTCGTAAAATACAGTGTAAATCAAAAGGGCAAAATCGTCATTCCAAGTTCTTTAGATTTTAAAATAATGCGAAAAGGAAATAAGAGATTTAAAAATAAATATAAAAGAAATAACAAGTTATAACGAGGGTATGCAACGAAACGACATCTCATACAAGGACTTTTAGCCAATTCTTTCACTAACAAAACATGCAAAGCAAACAAAAAATTGAGGGGCACCAACATGTTGTCGTTTAATGACGCACGTGTCCTCTCCACCAACCTTGTGGGCCCACAAGAGTTGACGAAAAGGGACCCAAAAAACAGCACCAGTCAGAAACGACACCAAACATGACGTCGCTTCGAACCAGCGAATCGTCACTCAAGGCTCAACAGCTTCACTGTCTCGAGCTCTCGTACAACAAACAAACCAGAAAGATTCTCCCCCAAAACCCATTTCGATTCTCGCTCCACTTTCTCCGATCATCCGAAGATGCAAATGGGTTCTCTCCGATACACATTGCTGTCGTATCGCAGCGCTCCGAGCCGAGCCTTCGAGCTGCAGGCGAAGAAGGCGGCGACGATCGGAGTAAAAGGGTCGTCGTCGTCGCCGCCGGAGAAGAAGACGAAGAAGCGGTTGGGGTTGTCGTCGTCGGCGGCGAGAGAGTTCGCCGGAGATTTTGGCGTTTGTTGCAGAGAAAACGACGACGATGACGAGCGTTTTGTGGAGACTCTGAGGGAGGCTCAGCCGTACATCTTTGGCTTCACTGGCCGTACGTTTGTGGTGGTCTTGTCCACCGAAGTTATCGCCGCTTCTTGCTTGGATTCCATTCTCAAGGTATATATACGTTTATATCTATAATTATTTGATGCATATATATTATGTATATATATATATATGAGGATTAGTTTGAGGTTATAGTGGTTATGGTTATCACGTACTCTAATGAATAATGGCGTGGATACAAAGTGTTAGGCTTTATTGTGCTTAGCTATGTATCTGTGTGGATACATAGTTCTAGGCTTCTAGCCATGAGCTGCCCCGGGTGGTCCGGGTCAGCCTGCTCATTTTCACTTACATTTTGCGCATCGGCGGAATTAGTATTTAGATTTAAGGGGTTGGTTTGAACTTTTTGCAAAAGTTAAGAGGGGATAATTTGCACATATTAAACAAATTACACTAAAACTAAAGGATCAAATGATAAAAAAATATTCAAATTATTATCAACAGTGTTACTTTTTTTTTTTTAATAAGAAAATATTTACATTTAATAAAATAATATTTTCGTCTAATTTTTTTATTTTGTTAAAAGAACGCTAATGGACCATCTAGATTATATAATATAATATAAAGAACGCTAATGGACCATCTACACAATTTTATATAAATTTTTATTGCTTTTATTATTTATTTAAATTAAATTAATTGAATTGTTTATTAATATTTTTATAAATATTAAACGGAACTATTATTTTTAACTTTTTCATACACTTTGTTATAACAAAAGGACTGTATAATTTATTTTTCCAGTATTTGTTTGGACTCCAAAACCATAATCGAAGGACCAAGCCCATAATTATTTGTGGGGGTGGCGATTTGGGTTTCATATCGTGCTCATGCCGGGTCTTAATCGTTTTTATTTATTTTATGTAGACCAGACTTGCCCCATTTATTAATCATGTTAGAAGATGAGACACAGACCCACCCCATTTAAATACCGTGTTTATCGTGTCTACCCTTTTAATCCATTTAACAAATTCATGTATTTTAAACTGATAAATTAATTTATTTATACTCATTTAAGTTAAACTATTTAATTATATTATCTAATATTTTATAATTTATTAATAATTTTTTATGTTCATAAATTATACCACGTAACTAATAAAATAAAAACATAAATATCATATATAATAAGCATTAAACACTTAATAACATATATAAAATGCAATTTTTTTTTATTCCTTAGTCGTGTCCAATTGGGTCCCATCGTGTTATCGTGTTCGGGCCGTGTTTATCCATTATTTAATCGTGTTGATCGTGTTCGACACTGTTGGACCATATCTATTTATCATTTATGGTAGATCCAAACCCGTTGTTGAGGGCGATTTTCACCACCCTTTTCCAGTCACAAGAATAATCAAAAGAACACAATAATAATATGAACACGAATATTCCTGATTTATTATATTCCCGAAAAGACTCGGTTTCTCCCGTTTATTAGCTGGACACTCGGAGTATGATGAACAAATATACGATGGCGCTCTCTAATCTCAATATAATCGGATTACAATATACCAGTACTTAAAAATACAAAGAAATCTCTCTTTTTCTGGAGTTTCTTTCTCTAAAAACTAGTTTCTCTCTCTAAAAACCTATTTTCTCCGTCTAGAGTCTCCCATTCTAATCCCCCTTTCTCAATGAGGTTTCTCATAGTATTTATAGGATGAGGACTTTGCCAGCTTTCCTTCAATATCACTAGGGTTTCTTTTCTTCTCCTTTTTTCTCTTCCCCTCTGTCACATCCAATCACTAGCTTCTCTTGGAGTGATTTGAGGAAAGCATGGTTAACTCATGCTTTGCGTCATTCGGGGGCAGTTGGACACGGTGGGTAGGTGGGATAAGCATGGGCGTCATTAAATGCACATCATGTTAGTTGTGTTGTGGATGGATTTGACGAAATCCGACATCAACACCCGTTTAAATTATGTCGTAACTGTTTCGTGTTTGGCCCCAAATTGCCACTCTAATTAATTAGCAGTTAAAAATTGGCAGGAATGTTATAAGTGTACAAAAAAACTGAAAAGTTGAATTGTGGGATCGAAAACCTTGTTACGGAAGACTCGAAAAACTGAATAATATTATCCAAATTTTTTTAAGAGTAAAATCGATACCGAAGACCATATTTTACAACCCTAATAAATACTAAAACTTGGTGGATATAAATAATAAATAGTCAACTATAATCATAATGTAATATTCTCATTTTTTATCTCTGTTAATTCTATAAATAAAAACGTTGGGTGCTCAAGAAAATAATACTCTTGCTTCTCTGGTTCTTGGTTTATAACAAGTAAACATTTCTGAACTCTCGTTCTCTTTTCGCCACATTTTTCTTTCATTATTTATTTATTTTAATTAATTAATTAATTAGCTGTAAAATAAAGTTACAAACTTATTCTTGGTTCTTCCCTGTTCGCTCCAATGGCGGCGACAATCTCGCCTTCTCGTCTTCCTTCGCAAACTCGCCATTTCCCTCCCACCAACCCTACCTCTCGCCGCCATTGCCTCTCCCACCGAACCGACCGGTTCAGCTTCGGAGAGCTGCGAAACCTAACCCTTGGCGTCGCCGCCGGCGCGAAAATCCGAGCTCCGGCGAAGTGCAATGCCGTCCCAGACGTGGAAGAGAGCTACAATTCTTCCGAGGACGAGCAGTTCGTGCGGTGGTTCCGGGAAGCCTGGCCGTACCTGTGGGCCCACAGGGGAAGCACGTTCGTCGTCGTCATCTCCGGCGAAGTCGTCTCCAGCCCTAACTTGGACCTGATTCTCAAGGCAATCGATGATAGGATTGAAAAAATTCGACGATGAATCGTGAATTCTTCTTTCTCTTTCGCTGAATTTGATTTTGGATTTTTGGATTTTCAGGACATTGCGTTCCTTCACCATTTGGGAATCAAGTTCGTCCTCGTTCCCGGGACTCACATGCAGATCGACAAGCTTCTTGCGGAGAGAGGTGAGACAAATTCGAATCTCTTCGTTCAAGTAAAGGGATTCATTCTGAGTTTATGTCATGGTGTTTGTGTTTCAGGTAGCGAAGCAAAGTACGTCGGTCGGTACAGAGTCACGGATGACGAGTCTCTGGCGGCTGCCATGGAAGCAGCCGGGGGAATTCGCGTGATGCTGGAGGCGAAGCTTTCTCCGGGACCTTCCATTTGCAATATTCGTCGGCACGGTGACAATAGTCGGTTGCACGATGTCGGAGTCAGCGTTGCCAGTGGAAATTTTCTCGCGGCTAAGGTTAGAACACACGATTACTTATGCTGAGTTTGAATGTGCTTGAAGAAATTTTTTCGGAGCGGATTGAACTAATAGGTCAATTGATGCAAACAATGTAAGAACCTCGTATAACCGGAACCCGTAAAAGCTAATATTATCTTGATGTTGATCCACCTTTGCGAAGATCTCAAGCTAATGATGGACAAATAGCTGTTCATAATGAAGTAGAAATGATCAGTTCTTTGTATTTTTCACTGAATTTTAAGAAATAAGGATTGATCAACCTGGCGGTGTTTACACACTTTGGGCTCTTGTTTCATCGCATCAATTTGGTATTAGCATTTTTTGGCTCCGGGTTACGTCTTATTTCTGGATTCAGAGGCTGGGTTCCCATGATTAATTAGTCCTAAGTTTAAGGTTTTGCTTTTTGTTAAGTTTCGCGTTCATTGTGTTTGGGCAGAGAAAAGGAGTCGTTGATGGAGTAGATTATGGGGCTACTGGTGAAGTTAAGAGAATTGATGTGGTTCGTATGCGTGAGAGGCTCGATGGCGGTTGTATAGTTATATTGAGCAACCTCGGCTATTCCAGCTCCGGCGAAGTTCTAAATTGCAAGTACGCTTTATAATCTTGAATTAATATATTTAATGTCATTTTTCTGCTCTTTTATTAATGAAATACTTAATTACCAACCAATGTTTATAATTTGTAGCACATATGAAGTTGCCACCGCCTGTGCATTAGCCATTGAAGCAGACAAGCTCATCTGCATAATTGACGGTCCTATCCTCGATGAAAGTGGACGACTTATTCGGTTTTTGACTTTAGAAGAAGCAGACAATTTGATACGCAAAAGGGCAAAGCAGAGTGAGATAGCTGCTAGCTATGTGGAAGTCGTCGACAAAGAAGACCTTTCTTGCGTTGGACACGATGGTCTTTTCGCTTCACAACACAATACAAAGGGTCTTCAAAGAAATAATCCAGTGTTTCAGAACGGCGTTGGTTTTGACAATGGAAACGGGCTTGGGTCTGGCGAACAGGGTTTTGCAATTGGTGGACAGGAGCGGCTCAGTCGGTCAAATGGGTATCTTTCAGAATTGGCTGCTGCTGCTTTTGTTTGCAGGGTGAGCCCTTCCGGAATGATTCACCAATCTATATTAAAAAGAAAAAAACCCATAAATCGGTACATGAACCGGTTCTGTTACATAAATCTATTGCATGGTGTTTGTCCTGACCTGAAACTCGAGTTTTTCTGTTTTCCTTCATAAAAATTTCACCCCTAAGAAATACAAGTTCGACTTAAATAGATGCCTTGATTTCAAATCCTCCGGTACATTTTTTTTGCTATGTTTACCAAAATGAACACTTTCTGGTTTTCGGTAATAGTTTGAAGGGTTTTTTTTTTTTGAATGGGGTAATAGTTTGAAGTTTAGAACATATTTGGATATAAATTTCTAACAAAGCTGTGCAGAGAGGGTCATTTGTAGAAGCTACAGAAACAGTATCATAATGTTTTATCCCTTGGCATTGTTTCCTATTGATTCCTCAGGTCTGGGAAAGCTGGTTCAAATGACACATGTCAGATTACTCTGAAGTTCCCGCTTCTCTGTTTCAATTATATTTATTTTTATGGCAGGGAGGCGTGCAACGTGTCCATTTGCTGGACGGCACCAAAGGAGGAGTGCTTTTATTGGAATTATTTAAAAGAGATGGGATGGGGACTATGGTGGCTAGGTAAGTTGATAGAACCCGAACCGATTATCAAAGAAAAATCCACCGAGATGATGAGATAAATATAGATGGTCTTTTCTTCGAGACCATACGTAAGATGTTGTAAAGGAAAATATTCAATTAGACAAAACATGATGGAAGCCCTACAAGACGTGCCTTATATAGTCTGAGAAATCCTAACAAACCCATCAACATGAGTTTACCAACCTCTAATGGATTAAGACAATAATAAAAATAGATAATTAAATACTATTTCCTAACAAATGGGTCTTAACATATGTCAATCTTATGACTAAAGATAATATGGTCTGAAATTTCAATTTCAATTAGTATTATCATATAACCTATTGATCCTTGACTAAACTTAATCTTCTGCTCATTTTTAGTGACCTTTACGAAGGAACCAGGGTGGCTCGGGTTACAGATCTCCAGGGAATAAGAGCAATCATAGAACAGTTAGAAGCTTCCGGAGTATTGGTTCGAAGGACCGATGAACAAGTACGCTTTTGCCTTTGAACGCCATTGCCATGCATCTGTATCTCAGTTTTTGAAAATTTAAAACCTTGGAAACTAATAGTATGTTCTATCAGCTACTTGAAACGTTGGATTCGTTTGTCGTTGTGGAGAGAGAAGGTCAGATCATTGCTTGCGCCGCTCTGTTTCCGTTTGTAGAAGAGAAATGCGGAGAGGTTGCTGCAATTGCGGTTTCCCCTGAATGCCGCGGAGATGGGCAGGGAGATAAATTACTTGGTAAGATATTTCATACTAAAATTTATCATGTATTGTTTATAATCTATATATTTCTTAATTCTGAAAAAGTATATTGAATACAAATTTTCTCAAAGAAAAAAAAATGACCGTGTTTTGACATGAATGTGGAGAATTCTTAAGAAGCTTTTAGTTATCACAAATTTTTCTCCGTAAAATTTGTTATGGTTTTCCTGTTGAATTTGAAAATTGTAGCTATTTCTAGTGATTCTTGTAAATCAAAGGTTATGTTCAAATTTTAAGCCACGTGTAATGCGCATAAAATTACTGTCAAAATCATAATTAGTGTACATCTACGAGGTTACGATTTACAAGTTCATGTAAATATTTGTCTGTAACTGTCACTTTTTTAATATACGGTGGAAATTGCTTCAGTTTATAAGTTCGGGAAGAAATTGCATGTAAAAACATTTTAAGAAGAAAATTATGACAATATAATTGATAATTTTACTAATTACTTTGGCTGCTGTTTTTTTCCGATAAATGTATTGATGCAGATTTCATTGAAAAGAAGGCGTCTTCGCTCGGTTTAGAGAGTATATTCCTGCTAACAACACGCACCGCAGATTGGTATTCTTTCGCTCTCTTTCCATCTACAATAATCGCGTAACACTGGTTTTAAACCGGTCCCGGTGTAAATTAAGTAATTGGTTTGTGAATATATATAGAAAACCTAAAAAACGCCTTCAGAAACTCGTCGCGGGTTTTGACCAATAACAATCGTATTTTTCCAGTTCATTCTGGTTTCTATAGATTTGGTCCGGTGTAATATTTCACTCGGAAATCATATCTTTCCTAATGTCCTGCAGGTTTGTGAGGAGAGGATTCTCGGAATGTTCGATCGAGTCGATACCGAAGAAACGGAGAGAAACGATCAACCTCTCCCGGAATTCCAAGTACTATATGAAGAAGCTCTTGCCTGATACCAGTGGAATCACCATCAGCAGCGTTTATTACAGATAATATTAGGTTAGAAGATAAATTTAATGGCTTCAATTGTTACAATATAAATATATATATATATATATATAAAAAGGGTTTTAATTATGATGTTATAGGCTTGCCCATTGCGTAATGTTAATTTATTTAGTTAGGATTGTTTTTTTTTTTAATATAAAATATCTAGATGGAAAAATAAATTTTGTTTATCTTTGAATTATTAGTATAGTTTAACTTATTATTGGTTATTGTTTTTGCATTACGTTTAATACTTTTAATCTGTCCGAATATTTAGTCTTATGCATTACATATAAGTCTAATTGTAGATCTGTCCGAATATTTAGTCTTATGCATTACATATAAGTCTAATTGTAGATTCTTATGCTGTTGATGCCGAGAAATGGATCAACACTGTAGCGGCCTAAATTGGTATATTGGGCCGGGCTCACCGTTGTTTGTTGACTTCTCTTGGGCTTGGAGCTTGGAACCTGAGGTTCGGTAGGTGATAGTGATGTGATGCCCCGCCTCGTTGAGTGTAGTGAGGCTGCCTACGTACCCACTTGCAACCAAGTGGGATCAGGTCATCTCGTAGTTCAAAGCAGACGTTGATGGAGCCGGTCCGGAGCTGGCCACGGCGAACCTGGAGTTGATGGTGGGAAAGTCATGGATTCCTCCGACGTTTTCTCTCTGGGCCTGAGGCTGGAATCAAGTAGATCAGAGCTTTCACTAACTGTCGGACTAGAATTGGGTCCTCGGACTCGTTACCGCAAAGTCCTAAGACTCGGGATATAAGTCGAAGACCACTGAGAACCAGAACCTCCGTAGGGCGGATCGGCGATCGTACCCTAATCGAACCCTCTGCTAACTGTTAGCCCCGGGCTGGGTCCTCCAACCCGTTACCACAAAGTCCCTACTGGAATGGGTTCTCGCGGTGCTATCAGGAGTGCTTCCAGGAGAACGATGGGTTGGGTCTTACTTGTTCCTTTCTTAGCGACCGATTACTTGTCCTTCGTTCCAGCTCCTAGGATTGCTCCCGAGGCAGGCTTCCGCGCCGGTGTCAGGGAGGGGCTTCCTCCTGTCCTCCAGGTGTACTTCGATGATAACTTCTTTAGCAACGCCCGTGAGGATGACCGTGTGAGTCTCCGTAGTGCGATCCATAGTGCAGCCAGGGGTGCGGCTGGCGAGGTACCTGGTGGTCGAAGTGGCGGAAACGTTAGTGGCGAGGCTTGATTTGACCTGCTTCGCTGATCGAATCCTTTTTGCTGTGTATATACTGCTGTTGTACCGACGTGGTATCTTTTTGGCCGAGTTAGCAACTCGTGTCCCGCTAACTGTGGCGCGGTTTTTTGATGCGCTCTTCACGGCGCTTTTGCCTGTATGCATATCCTTGTAGCTCTAACGGGCGTTGTAGTACTTGTATCGTCATGCATGTATATGCTTTTGCTGTTCTATCTGCTCTATCACGTGGATCTCGCACGTTCTTAGTTTTTCGCCGATTTTCTATGCTTTTTAGCGCTTCCGTACGCTCTAGCATTTTTAGACGTTTATATTTACTTTGTCGGATTTTGCGCGTAGATGACTTATTCTTCTGATCCGCAACCGAGGTCCGCGCCTGAACGTCTTACTTTCTCGGATTTTTGCCGGATTTGCGCCTAAGCGTGTTACTTGCCCGGTCTTTGCCAGATTTTGCGCTCAAGCGGCTTACGTGTAATATCCGTATTTTTCATAGAAAAAAAAAATTATTACTATATATTTTTCTATAATATAATTTGGGAGTTCCGATGATTATAAATTAGTAGTACATATTTTTGGTGGCATATTTGATAACTTTTTAAAATATGTGAGCCACAGTATAAATACTTATTTTGCTACTTTGTATATAAATATAGAAAGTGTCATCATTATATTTTTCAACGGTGTATTTTACCCATGATTACATTTTACCCTTATTTAATTACATGAAAGATATATTATATATGCATACATATAGCTTACTTAGTATTCCTAGCCAGCCACGTTTATATATATATATATATCTTAACTATTAAGTTTTTATTTCATGGATGGTTAGTAAGCTTATACGTGGCTTCTTATTTTTTTACCTTATCATTATACTACACGAAGTGTTTTCTATATAAATATAAACCACGTGTAAATTTTGTATCCACCATACGTGGTTATTTATAAGCTTTAACACTAAGTTTAGTTGTTTTTCAACCACGTATTTATTTGGTCACGTGTTTATTTATCTACCAAAGTCATTTTTACTCTTATCTATCTATATGCTTAGCTATTAAGTTTTACACCATGATAATGTATAATATACGTGTAAGTTTTATAATTACCATGCTACACGTGTTTGTCATTTTACCACCTAAATCGTTTTCATTATTTTCTATCTATTAACTAGTGGACAGGCGCGGTGGCGAGTAATATTTGGTAAAAATTAAATGAAAATATTGAATAAATAAATTTTATAAATTGTGTGTAGTAATCGAAAAAATTATGTTCATAGCGAACTCAACAATAGTTGATTTATCAAGTAATGTCATCGTCAAATGTTTATTAAATATGAGTATATACATTGTAATTAAAAAAAATATGCATAACCAAAATGTTATTTACAAAATAATTGACAATTTAACAATAGAAGAGTCTGTACCAATTTAATAAAGTAAAATATTGAATGGGTTGTATATGTTTATTAAAATAATACGTATAGATGAAGAACTAAAAAAATAAATAATGAATTTTAAGAATATATGGTAGTTTTATGTCTCTTTGTTTTTTATTAAGAAAAATACCAGTACTACAGAGTTTGAGTAATTAATTGAAAAGGTTTTGTCTACGTGTACAAATTTCGCATAATAACATAACAACTTCAATTAAAAAAAGAAACAAATTAAAAAAAATATAAGAATAGACAACAATAATGCAAGTGTGCATAATAAAAAAATACTTATATTGAGATATAATACTCTAATAAAATATCATTGCATCTTCAATAAAATGGTCAATAAAAATAGTCCCATGCATTCTATTAATTACATAATCGTTTCTCAAACTGTAAGAGTACGGAAGTACCCGGGTCATAAGCTTCGAATCCATAAAGCTCGTCAACATAAATTCATTCGCTTCTTCGACACTTACAGGCACAACAAAAACCCATGGTCAGAGACAATGTGATTTTTAGTGTATTATCTCTACTCTACTTCATATTATTCTTCTTGGCATATAGTTCATGATCTATCGTAAACTGAATTATCAGACTACTTGGAACACAGAAATTTGTGTCATCATTTCACAATAATATGTACAATCAATTGAGAATCATTAAAATTTAAAAAGGCATATGTAAACAAAATGCAAGACCTAAAACATTTTTTCAGTATGTTATATACTCAAAGACCAAACAGAAACATAAATATAATATTATATTCTTAAATTGCCACACAAAATCAAAAAAATTATAATATTTCAATCACAATGTATGTGTAATATGTTTCAATCACAATTTACAAAATTGCCATGTTAATAATTTACATTAAGATCACATGGCTACTCTTCAAATGCCAATTCTTCATATTAATCTTGATATATAAATGTTCTTGATACTATCTTCATTTTCTAGCGTTTCCCCTCTGAAATCACTTCCATCAATATATGTAAATATCTATCATACCCAATAAAAAGGGATACAAAATCATCAATGACTAATCTGTACATTTCCACAGTACTCTAAGGTTTAAGTTTCTAAATGCAAACTCGTCGTGTTCTAACCAAAGCCATGTGTTGTACTCCATCGAGAAATGATGGTGATCACAAAAGATAGCTAGCTTAGCCTAGGAGAGGAGGGCGGAGATTTGAGGGCCGGCGGCAAAAGAGCAATGAGAGCACGTGAAAGGGCTGGCAACATGAGAAAATGAGAGACAGATGCCTGCAAAACCATACATGTAACAGACTTCTCCGTAGCCCAAAAAAATTAGTTGATGCATGACTACACGATATTAATTTGATTCTCATTAAATGATAGAACTCAGAAGAGAAAACAGATGAATTATTAATGCAAGTACATCCTAACCAAGAATAAACCGATACCAACCAAGAAGCCTAAAAGGTTATGCATGCAAATTATGGCCAAGAAGTTCAACAATCTCATGCAATAAAACAACAAATTATAAGATCATGCGTGTCTTGCAAGACTAAAAATAATAATAACCCATAAGTCAGATCAATAAAATCAGTCTAAATATAACTATCTTAGTTCATAAAATCAATTAATAAGTATCAGAAAAATACACATTTTCAAATAGGAGGAAAATCAAATATATAAAATCATAATAAATTCAACAATCTTAGTTTATAAAATCAATTAAAAATGTAATACGCAAGGACGATGAAAGTTTCAAAACGAAAATAAACACAAATAAAAATTCACACTTGCACTTGCACAAAATAGTTCCAGAGAGAATAGAAACCAAGAAACTTACATTCAGTGCTCGAACCTTCATAGCCAGCGTGAAGCAATAATTGGCAAACAGAAAGATCTATGCGGTGCAAGTACTCGCAGAGAGCTGATGGAGAATTAATTCTAGGCTTAAACCATATATTATTATTGAATAAAACTTAAAGAAAAAGTTATCGAACTATTAATTAAACTCAATGTGGAGGAGATAAGGAACTACAGTGACGATCAAACGCAAAAGAGACCGATATTACCGCAAGAATCCTAGTGCTTCAAGTTGTTGTTAAATTATTGAAATAGAGAATTTTGTTTTACCTTTCAATTGGAAACCTTCAAATCAGAAAATGCTTTTAACTCCAAGTAAACTTGGAAATCAGCTATTCCATGAAACCCATTCTTAACGCCGAAGCCGAAAATAACCAACATAGAAAGAGCGAGGCAACAACCAACTTGGGAAAGGATTAGAGCGACAAAGAGGACATTTCGGCATGCACGTGGGGTTCGGTGGCTAGACAACTTCAGCAATTATAATTGATGTGCGAGCGAGACAACCCCGGTGCACTTTCCCTTAAACGGAACACTTCTGGTTTAGTAGCTCGACATCTGCGTTACGCAACAACAACCAAGTAGTGATTACAATTGAGGAATCAGAAATCGTTTGTTGTTGCATACATACCTGGTTGAACTCAAGAACATTGTAATTGAAGCCAATTCAATCTCCCTTGTCGCAGCGGAGAGGGGGCCATGGCCGGGAATGAGATCTCGTCGAGAAGAAACAATCTCTGTGCTCCTTTTGGAAAACTTGAGACGGAAGTCACCGGTACGATTGAAGCTCTTGCCCAGAGCTTCAAACAACACGGGAGAAAGAGACTCAAGTTGTGATCCCTCGCTGTATATTTGATGAGTGAGCGCGCGAGAGAGGCTGCGAGATGAAGATGAAGAGATAACAAAATCGCACGCAGGAGGAACCGTTGAGAAATAGACCACAATAATTACACAAAAAAGAAAAAAGAGAGGACCTTCGGATTGGAGCAAATTAGATTGAAACAGAAGATCGAATCGAAAGAAAAGGAGAATACCAGAAGAGATTGGAATGCGAGTCTGGTAGGGAGAAGAAGCCATGATATCGGAGCATCGAAGCGAAAAATCTCTGGAACTGAAAAGTGATATCGCTCAAGCTAGAACCGGAGAAACGACTGGTTCCAAATGTGACAATCTCATCTCTCAGCAATTCATCTCGCCAGTGGGAGAAGAGTCGCAATGTCGGTTGGAGATGATTTATTCGGCGGTCGTTGGAAGAAGAAAGGAGCTTGAATGGGCAGACGAAGAGGGCGTGGGTGAGAAAGGGAAAGAGAGAGAATGGGGAAGAAAGTTAAAAGGTTGCAACATTATTAGGTACCCGATAATGTGTACTAAATGTTATTTTTTTTGTCATTTAATTTAGAGTCATTTAATAAATGAAAGTTGAATTAAAAAAAATTATAAAATGGTGAAATTGTAAAAAAAGAGGATTCTCTTTTCCAATCTTTGTTGATAGGTAATTTATTGCTAGTAGATTTTCCTTTTATATATATATAGATTTGTATCTTAGCTGCTATGTTTTGGATGATTACAATTTACACGTGTAATTTTTATATGAGTGTAACTACACGTGTTACCTTATTATCTTAACAATGATTGAATTTTATCATATTTAACCACCTTACTTTTTACACACACATATATATATATATGCGCTCTCACAAATATCCATCCATTTGGATGCGATCATTTATCAAAAGAGAGAGAAAATCTTGATTGCGAAGAAAATAATGAAATGCAAATGAAAAGGAAGTACCAAAGGTGGTTGATATTAAAGATTTCTAGTACGTGATGGTGTGCATATATTTTTCGTAAAGGTACGTTAAAACACTCACTGCAACACAACAATAATATGATCTGTGTATGATCTAAAATGTGGGATATATGTGTCAAAATTATTTTCTTTATTTAAAGTATCATTTTTATGCGGAATAAGCACGAGCATTTATGCATACATATATAATCTATTATGATACTAAATATATATGTATGACTTTTTTAAAGTTGCGTCGTACCGAGATTTTATAACTCTCACTGTTGTATCGAGTCGCGTAGTCTCTGAATGGTACAACGTATCGAGACGGGTAGTCTTGGCATGGTACAATGTATCGAGCTGCGGCGTCTCTGAATGATATAATATGTATTGACCTTCGACTGTATCGAGATGTGATATCTCGGAATGATACGTTGTTGGTCGTGTAACGTTGGTACGTACGCAGGGCCCAAAATTATATTTTCTGAGAAATCTATAAGACGTTATAGCATGGCATCGCATTACGTGCATTTGCATTTATTATTTTTGTGAGGAATAAAAACCTTTTCGTACTGAGCATTAGCTCACTCATATAGTTGTGTTGCAGAATCGGGTGAAAATCGATAACTTACGGAGAAAGCGGAATCAGCGGCGGTGCGGCATATACGGGTGCATACGGTGGATAAAACGATCTTGTGATTTTCCACGAATTATTTTGTACGATTGTAAAATCAAAGAGCTCCGAAGTTTTATTTTCAATCGGAGCTAGTCCCGACTATTTGTTGTATAAAGTTTATATTTTTTATAAAAATAAAAGTATTTACTAATATTTAAGAATTTTATTTCTTATATATTTTTCTCGTTAAAATATTTTTTATAAATCGGGACTTAATCGAGTTTTATGAAAAAAGTAACGGGCACGGGAAATCGGGGCGTTACATTACGTGACTGGACTTGTGCCAAAAATATGTTTTTTGGTTTCAGATCAGAGTTTGCATCTGAACGTCTTATCCATCTGATCACATGCCGGTGTTCGCACCTAAGCGTCTTATGATTCTGGACTTATGCCAAAATCTTACTCCTGGTCTTTCGCCGATGTTCGCGCCCGAGCGTCTTACAGTTTCGGACTTTATTTACCGTGAAGTCACGCTTTTAAGTGATTTATTTTTCGGGTTTTCGTTTTATTTATTTATTTGTAGGGCCTCTTTATTTTTCCCGTTTTACCCTTCAATTTTTTAATAATTTGGAAAGATTGTGAGAAAACTTATTTAATCTAAATATGCATATATATATATATATATTTATTTATATATATATATATATATACATTCAATTTCGGACGAAAGTAGCGACTCTCGGCCTTCCAAGCCATGATAATATTTTTTGGAGAATTTTAACAGAAATATAAAAAGGCACTTCGTCGAGCGTTCTTCATTTAGAATAAGCAGATGGCTCCAAATATTGGCGATTAGGGCTATCTTATGCCTTGTTTACCTCGAAAGCGGTAAAAAGCGGATATCCCGTCGTTCAGACGGCGGGTTAGGCAACTACTGGTGGTACTATTTGAGGTGTTCCACGTTCCAAGGGCGTGCGATTTCTCTACCCCTCATTTCCTCGATGCGGTATGTTCTGTCTCGGATGACTTTTTTGATGCGGTACGGCCTTCCCATGTGGGTCCGAGGACTCCGGCGCCGTGGACTTGGGTGTTCGGCCCGACTTTTCGTAGTACCAAAATTCCTTCAGTGAAGCGTCTCTCTTTGATTTTGGAGTTGTAGTATCGCTCCACGATTCGCTTCTGGGCGACCAGGCGGGTGTAAGCATTGCTCCATTTTTCTTCGATAAGGTCGAGCTCTTGGCGTAGAGCTTTGTCGTTCGGACCTTCGCTGAAGAATTCCACTCGGGGTGATGGGACGGCTATCTCGGCTGGTATGACGGCTTCGACACCGTAGGTAAGAGCAAACGGAGTTTCGCCGGTGGCGTTCTGGGTGGTGGTCCGGTATACCAAGAGGACCGATGGAAGCTCTTCTGTCCTTTTCCTTTTTCTCTAGTTGAGCTTTTTCTTCAGGATCTTGTTGAGGTATTTGTTTGCTGACTCGACTTGCCCATTTACTTGTGGGTAGATCGGTGTTGAGTATGTATTGTTCATCTCGAGCTCGCTAGAGCAGGCTCGGAGTTCCACATTGTCAAACTATCTGGCGTTGTCTGTTATAAGTGACGCGGGTATTCCATGTCGACATATAATGTTTCGCCAAATGAAATTCGTCGTGTTGGTCTGTGTGATTTTTTCGATTGGTTCTGCCTCGAACCATTTGGTGAAGTAGTCTATGGCGACGATTGCGTGCTCGACTCCTCTGGCACCTTCGGTAGCTTTCCGATCAAGTCGATTACCCATGTAGCGAAAGGACGGGGAACAATGACTGGGTAAGGCGGGACCGCAGGCTGTCAAGGGATCTGACCGAAGCGCTGGCATTTGTCGCATTTGCGTGCCATTTCGTGCGCGTATTTCTTTAGGGTTCGCCAAAAGTAGCCTTGCTTAAGAACCTTCAAGGCAAGGGATCGCCCGGCGCAGTAATTTCTGCAAACCCCCTCGTGTATTTCTCGTAGAACGAGGTTGGCGTTGTCTTCGGCAAGACATTTGAGGAGAGGTTGCAGGAATCCACGCTTGAATAGGTTGCCTTCGTTCATCACGTATCTGGTAGCTCGGAACTTGATCCATTTTTCCTCGTTGCGATCTGTGGGTAGGGTGTCATGCTCCAAATACTCGACTATTGGTGTCATCCAGCTGATCCTGACTTCGTCGGTGATGGCGAGGACCCGGGCTTTCTCTATTGAAGGGCGGTCGAGGGCTTTGACGGGGACTTTTCCCAGCTCTTCGTCATCGGCTCCTGACGCCATTTGGGCCAATGTATCTGCTTTGGCGTTTTCTCCTCGTGGAATCTGAGCTATTTCGTACCAGGCTAAAAATTCCAGGCGGCGTTGTGCTTCGGCGAGGTAAGCCACCATGTTCTCTTCCTTCGACTTGTTTTGCGATCAACTGGGAGTCACAATGTATTCGCAGATTCTCTATCTTGAGGTTTTGCGCGATCTGGAGTCCGACTAGCAGTGTTTCGCATTCAGGTTCATTGTTTAAGACTCTGAATCCAAACTTGATGGCGTAGCGGAGCTTCCCCCTTCTGGGTTGGTGAATACGATGCCGGCTCCTGACCCGTGGGCGTTCGAGGCACCGTCGACGTGCAAGCTCCACATCGGTCCGTAGGGAGTAGCTTTTCTCTTGACAACTCGAGGATTTTTCTCTAGTTCTTCTTCTGTTTGGCCTTCCGTGTGGTAGGTGAACTCGGCGATGAAGTCTGCCACGGTTTGGCCTTTGATGGCGACTCGGGGCTGGTATCCCACGCCGTATTCTCCAAGCTCTTATGACCAGATTGACATTCGCGATGAGATGCCTTTGAGGAGAGCTTTCCGCACGGGGTGCTCCGTCCGGACCACGGTTTGGTGAGCTTGGAAGTACGGGCGGAGGTTTTTTGCGGTGGTGACTAACGCGAGTGCCAATTTCTCGATCTGCGTGTACCGTGTCTCGGCGTCGAGAAAGGCTATACTTATGTAGTAGATCGGTAGTTGCTTCATTTCTTCTTCCTGTACCAGGACTGCGCTAACAGCCCTGGTCGAGACGGAGAGGTAGAGAAACAACGTTTCTTTATCCCTTGGTTTTGATAGCAGCGGGGGTTATACGAGGTAGGCCTTCATTTCGTGAAAGGCGGCTTCGCATTTATCATCCCAAACGAAGTTCTTTTCGCCCTTGAGAGCTTAAAAGAAGGGCTGACATCGGTCGGTGGCTTTGGACACGAACCGACCTAGCGCGTTGATGCGTCCGTTGAGGCTCTGGACTTCCTTGAATCTCTAAGAGCTTCTCATTTCCAATAGGGCTCGGATATTCTCAGGGTTTGCTTCGATCCCGCGCTGATTAAGGATGAATCCTAACAACTTCCCAGACTTGACCCTGAACGCACATTTGGCATGGTTAAGCTTCATCTGATATCTTCGGAGGAGCGTGAATGTCTCTCGCAGATCTTGGACATGGTCTGTTGCTTGGAGGCTCTTGACAATCATGTCGTCGACGTATACCTCCATCGTTTTTCCGATCAGCGCAGCGAACATTCGGTTGACCAAGCGTTGATAAGTGGCCCTAGCGTTCTTGAGTCTGAAGGGCATTACCTTGTAATAGTAGAGGCCGCGATCGGTAACAAAGGTTGTGTGGATCTGATCAGGCTCGTGCATCCGAATCTGGTTGTACCTTAGTAGGCATCCATCATGCTCATTAGTTGGTGGCCAGCGGTCGCGTCGACTCGTTGGTCGATCCTCGGGAGCGGGAAACAGTCTTTCAGGCATGCCGTGTTGAGGTCGGAGTAATCTATGCAGATCCGCCATTTTCCGTTGGGCTTCTTAACCATCATTACGCTTGTAGAGGGGGTTTTTCACCACCCTTTTCCAGTCACAAAGACAATCATCAAATAATAAATAAAATGACAACAAATGATGAATATCTCTGTTTTATTATAATTTCCGAAATGAACTCGGTTTTCTTCCGTTAAATAGCTGGACAGATGAAGGATCATGAACCTCAGATATATCTTTTTCTTCGACCTTTTCTATTGCAAGATCTCTTTTTCTTTCCTTTGTTGAGTCTTTTTTCTATCTCTTTTGTTCGAACAACCAACCCTTACAAATGAGGCTTATCTTGCCTTTTATAGAGTTTACAATGCCTTCCTCCTCTATCTTTCCCGCCTTTTTCCTCTTTAATCATCATTTTCTGACGTGATTTGAGGGCAGCAGGGTTTATCCTTACTTTATGTCACCTCCGAGCATGCTGCCGTAATGGGTAGGTGCGCCGCATTAAATGCGCATCTCGTCAGCCGTCATTCGGCTCTGCAGGCATTCGTCGCTGACGCTCTCATCGAGTGAGTAGGTCGGTTTCATTAAATGCACGTCTCTTCGGCTGTCATCGGGCTCTGCATAATCATCATGACGAAATTCCTCGTCGAATCGTGATGGGACGCTTCATCGCAACCCGCTTGCTCGCGTGGCTGCGTCCCCTCGCTGATGAACCTCCTCGGGGATGTCCTTCCTCGGAGATAACTCCCTCTTCGCTGGTGAACTTCCTCGCCTCCCTCATGTCGTTTATGGACAAAACGACACGAGTTGTGTTGAGGATGGATTTGACTAAATCCGACCTTAACAGTTAGTCCCCCATTTTATCAAGTGTGTACACTTGGTAAAATAAAGTATAACTGCCTTGGGGGTTGGCCCTAGCCGGCGTTGATTGGCTCATGGTCGGTGATTTCTTCTTCGGCTCCTCGCGCGGTCATATTATGAAGCCGCTCCCCTTCCTCGCTAGGCTTCCTTTGCTTCCCTAAGTCCCAACGAAACTCTCAGCGACGAAGATTTCTCAACGTTGCTCGGGTCCGGGACCCACCTTGATTTTGCTTTCCCAAAAATCTGTCAGCCTCGAATCTTACGCACGTCCCTTCAGCATTGAATGGCCATCCTCTTTCGCATTTGAGGGCCTGTAGAGATTTACAACGGGCCTTTGAAACGAACCGTTGATGAGTTAGCAAGCTTCGATTTTGGGCCGTCAGATTAAAGACGTGTCTACTTATCATTCTTCCCTTTCTATAAATTCGAAGTTCATAACCATTTTTCCAGGCATTTTCGTATTTTTTCAAGAATTCTCTCCAGGTTTCTTTTTGCTGTTGTTTATCCTCATTTCCTCGTCTCCGAAATTCTTCTTCCTTCTCCCTCAGACGCCTCGATGGGTCCATCCCGCTCCGGCCCAGTCTTTAAGACTCGGAGTCCCCCTTCCGTCATGACGGAAGAGGGCTTGAAGTATATCGTCGACAACCACACTGACTCAGGGACCTGCTTTGCCCGTCTCCCTCTCGAGGGCGAGTTCGCCGATGAACCTCAGAGCGACTTCGTTTGCGTCTATGAATCGTTCTTCCGCATCGTCGGCCTTCGCTTCCCGACGCCGCTCCTGGTCGTGGCGTTTCTCTACACCTTCGGGGTTCTGATTGCTCAGGTGAGCCCCAACACTCTTCGCCTCCTCCTTCGTACACTGGCCATTGCATGTGAACAGAAAGTGGAGCTCACGCTCGAGGACCTGATGCGTCTCTTCAAAGTCTCCCGTAATCCAAAGAATCTGGGTCGTTTTGCCATCTCTCATCGCGTCCGACCGCACATCCTCCTGAACACGTCCTCGAACGAATCCGGTTGGGAGAATAAATATTTTTTTGTTCGTGTGGACAATTCCAACTTCGGTCCCCACCATGCTTTCCTACCGACGGATTTGGTGCTCGAGGGAGCGGACCTCCCTCGATTCAAGCTTGAGGAGAATGAGGAGGCCGAGGCGCGGTTCAAGAGCATCCACGCTGTTCTCCTTGCCAATCCCAGGCGTGATTGGAGTAAAGACTTCGGGGGCCAGCGGCTTGAGAAATCTGGGGTTTATCAATTGGCCCGAATACACGGGGCGCCTCCTAACACTCTTCTCCCGAAAGGTTTCCTTCGCGAACCGGCCCCGGAAGGGTCTCCCGTAGAGCGGAAGAAACCTGCTCCAAGGCTGAATAAGAACGCCGAGGATAAAGTCGTGGCTGCTAGGGATAGCGCTCCCGTTGGTCGGGATCGGGAGGCGCACAGATCGTCGAGGTCCCGGGAAGGATCTGACGCTCCTCGCTTCATGGGGCTCACCCCCCGAGAGGGCGGTTTCTCGAGCAAACGCCCCGTCGAGGATACTGGTGACGAGCGACGAACAAGGGCGAGGACGGAGTCCGCGGCCCGCTCCTCGCAAGATATTTCCCGCTCCTCGAGGAGATCTCCTCGGGAAGAAAACTCCCTGGGCAAGCGCCCCGCCGAGGAAGCGCGTGATGCTTCTCTTGCGAAGAAGGCGAGAGTTCCCGACCCGACTCCTGAATTCGAGGCGGCTGACCCGTCTCAAGGAGCTGCGGAAGGGACTTCGGGCACCGCGCCTGTCGAGGGCGCAACGGGGAGGACAAGACCGGCGGCGGACGTGCGCGTACACCCAGCCGAGGACTCGCGGGAGAGACTGGAGATGGAAGACATCGAGCACCTGGTCGTCGCGCCGGATGCTCCTCCTCCGCCTCCGTCGGGGGCTGAAGACCCCATTCCTCTTTCTGCTTCGGGGGCCGCGACCCGGTCTTCCCTGTCACCGCCTCGGGGAATCCCCGATGAAGCGATGCGAGACTCGGTTGTGGCCTTAACGCCTCCGACTCAACCTTTGGTCAAAAGGACCAATGCTCCCAACGACGGAGATACGGGGCCCGTTGGCGAGGAAGACGCTCCAGAACAGATCCTCCCCGGGCCCACGAAAGAACGCTCAAGGGCGCACCCCGATGTGAATCCCGCTAATCCGAAGCTTCTTCCCGACGTTCCCGGCGTCGAGGCCCTCGAGGGCTCAATGGTCTGGCCTTCCCCCGGTCTTACCGGCGTCTCCAACTCGCAAGTACCTCTTGTCGCTCCTTCCGGCGCGTTGCCCCAATTAGCGGATGACTTGACGCAGCCTTCCGAGCCATCCCTTGACCTCAAGGGAATCCCCGAGGAGGTTCCTACCGGGTCGCCGCGGGCCCAATCCAGCTTCCCAGCCTTGCCGCCTCCGAGAGCACTTCCCGCGGCCGAAGCTTCTCACGAACTCGCCGAGCCTTCCAGCGATCCCATGGGGAACTTAGCATTGGTCGACCGCGTTGCCCGGGGGGTAGCTCTATTGTCGGACGTTATCGCATCCGTGCGGCTATCCACCGCTAGGGTTGAGAGAGAGAGCAATGAGTTGTCGGCAGAACTCTCGTTAGTCCGGGAACGGTTTGAGGCTTCCACCCACGACGGGCAGAAGTTCCAGGGGCAGATCGAGAAGCTTTCCTCGGAGCTCGACGAAGCCAAATCTACCTTGGAGTCGGAAAACTCATTGCGCCGGGCCGCTGAGGCTGAGCTCAACGAAGCTAGATCTGCCTTGGAGTCGGAAAGCTCATTGCGCCGGGCCGCCGAGGCCGAGCTCAATGAGGCCAAGTCCATCTTGGAATCGGAAGTTTCGCTGCGCCGGGCCGCTGAGGCCAAACTCGCGGAACAGCAAAACTCTTGCGCTGTTATGGAGGCGAGCCTCTCCGACAAACTCCGGCTTCAAGCGGAATGCCTTGCTCAGATAGGCGAGGCCGTTGGCGCATCGCCCGAACGGGAAGACCAGCTGGTGTCCGGGGTCAATGCCGCGTTGAAGAAGCTCGCTGATGACCTTGAGGCTGCGCGAGCCGAGGCAGTTGAGGAGCGTCGTGGCCGAGAGCGCTTGTTCGAGGAGGCTCAAGCCAAGTTGGAGCGTCTGTCGGCGAAGTATGGTTTTCTTGATCAATCAATCAACGCCCATCGCTTGGCCGCTGCGTATCAGGCCAATATCGCCTTGGTTGAGAAGAACCCCTTGGTGGCACAAGCCGGGGGCCTCGATACACGCTTATCCTCGTGGCGCGAAAGCCTCGATAAGCACCGGGCCGTGGTCAAAGAGCTGGACCAGAAGTCCGCCCGGGATCCCAAATCTCCGCCGCTTTCTCCTTGCAATCCGCCAACCTTAGACTGTCGGAGACTTGAAAGCCTTGCCTCGGAAGTGGTAGCCCTTGGATCGGCATCGCGCTATGGATCCGGCCCGAGCATCGGGACCCCAGCGCTCCCAGAGCCCACGGTATAGGATGTTTCCTTGGAGTTTCCTTTTCCATTTCCCGCTTTTGTAAATTCCACATTTCGTGGCTTGCGCTGTATTTCACTGTAATCCAAGCATAATTACCGTATGAATTAAAGAAATCTTTCTTGGGTTACCTTTTCCTTTCATCGTCAAATCTTTTTCTGCTATCGCCCTTGTATGCTTGCCCTTTCCTTATCCCTTTTCTTATCGGGCTTCTTTATTGTTCCTTCCGTATTCCCATTCTCTCTTTTTCTCCTCAGGCCAGAGGTGGCGTCGTTGTACTTTACCCTGACACTTCTCCCCTCCGCTACGGAGGAGGTCACGAGGGGGCTGGGGAGTTCGCACCTGCCCTTGCGCCGGTGAGGGCTTTATCAGGGAACGAAGGCATTCCCCCCGAGGTTGTAGAGGCTAAGATCGCAGAAAGTAAGGCCGAGCGCGATGAATATAGACGCCTCCTCGCCATTGCCGAAGAATCCCTTCTCGAGGAGCGGCAGCGTTATCGACGGTGCGAGGACACTCTTTCGGCACAGCTCCGGCAAAAGAACGAGTATTTCAACCGTATTGCCGATGCCATAAACCTGTCGCCTGGTCGGGAGGAGCAAATCTCCTTCCATGTCAAGGCCATGCTGAGGAAGCTCGTCAAGGATCGCGACGCAGCCAGGAGTTGGGCTATAGAGGAAGAATTCTCCCGCCTACGCCTCTACCACCAAGCGGTTGACAAGCTGAAGCGTGCCTCCGAGAGGTTTGGTGTGCTTGAGGGGATTGCTCGTACTCAGCGCCTGCTGGGCGGCGTGCTCTCGAATATCAAACTCGTCGAGGGATTACCTTCCCGCTCGACTGTTGGTGAGCTTCGAGCCAAACTGCCGGGGTGGCGCAAGTTGGAACAGGAGTACCTGGCTGATTTGGCCAAGCTGGAGATAAAAATCTCCGGTGATCCAAACTCTCCTCCGCTTTCTCCCTGTCTTCCCCAAGGCGTTGCTAGGGTGCGCTCGCCGGGTTTCGACGTTCTTCCCTCCTCGTCGAGTACGGTACGAGATGGATCAGCATAAATAATTTGTAGTTCTTACCTCTTCCTTCTGGGGTCGATCCTTTACTTTCGGTTCCTTCTTTGCAGGCCGATAGTAGGGCTGATGCGGATTTAGCAAGAGTTTCTTCGGGTAAGCCTCAAGGACTTCCTGCTGACGATCCTGCTTGCCTAATTGCGGACGACATCATTCGTCGATGCTGCGACATCCTTATTGAAGAATGTGCCGATGCAGTCCTGGGTCAAGATTCCTCTGATGATGGCGTTGGGCGGGGGAATCGGTCCCTGCGAGAGTTATAGTATGCATATGTACTCGGGGTGTAACTATGAGTTGTAAATAATGATACTGTGTTTTGTCTTTTTTGAATCCAATGGACATGTGATGACGATGATTTTATTTTATATGAGTTTGCTTGCGATCTTCGAATCTCTGTGAGGGTTTGCTTGGTGCCCTTAGTCGTGAATATGATTTTTCTTTGCTCGGTACTCTCGCCGTGGGAACTTCCGCCTCTTTTAATTTTTTCTCGGCACTCTCGCCGTGGGCACTCTCGCCTCTTTTAGTTCTTGCTCGGCACTCTCGCCGTATATAGGATCTCGGCCTGTTTTGCCGGACTGGGTTTGCTCGGCACCCTTAGCCGTAAATAGGATCTCGGCCTGTATTGCCGGACCGGGTTTGCTCGGCACCCTTAGCTGTATATAGGATCTCGACATGTTTTGCCGGACCGGGTTTGCTCGGCACCCTTAGCCGTAAATAGGATCTCGGCCTGTATTGCCGGACCGGGTTTGCTCGGCACCCTTAGCCGTATATATTTTCTTGGCACTCTCGCCGCAGTTGTCTTTTGCGGGTATCACTAGGTTTAATCGGGTACGAGCCGACTAATTTCCAGGACCCCATAGGCACTCTCGCCTTAGTCGTCTCTTGCGGGTATCGCTAGGTTTCGTCGGGTACGAGCCGACTAGTTCCCAAGATCCCATAGGCACTCTCGCCTTGTATATTTCCTCGGCATTCTCGGTAGCCCGGGATTGCTCGGCGCCTTTAGCCGTAAATAGGATCTCGGCCTGTATTGCCGGACCGGGTTTGCTCGGCACCCTTAGCCGTAAATAGGATCTCGACATGTTTTGCCGGACCGGGTTTGCTCGGCACCCTTAGCCGTAAATAGGATCTCGACATGTTTTGCCGGACCGGGTTTGCTCGGCACCCTTAGCCGTAAATAGGATCTCGGCCTGTATTGCCGGACCGGGTTTGCTCGGCACCCTTAGCCGTAAATAGGATCTCGGCCTGTATTGCCGGACCGGGTTTGCTCGGCACCCTTAGCCGTATATATATATATATATATATATATATATATATATATATATATATATATATATATATATATATATATATATATATATATATATATATATATATATATTTTGTAATTTTCTCGGCGCTCTCGCCGGATCGGGCTTGCTCGGCACCGTTAGCCGGTTTTTTTTTTTTTTGCCAATACACTTTCCCTCCTAATTGGTATTACCACCGAGCAGAGTTGCATACACACTTTGCCAACTTTATAATTTGCTCGCTCCTTAATAACAAAAGAAAAAAAAACACACATACATAGACATTAGAAATCCGACACAACAAACCCAAACAAACTTCTATCACCTATGATAATCTACTAATGGTTAAAAAGGTAGCCGCCCCAATCCTCTCCTCGCTCCGAGCAGCTTATGAACCTTACTCCGGGCTCACTCCTCTTCGACGATCGAGCAGGCTGACGACGCGATTTTCTCCGTAGAGCTCCTGCTGGGGCGACCGAAGTTACATTCCGGGCAGAGGTCAGTGTACCACGTGGTACCGAGGATGTAGCACGACCTGCAAAAACCGCAAACACGCCCATCTCGTCGTCGCCCAAAACACGGCGGGCGGACGGAGTCTCCTGCTTGAATCCTCGTTGGCTTCTCGTAGACCAGGACATTTCTGTCGCACCGTCTGCAGAACTCTGTGTCGAGCAGACGACCGCGTGGGGCAGGCGCCTGCTCCTCGGAATAGTCGGCTGGATTCCCTGCCGCGAGCAGAGGGGGAAGGTCCTCAAGTTTGACCCTGGTTCCCTCCACGAGCCTGGGAAATAAACCGTTGACCCTCAGGAATTTTATCCTGTGCTCGATGGTGGACAAGTTGCTGACCACGTCATCCAAGGTGATTCGGTGGCAGCGTGGCAGGCATAGCTTTACGAGCGTCGGGTTGCCCCGCATGATCGTCTCCACCGCGGTGTTGGTGACCTCGTCGCAATCGTTCAGCGTCAAAGTCTCCATCTTCCCCTGAGACCTCCTCGCCAGCTTCAGGAGATCCTCGTCTGTGATCCGCTCGCTCAACGGGCTGTAGATGCTGAGGTTGCGCCACAGAAGGTTGTTTCCTCTAACCTCGTCGCGTAACGAGGTGCACACCATCTCCATCGCGAGGAGTTCCTCGGGCATGAGATACGGCAGGACCAGTTCCAACGCGGGGTGTGGTTCGCCTGGGATCCTTGACTCCTCTTGATCCCGTTGGCTCTCCGTGGTGTCCTCCTCCATTGGACATGGCTCGCTACTTTCCGGCCATTCCTCGTGCTTCCAGAAGTCCGCCATCTCGTGATCATCTTCTCTCGGGGTCCCCGCCGTGCCTTCCTGGAGCCATCCCCAATCTTCATCCACTATCATCCCTGACTCCTTTGCGTGGCCTTGGCCAGTGAGTCCTTCGCAAAACGCCATCTTCTCTTCGTGTGCTTCTTCCTCCTGTATCGTGAGAGTACTAGCAAAAAACTTGTTTCGGGGTAAGGAGGAAACTTGTTTCCGAGTGGGGAGATTGGTGCTTATCTGGGAGTTTATCGAGTTAGTTTTTTATTTTGCAGACTTGTGTCCCTTGTTCCTCTCCAAGCCTCCCATTTTATAATCGTCGATTGTTTCGCAAGCAACCTTTCGCATTCTCTGTTTTGCTGTCACTTCACGATGCTTCGGAAGTTGCCCCGATTCATTGATACGCGTGCGCTTCTTTTCTGATCAACCGTCTATCAAACGGCCTCTCTTAAATACGAGGAGTCCGTACGTCTCCCTGCCTTACGTCACTCCTGCCCCTTGAGTTGCTTCCTTATGATAACGTCATGCCCCTCCAAATTCCTGGCTGTGAGTTAGAAAGAAAACAAAGCCCCATGGTGGGCGCCAAACTGTAGAGGGGGTTTTTCACCACCCTTTTCCAGTCACAAAGACAATCATCAAATAATAAATAAAATGACAACAAATGATGAATATCTCTGTTTTATTATAATTTCCGAAATGAGCTCGGTTTTCTTCCGTTAAATAGCTGGACAGATGAAGGATCATGAACCTCAGATATATCTTTTTCTTCGACCTTTTCTATTGCAAGATCTCTTTTTATTTCCTTTGTTGAGTCTTTTTTCTATCTCTTTTGTTCGAACAACCAACCCTTACAAATGAGGCTTATCTTGCCTTTTATAGAGTTTACAATGCCTTCCTCCTCTATCTTTCCCGCCTTTTTCCTCTTTAATCATCATTTTCTGACGTGATTTGAGGGCAGCAGGGTTTATCCTTACTTTATGTCACCTCCGAGCATGCTGCCGTAATGGGTAGGTGCGCCGCATTAAATGCGCATCTCGTCAGCCGTCATTCGGCTCTGCAGGCCTTCGTCGCTGACGCTCTCATCGAGTGAGTAGGTCGGTTTCATTAAATGCACGTCTCTTCGGCTGTCATCGGGCTCTGCATAATCATCATGACGAAATTCCTCGTCGAATCGTGATGGGACGCTTCATCGCAACCCGCTTGCTCGCGTGGCTGCGTCCCCTCGCTGATGAACCTCCTCGGGGGTGTTCCTCCTCGGGGATGTCCTTCCTCGGAGATAACTCCCTCTTCGCTGGTGAACTTCCTCGCCTCCCTCATGTCGTTTATGGACAAAACGACACGAGTTGTGTTGAGGATGGATTTGACCAAATCCGACCTTAACAACGCTGGAACCTAGTCGGGGTACGTGACTTCTTTGATGAACTTGGTTGCGATGAGTTTGCCGACTTCTTCGTTGATTGCCTAAAATCGTTCAGGGTTGAATGCCCGTCGCCGCTGTATCTTTTGGGCCCTTCCTTTCTCGATGTTGAGTCGGTGGACGGCGATCTCCGGGTCGATGTCGCACATGTCAGAGTGCGACCAAGCGAAGACGTCTCTGAACTCACGTAAGAAAGCGACCAGTTGTGTCTTGATTATGACCGGCAAGTGGGTGCCGATCGCGAGGGTTCTTTCGGGCTTATCCTAGTCTATCGCGACTTGAATCGCGTCGGAGGAGGGTTCCATCGTTGGCATGCGCCTCTCGTCTCGGGGGTTGAGCTCGCTGAACATTCGCGCTTCTCCGGGATTGGGGGTGTGTTCGTCGTTCATTCGGTGGACCGTGTAGATAACCACCTCGGGTTTGGCCAATTTAGTACCTTAGGCGTAGCATGCTCGGGATTCTCGCTGGCTTCCCCTCATTACCCCTATCCCCCTCTCGGTCGAGAATTTGACTAGTAGGTGCAAGGTAGACTTAATAGCCTAGAGTTTATTGAGAGTCGGGGCTTCCTAAAATGATGTTGTAGGCTGATGGCTGGTCCACGACGAGATACTTGATCATTTTGGTGACCTGGACCCCATCTTCTGACCCGAATGTCGTTGGCAGCTCGATGGTGCCCTCGGCAAGGACCGGTTGCCCGTTGAAGCCATAGAGTGGGGTCTTGATCGGAGTCGGGGAGACTTCCTCCAAACTAATGCATCCCAGAGCCGTCTTGAAGATGATATCTGCCAAACTTCCGTTGTCGATCAGTACTCGCCATATCCTGTTGTTAGCGATTAACGTATCGACCACGATTACATCGTTGTGCGGGTGCAAGATGGCTCGTGCATCTTCCCCCGTGAAGGTTATGACCTGGATGGGAAGTATCGTCAGCGAGCTTGTGAGGCTCGTCAGGTTGACTTAGTGTATTTCTCGACTTCCTTCTATAGCTCGGGCGTACCTCTTTCGTTTGTTGTTGGAATCGCCGGTCTCAGGCCCACCCATGATAGTGGACACGACATTGTACTAAGGGGTTTTGGCTCTCTCTCAGCCTTAGTTCTGGCGAGGTCCTCCCGGTTTGTCGCCCTGAGGTTGCACAATTTCCTACGGTTGCGGTTTGGTGGATGATTCACCTCTTGCTACTAGCTTTTTGATGAACTCTTTTAGCTGTCCATCTTGAATCAACTGCTCTACATATTTTCTCAGATGCTAGCATTCAGATGTCGTGTGCCCGTGGTCCTGATGGTACTCGTAGTAGTGGCTTTTATTTCTCTTGCCGTTCTTCAACATCGGTTTAGGGTGGCTAAACTTGTCTCCATGTAGGCTGAAGATCATAGCTGGTGACGTGGTCAAAAGAGTGAAAGTTCATGTCTTTTTAGAACTTCTCCGCTCGCCTCGGCTACTGATGACTTCCTACATTGCTCGGTTGTTGACATTGTTTCTTATTCTGCGGCTAGTTGTCGCCGTCCTTATGGTTGTATCGTGATCGTCCACCTTTATTTATCCTGGCTCGGTTGTCGAGATATTCTTCGATCGAGATGTGTTGTGCTGCTCGAGCCATCAGGTCCGCCATAGAGGTCGGCCTGTTTGCGAGGAGGGATCTCAAGAAGTCACCCTTGTGGAGACTGTCGATCAGGGCGATGATGGCGTCATAATCAGTGTAGTCGGTGACTTTGTTGGCCTCTTCTATTAATCAGTTCAAGTAGGCATGGAGAGATTTTTTGTCTAGTTGTCAAAGTGACCACGAGTACGACTTTTCTCTTCGCTGCATCAGCGAACTTGCGAATCGGGAGATGAAACGCTCTTTCAATTCTTCAAAAGATCCTATGGAGCCTTTCGGAAGTTGTTGATACCACTCGAAGGCAGGTCCTGCGAGAGTGAGGCAAAATGCTTGGCACATCGTAGAGGCAGAGCATCTTTTCACTCGCATTGATAGCTGGTACTAGATTAGGTGGTATATTAGGTCACTGGTACCGTCGTAGACGAGGTTCGGTGGGAAGCGGAGATCCTCGTCGATATCTTCTGCAAGCAGGTGGTCGGAGAAGGGAGAGATGGTTCCCTCGACTATGCTTCTGACGGCTGGGCTCTCGTTATTTACCGTTGCGAGCTCTCGAACTCTCTTTTCCAGTGCTTGGAAGGCGTTCTTCCATCCTGCGTCGGGTGGCGGTGTCGTTGTCGGAGGCGTTGCGATGACGTCTTCATTTCCGGCTGCCCGGCGCGTGGTGGTGAGATGAGGTCTTTTAGAAGTTCGTGTCTTGATGTCGTCTGAATATTCCTGACGACGGAGAATTTCTCGTTGTTAGTTGATGTTTTGTCGTAGACCTTCGCCTTCACTGAGGTGATTGAGGTGGTCGCGGAGGTCTTCCTCGTCTACGGCACGCGCTCTGGTGTTGGTGCCTTGCGGCGGTTTGAAGCTCCGCACTTCTGTGCCATCAGCCACATCTTCCTCTCTTTCGAGTCGGTCACGGGTCGATTTTCGTTGCCTGTGACTGCGCTGGCCTTTGGATGTTTTTCAGAGGATGGCCGTCGTCGTGCCTCAGAGCGTTCCCTTGGTGTAGGCTCTAAAGCTTCTTCTGTCGGACTCCCATCTTCGTCGGCGACTTCTTGGATGACGGCTTCGTGCCCGAGGTGTCTGTAAATTAGCCCGGTTAGCCAAAATACACTATCTTCTAGTCGTGCCATCCGCTCGTTGGTCGTTGGGTCTTGGCAGATGCTCGTATCTGGTTGGTTTCGCTGGCGTGCGTTGACTTGAGCTCGTGTGTTTTGGGCAACGCTTGCCGCTGGGCGGGATGTGGTGTGCTCCATTTGTTGGGAATCACGTCTCGGATTCCGTGTAAATTATCACAAATTGTACCTCCGAACCGTCCGGGTAACATTTAAAGCGGAAAAACCTGTTATCCGTTCAATGGTCCGGATATCGGATAATAACCATATAACAAGATCTGATAATTATTATGTAATTTAATATTCATAAATCATTATTAATAATCTAGTCTTTATAGGAAATAAATAGAAAGCAGTAAATGGTTGCATTTATTAACCCAATGCATAAGGCCGTACCTCTATTGACGACTTCCGGCTGCGCGTTCTGAATCAGGCAGGGCTCCGCCGGTGCTGAGGGAAACTCCCGTGATCTTCCGGGATATTCTCCTGGATTCCTCGTACCGAAGCGTGGGCTTCGCCGGCAGGACTCCGTCGCAAAATTTAAACTGATGGTTCTTTTTAAGCTTCCAGAGAACTAAGTCTCTTAAGCCGAACCAGAAAGAGAGATCAGAGAGAAAATTCGCAGACCCTGAAGGAGAGGGAGAGTTCGAATTTTTCTCTGGGGAGACGTGTGAAAAATGTGTAGATAGAGCCTCCTATTTATAGGCTCAGACTGTAACCAAATTAGAGAAATTCACTCCCTAATTTCGAATTCTATATATTAAATATAATTAATTATTTCAATCCAATGGTCTAAATTTAATCTTATCTGAATCCAATGGATATAATTAATTAGGGATTTAATTAAATAAGAAAGATTTGGATAAAATAAAAAATACAATCTTATCTTCTTATCTTTATAAAATTCGAATTATATATATATATATATATATATTTAAATTCGAATTCATATTATCTAGATCAAACGGTTGAGATAAATCTTTAAACCGATCTAATGGATCAAATTAGTTTAGGATAAAATCAAATATTAAAAGATATAATAAAAAACAAATTCGAATTTATCCAAAACTATAATTCGAAAATAATATATAATATATATAATTAATTTCCAATCCGACAGTAAAGATTAAATCTTAGACCGATCTATCGGATATAATTAATTAGCTAAATTCGAAAATCAAAACTTGGTCACCAAGTTATTAATTTCGAATATATCAATATCCTAATCCAACGGTTGATATTAAATCATAACTGATCCAATGGAGTAAATTGATTTTAGGGTTTTTCTCAAATACTAAAACATTTGGTACTTTTGCCGCAATTATGAAAAGAACAAAGTTTATCTATTCGAATGCATATTGTTCCACATTCCATGGCATAATTCGATTTCTACACATATAATATATATGAAAATATATTATTTACATATTAATATAAATCTATTAATTAATTATTAATAATATATTGATAATTAAATTCGAATAATTAAATTATATTAATATTCTCTTATCTCAATATCACACATTCAAATGTCATGGTGACACACCATCATTTAAATTCGTGACATGTGATTTAATTTCATAGTTTACCGAAACGATCACAAACTTAGAAATTCTCTAAATCACAAACCGTATGTCGAAACGACTCGGTTCCAAAAGCAAAGTTTCTTAGAAATTAATTTACAACAACTTTCATGTTGACAGAAAATCCAAATTCTACTTTATTTTTTCAGTTAATTTTGGTTACCAAGATATGGTACTTTTGCCACGCTACTGATAAAACTATCTGATGTCTGTCACAGACTTCAGTTTTATGAGTCTTGCCAAATGATCTTAAAAAAATTTCAAATGTTTTTATCACGTACGTATGATCCGTTACGGAGCTATCCTGGGGACCATGGACCCGTATCACTTAAGCTCCAACGAACTGCTAGGGCGTTCGTCAAACCTCGGTGTTATTCCACTATAAACCCGAGGCTGCACTCTTTAGTGATACAGTATATATTATTCCCTTTATTACAGCAGGGTGTCCATTGATACAATCAAATTCGGGTTATTGATCTTTCACTTGATGATCTACACACGAGCAGGCGGTTTCTACCGTTATGCCCCTCATTGCATTTTCATCCTTGACTCAGTCAGTAATATTATGAGTGACCCACTTATGGTTTCGATTCATAAGTTGCGCACGGGTACCTCTCACTTCTCACCAGCGACAATCAAGGGAGTCATCATGACTTTGGAGAGAGTTGTGTGATGCCCATGCCTATGACCAAGCTACCCTTACTGCTGACTATCATGTTCCCAAAATAATAGTGTTGGGAACAACGGTAATATATTGTGTTCTTTAACTATTAAATCAAAGAACAATCAAGCCAGCAGCTCGGACTCAAGATCACTCAGGACTTAGATCGAATATCCATTTGATCATCTACTAGTGACTCAACTCCAAGTTATCAGTGACGGTCTTATATGATAACTTCCGGAGTTTAAGTCAGGTCCAGTCCATTATGAAGACACTTCATATTTAATGCACTTCTAGTGAGTGTGACACACACAAAATCCATAATAGGATTGTCACTTATACGATTAATAGGCTTCCACCCAGTTAATCAGGTCACATACATTTTAAGTTCATTTATTATGATTATTAATTCTTCCTCTCATTGACTCTGTTGTGATAATAATACATAATTGCATCCTTTATGAACTAAGGATCAAACATTCTATTTTACTCTACCAGAAACTATAATAAGATTATCATAATAAGAGAAATCATAGTAGATAATCATCCTTTAACGTTTAAATTTACATTTAACAAACGTATAGATTTAATTAGCAAAATAGCCAATGATGATGATGTGGCATTGAAATCTGAATTATCTATTCCAATATTACCCCCTAATCATTTTTTTCCTTTTTTTAATATTAATAATCATGTTAATAATGATTAAAATTCGTTTTTTATTTTTAAATTATTTAAAAATAATTCTTATTTTAATTTATTATTAATTATTAATTGGGCATAATTTTAGGAAACATTATACCCAAAAAAGTGGATCTCACGTTTACTTCTCCCTCTCCATTTTCTCTATCCGGCGAGCTTGCAATTCCTCTAATGGTGGAGTTTCAGTAAACTTATTTCCAAAGGCGTCAATGACGTCCGGTCCGAGGTCTTCAACGGCGACGATTCCGGCGATCTCAGGGCTCAGTACCATCGGTTGATCCGACAAGCAACGGATTCCTTCTCCGTCGAGAGGAGAACCGAGTGTCTCAACAGATTTTCCATCATTCGCAAATCACATCTTGAAAGCTCTCTGTTCTCTCAATCTTCTTCAAGATAATCTTCTCTCAGACCCTAGTTTTCAGGTCCGAATTTCTTCTTTTCTTCTTTATGATTCTTGTTGTTCGTTGAATTTGAATTAGGAATCAGGGTTCGAAGATTTATCGAGCAGGTTTCTTTGACTGTTTCTTTAATCTTATGCTTTGGGATCATCTTTTCAGATCAAGAGATGGCTCGTACTAAGCAAACTGCTCGCAAATCCACCGGTGGAAAGGCTCCGAGGAAGCAGCTCGCCACCAAGGTGTGTAATGGTTTCAGACTGGGGTTTGTTCATCCCTGTTAGGGTTTCGTTTGGGAATTTCGAATCGAATTCGTTTTAGGATTTAGAAAGCTCGTATGATTATGTTATGGACCTGATTTCTGGTTAAATGTTTGCAGGCTGCTAGGAAGTCCGCTCCGACCACCGGAGGAGTGAAGAAGCCCCATCGCTATTCGATTTTTTTCTTTGGTTTTGCCGTGTAGTTTATGTTTATTCGTGTTTATTTGAATTGTAAATGTTAATTATTTCGAATTGTAAACGTAAGTTCATTGGTTTATTCGTGTAAATATATATTAATTCGAATTGTAAATGCATGTTGATTTGTTTATTCGTATTTATTTGTGTAAAGGTATGATAATTTGAATTGTTAATTTGATTGATGTTTTTTAATTCAAATTGTTTTAAATTATTTATATGGTTAATTCAACTTAATGTTTCTTAAGAAATTTGAAATTTTTATTTTAAAATTTGAAAAACGTTTTTTATATTTAAATATGAAATTTATTTTTAAATTTAGAATTCAAATATTTGTTTCCTAATTTATTATTTTAATAATTTTAAAAAAAATCGTATTAATTATTAATTGTTATAATAAATATTAAATAAATTTGTTAATTCAAATTTTAATATTAATTATTATTAATAATAAGGGTAAATAAGTCATTTTATATCGGTTAATGTGGTTTATTGGCTATGTCACAAAATTAACCAAACAATGGCTATTTTAACAATTTTAAAACATTGAGATGGCTAATTAGCTTAAGCTCCCTCATAATTAGCATCATCTTTATTCAACGACTTGTCATAATCTTTTACAAATGGATAAAATATCTTGTTTAAGGACACACATGTCCAACACCGTTGACTTGGTCGACATCCTGGAAAGTTGAAAGAAGAGGTTGAAAACTTGATTGGTGGGAGGGTACTCAGAGGCTTGATCTCGATGGCCCCCTCCTTCTAGCGCCAAAATGTTGATGCCGATAAATGGATCAACACTGTAGCGGCCCAAATTGGTATATTGGGCCGGGCCCACCGTCGTTTGTTGACTTCTCTTGGGCTTGGAGCTTGGAATCTGAGGTTTGATAGGTGATGGTGATGTGATGCCACACCTCGTTAAGTGTAGTGAGGCTACCTATGTACTCATTTGCAACCAAGTGGGATCAGGTCATCTCGTAATTCAAAGCAGACGTTGATGGAGCCGTTCCGGGGCTGGCCTCGGCGAACCTGGAGTTGATGGTGGGAAAGTCGTGAATTCCTCTGGCGCCTTTTCTCTGGGCCTGAGGCTGGAATCTGGTAGATCAGACCCTTCACTAACCGTCGGACTGGAACCGGGTCCTACGACCCGTTACCGCAAAGTCCTAAGACTCGGGATATAAGTCGATGACCGCTGAGAACCAGAACATCCGCAGGGCGGATCATCGATCGTACCCTAATCGGACCCTACTAACCGTTAGCCCGGGACTGGATCCTCCGACTAGTTACCACAAAGTCCTAGGACTCGGGATATAGGTCGGCGAACGCTTAGAACCGGAGCCTTTGTAGGGCATGTCGGCGATCAGGCACTTCCACTCTTGCTAACGCCTTTGTTACTACCTTAGTCAAGTATTCCTACCGGAATATATATATATATATATATATATATATATATATATATATATATATATATATATATATAAGAGAGAGAACGGTGTTTATCGCTATATAGAGCATTTTAATCGGAGTTATCGTTTGAATGAAATCAAGCTCCTATTTATAGGAGGGGCCGGGGGCCTATGTGCAATAAAATATTGTCACTTTTGTCCTTCCGCACAGCGGCGCCGCGGAATAACCTTACTAGGCGCGAAATGCGTCTTGACGTCCCGTCACAGCGCGGGGGCGGCGTGCTTCATCACTTAGTTTTTAGTTTAATAATAAAAATTGTCTTCGCGTTTTTGGGCTTCTCGTTTTTAGATATGGGCTCCGGGGTCGTTTTGGGCCAAAATCGAATTAATTAATTAATTAAAAAAATTAACTAAATATTTTTTTCTTTATTAATCAATTTTTTGTTAGCTCCGAAAAACACCCGTAACACTTTCATTAATTAGTAAAGAAATTTAAAAATAATGACAATTTCATTAGAGTCCTAAGAAGTGCAATTTTCGTCTTTTTTTTTTTTCTTTACTAGTTAATCGCAGATTCAAATTACAATGAAACTTCTACCATGTCGGTGAATTTGGGCTTCTTTTGCCGACATAAAACATGGTTTGTCTTTATAAATTAATAATACAGAGACTACTAAAATTTATTATAATATCAAATAATTATTAAGATATAAATTAATAATTTATTAAATTATACATAAATTAATAAAATATTAATTATATAATCATTTTGCCTAGCAAGATAAGTCTTTATTTAACATATCAAAAATATATTTAAATGTTTTTTTTATTAAAGTTCCAATATTATGAATAATAAAGAAAATCAATAATAATAAAGTAAATAATCGTAGTTTATTAGAACGGTAATCATAAATATTAATTATGATACATAATTATCTTTTAAGGTTATACATAAACTGTTGTTTATTTGGTTGTTTGTTGTGCAGTGCCAATTAAAACGTGTAAGCAGTAAGCATGTTGAGAGAACTAATAATAAAGAAGGCAAAAAAAATTATCAAAAAAGAAAACAAATAGAATCATATTGTAAAAAGAAAGCTTTTTATGTAATGTTATTTTTATTATTATTATTGAAGTGATTTCTAAAGTAATTACGTAAGGATATTTTTTTTTTATATTAAAGTATTAATTTATAAATTACTTGGGTCTGATATGCTTTCGAAGAATTATTATCTTATTAATTCAGCTAGTTAGTCTTGAGTCGAGAACAAACAAAAATATTATTTATCAAAGTTATTCATTAATCGAGGTTGTACTATATTAATCATGATAGACATGTTTAAAACGTTCATAACTTCATATTACTATTCGAGCCTTATTCCTTTTAACTCAGTGTTTAAAAGGACAATTTAATTGATTTTAGACTTATTAACTTAATTGAGATAATTATATCATATAAAATTTCAAAATTAATTAGTTATATTTAATTTTCATGAGATATAAATTTAAAAACAATCATGACATACATTAAATCATAATTAAGTTATAATGTTCTTTATTCGCGTCTCAGCTCCCAAGTATCTTCCTATTCTTGTTTATGTAGTTTACTTATTATTTAATTATGTTCACGTCGATTTAAATCAAAAGCTATTTAAGATCGCCTTAAACCTATTTACTTTGTATCATAATTGTTTCGTGTCCCGTATATGGAGACGGGAGACCGACTTCAGAACATTGAAACGCTCAAGGAAAAAAAAAAAAAAAAAGCGGAAATGTGCGGGTTTAGTAGGAAATGCTTTGAAACGACATCGTTAATACAATATGACAATGGTTTCATATATTATATATGCACTGTGATAATCAACGACACTGAAAAAGGAATTCCGAAAAGATCAAGTAATGTAAGCCATTGAAGCCTATTATTGTACCCGAAAGAGATAGTTTGTCTTGAGAAGCGACCAATTTCTCATCAGAAAATGCCTCGACAAACGAAGATGCAAGCCTTCGTCGGACAAAAACGTCTCTAATAAGTTCAAACAAAAACGACAATCAGATTCAAGCTTGCTCGGGTTGAGGGTAACCCTTCCACTTGAAGTTGTCTGCATATGCTTTGGGCTGCAAAACAAAACGACATAAGCGATGAAAACTATCATGAACTTCCCCGCACGGAATCAAAGCAAAAACGAACAGATCAATGTGCTCATGTTCTTATATAGAAATTCTCGTATCGATATAAAAAAAGAAGAAGTCATTGTTCAATAATTCTAGGAAAGTGGAATAAGAGGAGATCAAATCTCGAACCTTCAAGAGCGGAGTATGGCGTTTCTTGACCTGCAATAGTCCAAGAACTAGTCAACGACCGAAACAGATATGGCGACATTTCGCTTCAGGTAAAAAGTCACTTCTACCACGTATAATCAAACTTCAAAAAGTACCATATTATCATTAGCTTCTATCCTAATGCACAAAGAGCCTCCTAAAGAACACCCAAAATCTGATCTCAAAACGCAACGGAAGCAAAAAAAAACGCGAAAATAATCGAACAAAAACATACCACATAGTCCCAACCGTGTTTCTCAGCAAACATCTTCGCAGATTCTTCGCTATCAAAACTCAGCGCAGAGTCGCCAACGTTTGCATACGGATCACCAGTTGATGTCCATCCCATCAACGGATTTTCCCACCTATAAACGCCATTACATCAAGTAATTACAAACCCAATGAAATTCACCGATCATCCCAACAAAAGATCGAGATCGAACTAAATCGCAATAGAAAATTCGAGAGCTCAAAATTCATTCAGAGTTTCACTGATCAATTCAGAACAAAATTCACAAAGAGAACTCAAATTTCCTCAAACTATTCACCAAAACCTAGAAAACAGACATTTAAAAACTACAAATTGGCAAAAATCTTAAGCTAAGAACCGGCAAAAAGATGCAATTTCATACTTCTGAGTGGATAGGAAATTGATTTTCCACCTCCCAAGCTTCCCAGATCCTTGTTGCGTTGCACTCCTCGCAGGTGAGAAAATCACAACCTGAAATTTCCAATCGAATCACTTCCGGTACTTTATTTCCAACCCGAATTCGATCAATCCATCATCGTCCCCAAAAATTAGGTCACCGAATTGCGTACCTTGCGACGGAGGTGCTCTTCGGGGATACCGGCGACCATGCCGATCTCTCCGGGCTTGATGACCTCCAAGGCGTCTCCGGAGAAGAGTCTGGCGCCGCCATTGAAGGCTGACCGGAGAGCTCCGCCGTGGCTGAAGGAGCGTCGCAGAGAAGAGGAAGCCATTGGAGTCTTGTCTAATGCTTCTTCGCTATTCTCGTGCCAACTGATTGTATAACGTGACGTGTGAGGAACAAACGACATGTCGTTTCTTTTTTCCTTGATGAAATACATGGATATCTGCGGCATAAGTGCTTACTTTTTTTTTTACTAAATGCGCCGATATATTTTTAATCTCTTTTTTAGCGGTGATATTACCCAAATTTTATAAAATAGTATTGAGGTCAATTTTATTTATGCCCCGTTAAGGCCGGTTACACAAGGAATACGTCTACGTCTTTTATTAAACTTTGAAAAGATAAATTATTCAATATTTTTATTGAAAATAAAAATTATATGTGAATTTAGCTCTAGGATGTTTTCAGCAATAAATTTGCAAAAGGGTCGTACTGTTGTTGTTTACACTTAATTAAATATTAATTTGATTATTTTATTATAAGTAAAATATTAAAATAAACGTATGAGAAATACCTAATAAAACCAAAATATTCTTAAAATTCATATAAGAATTTGTTTTGGGATATGATTTAGGGAAAACAATTTTTTTTTTTTAAATAACTATTTAAAATATTTATCATAAAAAGCAAAAGCACTCTTGTAGAAGTAATCCCAAACGAGTTAAAAATCAATAATAATAAAAAGGCAAAATCGGTATTATAACTTAATGAAATCCGACTTAAATGAGTGTCAACAAGCAATTAATTTCTTGCTTATTATCGGTAAAGCGAGAGTTAATGACTCATTTAGCCCTCTTATTGTATAAAGTGATCGTTTTTATTATTAATGTATTTTCAACTTAGTAAATAATAACTTTTATACAAATCTTAGAACTTAAATATATATTAATGCAGTTTTCCTAAAAAAAAAATATTCGACCGGACAGAAAAGCTTGAGCTACAATTTTGATAGTCCCAACTCCAAATATTTATCCTTCCAATATGAAAGAAAAGTAGATAAAACGACATGTCGTACATCTGTTCCCTCCATCAACATCAAACACGGATATACAGTAGAACCTCTATAAATTAATACTGTTGGGACCGGCAAAAAATATTATCTTATCGGATTATTAATTAACATATAAATTAATAATTTATTAATTTATACATTAAGTGAAGAAAAAATTTATTAATCAGCTATAATTATATAAACATCTTTACTAACAAAAAATTATTTCGATTTATTATATAGAGAATATTAAAGTATCAATATTAAGAATATCAAGAGAGATTAATATGATTTAAAAAGATTTTATTAGAGTACCAATGTCTGAAATATTAAAGAGCCCAACATGAGAATATGATAGCCGAGCTTTGATGCTCTTCAGAAGCGTAGAGATGAAGTTCAAGAGGACATTAATTTCAAGAAGAAACAAATTACTAAAGAAACATATTTTAAGAAGACTACATGATTAATGATGTAATGCTATCTTTTTACTCAATGTGATTTCATAGTTATTTATGTTATATTTTATTTATAGTGATTTTACAATTATTTATGTAATTTTTTATATTGAATTATTACTTTATATATCACTTGGGACCTATATACTTTCTAAAAAAATTATTATCTTATAAATTTAGCGAATTATTAATTTAGCTAGTTAGGCCCGAGTCGGGACCGACCAAAAATATTATTTAATCGCGACTATTAATTTATCGAGTATTAATTTATAGAGGTTCTACTGTATATGTGCAATGCAATGCTGTTTAAGGGGTAGAAAGACCAATATTGATAAAATTCAGGGGCCAAACCATAAATTTGCAAAAATATTTATGAGACTAAAAAGAGAGTGGCAGGAAAAAATTCATCAGTTTTCTCTCTCAGAAGCGTCAATTCTCAATTCTCGGGAATGATTCCGATTCTCCCACCTTGAAAATCCCTGGGTCTTCATTATCGTCTGCGAATTCGCCACTGTTTCTCTTCGATCGAGAGGTACATATATACATATTTGTATATGCATATTGCTCTTACACTGTTTCCGGTTTTTTTTTTTTTTTTGCTGGAATTTTCCTTGAAAAACCTCTGAGTGATTCAATCGCCTGACATTGCGGAATTTTCCGCACCATCGGGAATGGCGATCATGAAAATCGCGGTCTCGTTTCTCGTTTTAGCTGGAGATTTGGTTGAGTTTTGGTGTTTCTCGAAATTTTTCTTGTTTCGTTTGGCAAAAACTAATAATAAACGATTTGAACAGAATTTTGGAGCCGATAATGGAATTTTTTGCTTCTGTTTGGCTTGTTTGGATTTCAATCTGTAGTTAACTGGTGAAGTTTCCAGAATTTTGAGCTAATTCAGCCGAAGAAATTCTCTAGCCACATTGTTCTTGTTAGTACGAAGCTTGTATTCGAGAATCTGAGTTTGGTATAAATTTGTATTGTTTATTGTCCTTAGCTTTTGCTGATATGAGAGTTTAGCTTAGTCAAATCAAAATCAAAATTGTTCGAACGAAATCAAATGCGTGGGTTTGCTTCGAAATATGTGTTTTTGTCTTAAATTTTAGCAGAGGTGAAAGGTATTTTGTTTTTGAATTGATGTTGAGAGATTATGAATTCTTAGCGTATATAAGAGGGTATGTTGTGACGGAGATGCTGATTGTATTTACGTTCTGTGAGGTCGTAGCTGGACTTTGGTTGATGGGTGCTCCTAAACAGAAGTGGACACAGGAAGAAGAAGCGGCGCTTAAAGCTGGCGTTATCAAACACGGGGCGGGAAAATGGCGCACAATACTCACGGACGAAGAGTTCAGTTCCATCTTGAAGCTGCGTTCGAATGTGGATCTGAAGGTATTCATGCTTCTTCAGAGCTTCTCCTCACTACGAGAACTATTAAAGCTTAGAATAGATTGGATGTAGTAAATGACTATTATGATCCTGATTAATGGATTCCGTCAGGTTCGAGAATCGGTGAATCTCTTTCTCCATATGGTGTCTACCTCTACTACAAAACCACAGAGAAAAACTAAGCTAATTTGCGGACTAATTTACTGAAAAAATCGTGATTCTTTTCTCATTTCGAGCCGCGTCTTATAATGTACTCCTAAAACAGTATTGAACATAAACATAATTCAAATAATTATATAACAGGACAGTTTAGTGACAAGTAGACTACGAACTGGTTGTTGACATTATTTACACCTTGTTATTAATTTATTACGGTTTTGGTTTTGACAGGATAAATGGAGAAATATAAATGTAACTGCGATTTGGGGTTCAAGGCAGAAGGCTAAGCTTGCGCTTAAAAAGATAGAAAGTCCCGAGCCTTTGGCTGAGTACCCTGGAACTCAGGATAATGAGGAGATTGACAACACTAAGCCCCTTTTAATTACCGATGGAACAGGGAAAAACGCCAATGGAAAAGAACCAAATGTAAGGTAAGCAAGTTTCATTTGTCATTGGTGATACAATTCGAGTATAATCGGGTCAGGGACAAAACCTACATTATTTTCTCTTAGATTTAGTTTACTATGAATTTAATTGCAATCAATAGTATGTTTTAGGTTATTAGGGGTGTTTTCGGTAGTTTGTAAAAAATAAGGATCAGGGCTTATAGTCTTTAGGAGAGTTTGGACCGTTTTCTCGGAGGATCGTCTGTTTCCTTTGTTATTTGGTTCCATTTATTCAATAAACATTCGGGAATCCATCACTCTGGTGAATTCCCATCGGTTTATGTTTAAGTTTTGCCTTAAATCCTGTCATTTTTCCTTTTTCATATATTATATATATATATATATATATATGTGTGTGTGTGTGTGTATATATAATTACTCATAGTGACTACTATATCATAGTAGAGGCTCTTTGGATTCTTTTCAACTCTTTGGTTAATTAACAGCATGCTTTATATGGTTGAAGGCTGGATAAGCTTATAGCACAAGCTATTACAAATTTAAAGGAGCCACGGGGTTCAGATCGGGGTGCGATTGCTATGTATATAGAGGTATAGTCTTTTTATTTTTGTTTTTAAATTTTTTAGGAACTCTTAGAAAATAACAATCAGGTTATGAAAATCTTGGTTATAATGTTAATAGGATCCTGGTTGTTACTTGTACATCATAATCTATAATCTTACAAACCAATAATAGAACTGTTGAACTATGTTTCTGAATTAGAGTAATTGACAGTAATGTCCCTTGTACTTTGCATGTTGGTATAGTTTGCTCCCTATACTCCCAGAAATAGCAAATCGGCCCCATGCATTGAAAAATAATATACTATCAATGGGACTATTGTGAAGCAAGAAACGAGCCTAGCAATTAAAGAATTGTTAAGAATTAAGATGATAATCCTACAAGATTGGAGAAAGTAATTAATTTAATGAAAATACCCTAGGACATGTCATGTAAAGCACACGAGTTAAAAAGTTTGTTGTTTGTCGTACATACGGGGCAATGTAGTGCTTCCTAGAAGTATTGGAACATTGCTGGCAAAAAACCTAAAGTTCAGGGGGGAAACTGCGTCAACATGCAATCTATCATGCTGAACGATATTTCTAACCACGGCGAATTTTTATTTTTTTTTACATGGAACAATTTTGATGTGACCGAGTTGACTTCCAGGAGCATTATTGGGCACCAGAAGACCTGAAAAAACTGCTTGCAACTAAATTGAAGCATATGACTGCACATGGAAAACTTATTAAGGTAATTCATCTCTCTATATTGACCGGAGTAGAAACAAAATTGTTCAAACTAACATATGCTTTCAATTAGGGTTTGGATTGGTCCGGGCTCGTTATCATTATTTTTTTCTAATTAATTATTTTATCTTTTTTTATTTATTTAATTTTTTAATTTTTTTTTTTAAGTTTTCAATTAGTAGTTAGGGTTCTATACTTCTATTGTAGGCTTTAATAATGTATTATTTAAATTTAAGACTGTTTAATTATGAATACAAATATTTTAAAAAACACGGGCTTTTTATAAACATCCTTTGGATCTATTCTGTGACAGGTAAAACATAGATACAGAATTGCATCAAGTGCAAAAGGGGTTGAAAAACGAAGAAGCCTTTCAATGATGCCGCTTATGACACCAAAAGACTCTACGAGACCCGAGAAAAATGATGTCATCATTCTGACAAAGGCCCAGGTTGATGACGATCTGACTAAGATGAGGAGCTTGACAGCTCACGAGGCGGCGGCGGCGGCCGCTCAGGCGGTTGCAGAGGCAGAAGCAGCCATTGCCGCCGCTGAAGAGGCGGAGAGAGAAGCCGAGGCGGCCGAAGCCGAAGCAGAAGCCGCTCAGATCTTTGCCAAAGCGGCGATGAAGGCCTTTAAATGTAAAACGCTCCTCTCTTGGTAAAACTCTTTGGCCATTCTGAAACTAGATTTTGATATTTAGCCACTAACAGAAGTTTCGGTTCCTATTTCTCAAACACCAGATATCCGGTTCCGGTTTTCTAATTATTGCAAAAACCCTTAACCGGAACGTCGATTTCAACTCTAAACCAAACTAATGCTTTGCGCTTTAAACTACTGTGAATCTCCCTCCAACCGCTCTTCAACACCTTCATTCTGGTTTCCGGCTTCTTACTCGGCAAAACTCATACCATTTTGAAACAGTTCGTTTTAGCCATTTACGTCGGAATACAAGTGTATCTGAAACTCTGTTCCGAGACTTAGAGCCTGGTTCCGCTACTGTTTAACGCTTACACGAAACTATTTCTACTGCTCGTGAGTCGCGACGACAAATTATTTTTCTACCTTTCTACCGGTCGTTAATTCTCGTTTTGTTCTTTTATTTTTCAGATATGGTATGAAGTATGAAGCGAGCCCATGATGAGTATGAGAGCAAGAGCCGTGCATTGTATTAAAAATGGGTAATTGTCTCTGTGAGTGTGTTGTAAATAGATTAGGCTTGTAAATCTTGGGACTAGCTTGTCAACTTTCTTTATTCCGGGGTTTCTTGGTGCAAGAAATTCTGTTTTCGGGTGAGAGAGAGAGAGAGCATATGGTTTTGTCACCGCATTTTGGTTCTATATCAAAGTGTTACGGCATTCGGCTCATATTTCTTCTCACTTTGTTGTTCCAAATAGTGGTGAGAGCCGATCTAGATTCCGGGTTCTCAAAAACGAAACCCGTAACCGATTTTTAAATTGTAAATATTGGAAATGCGAGTTTCAAGAAAGCTTGATCCCGGATTAATGTAGCTTTAAAAAAAAGGTACTAGTACAAATTGTCAAGTGATGAATTGTATCACCAAATTAAAGTAAAAGACGATATGAAATACTAAAATCAATAGTAATAGAGATGAAAAGAAGTCCATAAAACAATGGAATCCAGTTAAAACCTAAGAGAACAGGTTTGAGGAAGTTACAAACCGGGTTTCGTCGGATTCTTTACCCTCGAACCCAAATTCGGATTTTTGGATTCCATGCCCGGGTTAAACCTGCTTTCTTCAGTAATTCCAACATATATTGCCTTTCGAGGTATCTTTCATTTGGGTTAATTACAGAGAATAATTCATTCAATTACATTTTATCTGGATTTGGAAAGAACAGAAAAAAAAACAGGTATTGTAACCGGGTTTCTTAAGTTTTGGGTTTTTCCTCCGAAATTATATAGCAATTTCTTCCGTTGCGTAAACAAACGACGAAATCAAGTTTCTCGGGCGGCTCGATTCAGGTTTAACTTAGCTCTTAATTGATGGATGAATTTTATGAGAAACATAAATGTCAAGTGTTTATGAGAATCGTCTACTTTTATAAATGAAGAAACGTGAAACATTGTTTGTACTGGTGTGAAACTTTCCTACCCGCTCCTCGTACTTGAAACTTTTAGCGGTAAAGGTACCAAAACTCAAACTTTTGGTCGCTATACTAACTGGAAAAATTAATCAAACCACAATTGTCATTACGGTACCGAAACTAGAACTCTAGATCATAGAACAGTGGTAACGCTGCCGTCAGTCGGAACTTCCAATGATACTTTGGTAACTGTAGCAACACTCTTAACTTCCGGTGATATATCGATAAAACCGTACTGTCACTCTTTAACTTTTGATCATACTAAGCCGGTGATCGTATCAAAGCTCAACTCTTGATCATTCTACGGTAGTAACTGTACCAAGACTCGACCTCCCGATCACAAACACGGCAATTTACGGTACCAAAACTCATTTCGGTAACATATTAAGATGGAAACTGTACCAACACTCGAAACTTCTGATCAATACAACAGCGTAACGTAAAAACACGGAATTTCCGAACATTTCCAAAAGGGATCTCAAGAATCTATTCTAAACCATTATCAGTTCAGTTCCTACAAGAAACCTAATTCTAAACTGAAAAACAAAATAGAGTAAACACAAAATCTTAGGCTGGCTGATGATGCAATCCGGGATTGAAAATCAACCATCGAAGAAACACAATTCGGCCAACGGGAATTCATCAACATGACGAATTCCTTATTTCTCCTTGTTAAAAACAAATCAACCAACCGACCTCTTTAAAGAGCAAGGTCGGACGCTCTCCAAAACTAAGCATGAAAGAAACCGATCAGCCGTCAAGGGTAGGCGCCTATAGGCTACACGAAAACCGGACCAAAACAAAGAATGGACCGAAATACCCCAAATGACATAATTTGACCTTAATAACATAGTTAAATCTTAGGGACATAAAATGCTAAACGACCGTTTTGCCCCTCCTCCGACGATAAGTAGTAACAGCGGGTCTAGCCGTCGACCTTAATAGTCTAAAGACGGGTCTAGCCGTCGACCTTAATAGTCTAAAGAACGAAACTTGAAATGATCAAACAAGGAAATCTGTCCAAAATCAGAGGCAGCTTTTCGACAAATTAAGCAAAAATCACCTGTATTTCATAGCTATCGCGCCATTTTCATGCCGAAATCTCGAGCTTCAACCCGAAACGGAAGATTATTACCAGAAAAATCTCGATTTCAAGCACTTGCATTCATCGTTAACCTCAAGAAATCAAATGTAAGAATTTAGGTCAAAACACTATTCCAATACCATAGTCGCACCTAAAGCCTTGAGCTTCTCGACGATGGAAGCAGCGTCCTCCTTGGTCAACCCCGTCTTCACCACCACCGGAGCTTTCTCGACCAGATCCTTGGCCTCTTTCAGCCCTAGCTCGGTGAAGCTCCTGACCTCCTTGATGATCTTGATCTTCGCCGCCGCGTCGAACTTCTCCAGCCTCACGTCGAACGCCGTCTTCTCCGCGACCTTCGCCGCCGCCGCGGGCTCCGCCGCGGCGTCGGAGGCCGCGCCTGAGGCGGAGATCGCCGGGCCGTAGCGGTTGAGGCCCATCTTGACGCGGAAGAGGATTGAGTAGTCGTGGCGCTCGAGCTTCGTCAGGTCGAGAAGCTCGTCGGCGATGCGCTCGAGCTTCGTCGACGGCGGTCGGGCGTCGCCGGAGGATGCGCCGGCGACGGAGGTGGAGAGGCTGGCGGCGCGTGGGAGGAGCGTGGAGAGGGGTTTGATACGGATTCTGGTCGCCATGGAAGCCATGGATTCTCGAGCTTCGGTCAGGGGTTTTAGGCCCGGATATTGAAGCTGAGGGTATTTCGGGAATTAGGGAAGTTGTTTCCAGAAACGACATGTCGTAAGAGGATTCGTTAAACGACAATAAGGCAATTTGTGATTATTTTCTTTTTAGGAAATTTAAGTTTCTGCTCATTGAAGTGAAAAACTTTAACAAGTTCATAAAATTGTTAATTTAAGAGCTTTTTTTGGTTTTATATTTTTCAAAAGAATATTTGTGCCCGATAAAATCGGAAGCTAATACAGAATTACTCGTGCGTAATCGAGAAAAAGCTAATACAGAATTACTCGTGCATAATCGAGAAAAAACAGTTATCAACGGTAAGGTTTTATCATCGGTAACGATTTTTTTAGCCTATTACCCATTAACAAATCTTGATTCATAACTAAAACGACAAAAATATCGGTGAAACGTGACACTTGCAAAAATGACACCAAAATTATATTGCCTATGCCCTATTAACAAATACTGTTTTAATCAGTAAAACGACATAAAAAGTAAGCCCATTAACAAATTCTTTTATAAATTTATAATCAGTAGAACTATACAAAAATTAAATTGCCCATTAATAAATACTATTTTTATCACTAAAACGACAAATGAAAAAAATTGTTATAGTTATTTTTTCTTTTTTCTTTTTTTTTTTAAATTTATTTCTTCCTCATTTTTCTGTGTCGTTTCATCGTTAACGACAAGAAGTCAACGAAATTTCTTCCTCATTATTTATAGGGGTGGCAATTCGGGTTTCGTGTCGTGTTCGTGCCGGGTCTTAATCGTTTTTTACTTATTTTATGTAGACCCATACCCGCCCCATTTAAATATCGTGTTAGAAGATGAGACCCAGACCCGCCCCATTTAAATACCATGTTTATCGTGTCTACCCGTTTAACCCATTTAATATATTCATGTATTTTAAAATGTTAAATTAATTCAATTTATACTCATTTAACTTAATTTATTTAATTATATTATCTAAGATTTTACAATTTATTAACATTTTTTATGTTCATCAATTGTACCATGTAATAATTAAGTAAAAAAAACATAAATGTTATATATAATAAGTATTAAAATACTTAATAACATATATAGTATGTAACTTTTTGCACCTTAATCGTGTCTAATTGGGTCCCATCATGTTATCGTGTTCGTGCCGTGTTTACCCATTATTTAATCGTGTTAATTGTGTTCGACACGGTTGGACCCAAATCCATTTACGGTAGACCCAGACCCAGACCCAGACCCGTTTAAATCGTGTCGTAACCGTTTCGTGTTTCGTGTCCTGCCCCAAATTGCCACCCTTAATTATTTATCTACTAATCTTTTTCTTTCTTTCTTAACTATATGTTCATAACATGGATTACATAAATTCATTTAATATACAAACTTTTTCCTCCCAAAATTTTCTAGATGATAATTAATATTTACCTTGAGAATAGATAAGCTCGTACTTAATTCTGCCATAATCGGAAAGATAATACCCCGTCACCTTTCCGTTTTTCCTTCCAAATTTCCAGCACTTCATCTGCCGAAGGCATGTTCGAGCTACCCGAGTTGCCTTCTTCCTCAAGCTGACTCAACATAGCTTCGATTCCCATCTCATTAATGTCCTCGCTGTCTTTGATCAAACTACTTTCCGAGATCTTATTGGACATCGAATTACCGAACTTTTCATACGCTTCGTCCTCCGAAAAACCCATTGCCTTTGTCGATTCGTAGTTATTATCCACCTGCCTAGAGACTGCTCTGAAATTGGCACTACTTTTAGCTTGGACACGATGAAGAAGAGGATCCACGTCAGCGTCAGAGTCGGAGTCTTCAGCAAATTCTCTAGCGATTTCCCCAGAGTTCCCCGATGGTGAGTCAACTTCACAGAGGCAGGTCAACACGCTCGATAAGTTCTTCACCGTCGGTTCGAATCTTACATCGCAGTTCTGCATCGAAGCTAACAGTTTCTCCAAGTGATTTCGTCCGATACGGTCAGTGTTCTTCTCGAAAAGTTCCCGCCACTGCGCTTCACTGACTTGAAACGGAGCCAGAGCCATCGCGTTGATGAGGACGGTCGCTCTCTCGTAATCGTTTCGTACCGTGGCTTGAAGCAGCATTTCGGAGAAGTAGAGAGGATTCGGAATTTCCCCGGCTTCTAGGATTGCTTCGAACGCGTGTTCCAGCAAATGCCACTGCATTGAAGGGAAATTTCTAATGTTATTTATCATATTACCTAATATGTTGTAATTATTCATTTAGTATTATCATTCGTGATAACTGTATAAATATGTATCCAGAAATGCGGAAATCGTTTTTTTTTTTTTTTTTTTTAACGGAGGAATTCTAGATTCCGGATTTTAAAAATATACAAAGTCCATTATTATTTTAAGATTTTCTTTTTAATCTCAGATAACGGCTAATTAATCTGGACTGTTGGGATATATTCCGGATTACCTTTCCGGCTCTAGAAGCTTCCAGAAGAAGTGGGGCGTAACGGCTCTGATCCAGTTGAAACCCTGAGAGAATCATCTCTTTGTACACATACTCAAAGTATTCCCACTGTAGAGCGTTCGCCGATGCCTCAAGCATCGCGTTGTAAGTGTACACGTCTGGGACAACGAAGGAAGAGCAAGAGTCAGAATTCCTTCTCGTTTTCACCTCTTCAAACAACGCTTTAGCTTTTGAAAACATGTCGTTACGGCCATAAATTTTTATCATGATGTTTAATGTCCCAATGTTAGGAGAACAATGATTCTTCATCTCTTTGAAGATGGATATGCAATCATCGATATATCCTACGTGCATGGAAGACGTTATCATGCCCGTGAACGTGACCTCTAAGGGTTTAGTTCTCGGAAGCTTCTTCATCTTGGCAACCTGCGTTACGAACGTGAAAAAGTTATCACCCTAGTCCATACTGGGTTTTTTTCTAAATCATTTTGTACGCAATATTTTTATTAAGTTGTAATACAACCCGGAAATCGAGTTTAATAAGGTAGAGCGAAAAATATTGAAAAAATCAAATAAGAATAAATTTGAAAGACCCGAATTGTAGAGGAATGAATAATATTTACCTCTAGGATGGCATCTTCCCATCTTCCATGGCCGCAAAGGCAGCAAGCTAACTCGTAGTACACGCTACTTGCTCCAACCACTCCTCTCCGTTCCATATCTCGAACTGCCTCAATGGCTTCGCTCTCTTTCCCTTCGCACGACAAAGCTTTGACAAGAACTGAAGAGTCACAAACCAAGGATTATTACTATCCGACACTTAAATTACTTGCATTTTGCACAAACATACATGAAATACTACCTTTATAGGTAAGCGCTGTTGGGGTTTCCCCGCTTTTTCTCATTTTTCTAAAGTACTCGTGGACAAGTTCGTACTTTCCACTCTGTAGCATTACCTTTAAAAAAAATGGCTAGTATAAGACTCGAGCAAAGGGCAAATGAGAGAATAACCAACATATTGCGATAGCTACCTCCATAGCAAGTCCAAATGATGCTCCATTCGGTTTTAAGCCACAAATTCTCATCTGCTTAAAAACCCAAGAAACCCCCTTCCATTGATGACCCGAGATACAAGCATTCAGTACCTTCCAAACATTGAAGATAATTATGATTATGTTACGAGTAATTGACAGCAATTTACCGTTGAATTTTACTCGTCGGTGGATTTTGCGCTTTGCCCTGTGAAATTTGATTTGGGTGCACTCTACCCTCTGAGTTCTCATTTGTGGTGCACTTCACACATCATAATAAACTCATGACAGCTTTCCTTCTGGATAAATAAACCCTAAACTAGGCTGAAAGACCATACTACCCCTTCTACTACCAAAAACTAATTCGCCCCGCTACATCTCTGAACAATTTTTGCCCAACTTATTTGCACCATAAACGAAAATCCACGGGGAAAAAATATATATCAAGGGCGATTGTGATCGATTTTTCTTATATCAAATGACGAAATAAACACCGATATTAATAAAATTATGCAAGAGAAGTGAATAGTAAGTGTATCCTTACAGCGTTGTATATAACAAGGTCGGGCTCAAGAATCGGGTCCCAGTTCTTGTAGCGAATATTTCTCGTTCTTTTCGAGGGCTTCTGTCTCATGCATTCCATGATTTTAATCAAATCATGCAGGCGACCGGCTTGACCAAGCGTGACGGCGATGCTATGATACGCAGCCATATCGGGATATATATGGAAATCTCCCTGAACGATTTACGGTTAGAATCCATCATTCTTGGAAATAATTATTCAGGGAGTAATCTAAAAAATATGAATCTACAAAGAGTTGTTCATTACAAGCATCATGTTGAAAACTTTGAGGGCTTCGTCTGGTCTCCTTGCTTTCCCAAGAACCGCCATGAGCTTCGTGAAAACAAACCTTACAAAACATATCAACTATTCAATAAACCTAATTAGTAGTAGAACACATTATAGATTTGCAAACTATACACCTATTTCTGTATCTCATCTTATCAATTGATCGAGTTAAAATGAACATCTAAATGACATGGTATACATTTGAGGTTTCTGCAGATATGCAGTTCTTAAGCCACCGTTTAGTACGTATCAGAGGCCCAAGGGCAAATTTGTCATTACGAACTTCATTATTTCCTTATCAGTCTTATCTTATGTATTGCTTTATTTGGTATTTAAGTTTATAATTCAGTAATTAAGTTATATTTACTATTTAGTCGTTAAGTGAGAGTGGGATTAGGGTTTTCCGATCCTGATCCCGTTTATGGGCGCCGATCTCTAGGTGGGATCGGCTATGTTTTTCCTCAATGATATTTCTCGAGTGTTAGACATATACATTATTCGTAGATTGCAATAAAGTTTCCGGGAATCATAACACTGTGAATTCCAATTGGCTTAGTTTGTGTGCATTATGGTACCCGATTCCTAACAGCAAAAATATCCAACAATTAATACTTCACCCAAAAGCAAATTGGATCAATCTACAGGGAAAAAGATTAACCTGCTCTTGTTTTGCTTCATGTCCTTATTCTCGTAAACGCGCTCGACAACCGACAGTGCTTGTTCCCAACAGCCCTTAGAACCGAGCCCTTCGATAATCCGGAGAAGCTGGCCCTCGGTGAACTCCAATCCCGACTGCTTCATCATCCTCGGAAGCTTCCAATCCCTTCTCGTAAGCTTCGTGCCACAGATTCTGCACCATTTAGCTAGTTTGATTTAAAATTAGCATAAGAATAATAATTGCTAGTGAATCCTAACACTTGTCTGTAATCATTTGATAATTTGACAGAATATTGATACGCTATATCTAGAAGAACCCGATCATGATTGACACTGCCTTCAGACTCTTCAATGGCAATGCTTACACCTGAAATCCTATCTAGTGAGCTGAATTTCCCGAAACGAACCTGTCGACGAGGAATCGGATAACCTCGGCCTCGCTCCGCCTCTTCGCCGGAGGCGGAGGATCCAGCCGCCGCTTCCCGCCGTGAAGCCACGCTTCCCCGGCCTCCACATCGTCGTCTAGAACCCACCGGAGCTCGTCGCAGCGCCGCGACTCGAACACCTCCTTCAGCTCCCTCAGCTCCTCTCTCCTCAGCCCCTCGCCGGCGACCTCGCCGGGCCCGAAACCTAGCCGCTCGAGCCTCTCCCACGGCTTCCCGGCCACGGCGCGGCTGAACTCCCCGAACTCGCGCCTCACGGCCTGGAAGCGCGACTCCTCCGCGAGCGCGCGCCGATCCGCCGCTGCGAGAGGCGGCGACGCGGATTTCTCGGCGAGGTGTTTCGCTCGGCGAGAGTGCTTCTGGATCTCCTTCTTGCGGAGGGCGTGGACGATCTTGGGAGACGGCTCGACGCCATGTTTGAGGAGGTGGAGCTTGACTTTGTCGAGGTCTGGTTCGAATTTGGGGAGAGGGAGTTGTGGAGGTCCTCCCGAGAGAGCTTCCATGGCGGAAATTGAGCTTGAACTGAACTGGCTAAGGTTTTGAAGGTGGCGGGGAACTTGGGGACAAAAATTGCAATGAAACCCCCCATTTTTCAGATTAGTTTAGAAGAGTACTAGTTTCCTATATTTCTGGCAATAATGTCCTCAACACTTTCTGGCTTTTGAAAAATGATCGAAGCATAGTAATACACGTTAAACAAATTTAATTTGTGTGCGAACATAATGTTTATGGTTTACCGATAATATTGTCGATATTAAGATGAATAAGACCAAGACCGATAATATATCGTCGATTAATTACTGAACAACCAACTTGATAGTTTAAAATTGACAAAAATAGTCAATATATGATTAATATTTGTAAAATAACCAATTAACCATGTTAACCGTTATAAAAATAGTCATATCAATCATTATAAACATATTAATCATTGACAAAATAACTAATATTTGATTATTTTGCAAATAAAAACCTTCAGTCTGCTAAAATGCAATGTAAACATATGAACGTGGCTATTCATTAGAATTTCTCGTTAAACTATGAGAATTTTACGAAGCAATTGGCTAGTCTAATTATTTGATAAATGTTAAGATGAAAGTCAGTTTGCTAAAATAATAAAATTAATGAAAATATGTACATGAGTTAAAATCCAGGGAATCGATTTTCGCGATAATCAAGCGATTAATCGCTGAAAATCACTTCTCGGTAACTTATCTCCTCTAATCGTTGTCGTTTTATACTTATCGCGATTTTTCGATTCGAAAAACAAGGTACTTATCTCCCAAACATATCAAGTGTATTTTCTCGAAAAGCTAGGGAATTTTCGGTCAAAAACAATAAGTCAACCCTGGCAGAATTTTTTCGTTTTCGCGGCATAAGTTCCAACTTCTTTTATTTTCAGAATTTAAAGGTATTTTTAGGGTTTTTTTTAGTAAATCTTGAGTGTTTAGAAGTTTATATGTTGTATATGTATGAATCATGTCAAATTTTCACAATTTATTCTATATTTGTAGTAGTTACTGCTGATGTGCAAATTCATCATTTACTTAATACGACATGTAGCATAAAGTTATGAATTAATTAAATTTCTAACTAAGTAAATAAAGAGCTTTAAAGAATAATTAATATTCATAAAAGCCCACTTTCGAGGCCCAAAACCCATCAGGGCATCTGACCATCGCAAGGCCCAACAAACAGGAAGTTATCCGGCCCAAAGCCCAAAAGCTATTTGTCGCCATTCAGGAGAAAGGAAGGGCAAAACCGTCATATTTCCTATCCGGCCTCACCAATTCAAAATGGACGGAAGACCAGGAGCACGAAGTCAAGTCCTCAACGGATCTATCTGGTCAAGAATCCAGCTCGGCGTAGAACGCGCAATCATGGGGCACGTGTCAGCAAGACGAGCCAGTCAGCCCGGTCAGCTCGGAAGAACGACTCCAATAAGAACGACTCCAATATTCCAGGAAGTCTAACGGGAAGATTTGAAGCCTATAAATACCAAGCTCGGCAAAAGATCAACACACACAAATCTTGAGATAATACATCAAGAGCTCTCATGTCCGACATTTTGTCTACTAAGAGTTTTCCTTTGTATTTTCTCATTTCCTCTTCCTCTCTCTCTCTCTTCTTAGACGTGATTTGTTTTCTGTAGTTGTCCGTCCATGTTCACCATCGCAATAAACTAACAGAGGACGTAGTCAACTACCGCCTTGGGACGAACCTCTATAAAAAAAAACCCCTCGTCTCATTTACTTGCTTTCATATATATATATATATATATAAGTGCGGAGTGTTCGAGAGTTTGCAATGCGGATGATCGAATTCCACAAAAGTTTACATTCAAAATATCATACACTCACAAGTCGTGGTGATTGATTAAGGTAGGAAACCACGTCAACAGTTACTTAGAAAGCTAGTAGGTTGAATGAAAATTAAACTTTGAGTTTCATATTAGTTTAATTGTACATTTTAGGTTTTGAATCAAATGTTGTCGTTAAAATTGATTTTTTTTAGGTTTATGATGGAATATAAATGAATTAAGATGGTTTGTGTGATTTTTATTTTTATTTTTGTTTTTGTATTTTTTTTGTATTTATTATTTTTTAGATTTGGATTATATTTTAGGGTTTATGCGAATTGTTTCTAATTGCGACAAAAGTATCCATTTTCCGGAAAATGGTGAATTTGAGATATATTTTAAAAAAAATTATGTAATTCATTTTATAACATTGTATATAATTAAAAAAAAAAAATGTGATTTTGACATAATTATTTTTGTAATTTGACGTTCTCCCGAAAAGTGACCTTATTGCGGTAATAGTACATATTTTTTGGAAATGGGTTAAGTTGAGCTAGTTAATCATCTTTTTGTGATGTAAAATCATTTTATGACATTGTATATAATTTATAAAAATGTGAGGTTGATATAATGTTTTTTGTAATTTGACGTTTTCCCGAATTGTGGCCTTATTGCGGCAAAAGTATATATATTTTGGAAATAGGTTAAATTGAGCTATTTCTTCGATTTTTTGATGTAATTTCATTTTGTAAAATTGTATATAATTTTGAAACTGTGATTTTGACATAATTTATTTTTTAATTTGACGTTTTCCAACTATTGCGGAAAAAGAACATTTAGTATTTTATGTTATGAAATATTTTATGTATAAAAATATTTTATAGGTTTTCCATCGATAATCTATTAATCCATCGATAAGTTTGATAAGTTTCGATAACAGCAAACGATAATTTTTATAGGTTTTCTATCTATAAATCCTTCGGCAAACGATTAGTCCGTCGATAACAACAAACGATCTATCGGCCAAAGCGGCATTCAAATCCTAAAATCGTTGTCTCAATAATTGCTTGATTAAATATGTGAGATTTTTTTTTTAATCTTTAGTAACCTTTGAAGTTTGAATTGAAAAACGGTATATTTAAAATTACTCTTAATATGTTTTTTTTTTTCTTCATTTCCGTACCTCTATTAAAAAAATATGGTTTCATTATAAACATGAAATATGTCTATTTGATAAAAGAAGAAAAATTAATGGTCAATGTTACATTACCAAGAAATCAACAACAAAAAGTCCCCATATTTGACAGACTCCCATGCATACATAAAAACCGAATATCACAAGTTCACTATTTCACGGGAGCAATTATTCGGTTTTAACTATTTAAATTAGATAACCAATAATATTCAATTTGTTTGCCTTTCAATTTGGTTTTAACTAATTTCAGTTTTGCTACTAAGAAAGACCGTTTTATATCCTGGCAAGCAGGAGAGAAGCCAATAAAAATGTCACGACGGGGATGAAAAATAAGGTAACGAACATCAATCAGAGACAATCGAGCCAACACACGCAAATCACTCTGATTAGGCACAAGAATCGCAAATATGGTACAGATGATGAGAGTATCGGAGAAATCGAAAGTCGCAACAATTAATTAATCAAGCTTGTTAATTAAACCCAGTCTAAATCACAACTCACGAGTGAATCTCTCGGAATCCAGAAGTTATGGCACAAAAGGCGATGAACAAATCTCTCAGCTCTTGGATTTCGAGTGCTTTACGAGCCAGTCAATGACGGAGTCGATGTTGGTGGAGTTCTTGCACGAGATCATAAAGGAGCACACTTCTCGGTCAGCGATAGATTTCAGTCCCCTGTAATCAACAAAACGAAAAAATAACATGTAAGCCGACGGTAATCATCACGGTGATGATCATCGGACCAAATAAATAATCAACCGTTCCTTTGAGAAAACGGTCAAGGCTCTCCGTAGATGTCTTAAAGTCCAGAGACTAAGGCCTTAGGCATCAGAGGACATTAGATATTCCTCATCATTCGCTAACTACATAAATAACTCTACTAAATAATTAACGCATATAAGACTTAGAAGGACGATTTAAAAAATGGAGTCAGGAAAACACTCGGTTACCAAAACCTTTTAAAAAAACCGTGTTAACCATGATCCAGATTCCATAACAGCGTCCAAACCGATTCCGAAACGGATCCTGGTTCCACGACTGTTAACCTAAAACCTAGAGCCCGGTTTTTTAGCATCTTCAAACTCGGTTTTCTTGGGGTATACGATTGAATTTCACTGTACTAGAACTAACTTGAATCCATGCTCCATAAACTTAACCTAAAACCTAGAGCCCGGTTTTTTAGCATCTTCAAACTCGGTTTTCTTGGGGTATACGATTGAATTTCACTGTACTAGAACTAACTTGAATCCATGCTCCATAAACTTATCTTGTTGTCACATTCTTCTCCTATAAATGTTTAAGCATTTTTTCCCCCTGAATATATAGATTATAACAATTACCCTTGTGATGTTAAATAAGTGAGGATTTTCGTCAAATTTAATCAACGTGCAATGCACTTGCTAAATTTATGCATTGTCTCTGAACATCAATGTGTGAATGTGTGCATTGTACGTGACTTAAAATTTGACAAAAAAAACGTCGATTCTTTAAATATTACAATAATTTACAAGCTAAGAAGGAAAATTGCTCCGAATAGTCATTGAGTGGAGAATTTGCGACAACACAACAGTTCTAAATTCTAATATTTTATATCCGTGTTTCTCTATTATTTTTCTCTGCTCTCTCTCAAATTCAAGCTCGAGACACGAAAACTAATCGAACTGATATAATTGTGAATTTAAACATCGGAATGTCATTAGAACATTCAAGTGAAGAACTATGATTTCCTACCATCACTAATATCCTAGTCATAGAGAAGAAGATGTTTATGGTTTAATTATTTACTTAAAGAAATCCTTACATTTCATCTGTCAAAGCCTGTTTAGATAGAGCTCCCGGTTTGTCAATCTTGTTCCCGAGAACCAGAACCGGAATGCCGTTCAACGACGGCTTGCTCAGAAGATCATGAAGTTCACTTTTTGAGGTGGTCAGGTTTTCAGGATCGGCAGCATCGACAACGTAACTGCATAATAAACGAAGATATAATCCATCACAAATTAGAAAGAAACAAGTTTACAATGCCAAATCTTCTTGTAAAGAAAATTGAGAATCTGTTATCAAGTTGAATTAATTACACAATAGCTGAAACCGCACGACAGTAACGCTCCCACATGCTGCGGAACCGAGGTTGACCTCCAAGATCCCACAGCTTTATGGTAACATTCCCTTTTGTCACCTTCCTCATATTGAATCCAACCTAAAAAGAAAAACACAACGGTTCTTAATCAGTTTAAACTTGTTCATAACGTAGAGAATCCACATGAACAAATCGTATTAGACCCAACTAAAAGGCAAGTCAACGCACCGTGGGGATCATGTCTTCACTGTACCCGCCAGTCTGTGAACAAAACCGGCAAAACCATCAGCGGAAGAGCTAGAAGAAAACAAAGAGTCGGCACTGTAAGTAGTGATTGGTATTCGATTACTTACCGCTATGACATTTACGAGCGAAGTCTTTCCAGCATTTTGGAGTCCTATCAAGGATAACTCCATTTCCTGCTTGAAAAAGAGGCTGAAAGCAAAATAGTATAAATTAGAAGTTAAGTTTGGCCATAAACAAAGGTGAAGAAAATACTCTCAAAGATTCTGATAGGACCCTAGCCAATAGTCAAACAGAAACAAAAATGCTTTATTGATAAACAATACCCCGGTCTCTAATTCGCGAGTAATACCGGGAAATTCTCTCAACCATGTTCAATACGATTTTTTCACTAATCAGAACATGACGGATAACCCTCACAAGAGACTCCTTGTACAGGCTTAAACGCCCTATTAATCCTAAACCTAATATGCCCCTGATAAAAGGAAAATACAATTAATAATAAAATACGGGTCTAACAGATTTCTAAACGGTATCTGGACAGAATCGAGTTCTTCGAATATCAGAACATATCGTGTTTCTTATGCTTATTCAACAAAAGCTTAAAGAGAATACGCCTATCATGGAATAATCACTAAAAAGCTGTTTTCTTTTTCTTCTTTCTCAATTCCATTGATACACGAATCACTGAAAATTCCGATTATCGAAGACCGAAAAATTTACTTCCCATTGAAGTTCCTGAGCTTAAACAGCAGCACAAAGCAAAATTAAATTGAACTGAATCAAACACAGGCTCGTCAAAAATCATATTTTACAAACAAACTTTTTCCATATCAAAGTAGCTTAATCAATCAAGATCACCAAATTCAAAAATCGCGACGTAATACGTGAAGCTGAAACCAAATTAAATTAAGTTAAATTAAATTACAGACTTTCTCCATATCGAAAACAGCTTAATCGATCAAGATCATCACATTCATAAATCGCGACATGAAAAAAAAAAAAAAAAAAAAACCACGAAAATTGAACATCGAACCAGGGAGTTTCTCAGTAAAATTGAAAGTAGATACAGCGAAAATAACAAAACAAACCTTCTGAGCCAATTGAGAAAAGCTTCCCACAACCCCATGGATTGAAGAAGAGAGAGATCTGCGATTCTGTGTGTCAGTATTTTCCCGGAATGTAGACTCTATCCAAACACTTTTCAACCTCTATTTAAATCGCTCTATTTCAAACTGTTTCGAAGAAAATTAAAATAAATAAGAAAAAAAAATAATAAAAAAGCTTCTTCAGTTTCGCTCCTTTCTCTCTCGCTGCTGATTGATTGCCGGGTTTTTTATTTTTTTATTTTTTTTATTTTTTACGATTCAATTTTACAGCAAAACGACACCTAAGCACTCCAACGACCCCGCTGCTCTGTGATTGGATCCTGACTGTTGGATTTATCGGGCGTTGAGATTAGATCGTATCTAGGGTGGGGATTTGTTGGAGGTGCTTGAGTAGCGTGGAACTGGTCCTAGGTTACAATACGTTTTGGAGAGAGCGTGAAGCTATGTCGACTCTCGGTAGTGGAGCGTGCGAAACACGCACCTTTGGACGCGGGTAAAGTTGGAGTAATAATTGCACACTAATGCACTTGAGCTTTGAGTTTATGGTGCAGTTTTCTTGTAAACTTTAGATTTTGACCGAAATACTTTTTATATATATATATTTTTATAAAAAAGTGGCATATTTTTCCTTAAACGTCAAAAAGACACCTTTATCATAGGATTTATGTCTTAAAAGTTTTTGAATAACTAAATTCGTGGACTACTTCGCGATAATTTCGGAATACGATATATTATAATGAATCGATATCATTGTTTATTGATAAAAATATATTCGAGTATGTTGTGTGCTAAACATATATAATATGATTTTTGTATTTTTTAATGTGGAACTATTTAAATTAGAGTAAGTCATGTGTTTAGCATACATTAATATTTTTCTTCATATTGAACGCGCAAAGAACAATGTACTGTTTCGAAATTATATCTATACATTTAAGTAAGTCATGTATTGGCTATTTTGCATGTGCATGAAGTTAGTATTCTTTAATATGCTGTAACAATGTACCACATTTTAAGAGTATAAAGGACTTTGATGTAAAAAACGAAAGGTTAGAAAAATAAAGTGCACCGATAAGTAAATTCAAGGGTAATTTGCGACAAAAGTATACATGTTATACCATTTAGAGCAATTTAGTCCTTATATTTTTTTTGTGTGGCACAAGTATACGTGTTGTCATGTTGTACATAAAAGTTGAATATTAATGATAAGATTATGATAAAAGTACAAATATTTTTTTTTATGACGAACGATTGTAAGTAAAATATATATATTTTTATCACAATATTGAGGTCAAAAGTCAATTTTTAACCTTCAGTGACTAATTTGCTAACAGAATGACAACATGTACTTGTGCCACCAAAAAGGTAATATAAAGACCAAATTGTTGGAAGTGATAGAGCATATATACTTTTGGCGCAAATTACTCAAAATTCAAGGGCATTAATGCCAAATACTACAAATGCAAGCGCGTGATGTTTTTGGAATTTGGCGCGTGGGGACATGAGAGTGAGTTTATAATGAATCCATAATGTGAGGAGTATCTGATAAGTAAATATAACTGTAAACGCCAGCACAGCAGAGGAATCCTTGGTTCATGAGCTGTAAACTAACCAGTTACACTCGGCCACGTCATGCCATTTTGGATTAAGCTGGCCTTTTTTTTTTTATCTATATTGCTGACAATTTTAGGATTTTGTCAACCAGCCATTTTATATTGATTTTTGGAGGTAAAACAATAATATAATGCTAACTAATTTATACATGATATATTTTTAACCCAAATTTTGTTAACAAGGGTGCAATTTGAAGAAAGGTTAAATAAATTCCATATTGTTTAAAATGTACAACAATTTAAATTTTATAGGTACACAAATAGAGTAAAAAAAGACGAGCTTATATCTTATTTTCGGAACTAAAATCTAGAATAACTACTGAAAATGGAAATAACTTTTGCTATTTCTAAAAAAATATCTTTCTTAAAAGAAACAAAAAAACATAAAATATGTTAATAAATTGAGTTATAGATCAAAGTTCCGTGTGATGCCCGATGGCTTTCGTCAGGTAACTGAGATTTGGAAAATACAAGTAGAATTCCAATATTAACCGTTTTTATAAGTTTCTAAAGGGTAATTCCCGAGTAATCAAATATTCACGATAAAACCGATGAATCCTCGAAAATTAAATCACTGCATAGAATAGTTTAAAGGATCGGCATTATTCATAAAATTCTCAATAGTTTTTAGATTATTTTTTGTGAGGGGGCACCGACTAGCTAGGCACTTATTTAATAAAAGCCGATGTCATGCAAGGTCTTGATGAACAAGACATTATTTATGTTCAACTTTAATTTTATTAATTAGATACCAAATTTCGATTTTCTTGTCAAATGGTAACATAAAAACGATAGCGACAATCTTTAAAAACAAATCAACAAAATTAATTAATTATATGTACAATTTCGTTATTGTTATAATTACATGATTTTGTGGATGTCAATTAGCTAGAGTCAACTATTGATTTCATAATCAAGGGCATGTAATCTTCACACTAATTATGTTTGCCATATTTGTATTTCTCTACACCCTATAAATAGAGGGCTTAGACTCCATTGTAATACACACTCAAGCAATAACACTCTCTATTCCCCTCTCTCTCAAGCTCTTTTATTCTTTACTTTACAACACGTTATCAGCACGCTCTTATCGATCGAGAATATGGATTTTCCCCAGAAATCACTTGGATCCAAGTCAAAAAGTCACGATATATGTCTCATAGATTGCGCTACAACACATACAATTCTACAAGATCGAAAATATTTTGTCTCCCTGACTATGAAAAATGGCAGTGTTAATACAATATCTGGCTGTGCAAGTTTGATTGAAGGCTCTGGGAAAGCCAATATTGTTTTACAAAGAGGAACAAAAGTTGTTATAGAAAATGCACTTTTCTTAAGTAAGTCTCCAAGAAATTTAGTGAGCTTTAAAGACATCCGTAAAAATGGATATCATGTTGAGACATTAAATACGGATGATATCGAATACCTATGCATTACAAGTATTGTAGAGGGAGAGAAACGCATATTGGAAAAACTACCCTCTTTTTCTTCTGGCTTATATTACTCATACATAAGCACATTTGAGACTCATATTGTTACGAATAAAGAGTCAAAAAGCCCAAACCCTTTTTATATATGGCATGACCGGTTAGGCCACCCCGGTTCAAGTATGATGCGAAAAATAATTGAAAACTCATTTGGGCATTCATTAAAAACAAAAGAGATTCTTCAATTTAAAGAATTCTCATGTGCTGCTTGTTCTCAAGGGAAATTGATTACTAGACCATCACCAGTTAAAGTTGTGACTGAATCACCTTTATTCCTGGAACGTATACACGGAGATATATGTGGGCCCATTCACCCACCATGTGGACCATTTAGATACTTTATGATTTTAATTGATGCATCAAGCAGATGGTCACATGTATGTTTATTGTCAACTCGAAATCTGGCATTTTCAAGACTACTTGCTCAAATCATAAAATTGAGAGCACATTTCCCAGATTATGCAATTAAGACAATACGGCTTGATAATGCTGGTGAATTCAGGTCTCAATCATTTATAAATTATTGTATGGCTATTGGAATTACAGTTGAGGAGCCAGTTGCTCACGTACATACGCAAAATGGATTAGCGGAATCATTCATAAAACGCCTTCAGTTGATCGCTAGACCATTACTCATGAGAACAAAACTTCCCGTTTCAGCATGGGGACACGCTATCTTACATGCAGCAGCACTTGTACGCATCAGGCCAATATCTTGTAACAAATTCTCCCCATTTCAGTTGGCTTTGGGCCAGGAACCTAATATTTCCCATCTTAAAATATTTGGATGTGCAGTTTATGTCCCAATTGCTCCACCGCAACGTACTAAAATGGGACCTCAAAGAAGATTGGGAATATATGTTGGATTTAATTCAGCTTCTATAATTAAATATCTGGAACCAATGACAGGAGATTTATTTACAGCAAGATTCGCTGATTGTCATTTTGATGAAGCAATGTTTCCAACATTGGGGGGAGAAAGTAAAAAGCTGGTAAACAATATAGTATGGAATAACTCGTCATTAACTCATTTAGATCCTCCGACAAAGCAATGTGAACTTGAAGTTCAAAAGATCATTCATTTGCAAAATATTGCCAACCAATTACCAGATGCATTTACTGATCCTAAACGAGTTACAAAGTCTTATATACCAGTGGCAAATGCTCCTATACGAATTGAAGTACCAAAAGAACACATTAGTGCAAACAATAGTAAGCCACAATTAAAGCGTGGCAGACCAATCGGTTCCAAGGATAAGAATCCTAGAAAAAGAAAAGGAGCATTTGATCAAAACGGCCAAAATATGGAGGCGAATAAAGAACCCGAAGGCGTGATAACTGAAGAAATCCCAATAGAGGATAAGGTACCCGGAAATGTTGAAAATGGTGAAATCTCGATCAGCTTTACCACATCGGGAAAAATATGGGACCGTAAAAATATTATCGTGGACAATGCTTTTGCGTACAATATTGCAGTAGAGATAACTACTCTAGATGATGAAATGGAGCCAAGATCTGTCGAAGAATGCAAACAAAGACAAGATTGGATGAAATGGAAAGAGGCAATCGGAGTGGAATTGGATTCACTTTCCAAACGTGAAGTTTTTGGACCTATAGGTAAAACACCTTCTGGTGTAAAGCCAGTGGGATACAAATGGGTTTTTGTGCGAAAACGAAATGAAAATAATGAAATAGTGAGATACAAGGCACGCCTTGTCGCACAAGGTTTTTCCCAAAGACCTGGCATTGACTTTATGGAAACGTATTCCCCTGTGGTGGATTCGATTACCTTACGGTACCTTATGAGTTTGGCAGTTCACCAATGTTTGGATATGCATCTAATGGATGTTGTTACAGCATACTTATATGGCTCTTTAGATAATGAAATTTACATGAAAATCCCCGAAGGATTAAAAGTGCCTAAAGAATATAGACACTCTCAAGATATGTGCTCAATAAGACTTCAGAAGTCTTTATATGGATTAAAGCAATCGGGGCGAATGTGGTATAATCGTCTTAGTCAATATCTTTTAAAAGATGGGTATAAAAATGATCGAATTTGTCCATGTGTCTTCATTAAAACATTTGGATCGAAATTTATCATAATTGCCGTATATGTAGATGACTTAAATATCATCGGATCTCTTAAAGAGATTATGGAAACATCAGATTATTTGAAGAAAGAATTTGAGATGAAAAATCTCGGGAAAACGAAGTTTTGTCTTGGACTTCAAATTGAACACTTGAACGATGGAATATTTATTCATCAGTCAACTTACACCGAGAAAGTATTGAAGAAATTTTATATGGACAAAGCCCATCCTTTGAGTACCCCAATGGTTGTAAGATCGCTTGATCCTAAGAAAGATCCATTTCGACCTCATGAAAATGAAGATGAAATTCTTGGTCCTGAAGTACCATACTTAAGTGCAATTGGAGCACTGATATATCTCGCTAACAATGCAAGACCAGATATTTCTTTTTCAGTAAGTTTATTGGCAAGGTTCAGTTCGTCACCAACACGTAGACATTGGAATGGTGTTAAACATATATTTCGATATCTTCAAGGATCTATAGATAAAGGTTTATTTTATGCTAACAATTCTGGTCATCAGTTAATTGGTTATGCAGACGCAGGATATTTATCTGATCCACACAAAGGTAGATCTCAGACAGGTTATTTGTTCACCAGTGGTGGTACTGCGATTTCATGGCGCTCTACAAAACAGACGATTACTGCCACTTCATCAAATCATTCAGAGATCATAGCAATCCATGAAGCAAGTCGAGAATGTGTTTGGCTTCGATCAGTCACTCAACACATCCAAGAGACATGTGGATTACCTTCAACAAAGAAGACACCGACGTTAATGTACGAGGACAACACTGCATGCATTGAACAATTAAAGCAAGGATACATCAAAGGAGACAGGACAAAGCACATTTCTCCAAAGTTGTTCTACACACACGATCTTCAACAAAACGGTGATATCGATGTTCAACAGATTCGATCGACCGACAATCTAGCGGACTTGTTCACAAAGGCCTTACCTACTTCAACATTTGAGAAGCTAGTTCACAGGACTGGAATGCGACGACTCCGAGAAATTAAGTGATGTTGTCATCAGGGGGAGTAACTCGTGCTGTACTCTTTTTCCTTTACCCGGGTTTTATCCCAAATTGGGTTTTCCTGGAAAGGTTTTAACGAGGCAGCTTAAACTCAATTATGCGTGTTACGATGACATTGACATCCAAGGGGGAGTGTTATAATTACATGATTTTGTGGATGTCAATTAGCTAGAGTCAACTATTGATTTCATAATCAAGGGCATGTAATCTTCACACTAATTATGTTTACCATATTTGTATTTCTCTACACCCTATAAATAGAGGGCTTAGACTCCATTGTAATACACACTCAAGCAATAACACTCTCTATTCCCCTCTCTCTCAAGCTCTTTTATTCTTTACTTTACAACAGTTATGACTTTCTCCTTAAGTTAGAGATAACACAAGTACATAACAAGTGTACAAGATAGACTACCCTATAATTTTAAATCGTGAAAATAAACCGCCCACTATAAAACAAAATGGCTAATGAACACAAACCATAGAAGTTGAATTTGTGGTATTTTTAAGATTTTGATATATCTTAAGCAAAACACAAAATAATTTAATTAAAAAAAAAAAAAACTCCAAGGATAAATTCATGTGAGATGACATTTTTAGAATTTAATCTATAAAAATGTTTTTGGACTTTTCTATTATATATAATAACCCTTTATTTTATTGCCCTTGAGAGTGCAATAAATTGAATAAGGGTAAGGACCATTACTCTGTTTATATATATAAACAATATGTATGTAATGTATATACATATTTCTAATTATAGTTCAGCTCATAATAGTTTTTTTATACATTATTTAGTAGTATCTACACAGCTTTTCTCATGATAACAATACTATTATTTATGTTGACTAATATTTTTGTATATAGTATTAATTAGTTACATGTCAAGCCATATAAATATATATATATAATAATACTAAATATTATCAAACAAGTAATTATTAAGAATTATTAAAATAAATTCATATAGTGAACGACCACTTTATAAACCTATAGAAAAGAGAGCAATCTTACATACACATATAAATAAATAAAAACAGGATAATGTTTATCACAAATATATATGTATATTCAATAGGTTCATGCCTTTCCACACTTGCATGTTTCAAGCCCATAAATATGAAAGCACAACTTCCATGATCAATTCAACAATATTTCAGCAAAACCTTGTAAGTTATAATTTAGGTAAAAAGCCATGTGAAAAAAGCAAGCATTTGATCGCTTGCCGTTATCGACGGACTAATCGTTTGCCGGTGGATTTATCGATGGAAAACCTACAAAATATATTGTTATCGTTATCAAAACTTGTCGATACTTATTGATAGATTAATTGTTATCGATTGATTTATCGATGAAAAACCTATAAATATTTTCATACATACTTACACTTAAAACATAACATAGAATACTAATATCACAGAACATAAACATAGAAGTCTCATACAAAATATAACATAAACCAAGTCAACTACTAATGTCACCAAACATAAACCAAGTCTCATACAAAATATAACACAAACCAAGTCTTATAAACACAAACATAAAAAATATGTACTTTTGCCGCAATAATTGGAAAATGTCAATTTACAAAAAAAAATTATGTCAGAATCACAGTTTCAAAATTATATACAATGTTATAAAATGAAATTACATCAAAAAAATCAATGAACTAGCTCAATTTAACCAATTTCCAAAAAAATATGTACTTTTGCCGCAATAAGGTCACAATTCGAGAAAACATAAAATTACAAAAGACAAAATTATGTCAAACTCACAACTTCAAAATTATATACAATGTTACAAAAGGAAATTACATCAAAAACTCGAAGAACTAACTCAATTTAACCAGTTTCCTAAAAATATGTACTTTTATCGCAATAATTGGACAGTTCTGAAAAACGTTAAATTACGAAGAAAAAAAAAAGTGTCAGACTCACATTTTCCAAATCATATACAATGTTACAAAATGAAATTACATTAAAATATTAAAAATATAGCTTAAATTCACAAATTTCCTAAAAATAGATACTTTTGCCGCAATTTAGTACATTTTGGAAAAACCCTATACTATCACTCTAATCTGCAAAAAAAAAAAAGTAAAAAAAAAAAAAACCACACAAACAATCTTATTTCATCTATATCTTTTCATCAACATAAAAAAAAAAAAAAAATCATCAACAACTTATCATAAAAATATCAAATGTACGAGTAAAACTAATATGGAACCTTAACTTTAACTTTGATTCAACCTAATACATTTCTAAGAAACTACTACAAATTGTGAAGAAAATTACGAAAAATCTAAATGATTCATACATACACAACCTTAAAACTTCAAATCTCTCAAGATCCACTAAAAAAATAAAATAAATACCTTTAAAATGCAAATTTATAAACTTTTGGAACTTAGGCCTGTTGGGAATAATCCCCGTTAATTATCACGATTTGTACTTGCGGGCCGTCTGGGTAACATTTAAAAAATTATTTTAAGCGGAAAACATATTATCCGTCCAACAATCCGAACATCGGATAATAACCATATTACAAGATCCGATAAATATTATGCAATTTAATATTCATAAATCATTATTAATAATCTAGTCTTTATAGGAAATAAATAGAAAGCAGGAATGGTCGCATTTATTAACCCAATGCATAAGGCCGTACCTCTATTGTCGACTTCCGGCTGCGCGTTCTGAATCGGGCAGGGCTCCGCCGGTGCTGAGGGAAACTCCCGTGATCTTCCGGGATATTTTCCTGGATTCCTCGTACCGAAGCGTGGGCTTCGCCGGCAGGACTCCGTCGCAAAATTTAAACTGATGGTTCTTTTTAAGCTTCCGGAGAACTAAGTCTCTTAAGCCGAACTAGAAAGAGAGATCAGAGAAAAAAATTCGCAGACCCTGAGGGAGAGGGAGAGTTTGAATTGTTCTCTGGGGAAATGTGTGTAAAATGTGTAGAATGAGCCTCCTATTTATAGGCTCAGACTGTAACCGAATTAGAGAAATTCCCTCCCCTGAAATTCGAATTTCATAATTAAATATAATTAATTATTTCAATCCAATGGTCTAGATTTAATCATATCTAAATCAAGGGATATAATTAATTGGAGATTTAATTAAATAAGAAAGACTTGGATAAAATCAAAAATCAATCTTATCCTCTTATCTTATCAAGATTCGAATTTATATATATATATATAATATATATATATATATATATATATATATATATATATATAAATTTCAAATTCTAACTATCTAGATCCAACGGTTGAGATAAATCTTTAAACCGATCTAATGGATCAAATTAGTTTAGGATAAAATCAAATATTAAAAGATTTAAGAAAAATCTAATTCGAATTTATCCAAATACATAATTTGAAATTAATATATATTATATATAATTAATTAATTTCCAATCCGACAGTAAAGATTAAATCTTAGACCGATCTAACGGATACAATTAATTATTTAAATTCGAAAATAAAAACTTGGTCACCAAGTTATAAATTTCGAATATATCAATTATCCTAATCCAACGATTGATATTAAATCATAACCGATCCAATGGATTAAATTGATTTTAGGGTTTTTTCTCAAATACCAAAACATTTGGTACTTTTGCCGCAATCATGAAAAGACCAAAGCCTATCCATTCGAATGTATATGGTTCCACATTCTAAGGCATAATTCGATTTTTACACATGTAATATATAGAAATATATATTATTTACATATTAATATAAATCTATTAATTATTGATTAATTATTAATAATATATTAATAATTAATTTCGAATAATTAAATCATATTAATATCCTCTGATCTCAATATCACACATTCAAATGTCATGGTGTCACACCATCATTTAAATTCGTGTCATGTGATTTAATTTCATAGTTTACCGAAACGATCACAAACTTAGAATTTTTCTAAATCACAAGATCACTCAGGACTTAGATCGAATATCCATTTGATCATCTATTAGCGACTCAACTCCAAGTTATCAGTGACGGTCTTATATGATAACTTCCAGAGTTTAAGTCAGGTCCAGTCCAGTATGAAGACACTTCATACTTAATGCACTTCTAGTGAGTGTGACACACACAAAATCCAGAATAGGATTGTCACTTAATCACATTAATGACCTTATACGATTAATGGGCTCTCACTTAGTTAACCAGGTCACGGACATTTTAAGTTCATTTATTATGATTATTAATTCTTTTTCACATTGACTCTGTTGTGATAATAATAACATAATTGCATCCTTTATGAACTAAGGATCAAACATTCAATTTTACTCTACCAGAAACTATAATAAAATTATCATAATAAGCATCATCTTTATTCAACGACTTGTCATGATCTTTTACAAATGGATAAAATATCTTGTTTAAGGACACACATGTCCAACAAGGCCATCATTTGTGATGAACTTCGAAACTCAAGACTTCTGTGGATAAGCGAGGTTCTTCTCCAGGCGATAATCGGGGCAAGGTATAAGATTCAGCCGAGAGGGAGATAGGGAGAGAGAAGCAGTATTTTCGAGGAGGCAAAATTAGAGTTTCTCGCGAAAAGCGAGAATTAATACCATAACTCCATTTTTTGAATATTTAGCGAGAAGTCCTTTGATTATCGCTTTATGACGCTCGAAAAGTTTAACCGAAAAGTAACACTCTTTTCCAGCGAATATCTCTCAAAATATATAATGAGTAATGGAGATAACTTACCGAGAACCACAATTCTAGCGATAATCGCGAAAACTCGTTCCATAAAAAAAAGTATCAAAAAGTGCTAAATTCATTGGTCACGGCAACCAAAATTCAATGCGTTTGATTCTAGTTTTCATGAGAGTGCATAAATGAGTAGTTTAACTCCACAAAGACACTCAAAATTGCAACATCGTGCAAATTCCTATCGTGCAAAAATTGCAAAATTTACATAAATAACCGACATGCAAACATGTCTGAAACTTTAAACTCGTCGCAGCGAGCAAGCTTGAGCGTGGTTAAAAATTAGGCTACTGTGATCACCAGGGATTTGCATGATTTTTTGTTTTGTTTTGCAAAACCCTGCAAACGTTCATGTTTTCTGTTTTAGGCATTTTTCGGAGACTGAAAAAGTTAGGGCCCAGCCCAAAAAATGTCCCAGAGGCCCAGTTATCAAGCTGACATGCCCGTCGATGCCAAACGATACCCCATTGGTGCCCGTGGATGCCGTTATGCTTTTGGGACCGCCCGGAACACATAGAGACGGTCGGGGACACATTCGGACGCCCGATGCGACCTGTGGGCATCCAGGGTCTGAAAGGGCTTAATTACACATATGTCCCTGTGAGCTTCGTGGATGCCCGCGGTGTCCAAACGACACCCGATTAATGCCCGTGGATGCAGTTAAGCTTTTGGGACCGCCCGGAACACACAGAGACGATTGGGGACGCATTTGGACGCCCGAGACAGCCTATGGGCATCCAGAATCTAAAAGGGCTTGATTACACATAGGTCCATGTGAGCTCCGTGGATGCCCGCGGATGCCAAACGACACCCGGTTGATGCACGTGGATGCCGTTAAGCTTAGCTTATGGGATCACCCGAAATGCATAGTGGCGATCGGGGACGCATTCCGACGCCCGAGGCAGCCTATGGGCATCCAGGCTCTAAAAGGGTTTAATTACACATAGGTCTCTATGAGCTCCGTTGATGCCCGCGGATGCCAAACGACACCCAGTTGATGCCCGTGGACGCATTCGGACGCATTCCGCGTACTCCGCCTCACCATCGACAAACTCGTCGTACTTTCGGATATCCACTTTAAACGCCGCTTTCCACCGTGTGAACTCCGGGGCCGCCTCATGTCGACGCATCTCATGACCGTAGCCTCTGTTATTCCACCCGAATGGACTCTCGCGATCGTCCTCGGTGTCAGATTCATTGCGTTGATTTTGTTGTTCCGATTGATGTTGCAACATTGTACGCATCTGTCGGCTCAACAGCTCCATCTGCGCGTATAATCCGTCGAAATCTTCACGCCTCACAAACTCGTCTACAAATGGATCTTGAACGACCTGTTTCTTCGGCGCCATCTGCACAGAAACGGTTGGCTCTGATACTAACTGATGTAGATCGACGGATATGAAAAACGGTGAATTTTCTATTGAACAAGCAAAGCTCGATTCTTTATTTTCATAATCAACTCCTTTACAAAATAGTCTTGAAATACATTATATAGGAAATAAGAGTCATAAAATATGACAACCTAATCTTCCTATTCCTAATATAAAAACAACCGAATAAATTATAAGTGAGAGAGATAAATGCAAATAATGCATAATCAACTAAAATAAATGATAGATAGTCAAACAAAGATATAATAGAAACTAAATAACTCATGAATGAACATGCATGATTAGTGTTATGCGCATGTTGTTCCATCACACTCTGAGTTTGAGAAAAAGTATTGTAATATGGATAGTGTAATTTCATATTTGTAATAATGTACAAGGTTTAGAAACTTTAATTTATTTTTTATTTTTATGTTACCGCCCAATAAATTTCATGCAAAAGATGTAAATTTTGAAATCATAAGAACATGCATATTCTTTTTAAAGAATACAACATTTTTGGGGTGGTTTTCGAAAGGAAAACAAAAGGAAATTGATGATAATATAGTGGGGAAAGTAATTATGGTACTGACTATTGAGGTTAGAGAAGTTTTGATTGATATACGTAGTAATAAATCTTGATGAATCAAAAGGTTTTTTTTTTTTTTTGTCATTTACAATTTTATGCAATTTGTGTAGTGAAGTTTTTACCATGATATTCGAAATGGCATAGTATGATTAGAAGTTTTTACCATGATATTCGAAATGGCATAGTATGATTAGAAAATTTTAACTTTCACGAATTAATAATTAATTATTTTGTCATATATAATGTAAGCTCGGTTTTTTGCTTTAATGTCTCTTAGCTCTTGGGTACGTGGCGCATATTGTGGTTGTGAGTTGTGACTACCAACTTATAAGTTATTATTAATCAATAACTATAGTTGCATTAGGTGAGTTATGAAGTCAACGTGAGAGTTTACATCTAATATATTTGATATCAAAATCGTGTCCCTTTATATCTAAGTTTTGACCAACTAATGTGACAAAGATCCAAAATTTTAAAAAAGCAAAAAAAAATATTCAAAGTCAATAGTGTGGCGCGATACATTTTTGCGTCTAATTCAAATGAAAGAAGATGTTAGCTAAATAGTTGGATGGGCACATAAAATATTTATTTTAGGTATGATTTAATATCGTTATGTTAAAGAAATGACCGACGTCCGTCAAGAAAATTGAACGAAAAAATGCATTGCCTAGCATTTTAATTTTAGGTACTTTTACTACTATTTTTTCACTTCGAACTCTTGCCGCTTCAGTTGGTTAAAGTTTGAGTATTTTTTCAGCGATTATCTCTATTTTATATTGAGATACCGTGACACTACTAGTTTTCCACCGGAAAGACAAAAATGATCTATTATTGATCACCAACAAGAACAAAAATGCTTGTTTGGGATATTTTAGTCTCTCAAATCCGAATATTATTATTATCTTGTACCATTGTGATTGGACGTAGGAAAATATGGTCCCTAGTACCATGACAATATCTATCCACGCTTAATTCTTGCTGTGAATTATGCTAGATATTGAAATGAGCAGGCAGCCCGAGCCCGCGTTATTTACGGGTGTTTGTTTGTTTATTTTTTTCTGGATGTAATTTTTCACAGATAATAATATTTTGTAAACAAAGAGGTGCATATTGCGGTCCTTATGAAAAAATCGGGACAAGTTTCTCCGCTCGTACCTTGCCTATTTTGTATTGTCTTTAAAATTAGCACAAATTTGTAAAGGTTATATTGGTGCACTATATGTGTTTTGACGCCTAACTGAAATTATTTGCACAATTTTGAGCAAAGCAAAACGTTAACGCAATCATGAGCTCAAATATATCAATGCGGTTGAGGGGTTGAGCACAATATTTGTATTTAAAAAGGGTGTGGGTTGCCCGCGTCCGATAAAAACTAGGGACGAGTCTGCCGATCCGTAACCAACCCGTTCTACCAGGGGCGGAGCTACATAGAGGCGAGTGTATGCTTGGGCACCACCTAAAAAACGATGCGTTAAAAAATAAAATATGAAAAACCGTAGATATTATGTATAGAATATTAACAATCAGTCGAGTAATAGAATGAGCATGTAGTAGCTTTGGTTGTTGCCTTGATTTCAAGGTCTTCCTTTTGAAAAGATCCTAGATGAACTCCTAACACCAAGAAAATATGTACTTAAAAAATAAAAAATCGTTAACATCTTATTTGAGGCAAAATACTGCAATATAGTGAGTTATAATCCTTATATTATCAGTGGTAAAAAAATTAATGGTATAATTTTTTATTTTATTTTTTTGTGAAAATAGTTATAAAAAAATTGTTTAGTCTCTATCGTGAACTTTCACATAGTGACGTATTATTATTTCACGTTTTCGCTCCTTTTGACCGCATTTCTACACAGTTTCAACATATTATAATTATTTTACTATTATGATTTTTCCACTTTTCGTTCTTTCTCATTAATTGTCTTTAATTCATTCAAAAGTAATAAATAGTTATAATTATTTCTTAAAAATACGTCAAAGCGTGGTCATGGAGACATATATTTCTGTTTTCGTCGACGAGAAATCTATTATACAATATTTTTTAAAAATAAAAATGAAAAATTGACTTTATATTTTGTTTAAGGTAAGTTTATATATCTGGATTTCAATAGATGTTGCAATGTTATTATGTGATTGTTATTATTTATTTGTAAAAAAATAGTTGAAGATTTAAATTATATAAAAAAATCATTATCTTGAACGGTTCTGCATGAACACCTTTAAATTTAGCTTGTAAAGGCTACAATTACACTTAATTATATATTTGCTGAATTGTCACCAATCGATGGTAAATCTATAAATGAAAGTTTTCTGTTTTAATCATAAGTTATATTCTAATTAAGTAATTTCTGAAAGTGCCTTCTGAGATCCATGAAAAGGGGATCTGAATTTTGATTGTAGAAATTAAAAATTTTGTCAACTAATGTTCAAAACTCAAACTTATGTACCTACTTATCAAGACCCATTTGAATTTATTTTCAATTATTGTTCAAAGTAAAGTTATAACTTTCATCTATTAAGTATATATTGTACTGATGCTTCACGCACCTACCTCATATCATTCCTCTTCTTAGGATGTTCTCATAATATAAACTCTATTTACTTGTTTGCAAAAATATATTTTAGGTACTACACGAGCAGTATTAATAAGTTATTATAAAATTTAAATAAGTACCCGTCGAATCGAATATTCGAGAATGTAGTCAGAAATTTGATAATAATTTTTTTGTTTTATAGTTAGCCGATTGGTGTTTACCAACATGTAATTGAATACTTACAACGAATTGATAATACCGATGAAAAACCGACACATTCAAATTTTTTATAAAATATCGGTTGTATACCGATAATAGATTGATAGAGTGGAATAGCAAGGCGAGCAAAACTTGTGACTTTGCCAATAGATTTTTGTTAATCAGTCACAATTTTTTTTATTATCAGATATATATATATATATATATATATATATATATATATATATATATATATATATAACCGGCCCTCGGAACAAAATTCATTATTATATAGCTATATACTCATAAATAGTGTCATAAGCTATAAATATATTTTGGATATAAATGCATAAATGGTATTAATGACTATATTTTGCATCGAGGTAAATAAATAGTATCCATAAGCTATATTAAAAAAATGTATAATGGACATTAATTATATTTTTAAGTCTTGCAAAGCAATTTAACACTAATAAATAAGAACAAACATCATACTATTTTGTCTATGTTTTCATGATTTTTTTGTTAAAGTTTGACTTTATGATTACGGATAATAGTCAATTTTATTGTATTTTCACTCATCGACCAAATACAGACTATTGTTTTTCCTAGTTTCACTTTGCATTTCCACTTTTTTATTTGATCACATGCCTCATTTCTCGATATCATAATAAGTATTTATCCACAAAATTATAACAAATCACTTTAATATATGATATAAGTATAGAAAGAAGTATATCACATCATTTTATTTTATAATAAAGCGGTAACAAAAGAACTAAAACCACTCATTTTTTTTTCTAATAAAAGTTAATATAAAAGGATTATTTTCGGCATAAGTATCGAATTTCTATTAGTGTGCCTATATATTCACAATTTTTCCCTAACAAGTAACAACTATAGTATCTAAAGGTCACAAAATTGTGTCGAGGTCCAAATTATTCTTGTCTGGTTAAGATATGTTATTAGAGGGACATTTACATGTCTATGATTAAACTAAAAAACATCCGTTATTTAACGGTTCTATTAAATTAGAGATATACACATATCTGTAACTTAACAGGTATTAAACCGATATGGACGGAATTAGACTTCGACATTGTCTTAAGGCCTTTGGTACTTTTATTTCTACAAAAAGAAACTAAAAATATGCGGTGCACTTAATATTAGATTAGGTACTTATACCGCAAATACATTTTTTCCTGCTTTCCTTTAATATTAAGGGAAATTTGCGGCGAAAGTCATCGAACTCGTCAGTTTCTTACAAATAAGTTACTAAACTCAATTTTTGGCGGCAAAAGTGACTATTGTCATACTTTGGTTGCAAATATACTCTTACAACGCTAAAGTCCACATGTTTCACAGTGTCAGACGCACCACATCACTTTATCGTCATCCCGGTCGTGGCTTATTGCTTGTAGTTGCTCTCATCGCCGAAATACGCCTGAATACAGGCAGTAGAACACGGCCGGGAGGACGGTCGAGAAAGGATCACATATGGCATGTAAGTATATGTAGTGATGTGGCGCGTCTAACATGGCAAAAAAAAACGTGACATTTAACGTTGTAAGGGTGTATTTGCACCGAAAGTGTTAACGTTTGCGATTTTTCGCTGCCAAAAAATGAGTTTAGCGATTGATCTGTAAGAAATGATGAGTTTGATGACTTTCTCTATTAAAATATGAGTTTAATAATTTTTTATAAGAAATTGATGAGTTTGATGACTTTAGCCGCAAATTTCTCTAATATTAATGTTGGTGAAGGTCCATTGAGAAAATCAAGTGTCGAAATCGCTCAAGCAAAAGCACTGAATATTTAAGGCACTTCCCATTTGAACACTCCAAATAATGGAGTAATCAAGACCCACGAATACCCATTACTGCAATCCCCAGGATTTACACTTACTCATCATTTTCTTTCGTTTTCTCTCTCATTTTCTCGGCTCCCAAACAGCAGAACCAGACCTTTGGTCGCAAGTCAGCGTCACCCAGAGCCCAGATCCAGCTCAACTCCAAAACACGACAAAAAGCACCGAAAACGGACTTTCTCTCATGACCCATCACATCCCTTAGCTTTACTTCTCTGCTCACTTTTCCCCAGCAGAAGAACACGAAGAAAGGTCATGTCTGGGAATTTGGCTCCGATTCTGCATCGGGTTTTTTCTGGTTAGCTTTTCTTTTTTTCTTTGAGCTCCGTTTCTAGAGTTCGGATTATAGTTTCTTGTTTGAATTGGATTTATAATCTGGTTTTTGGATTGCTATTTAGCTAAGTTTTGATTGACTGTGAATTTGAGACTAAATCTGATGATTTTGAATTGGAGTTGAATTGCGTAAGTTAGCAATGGAGCTTGATCTAATGCAGTTTCTGCTATTAGAAGCCTAGTTCTGATTTGCGGCATAAGTACCTGTAAGAGTTGTGATTTGGGGCGGTATAACCCGTTATTTGTTGTGTCACGATTAAATACCTTGTGCTTTGATTTATATAGTTCTGCAAGTTTTTGTTAGTGTTCAAATTGGGTACCCAAGAGACTTATTTATCGTAACATTGGTACTTATCCCGTGAAAAACAAACAACGGGATGATGCCGACCAAAAACACTAATTCATGGGTACATATGCCGCAGATAGCATTATCCCTTGTTTGTTTATCACGGGTTCGAAGGTTTTGATTTATGTAACTTTGTAAGTTCTCGCTAGTGTTCAAATTGGGTACTCGAGAGACACATTTATCATACCATTGGGTACTTAACCCTTGATAAACAAACAACTGGATTATGCCGATTGCCACCTTTAATACTACTTTATGGGTACTTATGCCGCAGATATTATTTGAATTATGGTTGACTGTTGGATTGGGACTAGAATTTTCTCTCTGTTCAAGCTCTGTGAATTCTGTTGAATCATCTTTCATTGAGTGTGTCTTCTGCAAAAATTATAGGTTAGCGAGTTCGAGACTCATGTATGGTGAGAAATGGGGACGAAGAACAAAACCCGGAAACCGACGTCTTTACGTTGCTTTGCAGGAAGCAGATGGTCGGTTTCCGCCATAGTCTGGAGCTTGGTGGCCTTTCTCTTTCTTCTTAACGTTTACACCATATTTCGTCAAAAGAGCAATGGCGGAATTCAGTTCCAAACGATCAACGACCCGGAAATCCACGATCTTCAGATAATGGAGGAAGAACACGTCCAAATCCCGCCTCCGAAGGGGAAGAGATCCCCGAGAGCCGCGAAGAGAAGGCCGAAGAGGACGATGACGATCATAGAGGAGTTTCTTGATGAGAATTCGCCGCTCAGAAGCACATTTTTTCCCGGTGAGAAGTTCGCGATCGACCCGAGGGAGGAGATGGGTAACGAAAGTTTTTATTACCGTCCGGGTCAAGTTTGGCTGGACACCAACGGGAACCCGATCCAAGCCCATGGGGGTGGAATTTTGTACGACAAGAGGACGAGGAAGTACTACTGGTACGGAGAGTATAAAGACGGGCCCACTTATCATGCTCATAAGAAAGGAGCGGCTCGGGTAAGCTGTTCTATTTTCGAATACGTCTTTTGATCCTTCAATGTGCCTCGTTTTTTTGGATTCTTTAGTCAGTTTTCCGTGGAGTGATGCTAGGGTATAATTCGAAGGTGCAGATTGTTTGTTTCTTATTAGAGGTTAGACATCGGAAATTAGGGTCCGAAAGGGACGATTGTAGGGATTTTCCTCGTTTCGGTTATGGGGATTCTCTTGAAGCGCTATGCTGAAAATATTGCAGGCTGCGAGACCGATAAAGCTGGTCTAATCCTTGATCTTTGGTGATAAGATAATCGATATGAATTTTAAACCTGGCTTAAAACCGGTAATTCGTAGTTTGAAACCGAGATTCACCGGTTTAAAATGGGATTTCCCAGTTTAATTTTTTATACTTGTCTCCCAGTTTCAAACTGAAAAAACGGCTTTTACAAAACCAATACCGAGACAAGGAGGAGATATTGAAGTCCCAAAAAACCGCGACCGGGAAGAATATTTATTAAAACTCGGTTCCTGGTTTCACCTTTACCAAGCAATATACAGAATTATCTACGTTTCCTCAAGACATTTAATCGCGGATATATGAAATTACTGAATAATATTAATGGTCGTGACTGATTCGAAGAATCTCTCTGATTCTATTATTTCTTCTCAGGTCGACATAATCGGAGTTGGCTGCTACTCATCGACCGACCTATGGAGATGGAAGAACGAAGGTATCGTCCTCCCGGCCGAAGAAACGGACGAGACGCACGATCTCCACAAATCCAACGTCCTTGAGCGACCGAAGGTGATCTACAACGACAGGACGGGAAAATATGTGATGTGGATGCACGTCGATGATGCCAACTACACCAAGGCCTCCGTCGGTGTCGCCATCGCCGATCGCCCGAACGGGCCCTTCACCTACTTACACAGCAAGCGGCCCCACGGCTGCGATAGCCGCGACATGACGGTCTTCAAGGATGACGACGGCACGGCTTACCTCGTCTACTCCTCCGACGATAACAGCGAGCTCCACGTGGGCCCACTCGCTGCTGACTACCTCGACGTGACGCCATCTGTGCGGCGCGTGCTCGTCGGCCAGCATCGGGAGGCGCCGGCGCTGTTCAAGAGCGAGGGAACGTACTACATGGTGACGTCGGGGTGCACGGGGTGGGCCCCGAACGAGGCGATGGCCCATGCGGCGGTGTCGGTGATGGGGCCGTGGGAGGCGATGGGGAACCCGTGCGTCGTCGGCGGCGGGAAGATATTCGGCCTCACGACGTTCTTTGCGCAGGGGACATTCGTCGTCCCGGTGCCCGCGAACCCGCGATTGTTCATCTTCATGGCAGATCGGTGGAACCCGGCGGATCTGAGGGACTCGCGGTACGTCTGGCTGCCGTTGGTGGTCGGAGGGTCGCCGGACCGGCCGCTCGATTACAGTTTCGGGTTTCCGATGTGGCCTAGGGTTTCGATATACTGGCACCGGAAGTGGCGGCTGCCCCGGGGATGGAGTGGACGGGTATGAAAATCATTTTGAGCTTCTTTTTATATCATATAATCATTCTGTATATCATATTTTTGTGATTCAAAAGCATTCACATGGTTTTCTCAAAGCACATTGAATGAAATACAAATTCTTACAGTCTTTGGGCACTGATACTACTGAACTTCTCGTTGCCAAGCGGGACTGAGTACCGGGATTTCGGTCTTTCTCGATCTAGTTTCGGATATTCAGAAACCGGGCTAGGTCCTAGTTTCGTAAAGGTCTATTGTCTAAAACCGAGAGTCGGTCGAGATGGATTAAAATTTAAAAGTGTCCGACCCAGTTTTTTATTTATTTATTAATATTATTAATTGAGATTGTTAAAAAACCGAAAGAAATAGATTTGACTCAAATGATAAAAGTATATTTCAAACTTCATATAATACATGATAAAGCTAAAATAAAATTCTAAGGGCTTTCTAATTATTGATTGATTAACCAAAAAAGTATACTTAAACCGGGAATCGGGCTGCGACTGGTTTTTTTTTTTCTTTTTTTTCTTGAGAATTTATAATAAGATATAAATATAGTCGCGTTATAGAAGCCTCAAGCCTTAGATTGTATACTATTTTATGTTAGATGATTTCAAATTTCAATAAGCACCAATGAGGCCCAAAGGGTTGGACCAAAAAATATGTGTTTACTTTGGAATATAAATTAACAAATAATGTATGATTTACAAATCGATGGTTCGATTTTACGGGTTGATCAACGAATTTTCCAAGATTATCTATAGGAAAATAGTGGAAACTAGAGCATTGACTTTACCTTTAGGTTTATAAGGAATTATATTTTACTGTAAGTTATTTAATTTTTTTTTTATATACTGTTAATTTATATATTTATTTAAGTTTGTCTTTCGGTTGTGAGGTCAAGTCAAGAGTTGATCCCCCACTTATCATTTAGGTGTTGACTTGAACTTCTTCTGGTGAATGGAACTCTGTGTCTGTCTCCACTGAATTAAATTGTATAATATATAAATATATATATATATATAGATATATACACGTTTGACTTCAATTAGATTTATGATTTTAGTAATTTAGCTATATAATCAAAGCAATTTAGTCCTGTAAAACGAGAGAACAAAATTCTGGTCCACCCTTCTTCTTCTTCTTCTTCTTCTTCTTTTTTTTTTTTTTTTTTTTTTTTTTTTTTCGGGTTTTGGTTTTATCCGGAGCTGGATATCCGCATCTTTGGATAAGATGAGTTTTAAGAAAACTAAAAAATTAGTCATCTACATCTATAATCCATTTAAAAAAAAAATGGAATTTACAACATTATATAATTGTAAAATACTAAATTTTGTAAAATTTAAAGTATGGATGAAATATGAATAAACTATAAAGACAGAAGCCTATACATAGACTATTAAAAGAAATATTATTCTTAAGAAGAAACAAACAAGCTTTGTCAATTTCTCTCTTTTATGGTGCATATTGTAATGTAATAGACGTATTGTTTAAATATTTATTTTATTTTATTTTTGTATCTTATATGTTTAGTTTCTTAGTAGATCATGAAACATGCCAAAATTATTATTCTCTCATGAGAAAATGACTCATAATGATTCTATTAGTATATGTAGGGTATTCTTTTTATTTATGATAAATCCAAATTAGTTGTATTAATATTAAGTATTAACATTTGATTAATTATTTATTCAGCTGAAATAGATTCTTTTGTTTCTAGTCCACGGTAGTATCCCGTCACGAGTTTTGTGACTCAAATACTATATACGAGAATACAAATTCAAATGATCAAAGTAAATAATTTATTTTTCTTCTTTTTAACAAAGCTCCATTTTGTTAAATTATATTTCACTCGTTTTACGTGCAAAGTGCAAACACTTAAGAATTTTAAACTACGTCGCTTTTTTTTTTTTCACGATAAATCTTAATATAAAAAATATACAAAAAATAATAGTGCCTATTAAATCAGCATTATATATGTATGATCTCATAGATTTGAGATTTTGAAAAATCAAAATCCCGAAAGAACATATAAAACTAAATTTCCATTAAAAAAAAAACTAAACTTATAAGAACATATAAAAAAAAAAGAGTATATTATTCATCGCGTTTCCTCGAAGAAACCTTTGTCCAAATCAGAATATAAATATATACACACACACATAAATAAAGAAAGAAGCATCTTGGTCAATGTCAAGGAGATAAAGGGAAAGCCATGACAATTATGTATGATAAAGCTAACACAAAAGATATGGGTCGGCAAATGCAATAAAGCTTCTTTTTTTTTTTTCTAAAATAAAAATAATAATTAGAAAAGTAAAAGGAAGAGAAAAAGAAAAAGAAAGACCCCACATGAAAATTTAATTAAAAAACATAATACTATATATTCTTATCGAATTCAATCAAATCCTTATGTTATCCTAATAATTTCTAACATGGGTGGAGAGAAGTGCCAACCCAACTTTCTTTGGGCAAGCGAATTATTAATATGAGTTTTTTTAACTAAAAATGTTAAAAAATTTACAAGAAAAAAAAAATATGTAAAAAAGAGAAGGAAAAAAAAAAAACTCAAATAAAACCAGTAAAAATATAAAAAAAAAAATAAGAAAAAGAAATTAAAACATTGACACGTATAGCTATGAGAGATAAGAAAATAATAAAAAAATTACAATAATTACCATGTATATAATACTTACTTATTTGTTTTAGAGGGATTAAATTGTTATTTGAACAAAAAAATCTATTTTAATTGAAATAAAAGAATATTTTACTTTTAGTTCATAATCTATTAAAAAGCTAAAAAATAAATTGATGAGAATATTGTTTGTTATTAGTTAATTTTTTTAAATATCATTCATAATCTCTCTACGTTACTTGCTTGGCGGATTTGCACACAAAACCGCTACTTGCTTCATCAATTAAGAAACAGGCTCACATGAATGGGAATGAGACAATCCAAGGAATTAGATATCGTTGTCATCTGGAGGAGTAATACGCGTTGTATTCTTTTTCCTTTACCAATCACTACTACAAATATGAGATTATACTACGGAGATTCGACTACGGAAGAAAAAATCCGTTGTCGAAATTTAAAAAAATACACTTATGACGACGGAAATTTTTATATGTCGTAGAAAATAATGATTCGCCGCGGCTAGTACTCGTTCGCCGCGGCGAATTGTACTCCGACGACACATAAATTTCTGTCGTCGACTCATGTGTACTATTAAGCATGTTATGCCGCGGCTAGAAAGAATACGCCGCGGCGAATTGTGATCCGATGACACAAATTTATCCGTCGTCGGAACAGCAAACGACAACGACACTAAAATGTGTCGTTGGAATAATTTGCCACGGCGATTATAAGTTCGCCGCGGCGAATTATCGTGTTTTAAGAGTTTCGCATTTCCTCACGAACCCTAGCCGTCTGCACCTCTCTCTCTCTCTCTCGCTCTCGCCTCCGCCTGACCATTCTCGAACCCTAGCCGCCGTAGTTTGCCGTCGCACGCCGTCTCTCCTCTCGCCGTACTTTGCCGTCGCTTGCCGTCTCCCGTCGTGTTTTGCCGTCGCTCGCCGTCGCCCAAAGCATTAAGGTATGATTTTTTTCTTCGATTTAATAGTGGAATTTAAAGTTTTGAGTTTGTGATTGATTTAGGAATTAGATTTCTAGGGTTTTGATTTTGTGATTGATTTAGGAATTTAGTTCGAAAATTATATTTGAATTGTGATTAGTTTAGGGTTTGATATTGTGATTTGATTTAGGTTTTGGAATTGTGAATTGGGGTTTCGAAAAATGTGATTAATTTAGGTTTTGATTGGAATTGGAATTGTGAATATATGCTTCTTCTATTTTTTTTTCCAGATACAATGGCCCCGAAATTGAGACGGAAAGTAACGGCAAAACGGGGCAAGCATTGGCGCGGCCCGGAAGACGAGGTCGAAGAAACGGTCCCGCCGCCGCCGGAGAATGCTTTTAAGACGACTGCGGCAGAGACCCGCTACAAGCAGATATGCACGCGGAAACTGTGCTCCGAGCGTGGGTTCACAGAATTGCCGCTCGTATCAAATGCGGTGAATGACCTCGTCAACGCCAACTATCAACGAATGGGGTTGGCGGGAGTTCATGATCGAGCCTGTGAACGTGGCGTATCACAACATTGTCCTCGAGTTCTACACGGCCCTTCCCGACACAATCAAGGATGGGTTCGTCTGGGTTCGAAATGTGCGCGTCCCCGTCACTTCGGAGACCATAAATGCGTACTTTGGCACTCCGAATCTGACCGTAGAGGAGGATCAACACAATCATTACCCAGGTCCGGGGATGGAATTGGACAAGGCCTTTTACGACGACATGGAGGCGGTCATTGCGCAACCCGGTGTGCAATGGAATTCAAGAGCTGGGGAGTCTCGCCTTGAAAAGAGTCAGTTTCTGTGATCGGGAAAATTTGGATGTACTTTGTCGGTTACCATCTTTACCCGCATCTTCACTTCATGGAGCTTCAGTTCGATTTTCTGAAGCTTATCTACGCCTGCGCAAAAAGGTTGAACATCGATGTCGATCGAGAGATTCTCCACCACATGAACAAGGTCATCTACACCACTGGGAAGAGCGCATTGGGATTCCCGTTCCTCATTTCCGGTCTTTGCATTAATGCCGGGGTATGTTTTATGCCGGTATTTGATTAATTTGTATGTTGTTATATTTTTTTATACTAACTTTGAATATTGAATTTGATTGTTTAGGTCGAGATTAAACCTCTGGATCTCCAGTTTTCCAAAGGAGGTGACTTCGACGACGCTTGGATACGGACATTGCATCCATCGGTGATTCACGCATCACGTAGACTCCAACATCTTGTGATTCAACCCGCCCAACCAGAGCCGGAGTATACGTACGACGACATTCCCATGAGGGCGTATATGGCTCATAGTCAGCGACCGATGTACGAGTTCATGAGTTACGACCGCAGCTACCGGATGGATCAAGATCCGAACTTCCAGCCACCAAATCCGTATCCAGCTCCGGTCTGGCCGGCGGGATATCCCGACTATTATCCCATTCCCGGAGAGGCAGACGGCTCCGGCAATGCACGCGGCGAAAACGAAGGTGGCGGTCAAGACGGGATGGACGAAGATATGTGAACAATTTTTAATTATCTTGTTATTTTGTTTATTTTTCTTTATTTTTGAACAATTTTTAATTATCTTGTTATTTTGTTTACGTTGTTGAACAATTTACAGTTTAATTAGTATTTGTTGAATTTGGTTTTTATAATTTACAATTTATAGTTTATTACTTTTTTAAAATTATGTTTAATTATTTTCCATATTTACTTAATTATTTAAATGTATTTCATTTTCGAAATAAAAATTCAAAAAAATAATTTAATTACTATGTTTATTTATTTACTTAAATACAGTAAAATACAATAATTAAAAATTTGAAATAATTTCTCCCACTAAAAATTCAAGGACACAAAAAGATGTCGTCGAAAGTCATATTAGCCGCGGCAAACCATAATATGCCGCGGCTAAATCTGGCTGAAAATCAACCCGTGGCCTCTGTAATATTTTGAAAGAGGTTTAGCCGCGGCGAACTATAAATCGCCGCGGCTGGTGAGACGACGACACTTTTTAGTGTCGTTGGATAGGATCCGCCGCGGCAATTTTTTTTTTGCCGCGGCTAATACTGGATGAAAATCAACCCGTAGCCTCTGTAAGATTTTGAGACACGTTTAGCCGCGGCGAACTATAAATCGCCGCGGCTGGTGATACGACGACACTGTTTTGTGTCGTTGGATAGGATCCGCCGCGGCTAATAATACCTTGCCGCGGCGGATGCCGCAGATCTGAGTTTTTAAAATACGAATCTATTATTATTTTCCTTCACTTTTTTCTCTATACTCTCCTCATACTCTATCCACTTCGCACTTAGTCAACTTAGGCGACTTGGTTGAAGGATTTCAACTTTGTGTTCGCGGTTTGTCTACGGGAAGGAAAGTTATTATTTCTCAAAATTCCAGATCTTGTTAAGTAGATTTGCATTATGGCTTCTAGAGAATGGATGAAGGAAAATAGATTGAGCGATGCTTACCGACGAGGTGTTCAAGAGTTTTTGGATGTTGTTACATTAAATTGTAGAAAAGGTGAATTGATTCGGTGTCCTTGTCTTATATGTGGAAATTTAGTTTCAAAATCGATGGAGGATGTCGAATCACATTTATTTGCGTTTGGTATAATGAGTTCATATGATCATTGGTACTTTCACGGGGAAAAAATTCGTGGTAGAAGAGTCGATGATTATGTACACGAACAAGACGTCGAAGAGGATGATGTGAATGGTATGTTGAATCGCGCCGAAGAGGATTATATGGGACAACCGGAATTATTTGAGTCGATGGTGGGTGATTTTGAAGCTCCTTTGTTTGATGGGTGTAAGCGTTCGAAAATAGGGTTCGTGGTGCCTTTATTTCATTTAAAGGCGGCAGGAGCTTGGTCAAATACTAGCTTTATGCTATTGATGGAAGCTCTTCGGGATGTGCTTCCGGAGGGAAATAGAGTGCCATTATCCATGTATGACGCAAAGAAGACGTTGGGGTTGTTAGGTCTTAAGTTCGATAAGCTTCATGCATGTCCTAAGGATTGCGTACTGTATAGGAATGAGCATGAATGTTTAATGGAATGTCCGGTGTGCGGTGAGTCAAGGTGGAAGATAGGGAAGAAGCCTCACGACGGTGTGAAAGGGGTTCCGCAAAAAGTATTATGGTACGTCCCCCCGTTGACGCGCTTTAAACGCATGTTTAACAACCCCACTCACGCCAAGAACATGATTTGGCACTCAAAAAACCGCAGTAAGGATGGCGTTATAAGACACCCCGTTGATGCTGCACAGTGGAAATCTTTTGACGCCCATCATCCGGAATTCAGCGCAGATCACAGGAATTTGCGTCTCGGTTTGGCCACCGATGGGATGAATCCATTTGGTAACATGAGTAGTCGATATAGTGTTTGGCCAGTAATACTCATCAACTACAACCTCCCTCCGAAATTGTGTATGAAGCGTAAGTTCTTAATGTTGACGCTTTTAATCTCGGGACCGAGCCAACCGGGAAATGACATTGATGTCTACTTGGCACCATTGATCGACGATTTGAAGATTATGTGGGAGGAAGGAATGACGATCATGGATGCGCACCTTCAAGAAGAGTTCAGATTGAAAGCAATGCTAATGTGGACAATCAACGACTTCCCGGCGTACGGGAACTTGTCAGGTTACTCAGTTAAATGCAAAATTGGTTGTCCTGTTTGCATAAAAGATACATGTTCGACCCGGTTGAAGCATGGGAAGAAGACAGTTTTTCTAGATCATCGGAGATTTTTACCGTTAAATCACCCGTACAGGAAGAATGCGAAGAAGTTTAATGGACATCAAGAATTTCGAAGACCTCCAAGAATTTTAAACGGCGAAGATGTCTATAAGTTGATTTGCGAAGAGACTTATCCGGTGCTCGGAAAAAGAAAAATTAGGGGTAAGAAAAAGTCGTGTGAAGATATTGTTGGGAATCACGTCTCGGATTCCTTGAAAATTATCACGAATTGTACCTCTGGACCGTCCTGGTAACATTTAAAAAAAATTTATTTTAAAGCGGAAAACTTGTTATCTGTACAACGGTCCGAATATCGGATAATATCCATATCCCAAGATCCGATAAATATTATGTAATTTAATATTCATAAATCATTATTAATAATCTAGTCATAATAGGAAATAAATAGAAAGCAGTAAATGGTTGCATTTATTAACCCAATGCATAAGGCCGTACCTCAATTGACGACTTCCGGCTGCGCGTTCTGAATCGGGCAGGGCTCCGCCAGTGCTGAGGGAAACTCCCGTGATCTTCTGGGATATTCTCCTGGAATCCTCGTACCGAAGCGTGGGATTCGCCGGCAGGACTCCGTCGCAAAATTTTAACTGATGGTTCTTTTTAAGTTTCCGGAGAAATAGTCTCCTAAACCGAACCAGAAAAGAGAGATCAGAGAGAAAATTCGCAGACCCTGAGGAAGTGGGAGAGTTCGAATTTTTCTCTGGGGAAAGGTGTGAAAAATGTGTAGAATGAGCCTCCTATTTATAGGCTCAAACCGTAACCGAATTGGAGAAATTCCCTCCCTAAAATTCGAATTCTATATATTAAATATAATTAATTATCTTAATCCAATGGTCCAGATTTAATCTCATCTAAATCCAATGGATATAATTAATTAGGGATTTAATTAAATAAGAAAGATTTGGATAAATCAAAAATCCAATCTTATCTTCTTATCTTTATTAAATTCGAATTATCATATATATTTATATTAAAATTCGAATTATCATTATCTAGATCCAACGGTTGAGATAAATCTTTAAACCGATCTAATGGATCAAATTAGTTTAGGATAAAATCAAATATAAAAAGATTTATTAAAAACAATTTCGATTTTATCCTTAATCTATAATTCGAAAATTATATAAATATATATAATTAATTAATTTCCAATCCGACGGTAAAGATTAAATCTTAGACCGATCTAACGGATATAATTAATTAACCAAATTCGAAAATTTAAACTTGGTCACCAAGTTATCAAATTCGAATTTATCAATATCCTAATCCAACGGTTGATATTAAATCATAACCGATCCAATGGATAATATTGATTTTAGGGATTTGCTAAAATACCAAAACATTTGGTACTTATGCCGCAATTTTGGAATGACCAAATCATATTATTCGAATTGCCTAGGGTTTCATATTATGAAACCCTAATTCGAATTTACACATATAAAGATATATATAAATATATATTTCTATTTATTAATATAAATCTATTAATTATTAATTAATTATTAATAACATATTAATAATTAAATCCAAATAATTAAATTATATTAATATTTCCTGATCTCAATATCACACATTAAAATGTCATGGTGCCACACCATCATTTAAATTCGTGACATGTGATTTAATTTCAAAGTTTATCGAACCGATCATAAACTTAGAAAATCCATAAATCACTAACCGTAAGTCGAAATGACTTGGTTCAAAAAGCAAAGTTGCTTAGAATTTAATTTCCAACAACATGGTGCTGATAGAAAATCTAAATTCTAACTTTATTTTATCAGTTAATTTCGTGTACCAAAATATGGTACTTTTGCCACGCTAACGATAAAACTATCTGACGTCTGCCACAGACCTTTCAGTTTTATAAGTCAAGCCAAATGATTAAACATTATCCAGAATGTATTTTAATCACGTACGTATCATCCGTTACGGAGCTATCCTGGGGACCATAGACCCGTATCACTTAAGCTCCAACGAACTTCTAGTTGTTCGTCAAACCTCGAAGTGATTCCACTATAGACCCGAGGCTGCACTCTTTAGTGATACGGTATATATTATTCCCTTTATATCAGCAGGGTGTCCATTGATACAATCAAATTCGGGTTATTGATCTTTCACTTGATGATCCACACACGAGCAGGCGGTTTCTACCGTTATGCCCCTCATTGCATTTTCATCCTTGACTCAGTAAGTAATATTATGAGTGACCCACTTATGGTTTCGATTCATAAGTTGCGCACGGATACCTCTCACTTCTCACCACCGACAATCAAGGGAATCATCATCACTCTGAAGAGAGCTGTGTGATGCCCATGTCTATGACCAAGCTACCCTTACTGCTGACTATCATGTTCCCAAAATAATAGTGTTGGGAACAGCGGTAATATTTCGTGTTCTTTAACGGTTAAATCAAAGAACAATCAAGTCAGCAGCTTGGACTCAAGATCACTCAGGACTTAGATCGAATATCCATTTGATCATCTACTAGTGACTCAACTCCAAGTTATCAGTGACGGTCTTATATGATAACTTCCGGAGTTTAAGTCAGGTCCAGTCCAGTATGAAGAGACTTCATACTTAATGCACTTCTAGTGAGTGTGACACACACAAAATCCAGAATAGGATTGTCACTTAGTCACATTAATGACCTTATACGATTAATGGGCTCCCACCCAGTTAATCAGGTCACGGACATTTTAAGTTCATTTATTATGATTATTAATTCTTCTTCACATTGACTCTGTTGTGATAATAATTCATAATTGCATCCTTTATGAACTAAGGAATCAAAAACATTCTATTTTACTCTACCAGAAACTATAATAGGATTAACATAATAAGTATCATCTTTATTCAACGACTTGTCATAATCTTTTACAAATGGATAAAATATCTTGTTTAAGGACACATATGTCCAACAGATAGACCGTTCAAGAAAGTATCAATTTTATATGAACACCCGTACTGGAAGTCGCATTATGTTCGTCATTGTTTTGACGTTATGCACATTGAAAAAAATGTATGTGAGGCAATTGTCGGTACTTTGCTTGATGATCCAAATAAAACAAAGGACGAGAAGAAAGCTCGAGAAGATCTCGTTGAATTGGGTATAAGACCGAATTTGCATCCCGAGACTCAAGGAAAAAAGACATTTTTACCACCGGCTGTGCACACGTTATCTAGAGCGGAACGAAGGAAGTTTTGTGAATGGCTTGCGGCCGTAAAAGTTCCCGAAGGTCATTCGTCAAACTACTAGCGGTTTGTATCTATGGAGGATTTGAGACTTATCGGAATGAAGACTCACGATTGTCATATGTTGCTTCAACAAATACTTCTTCTTGCTTTGCGAGGTTTTTTGTCAAAGGAAGTTCGATATGCCATTTCCAAGTTTTGTGAGTTTTTCAACAAAATTTGTGCCAAAACACTTAAGATATTGGAACTCGACGAGATACATGCGGACTTGGTTAAAACCCTATGCATGCTCGAGACGTTCTTTCCACCCTCATTTTTCGACATCATGATTCACTTAACTGTTCATCTAGTACGCGAAGTGAAGTTTTGTGGACCTATATTTTTACGGTGGATGTATCCAATTGAGCGATATATGAAAGTCTTGAAAGGGCATGTGAAGAATTACAATCGGCCAGAAGGGAGCATTGTCGAGTGTTATATGGCGGAGGAGTCGGTTGAGTTTTGTGCTGAGCATTGCGCGAAGGCTCCGCCAATTGGGGTGCCTAAACTCGCCGTTGCGGAATCAAAAGGCTTATCCTCAGGTAATAATTTGATATATTATAATTTCATTTATAATTAATAATAAGTATGATGTTTTAATGCGCAGGAAATCCTTCAACTGTCAACCGAAAATAATGGGAGCAAGCCGTTCTATATGTATTGCACAATTCACCCGGTATGGAGCCCTTTATTGATGTGCATGTGAATGAGTTGAGGCGTATTTATCCAAAAAAGTCAAAAAATGAAAAATGGCTACAAGAAGAGCACAACCGTACGTTTCCAAAGTGGTTCGATGGATATTTATATCCAAGAAGAAAGCATTATACTTATCGTGGTACGTTAACGGGTACACGTTTTACACAAGGGAAAGAGACGAAAAACACCCCGTGCAAAACAGTGGTGTTACATTATTTGCGGAAGGAATGCATGTTGCGTCGGCCAAGGATAAGAATCCAGTACAAGCTATTATGAGCTACTACGGCTATGTAGAAGATATTTGGGAGCTAGATTATTGTGGTTCGCGAGTTGCATTGTTTAAGTGCAAATGGGCGGACAACAACTACGTAAAAGTCGACGATGACGGAGTTACAGTTGTTGACTTTAGACGAGTGGGCTACGCTAACGATTCATTTATAATGGCATCCCAAGCAAATCAAGTGTTTATGTCTCGGACCCGATTGATCCAGAATTATCTCTCGTCGTGCATGTGAAGGCGAAAAACGTAGAAGAATATTTCGACGAAGAAGCCGTAGACATTACAACCATTGCACTATTTTCGAAGAAGCTACCGAGCATTGATGAGGTTGAGAACTTTGATGATGATGACGTTTCCAAGTTGCGACGTCTAGATATCCCGTCAACAGAAATTGAATAAAATAACAATAAGTTTTTATGAGTACTTATTTTATGTTTAAACATTTGTCATAATATAATTTCTTAATGTGATTTTAGTTATAATGTGAGACATTTTTTAATTTTTTAAACGACTAAAATATTGAAAACCCGTAGCATGTGCAATATTTTTGCGATATGCGCCGCGGCTAAATATTCTTCGTCGCGACAAAGTTGTGTTCCAACGACACTTTTTAGTCTCGTTGGAATTATTAGCCGCGACATTAGAAAATTCAACGCGGGATATTGCACATATCCAATTTTTATAGACGATATCAATCATTATAATATTATAATAGTAAGAAAAAAAATAAGTTTTTTACTATTATATTATAATAATAAGAATTTATAAGCATTTATTATTAAATGTGAAAACACATTTCTCGATATATTTATTGATATCATCAATGCTCGATATTAAATGTGAAAACACATTTAAGCTTTTTAATATTAAATGTGAAAACACATTTCTCGATAATATTATAATAATAAGAATTTATAAGATTTTTAGTAATATATGAATTTAATAATAAGTTGGCTACCCTAACCCTAAACCCTAAACCCTAAACCCTAAACCATAAACCCTAAATGCATTAGTTGGTGTTATCAACTTAAGCGAACCAAAAAAAAAACCCTACAAATATAGAGATATTCTTCATCGAAAACTGTAGAATATGTTTTCAATGAGCTCGAGGTAACATATATTGTGTAATAATTAAAACGTATATTAATTAACATCAATTTTCCAACAACTTCATGAATATTTTACTTTAATTTTTTAAACTATTTTATCAAATATAATATAGTATAATTTAATAATAATAATCTAATCTAAGAGTGATAAAATAGATTTTATATTTTTTCGAAGTGTAAAAGATCGGAAAAAAATAATAAATCGTTATACGCCGCGGCATATATTTTTAAGCCAGGGCGCGTCATGGATTTGAAGCACTACCCGCCGCGGCCAATATTGGATTGCCGCGGCTAGGTTGTTCGACGACACATAAATGTGTCGTCAGAACATTACTCGCCGCGACTAACCAGAACACGCCGCGGCAGGTTCTGCACCAAAGTAACCTGTGGTCACGGGTTGGATTTTATGTATACCGCGCCGCGGCAAATATTGGCTTGTCGCGGCTAGGTTGTTCGACGACACATAAATGTGTCGTCAGAACATTACTCGCCGCGGCTAACAACAACACGCCGCGGCGGGTTCTGCACCAAAGTAACCCGTGGCCACGGGTTGGATTTTATGTATCCCACGCCGTGTTAAATATTGGCTTGCCGCGGCTAGGTTGTTCGACGACACATAAATGTGTCGTCAGAACATTACTCGCCGCGGCTAACAACAACACGCCGCGGCGGGTTATGCACCAAAGAAACCATTAGCCACGGGTTGGATTTTATGTATACCCCGCCGCGGCAAATATTGGCTTGCCGCGGCTAGGTTGTTCGACGACACATAAATGTGTCGTCAGAACATTACTCGCCGCAGCGAATTTAAGTTCGCCGCGGCGAGAGTCCGGCTTCTGCACGACGTATAGTGTCTTGTGTCGTCGAAATCCCAAATTTTCGATTTCTTTTCATCTTTAATTAGATTCCCTCCATTTTTCTCTATCATTTCAGCCTTTCCCTCCTTTTTTTCTTCACTTCTCACTTTAGTCTCTTCTCTCTTTCTCTCATCCTCTTTACCCTCCTTCCCTCTATTTCTTTAGACGATGCCGTCGCCGTCGCCGTGGAGGAGAACGCGAGCCACCAACTAGTCTACTCTCTTGAACAAGGTTAGAATGCAAGTCCTAAATTGATATTACATTTTTCATGTATTTTTGTGTTAAAATAGTATTGTTTATAGTTTATGAGATGATATTTTGTTGATATAGAGAATATTTCTTAGTGGGTTAATGAATTTGTTGTTGCTTTTTTGTTTTTGTTGATTCTTGTTATGGTTTGTTGTTGTTGGGTTTATAATTAATTTGATGATTTGTTTTGTTATTGTTGCTCACGGGTTTAGGAATACTTGCTTTTTCATGTATTTTTGTGTTAAAATAGTATTGTTTATAGTTTATGAGATGATATTTTGATGATATAGAGAATATTTCTTAGTGGGTTAATGAATTTATTGTTGCTTTTTTGTTTTTGTTGATTCTTGTTATGGTTTGTTGTTGTTGGGTTTATAATTAATTTGATGATTTGTTTTGTTGTTGTTGGTCATGGGTTTGGGAATACTTGCTATTTCACTATGTTGAAACGAGACGAATCACCCAAACGTAAGATGTCGGATCGAGAATCTTCACCCGAACATGAAGAAACTAGGCTATCACCCGGTTAGTTCATATTTATTTGCATTGATAATTGTTGTATTCGTCTAGTTTCTAAGATTGAGTTAATTATATTAGGCGAGGAAGAAACAAGACAAAGAAGAGATCTAAAAGCTCAAGGAAGAAGAAAAGTGACTCTATTAAAAAGAGTCGCTCTATCAAAGCATAAGGGGAAAAAAATTCGTGTTAATTTTGATGAGAAAGAACAACCAGAAGATAAGGAAGGTGATCTTTTAGGTAGTTGGATTGGTGTGTGTGCTCGGGAATTCGCTCCAATAACTATAATCGATTGGAGAGATAAAAAACATGCTAAGGTGAAAGAACGGATATGGAATGAAATCGAGCAAGCATTCGTCGTTCCACCAGGGTTCAAGGGAAAATGTTTGTCAAGTGCATCGAATGTGGCAAGACAATTCCGGTACGATCTCGGTACCCTATTCAAGAAAGATGGCACGGATAAAAAAAATTATAATTGACCGGATATTGTTGAGAAGTATTACACGAGCATCACGGCCGAAGTGTGGAAGGAGTTTGTGAATATTAGATTAAGCAAAAGGTTCGCTAAACTCTCGAAGCAAAATAAAGCTCATAGAGAGCAAGTAGAATACCTTGCACATACGGGCCGAAACGGATATCGGAAGATTGATCAAAAAATTGTAAGGGTTCTAATTTTGTATTTTTAATCTTACTTTATTGCCAAACATCGAATAACATGTTTATTTTGTTTCGTAGCATGCCGAAAGTGGAGAATGGGCCACCCATTCCACACTTTGGTGCGTCACGAGGAAGAACCCCGACGGTTCATTAAAGGACCCAACTTTGGAGCCAATAATTGAGAAAATAGTAAGTACTTAGTAGTTTTGATTCTTTTTATTTATATTAAATGAAGTTTGATTCTCTTATCATTGTTGTTTAATTGTTAGGACGAATATGTCACGCAAGAAGAAAATGGCGAGTTGGAATCCGATGAGGAGGTCGACGTGTTGACAAGAGCGTTGGGAAAGAAAGACCATCCCGGACGGGTTCGGGGACAATCGAAATACGTCACAAAGCGAGCATATCACCGAGCATCCAACTCAATGCCGAATCCCGTCGTCAAAAACCTCCAAGCGCAAATAGAAGAAATGAAAGCGGAAAATGCGGCGAAAGATGCTAAAATGGAAGAATGGAAGTCACAAATGGAAGCTTTCATGAAACAAACAATGTCTCGAAATTTTGAAGGGAGTAATGATGCTTGCTCCCGTGGCGGCACTCCGGTTAGTCAACCTCTTGCTCCGGTTAATCAACCTCTCGCTCCGGTTAGTTCGGCGAAAAAGACTAAGCCCGTACAGGTCGAAAATGAAAGCGGTGTTGGCCAAAGGGGATCGAGGGATGTACGACCGGCGACGTCTCATCCAAGGACGCCGGTTTCCGGGGATGGTGGCGTCGGATGTCTTCTCTTCGACGATGCTTTTCAGGACCATGTCGCAACGAGGAGGGCATATAACCTTTGTAGCCCGAGCGAGGAACCTTTTCTCAATAATGAGTCCGCGTCGGCTTATACTTGGGTGTTAATTGAAGTGGTAACTTGTCTGGTCCGTCAATGGCCTCTCCAAAAGGAAACCCAATGTTTGGAATATCTCGATGACGCGGTCGGGCACATTGTGCCTTGGTTGACATCTTTAGTCAAGAAGGTTGGTTCCGAAGGTATTCCAACTCTCAAATCCAAGCCAAAAGAGGTTGCCAAAATTGCGGAAGACGGAAAAAAGATTAAGTTGGCGTCCGTTGTCCCGGAATTGAGATCGTTGGCCGATTATGCCAACAATTATATGCTTGAAAAGGACATCGTATTGAAAGTTAATGATACAACTTGGATAAGTTTCAATGATGTACGAGAGTTTCTATTGCTCGAGGACGTGTGTGTGCATTGGCTATCGATTTGTCAAATGTATGTTTTCTATTTTTCGCCTACTTATTTCCTAAAGATTTGAAAATATGGATAATTTGTTCTAGTTGTACTTATAGTATGTTAATTTGTATATATTTGTAGTTATTTATTACAAACATATATGCTAAAAAGTGATAAGAAGGACTTGTATGGTTTCATTCCGCCGTATAACGATTTGAACTACAACCGTCACGCCGAAAAAGAAAGGAGGACAAACAAATTGAATGAGGACGTGGTTGTTTGCTTCAACAATATAAAAAAAATGCAAGAGAGACAAATTGTGGTTGATGCCATACAATAGTCACAATCATTGGACTCTCCTCGTGTATAATCCTTGGCGCAATAGTGTGATCGTATTCGATTCACTTAAAAGTTCAAGAGGTTTGAATCCGCATTTAACCGAGTTTTTTGAAGAGTAAGTTCCTTTTTCAATATTGAATTATGTTTTTTTATTATTGATGTTTCAAATAAAAAATTCCGTATATTTAACTTTTAACTTTTTTTGTAGGCTAGGGAAAAAGTTCAAGTTACACCATTCAACCGGCATGAATTTGCACTCGGCGGTGAAAGTGACGATTTCAAAAACATGTCCGAAACAACCGGGAAATCACGAGTGCGGATATTTCGTCATGAGGTTCATGCACGACATCGTCATCAAGGATACTTCGTATGTTGATAAAAAAAATATATATAGTTCAAAAGAGATAGATTTTCTTAGAGTTAGATTAGGTTTATTATTTCTTCAAAAATATTATAAGTATGATGAAGAATAGAATACATTCTTAGGTATATGGACACCGGTTCTATTTGTAATTATGAACGATACTTTTTGTAGGTACGGAAGTATATTTTGTATAAATCGGTTAATTTTGTCATTTATTTTATAAAATATATATTATTTACAGGGGATACAAAGCATCCGGGCGATATTTTCGCCCGGTTTTTTTAATTTTATATGGGCATATTCGACGACGCATGGAAAACCATCGTGGGAAGTGCAATATTTTGGCCATCGGGCTGCAAATAGCCGCGGCAAACATAAATGTGCCGCGGCGTGTTTTAATCCGACGACGCATAAAAGTGTCGTCGGAATGAAACCTGCCGCGGCGCACATTTAATAGGGGAGATTAATTATGGGTGTGTGTGTATAATCGTCGCGGCTAAGATAAATTCTCCGCGGCTGATTATGTTCCGACGACACTTACTATGTGTCGTTGGACAAAGTTCGCCACGGCGCGTTTTTATTTGCCGCGGCGAACTATCGATCCGACGACACTTAACAAGTGTCGTCGGACCCATATTTCGACGACGTAAGTTTTTCCATCGTCGGATATCCAACGGCGGTGGATCCGACGACACATAATAAGTGTAGTCGGATCTTCCGACTACACTTATTATGTGTCGTCGTATCCCTTTTTTTGTAGTAGTGAATGTTTTATCTCACACTGGGTTTTCGTAGAAAGGTTTTAAGGAGGAAGTTTAAACTAAAATGTGTGTTACTATGACATTGACATCTAACTAGGGGTATTATAAATACCAAGATTTGGTGGATGACAATATTAAAGAGTCAACCATAGTAATAAATTGTAATATTCTCATTTATTAGGTTTCATATTCTCTATCTTTTTTTAGTCCTATAAATATAAATTTTTGGGTGCTCATTCTAACACTCAATAACGATACTCTCTATTTCTTTCTTTCTCTATCTCATTTGTTCTTAATTTATAACAACATATATAAATATAAGAATAAAAAGTGTGAGAAAAAAGGGGTACGGGAAAGTGGACATATGTCAACGTGGAAACAAGTCTTTTCAAAAGTTGTATTTTCATATTGGAAAGTTCCTAAAAAAATCCACTTAAATTTATATAATTTGAAACTTCTAATCATAGATATGCTAGAAAGATGTATTAAATGTTTCAATTAGCTAGCTAGGAAAAAAATCCGCTTAAATTTTCTCACCAAATTGCCATTTACAAGCTCTGGAGTTTTGCCGTCCACAAAATCTCAATGTTCATCATTTCCGACGCTATCATTAAAAAAAAAAAACAAAAAACATTTAAAGGGAGAAGGTGATAATAAGTTTAGAGGGGCATACTGTAGGAAATAAATCTCTGATAAATAAAATTAAATCATTTTTAATTGCTAAAAACATTATAACCAGTAAATCAACGATAAAAAAACGTTTTACATTGATGGTAGAAAAATGTTTAGCATTAAACTCAGAAATTAAGATCTGTTCTTAGGAGTTTAGCTTATATAGAGCCCCAACTTAAACCCTAAGATAAGAGAGAAAAAACAGAAACGAGTTTTCAAGAGCAAAAAGTGATTGTTGATTTTTCGTTTTCCGCTGGGTTTCATAGCTTACAGATTGAGTTCGTCACCGGTTTTAAGGTGTATTGACTCCGGCGATATAGCCTCTGTACCCTGGGAAGAAGACGGTTCATTTGTTCTCCAACACCAGGAGGGACCGAATATGCTTCAAGGGAAGCGTCGAACGCGCCTAGGCTTCGTTTATCTAATTTATTCTTTTGCAGATTCTTGGCCTTCGGAGTCTCCGAGATTGACACCATCATCGTCGCTGCAACAGTCGGAGATTTGCGGAATCTTAACAGAGTTGTATTTCTCTCTTATTCTTTCTGTATTTTTTTTTCTAGGAAATATATAACACATACTAATATAAGAAAATAATTCAAGAGTAATTTGATACAAGTTTACATGCTTAAGAATAAATTGATACAAAATAATAAGTTTGGGAGGTATAAGATAATTTAGTGTGAAAGTAAATTTGCATTCCAATGTGATCAATAATGATATATATATATATATATATATATATATAAATAAATAAAATAAATAAATAAATAATGTTAAGATTAAACTCCAATCGCAAATAAAAATGAATTATAATGATTTGCTCTTACCTCAATGAGAAATGTATTTTCAGTTGATGCTTGTAAATCATTTTCATTATAAACTAATCACATCTTTCTCTTTCTATCTATGCTACAACAAATTTTAGATATACTCGAAAAAATTAGGTTTCATATGTAAGAGTTTCAATAAATTAAACTTCATAATTTCACAAATAATCGATTTGAAAGAAATGTGATATATATATAATATATATATATATATATATATATATATATAAACACGATATAGTGTACATGTGTTTTGATTTGTTAGTTGCTTTCAAATGTGTTGTTTAGTTTACGTGGGCCAAAAGTGCTTTCTTTAACGTTATTATAGCACCAAGAAAGTGTATATTATTTTCTTTGTCACTCTCTCTCACTCTATATTGGAGCTGGTGAGTGGGGTAATATATTTTATATTGGGTGCGTTTGGCACAGCTTATTTAGCCCTGTTTTTGTTTATAAAATAAACTTAACCGCTTTTTAGGTGTTTGGCAAAATTGTTTTTCCAAAAAACACAAAATCGATTTTGAATTTTTGTACATGAATTGTAAAAGCTAGAATTCGTAGCTTTTGGTTTTTTCTAAAAACAAAAATACGGTTTTAGTCTATTTTAGTCTTTTTAGCTTAAATAATTTTTTTTACCAAACGCTAAATCAGTTTATGTTACCAGCAACAATGGTTTTATAAACAATTTACCAAACACCTGCCGTTTTTTTTAAAAAACAGTTTGTTTTTTAAACTAAAACTGAAAACAATTTTTGTAAAAATTAAGTTGTGCCAAACGGGCCCATTATATATAAATAAAGCACATATTCTATATCTCACTCTTTTGCTGTGTCGAATTAAAAGAAGATAAACTTTTATAAAGAAAAATAAAGACGAAAACAAGGAAATCTGAGGCAGAAGTACTATATATCGAACCATCGTGCTTCCCACTAAGCCAGTAATGACCAAACACCTTTTTCACCAGATTCCTCCAAACACGACCCAACTATATACATATGCATATATATATATATATATATATATATATATATATATATATATATATATATATATATATATATTGGCCGTCCTAAGATTCTAACCCTAACACACTAGATATAACAATTATTCTTTTTCTTGTTGTTACATGTTTAATTGAGTAGTTAATTCATATTTTTTTGTTGAACTTGTGATAATATTGGTGATCTTCATTAATCAGAAGTTTCTTTTATATGTTAATGAGTAAATATTGCCGATATCTCGTAAATTCATCATTTTATATCAAGATTTTCTAGTTTGTTTTCTCGCAAAATATATCACTCATATCAATTACTCTCGTAAATATTTTTGTATCGGTTATAATACTAAGATTTTATTATTATATGTTACTTTCCCCCCGAAACTTATTACTTGTATTAGAGTTTGAATATAGGTCTTGAAAAATAAATTCTTCAGAGCTAAAATTCTCCGAAATTGAAGTTGAAATTTTTATTGCTTATTCATGTGATAGAATAAATGATTATGTTTTTTTTTAAACAAACTTAAAAGAGTTTTTGAAATTATAAGAAGTTTAGTAAAGTATATCTTACAAAAATAAATTCGAGAATTTACTTAGCTACTCGTCAAATGTGTTTAAGCATTAGGGAAAATTACTCTATTCAAATTGTTGGATCAAACAATGCTTGAAATTTTAAAATTATTAATTATGATAATTATTCTACTATTCTAGTGTTACGTCGCATTTCATCTCTAGAAGCAATTTATATAAGTTTAAATTACCTTTTTTTGAGGAGTTTCTCATCTCGCGGAAATAATTTTCAAATACATGATCTTTACCTCATAAACTTAGTCTTAATCTTTGGTCACTTTTGCCACTTTGATCCTTACAATATTATGTTAAGATCCCTTAAACTAAAAAGGCGAAATACCTTAAGCTGTCCATTTTATGGATACCCCTAAGAGCAAAGCGCGCCGTGCCGACTAAATCTAAAACGGATAATATCATACCGAGCAGGTACAAGGGATTTACTTCAAAATACCAAACCCCAACCAATTTGCTAAAATAAATCGCAAGAAAGTTTTGAGAGACAAGTAAAACGTCCACCTATGAAAAAATCCATTTGTTTTTATTCTTTTTGAAGATTGTTAGTGGCGTTGTTGCCCTAATTTGGGTTTAAACATAAAGACATGGCTTGTCTAATCACTCAAAAATTAGTATAGATTTTTTCCTAGTTCTTTTGGTTATATATATATTGTCTTGATCGAATTATCTGAAATATGTTGCAAATTGATCTGAGAATATAAAAAAAATATTGAGTATTATTTATTAAACATTTTTCAACTATAAATATATATTTCAAATATATACAAAACAGAAGAAATGTAGAAACCAAAAAAAAAAAAAACTCGTGTTAAGACACTTTTTATATGACAAATTTACCGCCTCACAATGCTTATTAATGTTCGCTTTCTACGATACAATAGAGCATCGACATTTCGTAATAAATTGAAATTAATACTGTGAGCTTGCGAATAAAACGATTAGCAAATTAAAAGAAATGATCCGATATACATTTCATGCGTAATATTCGACGAAGAATTTACGCTAAATTCAATGTGAGTTTTATAAGAATTAATAATAGAGTAATGACCATTTGATCGTATCGGTTACACAACTCTATTTATAAGAAAATTTTCCAAATACTATGATATAAAACACTATATAATTAATCGGTTAAGAAACAAAATAAAATCACAAAAAACTAACAATAATAATTAAATCATGGAAGATTGATCAATTAATTACTTCAAATTCTATTCAAGCCAAATAATTAATAGTTTTCTCCTATCTCTTCTCCGAGACACAAGTCTATCAACAAACTCCTCTTTCATATTCCCACGCACGTGCCGACAAAAGTAACCACACGTGCGAACCACTCTTGAATCTTATATCTCAAGATACTAGTTCAAATACTCGACTAATTGAACTAGCCTTATTGGCCCGAGCGTCCGGTTTGAACATTCAACTAGGTCGCCAAGCGCTGGCCCACACCACCGGCTGATCCTTCCACGTTAGGAACATTCCGGTGCCGGCGTCCTGCGTCGGTGCTGCCATGGCCCACCCTTCTTTATACCTCCTCAGTAGTGCCCTGACATCGTCCGCAACCTCTTCACTAAACCCGACCGCCCCGAATCCCGCTCCACGGAACCGCCCAGCCCACCGCTCTCCCACCTCACGTCGCTCCACCGACTCCCCAGCCTCGCACGCCACTAAGTCAACCACGGCCCGGCCAGCTGCCCGCTCTAGCGCGAGCCGCTCCCCGCTTGTACGCGCGAAGCTCTCGTCCAGCGCCTCAAAGTAGAGCCGGAACCACCGCACACACTCATCGAACCCCCTAACAAACCCGGCCCCATCAGGTCCAACGGCGAGCTCCGCCTCCTCCTCTACCACTGTCACCACCCTCGGCTTCAATCCCCGCAAAGCTGCAAGGAAGTAGTCCCTCCGGTCACTGGCGGCGGAAACCGAGTGAAGAGAATTCACACAGTTTATTGCCAGAGCCTCATCGTCACTCACGTCGAGCTCAGCCAAATTCAGCTCAGAAAGCTCGCCGGAGTGGTGGATGACGTTGAATTTAAACGGCACGCCCATCAGCCGCGCAAACTTCTCCATCCTCGCGCCAATCTCCTTCATCACCCTCCCACCACCGGCACCGGCGCCAGTAACCACCGTCGTGAGCTTCAGAAACGGCGTATCATCCGTCCTCGTTGCTAGGGTTTCGAGCAAAGTAGGCCACTGAGTACAATACGTGTTGCTCAGGTCCACAATATGCAGCCTCGGCTCCCCGTCCAATGCCTCGACGATCGCGCCGTTGCACGCCACGTGGCCGAACGTGGTCCACGGGCTGACCTCCTGAAATTTCAGGATCGTCTTCCGCGTCGACTCGAACGACGACGTCTTGTCCGACGCCGCAGCGAGCGCGTGGCGGCAGCGCGGCCCTGATCCGTTCGCGCGGGCGAAGAGCGCCTGCAGGAAATAGGCAGCCAGCTTCTGGTCGGTGTCCCCGTAGGGGGTAGCGAGCTCGTTGAGCGTCCACATGAGGCGCTGCGCCCGGGCAGCGTCCTTCTCGGCCACGGCCCGGGCGGTGTCGGACAAGAGCTGAGGGGCCCAGCGCGCAGAGAGCTCGACGGCAGGCGGGAAGGAGTAGTCGGTTGTGGAGGCGGAGGCGGCAGGGGCGTAGAGGGCGGCGTTGGCAGCGTCGTGCTTGGAGGAAGACGTGGAAAAGTCTTCTTCATCCATGAAGAAGTTGAAGCATTCTTCTGGTTGATAGGTAGGGTTTGTGTAGTAGTGGTTTTGGGAGCGAGAGGACCTTGAGGTGCTTGAAGTTCTGCTTGAGTTAAAGGAGTGGTGATCTGTGGTTGTTGTTGTGGAGGATTGGAGACTCACAAGCCTGAATAATGTGTCCATATTTTAATCTCATAAGAGACCCACATCAAAGAGAGCTTTGAGAATCTCCTCTCTTGTATATTCTCTTCTACTACTACTTGGAGAGAGAGAGAGGAGTTTGGTTTTAGTTTAAGTAGTAGGAGAGAGAGAGAGAGAGAGTTGATCCTATGTGATCATGGTGATGGGTTATGAGAGAGAGAGAGGCTTAGTTTTAGTAGTAGAAGAGTGGTAATAGTAGTTAGGAAGAATTCTATATATTTCTTCAACAAATTTGAGAGAGAGAGAGAGAGGTATAATGTGATTGGTGATGGGAAAATGAGTGTAGAAGTGGTGAGGGGTGTCAAAAATGGGGAATAAATAAAGGGAGTGAAATTTAAAGAAAGATGTAGTCAAACAAATATGAGAAGAATCTACAAGCAAGGCATGTGTGTTGTGTAATGCTTTTGGTGTAATCGATGAGGGAATGAATGTGGGTGGTGCTCGGTGTTCCTTTCTTTTTTTAATTCACGAGTTTTTCATACTTTAGCTTAGTTTTGTAATTGTTTTAGAATTTAGAGTGATGGGCAGTCAACTTTTATAATGGTACATTTTGCTCTCTGAATTTTCGTATTTCACAATAATACCACTTAAATTTTTAAAATTACACATTACCCATGTGCGCTATAAATGATAAAAATATACATTTGTGTACAACATGACTTAATTACCCAAAAATAATCATCAATTACTTAGGGATCAATATATATATAATAAATATAGTAAAATATGATGCTATTGTGAAATAATTCAATTTTTAAACAAATCATAATATTAGAGAACATAGTAAAACTAATGAAAATACTACAGAATAAGTTGTGTGTGCGCCGCGTATATTTTTATATTTTTTTGTCAATTTGTTGCATAAGAGATAATGTGTAATTGTCAATTGTTTTGAACTGTATTTATGGCAAAAATTAAAATTTAGAAGACAAATATTTTAGTTATAAACAGATAATTACTTCTATGTTACATTATTATTTAAAGGGTGAATGACGGCAAAAATACCCAAAGTTTGGTCAAAGAACCCTTCGTGTACCCAAAGTCTAAAAGTGGTGGCAATAGTATCAAAAGTCATATTTGAGGCGTTGACCACTTCATTCTCGTAATGCAGTTAACTTACCAGTTAACTCTAGCCACGTGGACAAACGTGGGTTGCTGACATAGCAATTTTTTGCTACGTGGACGAGCCCACATCAGTCTCGTTTACGACAAAACAACGAATTAAACCCTTAACTGGGCTCGTCCACGTGGTAAAAAATTGCCATGTCAGCAACCCACGTTTGTCCACGTGGCCAGAGTTAACGGGTAAGTTAACTGCGTTACGAGAATGAAGTGGTCAACGCCCCAAATACGACTTTGGGTACTTTTGCCACCACCTTTAAACTTTGAGTACACGAGGAGTTCTTTGACTAAACTTTGGGTATTTTTCGCTATCATTATCCCTTATTTAAATTGTTAAAAATTATAATTTATAAACATGTAATGATCACTCTTTGGTTTTGGAGATCACTTTGTTTGTGAAGAGGAGACTCACTTATTAAGGATGTGGGGGTGGGAATATGGGACTCTAGTCTCTACCTAAAGCTACCCCAATTTTGTTTAAGACTCTCTCTCTCTCTCAAAAGAAAAAGAAGAGAAAAAGTTAAGAAAGGGTCAAGATCAGCAAATGGGTTAGTGGATTAGCTTTTCATTCTTGAAGCAATATATATAGAATAATAGTATATCTATACACACATATATATATAGAGAGAGAAAGAGTTCACTAGTTAATTTGTGAGTGGGAGCAGGCGTGCCAATTGGGCTTAGGAGAGAGAGAGAGAGTAAAAGCTGCCGGCGTGCATCATCATCATCATGATCAAAGCCACCACCATCACCCTGCAATCCCACTCACATTCCTTGCCTCCTAATCCCTCTCCAAACCCTGCCAATCTCTCTCTACATCTATATGAGTATATATTATTCTATACCATGTTTTTGCATTAACCCATACACCACATTATTTATTATAATGTTTGCATGTGTCCCAATATACCAAAAATGTTCACAAACCCTTTCACAAAACCCTAGGGCATGCTCTTCACTTCACTCCTTTTCCTACACAAGTTATATTCTTTAATACCTTTCCATGCATGCACATATATAATTATATATATATATATAAACAATGGCATGCACAAGCTTATTACCCTCTCTTCCCTTCACTTCTCTAGATAGACCAACCATAGATCTCCTTCTATATGCATGTTTCTCACTCATGACTCCCAAACCCTAACAAGAATATATCCTCTTCTAGTGAATAAATGCCTCTCTCTCTCTCTCTCTCTCTCTCTCTCTCTCTCTCTCTCTTCTCTCTCTCTCTCTCTCTCTCTCTCTCTCATGTTTTTCGAGTCAATATTTGTTGGGTTTCTCTATGATTGCACTCGAAAACCAAATACATGATTTGCATTGTCTCAACTTGTTGTCGTGAAGCCGAATTTTAATTCCATTTAGAGACAAAATCTTTGTCTCCTTTGCCCCAGTATAGGGATAGTTCAAGAGTATTTCTGAATCAAAATTGAGTGTATACATATATATATAGACTATAGTATCATTACTATTCAAAGTTCTTGGTCCGATATATATATATATATATATATATATATATATATATATATATATATATATATAGGTCATGCCAAAGACGCCAAGGCAAGAGCATATAATATGTGAGGATTAGTGTCTGCATGTACATTTAAGTTTTTAAACAAAAAAACCTTGTTTCTTTCTTCGTCAATCACAAGGAAAATCCTTTTGTTTTGGAATCTTTTGGTATCATTAAAGGGCATATTATTTTAGTAAAATTACTTGGAAGCAATCAAAGAAAATGATTGATTTTAGTAGGGCGTGTTTGTCAATATCAAAGTTTTTTTTTTTTTAATCCATGTTTTTTTTGGCAGTGATTTTACAATTTTAAAGTTTTCATTTCTCCGTTAGAATTGATCTTTAACTATTTATTATGAATAAAATTAGATATTATATAATACATTAATAAGTGAAGTCTTTAATTTGTTATAACATAAACATAAAATTTAATTATAACTAGTTTAGTTATATATATAATATATCATTAAGAAAATCTATTAACGTAGAGTTTCCTAAGAATATGAACTATTGACTCTTTTTCAAATCAAACGTACTACTCGTAACAAAGACTATTTATTATTATATTAATTTACCACAAAAAATATTAAGAACAAAAATCATATTTGAAGTTTGAACCGTTGAATATTGCTGATTGAGAAAGACAATCCTTAATCAAAAGCATTTATGGTTTTTAATTAGACGTTATATATACATACAAAATAAGTATTTTTTTTATATAGCATACAAGAATATAGTAGATGACATGTAACTACCAAATAATGCAAAAACTATGATTTTATAAATGGGATTTTACGTTGTACTATAGTACATACAATCAAACTAGTGGATTTAGTTTATTTACGATTAAAAAGCTTGTTTGTTATGAGGAAAATAATATTTGTGTCTTTAGACCAACATGGTATTTATTTGTACTTATAAAAAAGTGTTTAATTGTACGAAAGAAAACAAAACTCGACAAACACAATATATGTTGATTGTCACACCTCAACCAACCATATGAATATGGATTCTTGCCGGCCATGTATATATTGCTTGGAAGTGAATAGAATGACAATATGTATAAATGTTGAAATGATAATTTCGAACTTTTTATAAGATGATGATGTTTGAAAGGTCCCACATTTGGGTTTTATTTAGAGGTTGTTAACCAAATTATGTTGTATGATTGTCATGGAGTGACGTTGAAAGAAGGTGATTTTTAAAAATTAGTGACTATAATAATCCACGTTAAAGTAAAACTATAAGCTAAAATATAAAATAATTATCGAGTACTTTTGTGTTTTTCTTACGTCATTGTTTACGTAGACGTATAATCTCATAATAATCGAGATTAAGATAAGCTCTAGCTAGGATTAACTTCCACGTGTCAAAAGGATAGTTGACAGAGGAAAAAAAATGAGGGAGGAAAATGAGAGTAATAATTAGACACAAAATAACAACTAAAATAATTAGAAGTCTATACGGAGTTATTTTACATAAAAATTCAATTTAGAAAAAAAAAAATAATGAACATATGAGAAGAATCTACTATGATTAAAATTATGTAAAATAAAAAAATTATATTCCAAAAAGTCCATATCAATCTGGTCTATCGGTCCGATCCGTCGGCTACCAGCTTGTATTTTCGTATTCTTAAAGGTTTAAACTACTTACATCCTTATTAGTAAGGTTTATGCTAAGAATATTTTGTATTCTTAAAGGTTTAAACTACTTCCAGCTTGTATTTTCTTGTAAATATTATTCAATAAATTCATTCATTTTCTAGAAAAAGAGAATGTTTATAAATAATATTACGACATTAATTAATGGGAAAATTACGGCAAAAATACCCAACATTTGGTCAACCTGTCTCCCGTGTACACAACCTTTAAAACTGGCGGCAAAAATACCCAACGTTCGTTGACCGTGACTTTGGCATAAAACCGTTAATTTTTTCGTTAACATTTGCAATGTGGCCGTTAGCGGCAAAAATACCCAAACTTTTTTTTGAAAAAAAAAATAATGTTTAATTTTTTTAATATACATATTATATTATCAAATTATGACCAAAATATACATATTATATTATCATAACTTGAGGATATATGCGCTAAGAGTTTCACACATATATATACATATTATATAATATTTCTTTAAGATGTCATGCTATATATTTAGTTTAGTCCCCAAAATGTCTTACTATCAAAGGTTCCGTTTTAGGATATTTATATTAAAAAAGCCCGGATACAGACCTGTCCGGGTCCGGGAAAAAAAAAATCCCGGACAGGTCCGGATCCGGGTTATTTTTTATTTTTATTTTTTTAGTTAAAAGTGTTTTATTTATTATTTGGTCCCTAATACCATTTTATCTGGGCCGTTGATCTTGATCATCCAACGGCCCAGAATTAAAGGGCTTTAATTTTTTTTAAATAAATATCCGGATCCGGACATGTCCGAATATTTATTTATCCGGATCCGTGTTTTTCCGAACCCGGATATGTCCGGGTCCGGGTTTTTTAATTATTTTTTTAAAATCCGTATTAAATATCTAATAGATATTTTGGGGACTAATTAAGATAGTCAAATGTAATAAAAACAATATGATTAAGTTTTTGTTTAAAGTTTGACTGTCAACCTTAAATTAACTATGTAATTGTTTTATTCATGATTAGGTTTAGTCAATTGATGTTTTGACTAACTTTTGTGTTATTCTATGTATTTGGAATTCAAGTATTTATCACTAATCAAGTAAAGAAAAAAAATTAAAAAAAATAATTTTTTTTTTCAAAAAAAAAAAAAAAAAGTTTGGGTATTTTTTCCGCTAACGGCCACATTGCGAATGTTAACGGAAAAATTAACGGTTTTATGCCAAAGTCACGGTCAACACACGTTGGGTATTTTTGCCGCCAGTTTAAAGGTTTGGTACACGGGAGACAGGTTGACCAAAGGTTGGGTATTTTTGCCGTAATTTTCCCTTAATTAATTGATATCAAAGTTCATTTCCTAAAAAAAAAAGAGAGCAATAAAACCATAGTAATGATAATAAATTAAAGTTCGTGCATAATAATTAATGACTAGTTTTAGTTCACATAATGAGCATATCATGGATGAAGAAAAGAACCAAGCCGATCTTAAACTAAGCTTCATCAACAATCTTACCTCTTTCTTTTTATTACTTTTATCTTTTTTTTTTCTTTTTTACTTTTTGCAGTCTTTAGTTTTATTCTGCTTGATTTAAGTATTAAAAAAAAAAAGCACGTTAAATCTATGAAAAGCAATGGAGTGAATTGTTTTACTTCAACTTTAGGCTTTCTTTTCTTTTTCGAGAAAAAATAGCATCTCTATTATTATTATTATTATTATTATTATTATTATTATTATTATTATTATTATTATTATTATTATTGGATATTGAATTGAATGAATGAATGAGCACATGTACTTTGGCAGAAAGTATTTGCAGCAACCACACACATATATATATATATATATATATATATATATATATATATATATGTGTGTGTGTGTATATATGCACGAGATGTATTTGATAGTCATCAATTTCTTGAACTGGGGATATTTGTGACATAAGGACTTGTTGGGTTTTCCAAGGAGTTTCTCCCCTCCGGAAGCGGAAATTCCGGAGAATCCTCGAAAATACGATATATCTAGAATTCTAGATAATTAGACAGAATCAAAATTTATCCGTTGAGACATGTGGGCTCAATTCTTAATTTTTGGGCACTTATGCCACTGAAACTCTTCGGTACCAAATGTTATACAAAGTGTGTTGGTATATTTTCAAAAATAAAAAGAGAAATTGCTCCAAATAGCCAAATTGAAACATAGAATTAGCAAAATAGCCAAACTTTGGTTAATTTTGTAAACTAGCCAATTAACATGAGGTAGCATATTAATAACAATTTTTATCCCTCTAATACCCTTTCATTAATCATTTTGGATTATAATTTTCGTAATTAATTAAAATGGAAAATAAATTAATCAGCACAAATCAAGCTGATTGAATGTTTTTAAATTTAATTGAAAATTTTTAAAAAAATATAGCAATCACGTAGAATCAATCAACGATTAATGAGGAAACTCAAAATTTATGAGACTAAATCTTTGATTAACCTCTTTTGCTATTAATTAGGATAGTATTTTTGTATTTTAATATTCAAATAATTGCAAAAGAGGTTTCCACCTTCACCTCTGTTTCCACCCTCTCTGCGAGCGCCAAGCTCCAAACGCCATCAATGGAGTCGCCTCGTCCTTCGCCGTCTTCGCTACGCTTGAAGTCGCCCCGTCCTTCGCCGTCGTCGCTACGCTTGAAGTCGCTCCGTCCTTCGCCGTCGTTGCTACGCTTGAAGTCGCCTCCTCCGAACGACGTCGCCTTCACTTCACCTCTGTTTCCACCCTCTCTGCGAGCGCCAAGCTCCGAACGCCATCAATGGAGTCGCCTCGTCCTTTGCCGTCTTCGCTACGCTTGAAGTCGCCCCGTCCTTCGCCGTCGTCGCTACGTTTGAAGTCGCCTCCTCCGAACGACGTCGCCTTCACCTTCACCTCTGCGAGCGCCAAGCTCCGAACGCCATCAATGGAGTCGCCTCGTCCTTCGCCGTCGTCGCACGCTTGAAGTTGCCCCGTACTTCGCCGTCGTCGCTACACCTTCACCGACTATTAACGGCGAACCCACACTCTCGTCGAGCTTCCTCCCTCTTCTTCGAGCTTCCTTTATCGGCGAAACCATCACCGGCCATTAACGGCGAAACCATCACCGACGACCCATCACCGGCAATTAACGGGTGGCATATTAACTTGAATCAACAATATAGACAAATATGTATGTTGCACTAACGTGAATTAGCCAAATGACATGAGTTGCATTAACGTGAATTAACAACGTAGACAAATATGTATGTTGCATTAACGTGAATCAACGAACATTAACACAAATTTAGCATGCATTAACGTGAATTATCAACGTGAATCAACGAACATTAACACAAATTTAGCATGCATTAACGTGAATTAAGCCGAACATCAAGGTGCATTAACATGAATTAACATCGTGATGGGTCGCCGGAGATTGTTTCGCCGTTAATGGCCGGTGATAGTTTCGCCGATGATGAAAGCTCGAAGAAGAGGGAGGAAGCTCGACGAGAGTGTGGGTTTGAGGAGAGAGAAATTAAGTGGTCAATGTTTTCAATTTAAAAATTGAATAATAGCTAAAAAAAATAGGGCTGATCGTGTATGAGGTGGTTGAAATTGGTTGTTACCATATTAATACCAATTTCAATTAATTTCAATTAATACCAATATTTTCAATTAATGATATTTTTTTGACCGAATAAACAACCCATTTTTATATTACGAATTTTTATATATTTTTTAATACATAAGGGCAACAATGTAGTTGGAGTTTTGTTTAAGTGGTTAATTGCCTAGTTTACAAAATTAACCAAAGTTTGGCTATTTTGCTAAACACACTTTTAAATTTGGCTATTACCCTAAAGGACCCAAATAAAAATTAGTATCAATAGTACCCAAAAACTATAAAATAGTGTTGAGATCCAATTATGTCCATAAACAACCTAATTTAGTAAACATGTTGAATAATGACGCTTTCGAACTTTATCTCAATCCCGAGGCGGAAAACACGGGATATCATCGAAATAATGATGTAGAATAAAATCGAAATCAGAGTTTAAGGTTCCGACACATTACCAAAGTTATGGTACTTTTGCCATTTTCTCCTCGGTATGCGTGCGCGATTTCTGTGACAGATTCGGATCGTAGCTCCACAAGTGTCGAGCCTCTAGATTGTCCACCCTCGCTGCGGGAACTTCACTGTGTGACTGAAAATCGCGGATTCAGACTGCTAGGTCTTTCACGACGATTAGACGACCAACCAGAGAAAGCACGGGGGAGGGAAAAATGCGCCTAGGGTTTCTAGAGAGAGGCTGTGATTTTTCTCTGGCTCTGGGAAGAGTGGATGCCGAATTATGAGGCTTAGTGGGGTATAAATAGCCCACAGGGTTAATGACCAAAGGGGATTTAGGGCTCAGTAAGTGGACCTAAGCCCATTAGGTCATTATTAATTAGTTCTAACAATTAATTAATATCTCATAGTTAAAACATGCGCCCGAGTGGGCCCGTTACCATTTATTGTGGTCGGTACAGACCCGAAAAGCCTGTTGGGCCAAATCCTGATTCGGGCATTTCCAACATTGTATATATCAAGGTTCTAAATATCGATATCGATGTCATTTTGCACTCTCAATTTTACCAATATATCACTTGCCGATGCCAATATCGATGGATAAATCCCAAGAAATGGATTTTTTGTTTGCCGATAATTTCACGGATATATTGCTTGCCTATCGAAATATCGACGGATACTCCGGAAAATATTTTTAGTATTTCAATCATATTTTTATATAGTTTCTAAATTACTTATTTAATAAATATGACATATAGTTATAGCCTAGAAAACACACTCATAGATCATAATATAACACAAACATATAACAGAATAGTCTTAACTCAAACATAATGTCAGCATAACATAAAATAAGCTAGGTATCATGATATAGTCGAGTACGAACATAAATATGAACATAGAGTACAAAGTACGAATATAAATGCGAAGCGTGGTTCTAAATGCCAATATCGATGTCATTTCGCACTCTCCATTTTACGGATATATCGCTTGCCGATTGATAAATGGGAAAAAAATGGATATATCGATTTCCTGCAAATATCGTTTCGCACTTCTCATTTTTTGGGCACGTCGTTGATATATCGACGACATATCCGGATATTTAGAACCTTGGTGTATATATATATATATATATATATATATATATATATATATATATATATACACACGAGATGTATTCGATAGATATTATTTCTCTCTATATATATGTGTGTGATACGATGTTATTATTGAGTCTTGTAACACTACTACAAATATGTGATTATACTACGGAGATTCGACTACGGAAGAAAAAAAGCGTCGTTGGAAGTCGAAATCCGACGACAGAAGTAAAAATCCGTCGTCGAATTTAAAAAAAAAATACACTTCTGACGACGGAAATTTTTATATGTCGTAAAAAATAATAATTCGCCGCGGCAAATACTAATTCGCCGCGGCTAATTGTGATCCGACGACACAAATTTCTCCGTCGTCGGAACAGCAAACGACAACGACACTAAAATGTGTCGTTGGAATAATTCGCCGCGGCGATTATAAGTTCGCCGCGGCGAACTATCGTGTTTTAAGTGTTTCGCATCCCCTCACGAACCCTAGCCGTCTGCACGCCGTCTGTCTCTCTCTCTCTCTCTCTCGCTCTCGCCTCCGCCTGACCATTCTCTAACCCTAGCCGCCGTAGTTTGCCGTCGCACGCCGTCTCTCCTCTCACCGTACTTTGCCGTCTCCCGCCGTGTTTTGCCGTCGCCCAAAGAACTAAGGTATGATTTTTTTCTTCGATTTAATAGTGGAATTTAAAGTTTTGAGTTTGTGATTGATTTAGGAATTAGATTTCTAGGGTTTTGATTTTGTGATTGATTTAGGAATTTAGTTCGAAAATGATATTTGAATTGTGATTAGTTTAGGGTTTGATATTGTGATTTTATTTAGGTTTTGGAATTGTGAATTGATTTTGTATCGAATTAGGATTTGGAATTTAAAGTTTTGAATTTGTGATTGATTTAGGAATTAGATTTCTAGGGTTTTGATTTTGTGATTGATTTAGGAATTTAGTTCGAAAATTATATTTGAATTGTGATTAGTTTAGGGTTTGATATTGTGATTTTATTTAGGTTTTGGAATTGTGAATTGATTTTGTATCGAATTAGGATTTGGAATTTAAAGTTTTGATTTTGTGATTGATTTAGGAATTAGATTTCTAGGGTTTTGATTTTGTGATTGATTTAGGAATTTAGTTCGAAAATTATATTTGAATTGTGTTTAGTTTAGGGTTTGATATTGTGATTTTATTTAGGTTTTGGAATTGTGAATTGGGGTTTCGAAAATTGTGATTAATTTAGGTTTTGATTGGAATTGGAATTGTGAATATATTATTCTTCTATTTATTTTTTTCAGATACAATGGCCCCGAAATTGAGACGGAAAGTAACGGCGAAACGGGGCAAGCATTGGCGCGACCCAGAAGACGAGGTCCAAGAAACGGTCCAAGAAACGGTCCCAGAGCCTCCACCGCCGCCGCCGCCGGAGAATGCTTTTAAGACGACTGCGGCAGAGACCCGCTACAAGCAGATATGCACGCGGAAACTGTGCTCCGAGCGTGGGTTCACAGAATTGCCGCTCGTATCAAATGCGGTGAATGACCTCGTCAACGCCAACTATCAACGAAGGGGTTGGCGGGAGTTCATGATCGAGCCTGTGAACGTGGCGTATCACAGCATTGTCCTCGAGTTCTACACGGCCCTTCCCGACACAATCAAGGATGGGTTCGTCTGGGTTCGAAATGTGCGCGTCCCCGTCACTTCGGAGACCATAAATGCGTACTTTGGCACTTCGAATCTGACCGTAGAGGAGGATCAACACAATCATTACCCAGGTCCGGGGATGGAATTGGACAAGGCCTTTTACGACGACATGGAGGCGGTCATTGCGCAACCCGGTGTGCAATGGCATTCAAGAGCTGGGGAGTCTCGCCTTGAAAAGAGTCAGTTTCTGTGATCGGGAAAATTTGGATGTACTTTGTCGGTTACCATCTTTACCCGCATCTTCACTTCATGGAGCTTCAGTTCGATTTTCTGAAGCTTATCTACGCCTGCGCAAAAAGGTTGAACATCGATGTCGATCGAGAGATTCTCCACCACATGAACAAGGTCATCTACACCACTGGGAAGAGCGCATTGGGATTCCCGTTCCTCATTTCCGGTCTTTGCATTAATGCCGGGGTATGTTTTATGCCGGTATTTGATTAATTTGTATGTTGTTATATTTTTTTATACTAACTTTGAATATTGAATTTGATTGTTTAGGTCGAGATTAAACCTCTGGATCTCCAGTTTGCCAAAGGAGGTGACTTCGACGACGCTTGGATACGGACATTGCATCCATCGGTGATTCACGCATCACGTAGACTCCAACATCTTGTGATTCAACCCGCCCAACCAGAGCTGGAGTATACGTACGACGACATTCCCATGAGGGCGTATATGGCTCATAGTCAGCGAGTGATGTACGAGTTCATGAGTTACGACCGTAGCTACCGGATGGCTCAAGATCCGAACTTCCAGCCACCAAATCCGTATCCAGCTCCGGTCTGGCCGGCAGGATATTCCGACTATTATCCCTTTCCCGGAGAGGCAGGCGGCTCTGGCAATGCACGCGGCGGAACGAACGAAGGTGGCGGTCAAGACGGGATGGACGAAGATGTGTGAACAATTTTTAATTATCTTGTTATTTTGTTTATTTTTCTTTATTTTTGAACAATTTTTAATTATCTTGTTATTTTTTTTATGTTGTTGAACAATTTACAGTTTAATAAGTATTTGTTGAATTTGGTTTTTATAATTTACAATTTATAGTTTATTACTTTTTTAAAATTATGTTTAATTATTTTCCATATTTACTTAATTATTTAAATGTATTTCATTTTCGAAATAAAAATTGAAAAAATAATTTAATTACTATGTTTATTTATTTACTTAAATACAGTAAAATACAATAATTAAAAATTTGAAATAATTTCTCCCAATAATAAGTTGGCTACCCTAACCCTAAACCCTAAACCATAAACTCTAAATGCATTAGTTGGTGTTATCAACTTAAGCGAACCAAAAAAACCCTAGAAATATAGAGATATTCTTCATCGAAAACTATAGAATATGGTTTCAATGAGGTAACATATATTGTGTAATAATTAAAACGTATATTAATTAACATCAATTTTTCAACTTTTCAACAACTTCATGAATATTTTACTTTAATTTTTTAAACTATTTTATCAAATATAATATAGTATAATTTAATAATAATAATCTAATCTAAGAGTGATAAAATAGATTTTATATTTTTTCGAAGTGTAAAAGATCGGAAAAAAATAATAAATCGTTATACGCCGCGGCATATATTTTTAAGCCACGGCGCGTCATGGATTTGAAGCACTACCCGCCGCAACAAATATTGGATTGTCGCGGCTAGGTTGTTCAACGACACATAAATGTGTCGTCAGAATAGTACTCGCCGCGGCTAACAACAACACGCCACGGCGGGTTTTGCACCAAAGTAACCCGTAGCCACGGGTTGGATTTTATGTATCCCGCGCCGCGGCAAATATTGGCTTGCCGCGGCTAAGCTGTTCGACGACACATAAATGTGTCGTCAGAACATTACTCGCCGCGGCTAACAGAAACAAGTCGCGGCGGGTTCTGCACCAAAGTAACCCGTAGCCACGGGTTGGATTTTATGCATCCCGCGCCGCGGCAAATATTGGCTTGCCGCGGCTAAGCTGTTCGACGACACATAAATGTGTCGTCAGAACATTACTCGCCGTGGCTAACAGAAACAAGCCGCGGCAGGTTCTGCACCAAAGTAACCCGTGGCTACGGGTTGGATTTTATGTATACTGCACCGCGGCAAATATTGGCTTGCCGCGGCTAGGTTATTCGACGACACATAAATGTGTCGTCAGAACATTACTCGCCGCGGCGAATTTATGTTCGCCGCGGCGAGAGTCGGGCTTTTGCACGACGTATATTGTTTTGTGTCGTCAAAATCCCAAATTTTTGATTTTTTTTCACCTTTAATCAGATTCCCTCCATTTTTCTCTCTCATTTCAGTCTTTCCCTCCTTTTTTCTTCACTTCTCACTTTAGTTCTCTTCTCTCTTGCTCTCATCCTCTTTACCCTCCTTCTCTCTCTTTCTCTAGACGCTGCCGTTGCAGTCGCCGTCGCCTTCGCCGTCGCTGGGAGGAGAATCCGAGCCACCAACTAGTCTACTCTCTTGAACAAGGTTAGAATGCGAGCCCTAAATTCATATTACATTTTTCATGTATTTTTGTGTTAAAATAGTATTGTTTATAGTTTGTGAGATGATATTTTGATGATATAGAGAATATTTCTTAGTGGGTTAATGAATTTGTTGTTGCTTTTTTGTTCTTGTTGATTCTTGTTATGGTTTGTTGTTGGGTTTATAATTAATTTGATGATTTGGTTGGTTGTTGTTGGTCATGGGTCTAGGAATACTTGCTATTACACTATGTCGAAACGAGATGAATCACCCGAACGGTGAGATGTCGGATCGAGAATCTTCACCCGAACTTAGAGAAACTAGGCTATCACCCGGTTAGTTCATATTTATTTGCATTGGTAATTGTTGTATTCGTCTAGTTTCTAAGATTGAGTTAATTATATTAGGCGAGAAAGAAACAAAACAAAGGAGAAATCTAAAAGCTCAAGGAAGAAGAAAAGTGACTCTATTAAAAAGAGTCACTTTATCAAAGCATAAGGGGGAAAAAATCTGTGTTAAATTTGATGAGAAAGAGCAACCGGAAGATACGGAAGGTGATCTTTTAGGAAGTTGGATTGGTGTGTGTACTCGGTAGTTCGCTCCAATAACTATAATCGATTGGAGAGATAAAAAAACATGATAAGGTGAAAGAACGGATATGGAATGAAATCGAGCAAGCATTCGTTGTTCCACCATGGTTCAAGGGAAAATGTTTGTCAAGTGCATCGAATGCGGCAAGACAATTCCGGTACGATCTCGGTACCCTATTCAAGAGAGATGACACGGATAAAGAAATTTATAATCGACCGGATATTGTTGAGAAGTATTACACGAGCATCACGGCCGAAGTGTGGAAGGAGTTTGTGAATAGTAGATTAAGCAAAAGGTTCGCTAAACTCTTGAAGCAAAATAAAGCTCATAGAGAGCAAGTAGAATACCTTGCACATACGGGTCGAAACGGATATCGAAAGATTGATCAAAAAATTGTAAGGGTTCTAATTTTGTATTTTTTAATCTTACTTTATTGCCAAGCATCGAATAACATGTTTATTTTGTTTCGTAGTATGCCGAAAGTGGAGAATGGGCCACCCATTCCACACTTTGGTGCGTCACGAGGAAGAACCCCGATGGTTCATTAAAGGACCCAACTTTGGAGCCAATAATTGAGAAAATAGTAAGTACTTAGTAGTTTTGATTCTTTTTATTTATATTAAATGTAGTTTGATTCTCTTATCATTGTTGTTTAATTGTTAGGACGAATATGTCACGCAAAAAGAAAATGGCGAGTTGGAATCCGATGAGGAGGTCGACGTGTTGACAAGAGCGTTGGGAAAGAAAGACCATCCCGGACGGGTTCGGGGACAATCGAAATACGTCACAAAGCGAGCATATCACCGAGCATCCAACTCAACGCCGAATGCCGTCGTCAAAAACCTCCAAGCGCAAATAGAAGAAATGAAAGCGGAAAATGCGGCGAAAGATGCGAAAATGGAAGAATGGAAGTCACAAATGGAAGCTTTCATGAAACAAACAATGACTCGAAATTTTGAAGGGAGTAATGATGCTTGCTCCCGTGGCGGCACTCCGGTTAGTCAACCTCTTGCTCCAGTTAGTCAACCGTTCGCTCCGGTTAGTCAACCTCTCGCTCCGGTTAGTTCGGCGAAAAAGACTAAGCCCGTACAGGTCGAAAATGAAAGCGGTGTTGGCCAAAGGGGATCGAGGGATGTACGCCCGACGACGTCTCATCCAAGGACGCCGGTTTCCGGGGATGGTGGCGTCGGATGTCTTCTCTTCGACGACGCTTTTAAGGACCATGTCGCAACGGGGAGGGCATATAACCTTTGTAGCCCGAGCGATGAACCTTTTCTCAATAATGGTAACTTGTCCGGTCCGTCAATGGCCTCTCCAAAAAGAAACCCAATGTTTGGAATATCTCGATGACGCGGTCGGGCAAATTGTGCCTTGGTTGACATATTTAGTCAAGAAAGTTGGTTCCGAAGGTAGTCCAACTCTCAAATCCAAGCCAAAAGAGGTTGCCAAAATTGCGGAAGACGGAAAAAAGATTAAGTTGGCGTCCGTTGTCCCGGAATTGAGATCGTTGGCCGATTATGCCAACAATTATATGCTTGCAAAGGACATCATGTTGAAAGTTAATGATACAACTTGGATAAGATTCGATGATGTACAAGAGTTTCTATTGCTCGAGGACGTGTGTGTGCAGTGGCTATCGATTTGTCAAAGGTATGTTTTCTATTTTTATATACTTATTTCCTTTGAAAATATGGATAATTTGTTTTAGTTGTACTTATAGTATGTTTGTATATATTTGTAGTTATTTATCACAAACATACATGCTAAAAAGTGATAAGAAGGACTTGTACGACTTCATTCCGCCATATAACGATTTGAACTACAACCGTCACGCCGAAAAAGAAAGGAGGACAGAAGAATTGAATGATGACGTGGTTGTTTGCTTCAACAATATAAAAAAAGCAAGAGAGACAAATTGTGGTTGATGTCATACAATAGTCACAATCATTGGACTCTCCTCGTGTATAATCCTTGGCGCAATAGTGTGATCGTATTCGATTCACTTAAAAGTTCAAGAGGTTTGAATCCGCATTTAACCGAGTTTTTTGAAGAGTAAGTTCCTTTTTCAATATTGAATTATGTTTTTTTTATTATTGATGTTTCAAATAAAAAATTCCGTATATTTAACTTTTAACTTTTTTTGTAGGCTAGGGAAAAAGTTCAAGTTACACCATTCAACCGGCATGAATTTGCACTCGGCGGTGAAAGTGACGATTTCAAAAACATGTCCGAAACAACCGGGAAATCACGAGTGCGGATATTTCGTCATGAGGTTCATGCACGACATCGTCATCAAGGATACTTCGTATGTTGATAAAAAAAAATATAGTTCAAAAGAGATAGATTTTCTTAGAGTTAGATTAGGTTTATTATTTCTTCAAAAATATTCTAAGTATGATGAAGAATAGAATACATTCTTAGGTATATGGACACGGGTTATATTTGTAATTATGAACGATACTTTTTGTAGGTACGAAAGTATATTTTGTATAAATCGGTTAATATTGTAATTTATTTTATAAAATATATATTATTCATAGGAAATACAAAGCATCCGGGCGATATTTTTGCCCGGTTTTTTTAATTTTATATGGGCATATTCGACGATGCATGGAAAACCATCGTGGGAAGTGGAATATTTTGGCCAATCGGGCTGCAAATAGACGCGGCAAACATAAATGTGCCGCGGCGTGTTTTAATCCGACGACGCATAAAAGTGTCGTCGGTATGAAACCTGCCGTGGCGCAAAAAAAGACGCCGCGGCGCACATTTTGCAGGGAGATTAATTATGGGTTCTTTGTGTATAATCGCCGCGGCTAAGTTAAATTCGCCGAGGCTGATTATGTTCCGACGACACTTACTATGTGTCGTTGGACAAAGTTCGCCGCGGCGCGTTTATATTTGCCGCGGCGAATTAGACTGATTATATGGGTTCTGTGCGAATAATTGCCGCGGCTAAGATAAATTCGCCGCGGCTGATTATGTTCCGACGACACTTACTATGTGTCGTTGGACAAAGTTAGCCGCGGCGCGTTTATATTTGCCGCGGCTAACTATCGATCCGACGACACTTATTAATTGTCGTCGGACCCATATTTCGACGACGTAAGTTTTTCCATCGTCGGATATCCAACGACGGTGGATCCGACGACACATAATAAGTGTAGTCGAATCTTTCGACTACACTTTTTAAGTGTAGTCGTATCCCTTATTTGTAGTAGTGTAACTTGTTGTGATTGTTGTTAATTGTGTACTTGTTTGCTTAATATATTTTTTATAAAAAAAATAAATAAATTATATTATGCACCACTTGAATTGAAATCATGGCTCCCTCACTGTACGCACATATATACGTACGTGTGTGTGTATATATATATATATATATATATATATATTTATATATATATATATATATATATATATATTTATATTGGTTTACAAAGAGAATCTTCCATCTCTTTTCAACATCACCCGAATAATACAATATATAGTAATTTGCACCGAAGTCCCTGAATTTTAGTTTATACAGGTGATAAAGTAATAACTAATATATTGGAGAATATTGACTTGTGAATTTTTTTAGGTTGTTTTTCTATAATTATTTAATTTCTCTAATATTGTTTGTGGGATTTTTTTTTTTTTTTTTGGAATGGGGGTGGCACTATCGGGCCAAATTTACATATTGTTTGTGGGACTTTCATCCTTGATAATTGCTTCTGATTTAATTTTTTGAGTGTTTCATAGTAATCTGTTTATCTAGTATACATTACTCGTAGTTACGTGGTGATTATATAGCAAAGTATCCTAAAATTTAAATATGCTATTACGCACAATTTAATATTCTTAAATCAGTTTTAACGTATATAAAGTAAAGTTCATAATCTAATATGTTAATCTTGCACCGCAATAATGACGAAAATATTCGCCCATACATAATTCAATATTATTGTATGCATAAAAAAAATATTTTTGCCAATTACTCTAATTACGATCGAAATGCAACCTAAAGAGAAGAGAAGACGCCAAACGATTCCGGTCCGGAAACAAGTCCCGTAGTTTGATTCCGCTCCCAACGGAACCAAAGAATAATTTGGCCGTACAACGTCGTTGTGGGACTGGCAGAGCACTAAGGCAACATGTTGTGTGACTTCCTTTTCTGGGCAGATCCATCTTTCATCTTCAAATCCCATAATTGCATATATATATATGTGTGTGAACGCACTTTGACAGTTGACTCTGACTTCTCAGGTCACCAAACAATCCTGGCTCGATAAAAGCTTCCAAGACTCAGCCTTTTTGGGACACAAATGCAACGCTCTCATCAATTCATGGATAAATAAATAAATAAGTGAAATCCATATATAACTCGTAGTGTAGTGATTGCTTCCATGGCTTTAAGAAACATTCAGAGATAAAAGAGAGCATAACTACCAGATAACGAGCTCCAAGCAACTTCCTTCTCAATGGTCCCACTTTGTGTACGAAAGTATTTCTTTGTCCACAACTATATATCAATGTTCTAAATATCGATCTTGATGTCGTTTCGCACTCTTCATTTTACGGATATATAGCTTGCCGACGGACATGTCGACGGATAAATAAGAAGAAATGGATATATTGCTTGCCGATAATACCGCATAAATTTCACGGATATATCGCTTGCCGATCGAAATATCGACGGATATTCTGGAAAAATATTTTTAGTTTTTCAATCATATTTTTATATAGTTTCTAAATTACCTATTTAATATTAATAAATATGACACATAATTATAGCTTAGAAAACACACTCATAAATCATAACATAACACACATATATAACATAAAAGTCATAACTCATGACATAATGTCGAGATAACATAAAATAAAGGGTTAATGACGGCAAAAATACCCAAAGTTTGGTCAAAGAACCCCTCGTGTACCCAAAGTTTAAAAGTGGTGGCAAAAATACCCAAAGTCGCATTTAGGGAGTTGACCACTCCATTCTCGTAACGCCGTTAACTTACCGGTTAACTCTGGCCACGTGGAAAAATTTGTTTTGTTAAGTGTAATCATTAGGGGTTCAATTAGTTGTATTAAATAGTGTTTATTATGGGTTTAATTCGTTGTTTTGTCGTAAACGAGGCTGATTTGGGCTCATCCATGTGGCAAAAATTGTTATGTCAACAACCCACGTTTGTCCGCATGGCAATAGTTAACGGGTAAGTTAACGGTGTTACGAGAATGGACTGGTCAACTCCCCAAATGCGACTTTGGGTATTTTTACCACCACTTTTAAACTTTGGGTACACGAGGGGTTCTTTGACCAAACTTTGGGTATTTTTGCCGTCATTAACCCTAAAATAAGCTAGCCATCATAATAAAGTCATAGAGTACGAACATAAATACGAACATAGAGTACGAAGTACGAACATAAAAATGAAGCATGGTTCTAAATGTCGATACTGATGTCGTTTTGCACTCTCCATTTTACGGATATATCGCTTGCCGACAGATAAATGGGAAGAAATTGATATATCGATTTCCTGCGAATATCGTTTCGCATTTCTTATTTTCTGGGCACGTCGTGAATATATCGAGGACATATCCGGATATTTAAAACCATGCTATATATATGTATATGTATACAGGGGCGGATTTATGAAGGCCTAAGCGAGGACAGCCGCCCCCACTTGATTCAAACGCGTTATTTTTAATAAAAATAATAATACAGTTTTATTAATATATATAAAATGTATCAAAATAGACAAAACTGATATTGTGGTGTAGTGGATATTAAAGTTCAATTTTAACTCTCTCCTCTTTGGAGACCAAGCTTAAATTTCCATCAACTTTTTTATTTATTTATGATCTCTAAATTAGTATTAATCTCTTTGTATAAAGATTATTTTATTATATATTATGTAATAATCTTCATACAATTGTATCACTAAACATTTTATCGATTTATAAAAATTAATTACAAAAAATACTTTTAATATCATATCATATTCTAAAAGTTCCGACTTAATTTTTTTCGCCCCCTCTTGTAGAAATCCTGGCTTCGCCCCTATATGTATATGTGGTGTAAATTAGTATAGTTTGTGTTTTTAATGGACAAAAAACAATACTTAGAGGTGTTAGTTGAGTTGAGTTGGTCCTTGCCTGCCCGAGATCGTCTTTTAAGGTTTGGGCCAGGCCCGGCTTGATCAAAAGACCGTTAATAGTTACTCATTTACACTCAGTCTAATCTTATCAATAATCTAAGATTCTCTATAATTTTAAAACTTAAACATATTTATATTAAGTTTTTTTAATTTTCCACCTATTAGAAGAAAGGAATTTAAATCAAAATATCTCCTGGCCTATACATTTATACAAAACTTTTACCATAAAAAACACAAAAAAAGAGCCATCGACGGAAGGTGAAATCCAATGCACGAGATAGCCTAATTTATATAACATAGTTTGTGGTAAAGGAATCATATGAGAGAGAGAGAGTAGGATGTAATAATATCTATATTGTAAAATCGAGATTAGACGGAGCTAAAGACACATAATAAATAATAACCTAAGGCCGAAAATGGATTGCCACCACAACCATTTGACCTTTCTTTTAAATACAGTTAAACTTCCATAAATCAATATTATTGAGACCGGAAAATATATTAACATATTAAAATTATTAATTTATAAATTAATAATTTAAATATTTTAACTTAAATCAGAATAATACAAAAATATTAATTTAATGAGATTCAGTAAGCATTAGAAACTAGCATTAAGATTTCTTTATTTATAAAAAAAAATAAAAAAATTCAATCTATCGAATACGATCCTAATTGAAATGCACACATTTCTTTGAGAAATGCATTTATAATGTATTAAATTTTGTAATTTATAATAATGACACCAGTACTGTTTTCACTTATCTATTTCAATATTCCATGATTAAATTAAAGTAACTTTTGGTTTTAAATTCATTTACACTCAGTCTAATCTTATCAATAATCTAAGATTCTCTATAATTTTAAAACTTAAACATATTTATATTAAGTTTTTTTTAATTTTCCACCTACTAGAAGAAAGGAATTTAAATCAAAATATCTCCTGGCCTATACATTTATACAAAACTTTTACCATAAAAAATACAAAAAAAGAGCCATCGACGGAAGGTGAAATCCAATGCACGAGATAGCCTAATTTATATAACATCGTTTGTGGTAAAGGAATCATATGAGAGAGAGAGTAGGATGTAATAATATCTATATTGTAAAATCGAGATTAGATGGAGCTAAAGACACATAATAAGTAATAACCTAAGGCCGAAAATGGATTGCCACCACAACCATTTGACCTTTCTTTTAAATACAGTGAAACTTCCATAAATCAATATTATTGCGACCGGAAAATATATTAACATATTAAAATTATTAATTTATAAATTAATAATTTAAATATTTTAACTTAAATCAGAATAATACAAAAATATTAATTTAATGAGATTCAGTAAGCATTAGAAACTAGCATTAAGATATCTTTATTTATAAATAATAAAAAAATTCAATCTATCGAATACGATCCTAATTCAAATGCACACATTTCTCTGAGAAATGCATTTATAATGTATTAAATTTTGTAATTTATAATAATGACACCAGTACTGTTTTCACTTATCTATTTCAATGTTCCATGATTAAATTAAAGTAACTTTTGGTTTTAAATTCATTTACACTCAGTCTAATCTTATCAATAATCTAAGATTCTCTATAATTTTAAAACTTACACATATTTATATTTAGTTTTTTTAATTTTTTAATTTTCCACCTATTAGAAGAAAAGAATTTAAATCAAAATATCTCCCGGCCTATACATTTATACAAAACTTTTACCATAAAAAACACACAAAAAAGAGCCATCGACGGAAGGTGAAATCCAATGCACGAGATAGCTTAATTTATATAACATCGTTTGTGGTAAAGGAATCATATGAGAGAGAGAGAGAGTAGGATGTAATAATATATATATATATATATTGTAAAATCGAGATTAGACGGAGCTAAACACACATAATAACCTAATGCCGAAAATGGATTCCCACCACAACCATTTGACCTTTCTTTTAAATACAATGAAACTTTAATAAATTTACTTCCATAAATCAATATTATTGAGACCGGAAAATATATTAACATATTAAAATTATTAATTTATAAATTAATAATTTAAATATTTTAACTTAAATCAGAATAATACAAAAATATTAATTTATCAAATATTAATTTAATGAGATTCAGTAAGCATTAGATACTAACATTAAGATTTCTTTATTTATATAAAAAAAAAATTCAATCTATCGAATACGATCCTAATCGAAATGCACACATTTCTATGAGAAATGCATTTATAATGTATTAAATTTTGTAATATATATATATATATATATATATATATAAGGAGAGTTTTTTCAACATGATTTGGCACCACCACAAGCAAGAAAAAGTGAATCCCAATTTTTCACACTTTTATATTTATTTAATCACAATATCATTATTTTAATGTCTCATTCAATTGTGTATTTATTTTCACTTAAGTGCATACAAATTAAATATATATATATATTCTTTTATTAAATACTAAAATATATTTTGCTGTTCACTTGGTTGTTTAATAATAATATACTGTTGCCTCATTTTTAGGTTGTTTAGTTTTTTTTTTTTTTTTTTTAAGTTTAATACTGTGTCTTATCAATATGTAGGTTGTTTCTTATTTTTATGTGATATATTATGTATATAATATGTGACATATTATTTTTTTAGTATTTCTTTTGTATTAAAACTTTTATTTTTTGTGTTTTTCATACTAAATATTATTTTTGATTAAAAACACGTTATTCTAACATATTCTTAATTGCAAAACCTTAAAATTGCAAGTCCTTTCTTTTTCCATGCTAAATGCAACATTTTTTTTCTTCAATAATGCATATGTTTATTCTTCATTAATAGCACTTCAAGTCATATTATTTGTATCAAAAGTAATGATTGAGAAAGTTTTTAACCATTCACTTAACTTAATAAATTGAACTCTTGCTATCCCAATTGCTATTTTCACATTAAAACCAAATAATTGTTGTAACTCTTCATGTTCTTCCCCTTTCTTTATACACTACGTACTATTGTTCATCCTCAAGATAAGATTTGGGTCTCTTGTTCTTTGTTTTTTAGTATAAAGTTATTCTTTCTTTTTTTTTTAACTTCCTATGAAATTTACATTTTTTTTATGTTCTGCAAATATTTCTTCCCTTCATCAAAGTCTCCGCCTCTCGACACTTTCGGATTCGTCAAATAAAAACTTGGAGGTATTAGTTTTTTTTTTTTTTTTGCTCACACTGAATTGGTGCCATTTTTATAATAATTTTGAACATGTATTTTGTATATATTATTTTATGCTTTTATATGAATAAGAATTAAGACTTGAGGACTTTTTATACTTCATTTTAGAAGTACTTTTTGTGTCTATGACTCTATTCATCCCTGAAGTGGAATACCTCATTCAAGAACTATTATTTTTTATCAAATCTGTAAGAATCAATCGAAATGGCATAAATAATTTTAATGTACAAATGTTTTGTGATTTTTGCGAAGAACGAAGCGTAGGGATTTATGTATCCACATCCGATATTGTAAGCGATTTTCAGTTGTCATGCTTGCTTCTTTTTTAGTTTTTCACTTTTGATTGGTTGAGGTTTTTTTTGTTGTAGATTTTTCTTAATTTTCTGTTGAATTTGCAAGCAGCTTCATTGAATCTCACTATAGCTTGGGAATGTAATTAGAAATTAAGAAAGAATGTTTTTCTTTTCACATGTTAATCCATTACATTTTACCATTCAGAATGATAAGGACGTGATATATATATATATATATATATATATATATATATATATATATATATATCACGTCCTTATTATCAACTATGACTATATTTATAATCATTATGCATACATTTTCTAGATTTAGAAATGCGATTCTAATTATTTAGTGAAGAGGTAAAACATTGAAGAATATATAATAATATTGAAACAATTTTTTTTAAAAGTAATAATGATAATAAATAAATTTTCCACGTTCTTTATTTTTTTGTGCATTTAAAATTTAGAGCATCTTCTTTTTTACTATGATTTTCAAAGAAATATTAAGAATCTATAACTTTTTTTTTATGTGAATATGACTTCCGAGTAATGAATATTTACAACCCATAATTTTGCCAACCGAAAAGAATACATATAAATTGATATTTCTCTTTGTTTTTTTTAATTATTATGTAAAATCGTGATGCAGATTCATTCCTTGATAGCATTTAAGTTTCAATATTTACTTCATCGTGCAGAACACTTTTATTTATGTAAAGTCACAAGAATAACCAAGCAATTTAGAGAGAAACTTCGGCCATCTTCGATTACGATACGTTCATTAAAGGTATATATGCCTTTAAAAAAAGGGTAAACTGCGGCTAATGTACCCAATGTTTGATTTTCTGCGGATTATATACCCAATGTTTATTTTTGGCGGCTAATGTACCCAATGTTTGATCCGTTAGATATTTTTGGGTTTTCCGTCAGTTGACCGTTAGAGAGTTATCCTCCACTATATGTACAGTTTTCGTATTTTTGACATAACTCACTCATTTTTTGTCCAAATTTTATGCACGACCTATGGTTGGAAAGATAAGAGATAGATCTACAACTTTGATGTTTTAAGTTTTGTAAAATAAGTTGTAAAAAAATACGAAATTTCAAATATAACGTAAAATTGGACATTAGTTTAATGCAAAATATTTGTTTCGAGCAAATTTTAATATACTTAATGACTTTTTATGATGAAATTTAAAAGAAAAAAGTTGTAGATAAATGTTTTATCTTTCCAACGGGTGTTTATTTATAAATTTTGGATAAAAAACGAGTGAGTTATGCCAAAAATATAAAAGATGTGATGTGAAATAATATTTCATATTTTTGGCATAACTCACTCGTTTTTTATCCAAAATTTATAAATAAACACCCGTTGGAAAGATAAAACATTTATCTACAACTTTTTTCTTTTAAATTTCATCATAAAAAGTCATTAAGTATATTAAAATTTGCTCGAAACAAATATTTTGCATTAAACTAATGTCCAATTTTACGTTATATTTGAAATTTCGTATTTTTTTAAAACTTATTTTACAAAACTTAAAACATAAAAGTTGTAGATCTATCTCTTATCTTTCCAACCATAGGTCGTGCATAAAATTTGGACAAAAAATGAGTGAGTTATGTCAAAAATACGAAAAATGTACATATAACTCTCTAACGGTCAACTGACGGAAAACCCAAAAAATCTAACGGATCAAACATTGAGTACATTAGCCGTCGAAAATAAACATTGAGTACATAATCCGCAGAAAATCAAACATTGGGTACATTAGCCGCAGTTTACCCTTAAAAAAAAGGTATATATGTCTAAAAATGATTGAAAGTCTTATTTTATAAAATTTAAATTCTTAAGTTATTTTATTAATAAGTGAAAACACGAGTATTGTTTTATCAAGTTTCCTTTTAAAGAAGTTATAAGTGTTTAAAAACATATTCGGATCATGTCCATCAACGTCCACTAAAAAATAAATTTTGATTTAAATTTGTGCCCATTATTCCACTTTTACATATATATATATATATATATATATATATATATATATATATATATATATATATATATAAAAAAAATAACAATATTGGGCATTGAGTTTTGATGTTGATATTTATCTTCTAATACAGTAAAATCAATCAAGTTATTCTACATCTATTAAAATTTATTAAAAAAAAAAAAATACTACGTCACCGCGTGAAGCGCGATGCTAATCCACTATAAGTGCATACAATCGACTCATCTTATATTATTTAATGAATACTTACTTTATTGTTTTTATATTTTTCGATAACTACTTCCAAAATTTTCAAGAAGGGGAAAAATATTTTTTCAATATATATTTAATATAATGAAATACAATATCTTTAAATACATTAAATATAATGAAAAACCATTTCTTATTAGTATTATTTCATTTGAGGTCTATTTGAATTTAATTCTCTAATTTTAACTTTGCGCCATGTTTAATTAATAAATATTTGGGAAGTTTAAAGAAAACAACTTTCAATACTTTTTTATATATATATGTAAAGAATATATCGTCGTAGAGCCAATAGTGGAATTAACATACTACTACTTAGTTTCTTTTGATTACAGCACACATTCTAAATTATATATTTTTTATGTATATCTTATCTGAATTTGAAAAACTAATGTTTATCACCACAGCACAACGCGCGTAAAAAAGATGTAAGTACTATATTTTACATTATAAATTTTTATTAATGTGACATGCAAATTATGATAAGGTATTGAAATATCTATTTACCTCAATTTTAATTTTTTTTTATATAAAATTAATCTATCATCAACTATGTATATAGCTTTTATATCATCATCACTCTATACTTTTTAATTTTATGACACTTTTTCCATAAGTGACTCGGGCTTTCATCAAGGTTCGTTAAATTTAATCTAAACTTGATCGATTAGTTTATTAAGTGTGTTGGTTTGTATAATTTGTTGATCGATTAATAATTATTTTCTTCTTCAAATGTTGTGACTACTTAATAATTCAAGGTTTAGAAGACATGATATTAGACCTTCTTAATCTAATGTTTTTTTAATCTCTTATAGGTACTATTGCTTTCAAATTTATCATATCGTTCTGGACTCAAGTATCTTAAAATTTTGTCATGGAAAAATTGAAGTGAACCTGACCAAAGCTCTTATAATTTTTATAATCTGCATAAAAATATTAAATTATGTATGGTAAATAGTAAAGACATCGTAAAAATGATAAATTGGGATATATTTTTTTTTTCTATATTACCATAAAAAAATCTCTCTTTGCTTATCGGTACAAAAATCATTTTAAAATGTGCACTTTATAAAGAAGTCGTAGCCGTAAAAACAATGGCAGAGATACCATCACGAGCATTCACCTCAATTCTTAGATAAAATTTTGGTATAATTTATCGAGATTGTTTCTAAGTTAATAGAGTTCCGTTCATAAAACGTTTTTTATTTTTAAAATAGAAGAAACACATAAAAATTTCTCATACTTATGATTTTTTTTATCGCCACCGCGCTTCGCGCGGTGTACTAATTTATAATAATGACACCAGTACTGTTTTCACTTATCTATTTCAATGTTCCATGATTAAATTAAAGTAACTTTTGGTTTTAAACTGATGTAACAAAACCAATTTATACACATTAAAATTGTAATTAAGAAAAATACACTCGGACCCGGACTTCGACTATTGAAAATACAAAAATAAAATTTTAATCTAATTTCTAATTGAGTATTGTACAAGGTCTGAAATATCTACCATCCGGAAAAATTGTTGAATCCTCCGGCTAACACTCCCGACTTCCTCTTCTTCGTCACGGGTTTTCCCAATGAAGCGTTGGCGGCGGCGGGGGCCGGTTCTGCCGGAGTATTCAGTGTTTTCAAGAACTTCCCGACGCCACCGACAGATTTTGTTGCACCGGTTGGGTTGCTGTACCAAGACCCGATCTTCTCCTAAAAATAGCAGCGTGATATTAACAAGGTGATTATTGGAGAAATAAAAAGATTAAAACCACTCGAAAAGATTACAGAGTTTGGAAACTAACTTTGTCTTCATCGTCGGCTTTCTTTTCGTTTTCAGTGGCTTCTTTCTGTTCTTCCTCGTCTGGCTCTGTGTAAGGATTCACAAAAATCGTCACGCCGGTTATTTTGATTTCCTCCTGCACAATTTAAAATAAGAATGCAGTCAATTAAAAAAAAAAAAGTAATTCCAAAGACGAAAAAATGCAGAAACATGACTTTTTAAAATGTCAGAAAGTTCAGAAACACAAATTTCTGAAAAACATACAACGGGCCCTCAAGAACTTACAAGAGGTCTATCATCGTCGTCAACGGGAACCTTTTCCATGGTGGCCAAGGTGGTCAGCCCGCCCACAACTCCGGCAAAGACCGTGTGTTTGTAATTCAGGTGATTGGCAGACTTGTAAAGGATGAAGAACTGGGACCCGTTCGTGTGGGGCCCACTGTTCGCCATGCTCACAACCCCCCTTCCCGAGTGAAGCACCTTCGAGTTTACTTCATCCTTGAAGGGCTTTCCCCATATTGATTCCCCGCCTTTCCCGGTTCCGGTGGGGTCCCCACCTTGAATCATAAAATTCCTACAGTAGTATAAATAATATTAATTATGTTTACCCAGTGTAATTAGAGCTAATTAGCAAGGATACTTGTTAGAGTTAATTATTATTATTATTGGTATTTAGTATTAATATTATTATTGGTATTTAGTATTAATAATATTATTATTATCACTATCATTATTAGTTGTTAATTAGAGATGTGACTGTACCGGATACTTCTATGAAAAACTACTCCATTATAATAGCCTCGTTCGCAGAGAGTGAGGAAGTTCTCGCACGCCCTTGGAGCTACGTCGCAGTGAAGCTCAAGATTCAAATCACCATGGCTTGTGTGCATCTGTACATAGCCTTTCTTCGTCGGGCACTTCTCCACTTTGACGTATTCAAATTCATTCTCTGTGACCGGGTCGTATGAGGTGGAAGTGAACGATCTTGAAGCGGCACCAGTGGTGTATCGACTCTTCACCTGAAAAACCGTCATACATGATATATAACGATTGCGATCCCTCAAAAGGAAAATAACCAAATGATAGCGATTATATTTATAATCAATAGGGGGAAAAATATTTCTTGAATGACCCAGCTCGGACTTATAATTAAAATATATTAGAAGACAATTATGAATTAAGTAATTAATTAGGACCTTAAGTTTTGTCTTCGTTAGTAGCTATCTTAGTCTTACACTAATTTTCACCAACACATCTAGAAAAACATACAATATTACTCCCCAAAAAAAAAAAAAAAATCAGTTAAAGAAGCTTAAAAAACACTAACCAACTTTGCATTGACAGGAGCCCTCTCACCGGCCTGGTGCATCGCAATCCGAGCAGCAGTTTTGTCGCTTGATGCAGCTTTGGCAGCGGCGGCGCTCCTTCCATGAACAGAAGCCGATGCAGCATCCACTACGCTGAAAGCTGGAGCGGCTTGACTCGCTCCATTTGACTTCTTTTCGGAATCTTTGATCCGAGATCTAGCGGCCAAAATGGCGGTGAGTGCCAAAGCTCTCTCATTCTGTGCCTTATTTCCGCCACCTCCAAGCAACGCTGTTTGCTTCGCTTTGTCGGTTCCGAGCTCAGCCAGCATCTGCTTAATATCACCGGAGGCATTTATGTCGTCAAGGCCCGTCTTCTTCTCTGAGAAAATACGCTGAAGAGGTGAAGATAAAAACAACATAAAAACACGATTACACGATTTTTTACCCCAAAGATTGGATTTTTCTGGTTATAGAACTTCTACCCCTAAATAGAAACCAAGCAAGAAACTAAGAAACGTGAATTGGCCCTGACCTACCTTCATCATCAATTGCCAAGTTTTTCTTCACATGATCGAAGTCGAGGAGAGTCTTACTCTCCAGCGCATTGGGATTCTGCAATCGATTAGCCATGATCATAAGCATAATATTCAAGCTAAAAAGAAGAAGGAATTTTTATTAAACTTCAGACCTGAATGGTAATTAGGTCCTCCCTCGAAAACTTTTCGTCAGTCAAAAGCTCCTTCCAGTTCTTCGTCTTGATATTTAGTTCTTTAATTGCCTGTAAAAGCACCAAAAAAATTAATTAAGAAGACTTATACAGATACACATATACAGAGATCAAACCAACAGTAACAGCCAGTAAAAGACAAACCTCGTAGCAAAATACATTTCCTGTGGTCTTCACAGCAACTATGTGTGTAAATTCAGTAAATACTTTGTTCAACACCGGGCAATGAAACTCTCCTACAAAAAGAAAAAGAATAAAGCTTGGAATGACAAAATACAAGAAGAAGAAAAAAAGCCCTTCACCGATGATAACATGAGATAACAGTTAATTCAATTATGAGGCATATGCGAGATGATGATAGGCTCATTCTCACGATAATTAGAGTTAAATACCATGCCACGAAAGCCCATCCTTCTAGGCTTCTACAAAACAAAACTATTTCTACTGTCAAATTATATCAATCTGATCACGATCAACTATCTCGACAAGAACATTTATTCAATATCTGTTCGCATAAAGAAACCTCATAAATATTTATCTTTTTTCTTTTTCTTCTTCTTTCAAAAACATGAAAAGTGGCACCTTAAAAGGTTACGAAAGAGTTTCTACACCAATTCGATACTATTTCCAAAAGATCAAACACAAATCGCAAACGTCCTCATCCAGCTTGGAGCTTTACAACCTAGAGCGGGTTTCGATCACGATCACAGATATCTATACTAACATTCACAAAAAACAAGAGGTTGAAATTGAATCTGTTCTCAACTCTACATAATTCGCAATTTCCCTAACTTAAGTGCAATGCAACCCAAACATTACAGAAGTATATCAAATCAAAACAAACTAAACTACATACATATATCATATATGTATATGTAAATGTACCTTCAGAATTCTTGTGGAAAGTGAGTGGAATCAGATCATCCTGCGTGAGAGGAGCTCCAGTAACTGGGCTCTTCCCATACTTCCGAATGTACGGAATTATACTCCTACAGAGCAACCAATTTCAACCGAGAATTAAACCCCAAAACTCCTTGAAATCGAACTTAAAACCAACGAAGCAGAAAAGGATATCAAACGACACCCACAAGCTGTCGAAGACGTTGCCATCGGCAGTGCACACCGCGTCCTCAAACGGCGTGAATGTAAGCCTGCAAATGGAAACAAACGCACATATATATATAAAGATATACATATACATATACATATACATACATAGAGACGAAGGGAGTGATTACGCGCAGCAGTAGAAGGGGAGGCGCTTGAACGGCGTGGAGAGGGACTTGGACTTGGCGCCGCCCCATTCGGTGGCCCACTCCGTCTTGGTGATGTACATCCGATCCTTGCTGTGCTGCTTCTTCCCCATTTCGACTGGGGTTAGGGTTCCGAGATTGCAGTGGATCCGATCGGAGAAGAGAGCTAGGGTTTGTCGGAGAGAGATGGTTGAGCTGAGTTGTGAGCGATCGGTGGTTGAGCGAAGGGAATATTTGTGAAAGTGGTAAATTTGGGAAATAGCCACTTTTTGTATTATATTTGCAGAAATAGGCTATTCTGGAAACAGAGAAGTGAAACGACATGAAAATTGATAATTACATACTTTTATACTTTATATTTTATATTAGCACAAATATTATTGGGAGCTTCTTATTTTGAGTTTTTTTAATCACGTAGCACTTTAATTTGTAAAGTGGTTATTGCGGATAAAAACTGCCTGTTCAACACTCACGCATCGCACGTGGCAACACTGCTTTTTAAGTGTTTTCTAGGAGTAAATTTGGACTGTGCGCCTCCGTTAATATCGTACGTAGAATGATAAGCAATTTATAAGAAATGAAAGACAAGATATGATGCTCAAATAATTTTAAAAATGAATCTTGATTATTCTATTCTTTTGCCTTTTGTACTCAAAATCGTGAAGAACACCAAGTACAAGCTTGGAATTTCGTTTTGTAAGGCGATGGTTGAAAAAGGAAAGAGAGAATGTTCTTGGGATGAGAGATTGTACTCTTTTTCGAGTGAAATACTAAGTATTTTTCTTAATTTGCTATCCTGGCCTTTATGAGTTATATCATATACTATTACATGAATTTGGGTCTCATAATGAGCATTGATTACAATGTATTAATCAAACCCTAATATGGTGGTTCGCTCAAAACTGTTGGGAACGACGTGGACTCGTACGGAGTCGTGTCGTCTCTAAGGGGACAATTTCCTTCGAGTGAATCGTCATTGTCGCTTGGTCAGGGTTCGAGTGAGTCGTCCTTGGTAGGATGGCTTGTCTTCCATTTGTGTTAGATCGAGCAGGACGTTGGTTTAGCGGTGCGACTGAGTTTCTTTTTAGCTCAGCTTGCCTCGACCTCGCACTTCGCACTTCGCACTTCGCACTTCACCTTAGGAGGAACTTAAGGTTCTGTCAAGTCCCTCCTTGTTCGGGAAAAACGATCCTTCCTCTTCTATCTTTCTCATCCTCAGGTTAAAAAGATTAGTGCGTGGACCCCTCTTTGGATATAGAACCGAATTCGACCCCAACACTAATTTTATTGCGCTTTACAATTCTAATTTTTGTACATAATTTTTCCATATTTGAAATTATATCCTTATTTATCACTAGTAGAAAGGCACCGCGCTTCGCGTGGTGGCAATAAAATATCGTTTAAATTTTGATGAATGAATCTAATAAATTTTACTTCTGCTTATAAATTTTACTTTTCATCCAAATTTGATAAGAAAAATGGTCAAATGAGTAAGTCTCTGTATTATTAACAAATTCAATTATATATGTAAAAAATGAAATAAAAAATATATTTAATTCTTCAAATGAGATTTAAAAATGTAACGAAAAATATATATATGTTAAAAAGTTACATAAACTAAGTTATTTAACTTATACAATTTATAAATATTATTTTAGACATAGTATAATCCCAATAAGCTTATCAATTTTTTATGCGCCTGCATTCTCTAGTAAATATAATTTTTTGTTAGTTCTTCAATCTTATTGCACGTTGAGTATGCTTAAATTACCAATCACGTAGCCTTTAAATACAATAAACACATGTGCGATCATTTATCCATTAAAATAAAGTATATACATTATGTACAATATGTAACTCTTGGAATTACCAATCATGCATTATATACAATAACTTAACTCTTTTAATCATCTATTATGTTTTCACAAAATAAACGATAATTAATTCTTCATGAATGTAAATAAACACCTCAAACGTGTGTCGAACTGATTAATTCTTTCTTCTGAATAATATGAAAATAGATGTATAAAAAAGAAGATATTATCAACTCTGGTACTTTCTTATGTATCCGCAAAGCAAATTATAAATATTAGTTATTGTACATATAATAAATGTAATGAACACTCTAAAGTTTGGAACTAATCGAATAGTCGTGTGTGTTGATTTAAAAATTTAATAAAACTTGTGTGATTTGTCTTTTCCCATTTTTTTTAAATTAGTTTAACCATTAAAAAAAAAACACCATCTTTTTGTATAACATTGAATTTAAAGATAAAGGTACACACACAAAAATCATATAGAAACAATAAAACTCAAGTTTTATATCCATGTACCACGATGATATAATTGAAAACCAATGTTGGTTGTGGATCCATAAATCTCTATTCCTCGACCAAGCTCATCTCTACAACATCAACGTTGTCGACACAAACACAACATATGTACATAAAAACTAGTTATGAAAAAAAAAATGATAGAATAAAAATAGACACAAAAGTGCATCTTTAAATAAGTATGAAAGATCATCGATTCTTAATTCTTAATCATATAAAAGTAAGAAAAGAACATAATAGACAAAATATATTTTTAAAATTTTAAAAAAGTCACTAACTTAGCGAGTGCAAAAACAAATCATACCTCTAAGTTTTTATTTGTACATAAGTGCAGGGAGCGGAAGACTTCGATGAAGAGAAGAGACATCTCTGCAAGGAAAAAAAAACAACAACATGCAAATTCTATAAGAAATTCCAAAAAGTATGACTAAAGATAAGAATAAAACAACATGCAAATTTTATATAGATGTTTGTTAAATGATGTGATGACCTTTAGTTTTCATGTACGGTAACTTTTAAGAAATGAATTCAATTCAATAAATACTACCCTTTCATTTGTCATTAAATTGAATGAGACATTTAGAATTGGTAATGTATTAAGTGGAAAGTAAATGATGAGATTGTCTTTTCCTCTACTATGAACATTAAAACTGCTGGATTATTAACATTAATAGTTAATACGCTATTATTTAGTTTTTAATTGAGAATGAAACACTAAATTGGATTATTAAAATCTTAACGTAAAGAGTTTAAAAAAACTTAAAAATTTAGAATTTAGAATGTGAGGATTCTCAAATTCTTGTATCATCTACCAAAAACTGTCATTATATATATAGATATAGATTTCTCATTTATTTTTTTTATCATTTTTTTTTTATGTTGGCTTCTTAAAAAAAATATAATAAAGAGTATAAAAAGAGTTATTTTCTAAAAAAAGTTATATAGATTTTTAAGTCACAATGGATTCAAATACAGTGATAAGTAGTAAATATTTCCCTCTGAAAGATTATATACTTTATACATGCATATATAGTGTTTACCTAATATATAGTAATACTGCTTATTAAAAATAATGAGAGAATAGTAACTTAGTAGTAAACAGATTGCAAAAAAGTAGTAAACAGATTGCAAATTTCTCTCTCTTACATATAAAAATTTTTAATAGAATAAAAGTGATACAATTTTTTTTTTTTGCGGGAAAAGTCATACAAATTGAATTGCATGAAATCTTTTTTTTTTCTTTTCAAAATAGTGTTACGTTTTTTTTAAAGGAAGCTAGAGAAAAAAAAAGTGATTAAATATTCACAATAGAATTGTATCTCCCACTAATAAATACGTATTTAATTTAATTCTCACTATGAATATGATTTTTTTTTTCAAGGAGTAAATTGAAAAATAGAACTCCCACTAAAAAATTATGTATTTAATTCCCACTATGAATATGTACTAAATGTAATTTTAATTTGTTTTAAAATTTAGAAAGTGAGTATTCTAAAAAATTTATAGCTTTTTAGACTACTATTTAATATGTTAATTGATAGTGTTCATCATAAATGATATGAGTTTCTTATTTTTTCTAATTCTAAATTCTAGAAAAATAGCATTTTAAGATGTCATTATAAACAATTTGTTGAGAAAACTTGTCTTCATGCTTTTATATATATAGATTATATTTTATATTTTATCTTTATGTCGCTTTTAATTTAATGAATTTTTTTCTTTACATATATTTTTTTTATGATATTTTATATTTATATAAGCTTTTAAGGTATCACCATAATTTAACAGAATGAATACGTAAAATTAAGGTGATGGGTTACCAAAAAAAAAAAAAAAAAGGTGTTAGTTATAGGAGTAATATTTTTCTTTTACATCGATAATGTTGAATTGAATCTTCAAATGATCATTTTTATATATATACGATAGAGAAATTTTGTTTTTACCGTAAACGACATCTTTATCCGCTTTCACGAAAAAAACCCCTATAAACGACATCTTTATCCGCTTTCAGAAGAAAACGACATCTTAGCCCACTTTTTCAAAGGAAGAAGACACTAAAACGACATCTTCCTACCCACTCTTCAACAAATACGAATACGCAAACCCAAAACCCCATCTTCGACAGTTGAATCGCCATTGAAAGAGAATCCGAAGCAGAAAAATCTGAGCAAATCGAAACCCTAAGAGAGAGAGAAATGAGCGTGCGAAGCGATAGCAGCAGCGGAGAAGAAGACGGAGACGCTGAGTGGAGAAAGAACATCAGCTCCGTCGCCGCCGCCACGTCATCTTACATTAACGGAGCCGCCGCCGACGATGACGCCGTTGAACGCCGACGCGACCAGAAACCGAAGCACTGTCAGCTCAAGGTCCGTCGAAATCTTGCCGCTTTGTCGTTTTTATTATCGTGTCGTATATAAGGTCTCGTCGTTTAGGGCTTCTCCTTTCGTTAGTGACCGTTACGTCGAGTCCCGTGTCGTTTATCGTATATGGATGTCGTTTTTTATCTTAATTTTATTATTTTTGTAAATTATATATCCTTTAATCGTTATATTCGTAGTAGAGAATATAATAATACCTTTTATTTTTTTTAAAATTTTTTTTTTTCCTCGTTTGAGTGATGTGTGATTATCTTAATATATTAGAGAATTTTGAAATTTGGTTTCAATCTTTGTCTCTTTGCTACAGAATATAATTTTGTTAATTACAGTTATATTAGGTGATTTTTAATTTAAGAATTAGGTAGATAATGATTTATACACTAAAGTAAAAATTTAGCAACAGAATGTCCCGTCAACAATATATTATAAACATAGAAATGCCATATCAACAATATATTTTAATAATCCATTAAAAATAACAATTATATTTTAATTATAACTTCAAAATATATTTGTATGTTACAAAATAATTATAATATCTAAATTTTTCACTTTTAACCTTATAGTTAATATTTTTCATTTTTTGTGCACCAAGCAAAGTCGGCCCCGAGTTTATCGTGTTTTGTCGGGTTTCTAGGCTAAGTAGATTTTCGGGGTTCTTAGAGTATTAAAAAAAATATATTTTTATATTCAATTAAATATGAAATAATAAATATAAAAATTTGGGAGTCCGAGGGGCCAGACTTGCTCGCCTATATAGCCTATGCCGGGCCTGTCTCCGAGAGTATTTAGCCATCAGAATTTGTATCCTAGGTCCATCCTGCCCCGCTTAAAACCAAATCCGGAACCGGTATCCGCGATTTTAGACCTTAACACGAGCATAAAATCTCACTAAATGCTGACATGGCAAAGTTTGTGGTTGGCACGTTCAGATGCAGAAGCTTTTGGACGACATGTTGGAGAAGAGCTTGGTGATGGTCAACAATGGTGATGGTGATGGTGATGATACAGATGTAGTTGACTCTGACATGGTGGTCAACGATGGAGATGGGTTTCGCTTGTTCAAGAATTCAACCCCTGGACAGACACTCCTTCATCGCGTTGGTTAGTACTCACTCTTCACGCATTAAGATTCCAACTGTCGGTCGTTGTTCCAAGTATCAACTTGTGTCGTATATATAATATTATACGACTTTCGCATATCAGAAGGTTGACAAAGCGATGGTGATTATATAATTGAATATTAGATAGAATATCAAGTTGTATCTGTCATATAATACTTACGATCTTTCGCATATATGTGGTTCTTTAATAATACTTAAAAATATGAGATACACAAGGTTTTAAAGTACTAGATTTCGAGGCGAGGCGTTTTCTCACCGCCTCAAAAGGCGTACGCCTCGATTTTTAATAATAAATTAATTATAAAATAATATATATAATAATTTTGTAATCTTAAACCATACTTACACCATAAAACCACAATTAAATCTCAAAGTTTTAAACCATAAAAAAAAACCACATATGTCTTAAAACTATAAAAAAAAAACCCACACACAAAAGTAAAAAACCATAAAATAATAATAAAAAAACACGTCTTAATATTAACACTGTTATAAACATAAAAACACGTCTTAATATTAACACTGTTATAAACATGATATTAAATATAAAAATATAAATATATATAAACAATTTAGATGTAAAGATTGAAAAAAAAAAATTTAAGAAAAAAAAGAAGCCAAAGATGTGCAGAGAGACTGCACTCTGCAGACCAAGGTTCGCATTTTCGTCGATTATCGACCTTTTCGGTAGTTACCGGTAAGTTACCGGCTCTAATACTTATCGTTTTATATACTTTTCGACGATTATCGAGCTTTTCGATAAAATCTTTTCCAACCGATTTTCGATAAAATGCGTGTAAAAAATAGGTACTTTTCGGTTGAATAAAAAAACAATTTAGGGCAAATATAAATACACTTTTCTCGCCGAATTTTGACCTTCTCGCCTCTTCTCGCCTCTTCTCGCCGCCTCATGCCCATTTCTTATACTTCTCGGCGATTTTCGAGCTGGTAAGTCTTGGATTTTCGGCTAATCTTATGCTTTTCAATGGAAATCGTTTATGTGGCAAAAGTTTGGAAAGTTTGGTTTTAACCTTTTTCCACCGATTTTCTCCTAATTTTTTCGAACTTTTGGGTATATTTAGGAGTTATAATCATAGATCTATATGTTTCTTGCAATTTTTCTTTCATATTTACAAGTGTTACACGATTTTGGAGATGATTTGCATAAGTTACAAAACAAAGAGTTAGTTGTTCATGAGTTAGGTTTGGAGATTGATAAAGATTGGTACTTTTAGGATTTTGAGTTGTTTTTTTGCATTTTTATGAATATATCTTGTTGAAAACTTGTTTCCATGAGTTTATTTGTAATTATTTTGTTGGATTTAGGTGAAATATATCAAGATTACAATATGTTTTAGGTTCTTTAATGTAAAAATTATAGAGAATCATATTATTTTTAAGTTTTATAGCTATTTAATCAAATTTTTTTTATGTATATAGCTGAATAATAAGTTATTGTAATAGTTTTTATGTACTTTGGTTAATTTTTAGGCAGATTGGAGGTTTAATTCGGATTTCTTAATAATTATGGCAAAAGTATTAAAAGTTTACTTTTTGTGATTTGTGAAGTAATTTATTCATTTTTTGGGGTCTTTTCGTTTATTAAATACTTTTTGAAATATTAATATGATTTTTTGGTGTATTTTATTTTCCGATTTGAAGGTATTTCCGAATTTGTTATAATTGCGGCAAAAGTGTTTGAAGTTTCTGTTTCGTTTATTTTAGGTAATGTACTCATATTTTTGGGTGTTTTCCTTTAGTAAATATTTTTTAGGAATATTAATATGATTTTTTGGTGGAATTTATTTGCAGATTTGAAGGTATTTCGGAATTTGTCGTAATTGAGGCAAAAGTGTTTGATGTTTCTGTTTCGTTTATTTTTTAGGTAATATACTTATATTTTTGGGTGTTTTCCTTTAGTAAATATTTTTTTTAACATTAATCTGATTTTTTGGTGGAATTTATTTGCAGATCTGAAGGTATTTCGGAATTTGTCGTAATTGAGGCAAAAGTGTTTGAAGTTTCTGTTTTTTTTATTTGTTAGGTAATATACTCATATTTTTGGGTGTTTTCCTTTAGTAAATATTTTTTTAAACATTAATCTGATTTTTTGGTGGAATTTATTTGCAGATCTGAAGGTATTTCGGAATTTGTCGTAATTGAGGCAAAAGTGTTTGAAGTTTCTGTTTTTTTTATTTGTTAGGTAATATACTCATATTTTTGGGTGTTTTCCTTTAGTAAATATTTTTTTAAACATTAATCTGATTTTTTGGTGGAATTTAATTTGCAGATTTGAAGGTATTTCGGAATTTGTCGTAATTGAGGCAAAAGTGTTTGAAGTTTCTGTTTCGTTTATTTGTTAGGTAATATACTCATATTTTCGGGTGTTGTCCTTTAGTAAATATTTTTTTAAATATTAATCTGATTTTTTGGTGGAATTTAATTTGTTTTTTGAGATAAAATTGTTATTTGGGGTAAAAGTACCTATTTTTGCGATTTGTCTTGTTGTTTTTAACTAGTCTCGTAATTCTTATTTTTTGTTTAGGTTAAACTTTGAAGATGAGTAAAGACAACTCCGCACCCTGTGTTCGAGAACGGTGTCTGGGCGCATCCGTTGTATCCAAATCGTGGCATCTTTACGGAGCAACACGTATATGAGTACCACGTGAGTTACTTCCGTACGCATTTCGAACCACATGGCTTGTTTTGGAACACATATCTGAACATGCATCTGGAAGCAAGTGGTGCCACCGGTGTTCTGGAAGCCCACAGGAGATCGTCGTTTTTCTGAGGTCGGAGAAGTCGGTTTGAGTATTATCTATCTATTATCTATCTATTATGTGTTTGAGTTTTAGACTATGTGTTTGTAGTTTATACTTTATACGTGTTGGAGACTATGTTTTATTAGTGTTTTAGATTTGAGACTAGTGATGTAATTATATGGGTGTATGACTTTATTTACATATGTTTTGTGGTATGATATTACAAAAATATTTTGTAAGTTTTCCGTCGAAAAGTATCGAAAAGTATCGATAATCCGTCGATAATCTTCGAAAAGTATCGGTAATCGGTAAGCTACAGTATTATAAGTTTTCCGTCGGTTAATCGGTAAGCTATCGATTAATCCGTCGAAAACGGTAACCGATTTATCGACAATCTCGGTAAGTTGAACCTTGCTGCAGACATTCAAAAACAAGTACAGCTATAAACAAAAAAAAACAAAAAATGAATAGAGAAAGACAAAAGCAAGTGGGCCCCAAACGTGTTAAACTCCATCGTTTTCTCCTTCTTGCTTTCTTTCTCACACTGAGAGTCATCCATTAAAGCTTATTTCAAGCTTTCAGGGCGTTCAAATTTTTTTTGGCCGGAACTGGCCGTGAGCCACCACTGAAAAAACCCTAACCATCGACAACAGCGAGGCGCACGCCTTGTGCCCTGCCTCACGCCTCGAGGCAGAGGCGCACGCCTCAGGCGCCTCCCTCAGAAAAAGGCGCACGCCTTGTTTTTTTGCGCCTGGAAGGTCGCCCAGAGGCAAAATCTCACCGACTCGCCCAGAGGCGCGCCTTGAGGCGTGCGCCTACTTCGTTTTTTAAAACCATGGAGATACATATATATAATTTATTTTGTTCGTTGGTGCAATTTATCACTTGAGTCCTTTTAATTCTTAGCGGTTATCCCTCTTAAAACTTTCAAAACTTAGAGAACGTTTCCGCCTTCGCGTTAATAAGTAACCAAAAATGTTGACAAGCGTCCTACACATTACGTATTTAAGGGTATTTTTGTCAAGTTTATTATCTTTTCGTCTTTCATCCTAATTTTTCTTTTGAGGACTAGGCTTTTCGATTGCTTCAAAAAAGTCTCTTAATCCTAGAATAATCTTGTTCAATAATTAGTTGATAAAAAATTTATCGAGTCAGTCATGCGTTAAAGGGCATTCCTGCAAAAAAAAAAAGTTTAGAGGGAAAAGTGCATCAACATGTAATGTTGGGGGCATTATGTCAATTATTTTTAAGAGAATCTTACTATAGTGAACTTTTATCTTTTGAATTTTCATGTTGGTACATTTATTACAGAGGAAAAATAAATTTCAGAGAACAAAATGCTCCACAAAACGAAGTTGAAAAGGGGTAAAATACACTAATAAGTACAATTTTAGCTTACGTTAGTTATTACTTGTATAATTAAGCCCGGAATCTTGCGTATCGTTCCACCAGATGAGCCTCGTCAACCGAGAAAGAGACCGAAAATCATTCCCGGAGAAGAAATCAACGAGAAATTAAAGAAGGTTAGCTTGTGAAATTACCACAATGCTCTCTCTTGTTCATACATGAAAACGATGCAATACATCTCGCTTTTCAGTTTAAAAGGAGGATGCGATCGGTGGTCGTTGAGGGTGGAGACGTAATTTCTACTCCGGAAAAAGCAGTGCGAAATTCTCTGGCGAGATTAGAGGCCGAAGAGGCGGCGAAGAAGATGAAGGCCAAAGCTGAAGAGGAGCGAGTGACCGAGCTGAAAAGGATTCGGGACGAGAGGTGGTTGCCTTCTCGCTGGAGGAAAATTCAAATAATGAAGCTATATAATTGTCTTTTTTTGAAGGAAGCTATTTAATTGTCATGTCCCTTAAACTGATCACATTTGTTTGCCAAAAATGTGAGCCAAAAAGACCTATTACTTGAAGTAGCGGTGAAAATTCTAAACAAAATGGTCTAAGTTTTAAAATTGAGTTTTTATTATTATTATTATTATTATTATTATTATTATTATTATTATTTGAAATCCAAAAACTTAAAAATATTTTCCTGTTCAGATTTTGAATTGGGACGAGGACCAATTTTAGGCCCAAAAGAACCGGTTCGAATTTATATCATAATTTCTTACACGTAGTTACTCACGTAAGTGAGGTCATGGATTCAAATCTTGTTGATTGTTGATAACTCTATGAAAATAGAGTTATTATACGGTTTTTACGGAATTAATAAATTAAACCCGAACTATATAAAATTATCAATATTGTCCAAATTAGGCTAAATGGTGAGTGGTTGAACATATTTTTGTGACATTGAAAATAAACACATAAATTGATTTACATTAACAAAAAGAAACAAGTTTATGTGTATTACTACATGTTCTTCCACTTGGGCATTAATTAAATAACATGTTAAGATTGAGTTTCATTAATTGGGCCCAATTACCAAGAAAATGAGTCAAAAGATGAATTATGCCCTAATTAGACTCTCCTTGATTTTTGGAGGAGGCAGCCACAAGAGAATCAGCCGCTGGAACTTAGAGAGAGGGAGAAGCAGCAAAAGAGAGGAAGGAACTTAAGGGAGCAGCTGCTGGAATTGAAGAGAAGAAAGGAAGAGAAACTATTTTGAAGAGGGATTCAAGAACTACTCATCATTAAGGGAGCTTGCTACAAAGAGTTCTTCTAAACTCTTATTCTCATTGAGCTTGTTCTTTGAATTTCTTGGATGGATTGTATCTTGAACCAAATTATGTTTTCTAATTTTTGTTCCTCAAGTATGAACTAAGTTCCTAAGGTTGGGTAATTGATGAACTAAGGGTTTGATGAATTATTGATTATGATGGAATTTTGTATTTTCTTAGTTCTTGGTTGAATGCTTAATTTTGTCATAATTCTATTTCTTGTTTCAACTTAATAGAATTTCAGATTTAATCTCTATTGGAAAATATGAATTGAATTGGAATTACAACCTTGATACATGTTTAATCTCGTGATTTCGTTCATAAGATTGAGATGAGTATAGGAATATATTAATCTCCTTGTAGATTGTGGAATTGGAATCTAATTTTAACCCGTAATTAATCTTGTCATAGGAATATGAAGGATTAATTTACAATCGGTTTTCATAACAAAAGTTCGGAAGAACCTATGTTATTGTCGTTTTTCAGATCACAAAGAAAATGCAATAGCTTTCCTGTCGCATTCGGTAATTCGTAATACCCGAAGTAATTCATGAGCCCAATCGTTTCCTCTCATCAATTATCAAATTGCTTATCTCCCCTTTTCCTAGTATCTTTAATTAACAGTTTGAACATCAATTTAGTTTACAATTTGAATGAATCTTGATTTCTATGAATTTTCTCATGTTATCTCATCTTTTTATAACTCGCAATTAAATACGAAAATTGATTTAGTCTCTGTGGGATCGATCTTTGTGCCTTGCACAATTATTACTTGTCGACACGTGCACTTGCGTAAAATTGCATATACGTTTTGCAATCAACAAGTTTTTGGCGCCGTTGCCGAGGACTAAATTTCAATTTACGCATTTTTTTTACGAGTTATTTTTGTTTTCATTTAAATAATTGTGTGCTTAACAAGTATTCTCTTGATTCTATTCTTAGGCGGATTAATCTAATTGTATGCGGGAGAAAAACAAAGCTTTATTGCTTCCTATTGATCCGGAGATAGAACGAACACTCTTGGCTAAAATCCGAGCCTCAAAGAGCGAGCCGAACTTAGCTATGGCCGAGGAAAGAGCCGGTGGGAACGGGGCTGCATAGCAGCCCCTTATCGTGAATGAATTGGACCTCCCAATGCAAGATTATGCGGTCCCGGTTCTTCAAGGGCTAAATCCGAGCATTATTCGGCCCACCATCCATGCTTCTCACTTTGAACTTAAGCCGGTTATGTTCCAAATGTTGCAATCCGCAGGGCTATTTAGCGGATTAGCCACCGAGGATCCTCATCTTCATCTTCGGGTTTTCATGGATGTGAGCGACAATTTCTGAATTCAAGGCGTGTCCGAAGAAGCTTTGCGAATCAAGCTTTTTCCATATTCGCTACGAGATAGTGCGAGAGCATGGCTAAACTCTTTACAACCGGGCTCGGTGCAAACGTGGAATGAATTGGCGGAAAAATTTCTCATGAAGTATTTTCCTCCAACGAAAGTGTCCAAGTTGAGGATCGATATCACCTCTTTCCAACAAGAAGATAGCGAGTCTATTTATGAAGTGTGGGAAAGGTTTAAGGAACTTCTTAGGCAATGTCCTCATCACGGGTTGCCCCATTGGATTCAAATGCAAACTTTCTACAATGGTTTGAATGCTCTTACGAGATCAAATTTGGATGCCACGGCCGGAGGCGCCTTTATGACGAAGTCTTACAATGCGGGGCTTGAAATCTTGGAGAAAATGGCTAAGAATCTTAGTCAATGGCCGACTACTCGGCTAAGCACTCCGAAGGTTGGTGGGAAGTTAGAGCTTGACGCCATTACATCGCTTCAAGCTCAAATGTCCACCATTCTTCATCAATTGACCAAGATGAACAACCCGAAACCGAGTGTCAATGCAGTCCAAACCGTTGAAACACACGAGGTATCTTGTGTCTATTGCGGCGAGCCTCATGTTTATGAAGAATGCCCATCCAACCCCGCTTCGGCTTGCTATGTCGGTAACTTTCACCAAGCGGGAAGAAATCAACACTTCCAACAAGGCTCTTACAACCAAGGAGGAAGACAATTTGGTAACCAACAATGGAATCAACAAGGAGGAGCTTCGTCTAGTGGAGCAAATCAGTTTCAACGTCCTAAGTAAATGGTTCCTCCGGGTTTTCAACCGCAACAAAACGCTCCACCAAGTTCCTTAGAAACCTTAATGAAGGAATTCATGGCGGAAACCAAGGCCAAGCAACAAAACCAAGATGCGGCTCTAAGAACGCTCGAAACTCAAATGGGGCATTTTGCAAGCGCTCTCTCCAATAGACCGCAAGGTTCTCTTCCGTCTCAAACCAACGATCCGAGGAGAGACGGAAAAGAACAATGCAATGTCATCTTCACTTTAAGGAATGGAAAGGAGGTAGAGCTCGACCCAAAAGCCCAAGAAGCTAAGAAACAGGCAGAGCCCACTTCAATCCAAGGTTCAGTGGAAGAAACGCCAAGTCAAACTAACAAACGGAGCGAAATTTGAAAAAAATCAGCTCCAGTTCTGGGAACAAAATGCAACAGCAATTCTGCAGCATTTTCTTCTGTTGACGACCCTGGAATGAACAAAATGCTAAACCAGCCTCCGCCTTTCCCACAAAGACTTCAAAAACAGAGGAACGAGCAGCAATTCGGTAAATTCTTGAACGTTCTTAAGCAGCTCCATATTAACATCCCGTTAGTGGAAGCCTTGGAACAAATGCCAAGCTATGCTAAATTCTTGAAAGACATTTTTTCTAAGAAAAGAAGGCTTGGAGAGTTCGAGACCGTGGCGTTAACGGAGAACTGCAGCGCCCTGTTTAAAAACAAGCTTCCACCAAAATTGAAGGACCCGGGAAGTTTCACCATTCCGTGTGCTATCGGGAACTCTTACTTCGGGCGGGCCCTTTGTGATCTCGACGCGAGCATAAATCTCATGCCTATTTTGGTGTTCAAGAAGTTAGGCATTGGCGATGCCCGACCCACTACCGTCACTTTGTAACTCGCTGACCGTTCTATAGCTTATCCGGAGGGAAAGATCGAGGATGTCTTGGTAAAGGTCGGTAAATTCATATTTCCGGATTCATATTTCCGGCCGACTTTATTGTATTGGACTTCGAAGCCGATCAAGATGTTCCGATTATTCTTGGAAGACCGTTCCTTGTAACCGGCCGAACTCTCATTGATGTGCAAAAAGGCGAATTAACCATGAGGTTAGATGACGAGAAGATCACTTTTAGTGTCTTAAATGCTCTTAAATATCTGGATGAGGTTAAAGAGTGTTCTTCGATTGATGTCGTGACGAGTTGGTGGCCAAAGTCGTTCAAAAGCAATTCGGCCGAAACGAACTCGAAGCATTACCGAACGGGCTCGACGATGCAAGTAATGATGATGAAGCCGAAGTTGCATGGGTGGATTCCAAACGGAACCAAGCAAAACTCGGGCGCCAATTTGAGTCATTGGGACTTGGAGAGCGAGGTTTCAAGGCCCCGGAACCATCCATTAAGGAAGCATTTCCGGATGAGAAGCTCTTTGCTATCAAATCCACAACGCCATGGTACGCCGACTTCGTAAACTATTTGGTGAGAGGTTTACGTCCCCCTGACCCAAAATCACAACAAAAGAAGAAATTTCTCCATGATGCCAAGTTCTACAAGGAAAAAGTGAAGAAATGGCATGATAATAAAAGTCAGAGAAGAGAGTTTGTAGAGGGACAACAAGTCTTGTTGTTCAACTCTAGGCTAAATTTGTTTCCCAGAAAGATGAAATCTTATTGGTCGGGACCATTCCTCGTTTCTACGGTTTCCCCTCATGGTGCGATGGAGTTACAAGATATCGAATCGGGGAGAAAATTCAAAGTAAACGGCCAACAAATCAAGGAGTATTTAGAAGGTCCGATCGATCGGGGTAAGACCTCCATATTGCTCAAAGATCCATGAAGACGGGAAAGTCAGGCCGAAGACTTTAAAACAAGCGCTCGTTGGGAGGCAGCCCAAATAAATAAAAGAACAAGTTTTTCTTTTTCATAAGGTGCAGTTTTACGACCAAAATGCAACAGAATTGCTACTGCATTCCTGTCGCATTTTGCACTAATATCGGGTTTCGGCTGGGATGAATTATCCTCATGTCAAAACGCGCGTTTCATTAATTGGAGGAAGGCCCATGTCGTTTTGGGGCATCCTGGTTGTTTCTGAGCAGTATTGAGATGTTATTTGGGATTTATTCTCAACATCACAAGGATTTCAAGCCCGATCCTTGACCATCATCGCTCACCATCTCGCCACCATAGTTGTGGCCCAGACCCAATGCCGACCACCACGATCGCCGACGAACTTCAGCCTCTCGCCGAACCACCCTCATCGCGAATATGGAAGTCCATCATCGGCTGTGTTTGGGTTCGTCTATTTCTGGTTAGCAATATCTGGGTTCGATGGGTTTTGCTCGTCTTGTTCATCGCTTTTGAGTTTGGGCTTGTTGGGAATCGCATCTAGCTCCGATACCATTTATTGGAAATCGGATCTGCTAATATACCAATTTTCCATGAAAAATAACGAAATAGCTTTGATTGCAAATTCATAAAAAATACTTTTAACGTCCCGTCCAAATTACCTCGAATATTCCGCTCTCATCAGTTCATCCGGGTAACTTTTAAAATAATTTTAAGTCGGAATAGTTACTCCTTAACGACGTACTGACATCGAGTAATTTGGATAAAGCGATCGGATAAATAATTGGCAATTTAATTATCACAATTAATTTCATAACAACATTATTAAATCTAATGTCTATAGAAAATAAATAAATACAATAAAAGAAATTTTGCATTTATTGACCTAATGCATAAGGCCGTACCTCATTGACGACTTCCGGCTGTGTGTTCTGACTTTGGCAGGGCTCCGCCGGTGCTAGGGAAACTCCCGTGATCTTCCGGGATATTCTCCTGGAATCCTCGTACCGAAGCGTGGGCTTCGATGACAGGACTCTGACAAATATTTAACTGATGGTTCTTTTGAAGCTACCGGAGAAAAGATCTCACAAAGCCGAACCGGGGGGAGAGATAAGAGTCAATTTTTGCACCCCTAATAAGGGGTCACGAAATTTTGAGCTCTGAGGTGTGAAGAAAAGTGCGAAATGAGCTCCCTATTTATAGAGTTCAATTCCAACCACCTGAGAGAAATTCCCTCCATCCGGATCATCTGATTGGTCGAAAACCAATGGCTCAGATTAATCCAGGGAATTAATTTCAAATTTAAATAATAAATAAATCTAATCCAACAGTCCAAATTAAATCTAGACTGATCCAAATTAAATCTAGACTGATCCAATGGATAAGATTGATTGAGAGATTTTCTCAACCACCAAACTTGGTCACCAAGTTTATTATTATTAATCAATTTCGAAATCCCTTTTTAAATAAATAAAATATTAATTTCCAATCCAATGGTTAAGATTAAATCTTAGACCGATCCAATGGATTAAATTAATTAGGGAAAATTCAAATACTAAGACTTGGTAAACAAGTCTAAAATTCGAAATCCCTTTTTATTTATATAATAAATTAATTCCTAATCCAACGGTGAAGATTAAATCTAGACGATCCAATGCATTAAATTAATTTCAGGGTTTTATCTCAAGTACCTAAACAATAGGTACTTATGCCGCAATTATGCAATAGTGGCATAACCAATTCACGCGTACAATAGATTGACAAGCACTCCCATGCAACTTTTTACTTTTCTTTTTATATATATATATATATATATATATATATATATATATACATTATTAATATATATAAAAACACACGAATTTAATTGTTACAAAACAATCTCCATGTATTTTTCGGTCACGCTCAAACGTTGCGTGCAACCTTTCATATATATTAATATATAATATAAATTTATTAATTAATTATTAATTAATTATTAATAATCCAGAATAAATCCTATTAATAATTAAATCTAAATAATTAAATTATATTATAATTTCTTCTCTCTCATATCACACATTAAAATGTCGTGGGACAAACCCACCATTTTATTTGTGACACGTGATTTAATTAATGTATCCTAAACTTTAGGTTAAACTCATTAAATCTATAAATCACAAACCGTCAGTCGGATCGACTCGGTTCCAAAAGATAAATTGCACAGAATTAAATTTTCTACAACTTTCCAGTTAATGACAAAATTCAATTCATTGATCTTTTGACAGTTAAATATCCGGTACCAAACTTTGGTACTTTTGCCGCAGTAAAACTATCCGAAATCTGACACAGACTTCAGTTTTATAAATCCTGTCAAATGATTAAACAAACGTATATTTAATCACGTACGTATCATCCGTTCCGGAGCTATCCTGGGGACCATGGACCCATATTACTTAAGCTCCAACGAACTGCTAGAAGTTCGTTAACCTCGGTGTAATTCCACTATAAACCCGAGGCTGCACTCTTTAGTGATATAGTATATATTATTCCCTTTTTATAGCAAGGTGTCCATTGATACAATCAAATTCGGGTTATTGATCTTTCACTTGATGATCCACACATGAGCAGGCGGTATTACCGTATTGCCCCTCAATGCATTTTCATCCTTAACTCAGTCGATAATATTGTGAGCAACCCACTTATGATTACGAGTCATAAGCTGTCCATGGGTAAATCTCACTTCTCACCATCGACAATCAAGGGAATCATCTTGACTCTGAAGAGAGCTGTGTGATGCCCATATCTATGATCAAGCTACCTTCACTACTGACTATCATGTTCCCAAAATAATAGTGTTGGGAACAGCGGTAATATTTCGCGTTCTTTAACGGTTAAATCAAAGAACAATCAAGCCAGCAGCTCAGACTCAAGATCACTCAGGACTTAGATCGAATATCCATTTGATCATCTACTAGTGACTCAACTCCAAGTTATCAGTGACGGTCTTATATGATAACTTCCGGAGTTTAAGTCAGGTCCAGTCCAGTATGAAGACACTTCATACTTAATGCACTTCTAGTGAGTGTGACACACACTTAATCCAGAATAGGATTATATCACTTAGTCACATTAATGACCTTATCCGATTAATGGGCTCCCACCCAGTTAATCAGGTCACGGACAATTTAAGTTCATTTATTATGATTATCAATTCTTCCTCACATTGACTCGGGTGTGATGATAATAACATAATTGCATTTCAGTATGAACTATGGATCAAACATTCTATTTTACTCTACCAGAAACTATAATAAGATTAACATAATAAGTATTATCTTTATTCAACGACAAGTCATAATCTTTTACAAATGGGTTTAAAACAGCTTGTTTAAGGACACATGTCCAACAATCTCCCACTTGTACTTAAAGAAGATGACCTATGTCTTTCAGACCCATATTCTCCAGATGCCTCCTGAATATTTTCTCTGGCAACGTCTTGGCAAATGGATCAGCCAGTTTGTCTCTCAAAGCTATTTTCATAACCCTTACGTCGCCTTGACGTACAATCTCTATACTGAGATGGTATTTACGTTCTATATGCTACATCTTGTTATGGTTTACGGGCTCTTTAGAATTTTTCCACTGCGCCACTGTTATCATAGTACAGCGTTAGTGACCCATCATACACCTCCAGCTCTGTGTAGAAATTCTTAAGCCAAACTGATCCCTTAGCTGCCTCACTGCTGCTACATATTCAGTTTCCATCGTGGATTCTACGATACAGGATTGCTTTATGCATATCCAGAATACCGCTCCACCAACAAGGGTATATTCTGCTCCCGACGTGGACTTACTCAAGTCCCGGTCAAACATAAAGTCTGAGTCAGTGTAGCATAGTGGATTCAGATAATTTCTTGAACACTAGCATATAGTTTCTCGTTCTCCGAAGATACTTGAGAACGTTCTTCACTGCTGTTTAGTGAACCATACCTGGGTTAGATTGGTATCTGCTAACAATTCCCATATTTGGAATTTACTAGCTAACCAAGCTTTCACATCCGATAACTTTTTCAATCGTTTCCGATCAAAAGTATGTCGACGTATATCACATGGAAAACCACCACGTTTTTCATTATTGAGTTTATAACTGCAGGCCCTCAATGATTTTTCAGTGAATCCGTAAGTCTTGATATTTCATCAAACTTTTCGATTTCTAGATCTTGGAAGCTTGCTTCAATCCATAAATGGATTTGAGTAATCTGCAAACCTTTCCTTCTTGATCTTTCTGCACGAACCTTCTGGTTGCACCATATAGATGTTCTAGTCAATGTGCCCGTTCAGAAACCGGTTTGACTTTCATCTATCAAATCTCATATATGAGACTTTAGACTATGGACAGAATGGACTTTAGCGACTGAAGAGAAAGTTACCTCGTAATAAATACTTTCTCTCTAGGTTCAATAACCTTCCCGTCCATTCATCTTTTTGCAATTGTAGATCCACCTACAGTCAATGGGTTTGAATCCATCCAGTAAGTCTACAAGTTTCCAGACTTGGTTAGAATCCATAGATTCTATTTCTTGGTTCATGGCATCCTGCCGTTTCCCATGATCAGTATCCTTTATTGCCTTGTTAAAGGTCAAAGGATCATTACGTTACTGCCGACACGACAACGTTTATCTCTTTCCGGTTCTCGTAGCGTCCAATCTAATGATTGAACCTCCCACTACGTCTGAGTACCCAGAGTTCTGATTTGGGACCTGTGGTTTCCTCAATCTGATTTTCAACAGTCGCTGTTGAACATGTAATTACTATGTCTTCTGACAATTCCTCTAGCACTATTTTACTTTGGAGGTTCATAGTTCATCATATAATCATATTCCAAAAGAGCTACTATCGTTGGTAAAACGACTACTCTCTTATATGATCATAAACTATGTCTTGTCTAAGTACCCACTAAATGAATATTGTAAAATGATTACCTTCAGTTTAATCATTTATAAAAGGTTCTAGTTCCCAGTTTCTGCAACACCTCATTGTGCTGGTGTGCTAGGAACCGTTTACTTCTCATTTACGAGATTATAGAACTAAAAGTTCAGACTCATTCCTTTCAGAATAACTGAAGAGCCAATAGTGATTTATCGAATTAAAAACTCGGTTCATGCAATAAATTTCTTGAACTCACAAAAGTTCTAATTTACATTGCAAGCATACCATTACTTTGAATACTTGCCAATCATTAGATAAAGTATTCATATCCTTCTCGAGCTTGTATAATGGACCACATACACCAAGTATGAACAAGCTTTATAGGAACTGTGGCTCTTAGACCTTTTTACAGAAAAATGGTCTTTTAGTCACTTTAACCTTTAGATAAGATTCTCAAACAGGCAGGGAATTGACAAACAATTCACGCATTGGTCCATCCTGTTTATCTTATCTAAATTAATATGACTATATTGAAGATGCCATAGGTATGATCAATCACTTTCAATCTTTAACCTTTTCTTGGATTTCATATCCATAATATTCATTTATTATTTCATAAGGGTTTCAGCTCGTTTATTTGTCATAACGTTCTATATAAACAATTAAGTCATTTCTTAAGATAATTATTATCTAAAATGATAGATCCTTGTTTATATACGTTGACATTTAAAGCTCGTTTATTTCATTTCACCGGACAACCAATGTAAACAACTAGATCATTTCTTAAGATAATTATTATTATCTAAAATGAAAAAACTTTGTTTACATGAGTGGACATTTGAATTTCCACGTAAGCCACGGGTATAATAAATATTGTTCTTGAAAACAACATTTTACTATATACATAAACGACTTGCTTTATTTATAAACGATTTGCTCCCACTACTTTAATTGAAATAATCATCCCAATATGTTTTGACTAACATAGTCCAACTTACATTAATGATTGTCTTCTGAATCCTGGATTCAGTCAAAGGTTTCAACCTTAACCAATCATTGACTTTGGGTAGGGTGATTATCTTATCATTATTTACCTTTCAGCAATTTCCCAAGTTAAAGAACTTTCGAATTACTCCCTTGTAATTTCGAGTGGGAATACCGGCTAGGAACAAAAGATAATCAATAAGCGAACTAAATCACTTATTTAGACTTATATTGTCTTGACAAAATACACATCAGATTCTTTGATAGCAATGATATTTTAAAGATCGACATTTTAGACTGGCATTGAATAAGAAACTTATTAAACTTTATTATAGATAGAATGTTTTAAATTATAGGTTTGAAATAGTTACATGATGCAAACATGTTCCGGGAAAACGTTAAATAAACCCAATAACTATTTCGTGATAATTTAACCGACTGTACACGTCGTTGCCGTCCTTAATGGCGTGGTCACTCTAAGGTGACTCGCGGTATCAACCGTGTAGTTTGGTTAAACTGAGTTTAGTCATAAACTCAATTAATATTCAAAGAACTACCAAAGTTCCTCATGATTATTAACTATCACCATAGACGGTCGGGAAGCACCAACTTCCATGCAAGCTTAACCCATTATTTTTGGTTCTCGGGATCCTCTTGGAAACGTCGTCCTTAGGGAATGGTCACTCTAGGGTGACTCGCGGTCCATTTCCAAGATTCCTCCGTCCCCATATTCTTTTGGAACTATCACGGTGTCAAACCTTCCACAAGCACACCTTCCTTGGGGAATGGACACACTAGGGTGACTCGAGGCGGTGTGGTCAACAGACCTTGTGACAGTAATAATGGAGACCTTTTATACTTTATTCTATACTTGCCATTGTTTTTAGAAAATAACGTTTATACTTCTAAGTTATTTAAAACTTATTATAAACTCTATTTAATGACACATTAAAAGGTTAATATTAAGGCATTATAATTACCGAGGTAATATCTAATAAGCCTAGTTATTTATTTATTACGTCATCGGTAGTGATAGGTCAACACGTACGCTCTCCAGGTCGATGGGAGGGGTTCCAACCGGTCACCCAGAAGTGGATGGTGAACCGGCCCCACTTTTGATTCCCTCTTCCTTAGGCAAGATTGTACGGTTGAGATTTTTCCGATTAATAATAAATAAATCTTATTTATTGCTCATTATTTATATCTATTCCAATTCCGACATATTAATAATGTTCAGCGAATATAGACACTATGTTCGCAATGTTATGAAAATAGGTTCTAACAAATTATATCTATGATGAATCTTACTAATATGTCAATGATACTTATTCACAAAGAATTATCATTCATATTAAAGCCATTAATAATTATTTATGAAATATAAAATAAGCTAATGATATCATTCTAAAAAGAATTATCATCCATATTTTAATTTATGAATAATATAAAATAAGACAATGTTATTTATCAAAAATAACATCCATATTTTAATCTATGATCATAAAAATAAGTCAATGTTATTTATCTAGAAATAACATCCATCTTTTTTATTTATTTATTAAAATAAGACAATGTTATTTATCAAAAATAACATCCATATTTTAATTTTAATTAATTAATCAAACATAATTAATTTTAATTCATAAATCTCAATTTCAAAAATAAAATTAATCAATCCACGGGTTTTTGGGTCGGATTAAAATTCTGACCCTTATTAAAAAATAACACGTGGGCCATCCGGGCTTAAGCCCGGGCCCACGTGTCCGCAGATTAGGGCATGCCCAGCCCTTGGATTGGGTTGGGACAGCACCAGCCAAAGGCGCCCAGGCCCAGTGACGAGCCCAGGCCCATCATCGAGACCACGCCCAAAGCCCATCGCACGGGCTTCGCCCAGTCGCGCTGCCAGCGAGTGGCTGCCACGCATTGCGGGCCTTCGGGGTCACGACTTGGGCTTGTGGCTTGCGGGCTGGCTGGGCCCAATGACCCAGCATGATTTTCGGCCCATCAGGGCTGTGCAAACAGCCCTGGGCTTTGCCCATTCGGCCCTCGCCAATTGGTTAGCGTTGTGAAAAATCAACCCTAATTCATATCCGGTCCAAATTTTTTGGATCGGGTATTTTAAATTAATTTTAAAAATCCAGAAATTCAAAATTTCAATTTTAAAATTAATAATTCATCAAATAATTCGATCATTTAAAACCCTAAATTAAATTACGTAATTATTTATCCACGAACACGGGCTCTGATACCAATTGTTGGGAATCGCATCTAGCTCCGATACCATTTATTGGAAATCGGATCTGCTAATATACCAATTTTCCTTGAAAAACAACGAAATAGCTTTGATTGCAAAGTCATAAAAAATACTTTTAACGTCCCGTCCAAATTACCTCGAATATTCCGCTCTCATCAGTTCGTCCGGGTAACTTTTAAAATAATTTTAAGTCGGAATAGTTACTCCGTAACGACGTACTGACATCGAGTAATTTGGATAAAGCGATCGGATAAATAATTGGCAATTTAATTATCACAATTAATTTCATAACAACATTATTAAATCTAATGTCTATGGAAAATAAATAAATACAATAAAAGAAAATTTTCCATTTATTGACCCAATGCATAAGGCCGTACCTCATTGACGACTTCCGGCTGTGCGTTCTGACTTTGGCAGGGCTCCGCCGGTGCTAGGGAAACTCCCGTGATCTTCCGGGATATTCTCCTGGAATCCTCGTACCGAAGCGTGGGCTTCGATGACAGGACTCTGACAAATATTTAACTGATGGTTCTTTTGAAGCTACCGGAGAAAAGATCTCACAAAGCCGAACCGGGGGGAGAGAGAAGAGTCAATTTTTGCATCCCCTAATAAGGGGTCACGAAATTTTGAGCTCTGAGGTGTGAAGAAAAGTGCAAAATGAGCTCCCTATTTATAGAGTTCAATTCCAACCACTTGAGATAAATTCCCTCCATCCGGATCATCTGATTGGTCGAAAACCAATGGCTCAGATTAATCCAGGGAATTAATTTCGAATTTAAATAATAAATAAATCTAATCCAACAATCCAAATTAAATCTAGACTGATCCAATGGATAAGATTGATTGAGAGATTTTCTCAACCACCAAACTTGGTCACCAAGTTTATTATTATTAATCAATTTCGAAATCCCTTTTTAAATAAATAAAATATTAATTTCCAATCCAATGGTTAAGATTAAATCTTAGACCGATCTAATGGATTAAATTAATTAGGGAAAATTCAAATACCAAGACTTGGTAAACAAGTCTAAAATTCGAAATCCCTTTTTATTTATATAATAAATTAATTCCTAATCCAACGGTGAAGATTAAATCTAGACCGATCCAATGGATTAAATTAATTTCAGAGTTTTATCTCAAGTACCTAAACAATAGGTACTTATGCCGCAATTATGCAATAGTTGCATAACCAATTCACGCGTACAATAGATTGACACGCACTCCCATGCAACTTTTTACTTTTCTTCTTTTTATATATATATATATAAAAACACACGAATTTAATTGTTACAAAACAATCTCCATGTATTTTTCGGTCACGCTCAAACGTTGCGTGCAACCTTTCATATATATTAATATATAATATAAATTTATTAATTATTAATTAATTATTAATAATCAGGAATAAATCCTATTAATAATTAAATCCAAATAATTAAATTATATTATAATTTCTTCTCTCTCATATCACACATTAAAATGTCGTGGGACAAACCCACCATTTTATTTGTGACACGTGATTTAATTAATGTATCCCAAACTTTAGGTTAAACTCATTAAATCTATAAATCACAAACCGTCAGTCGGATCGAATCGGTTCCAAAAGATAAATTGCACAAAATTAAATTTTCTACAACTTTCCAGTTGATGAAAAAATTCAATTCATTCATCTTTTGACAGTTAAATATCCGGTACCAAACTTTGGTACTTTTGCCGCGGTAAAACTATCCGAAATCTGACACAGACTTCAGTTTTATAAATCCTGTCAAATGATTAAACAAACGTATATTTAATCACGTACGTATCATCCGTTCCGGAGCTATCCTGGGGACCATGGACCCATATCACTTAAGCTCCAACGAACTGCTAGAAGTTCGTTAACCTCGGTGTAATTCCACTATAAACCCGAGGCTGCACTCTTTAGTGATATAGTATATATTATTCCCTTTTTATAGCAAGGTGTCCATTGATACAATCAAATTCAGGTTATTGATCTTTCACTTGATGATCCACACATGAGCAGGCGGTATTACCGTATTGCCCCTCAATGCATTTTTAGCCTTAACTCAGTCGATAATATTGTGAGCAACCCACTTATGATTACGAGTCATAAGCTGGCCATGGGTAAATCTCACTTCTCACCATCGACAATCAAGGGAATCATCTTGACTCTGAAGAGAGCTGTGTGATGCCCATATCTATGATCAAGCTACCTTCACTACTGACTATCATGTTCCCAAAATAATAGTGTTGGGAACAGTGGTAATATTTCGCGTTCTTTAACGGTTAAATCAAAGAACAATCAAGCCAGCAGCTCAGACTCAAGATCACTCAGGACTTAGATCGAATATCCATTTGATCATCTACTAGTGACTCAACTCCAAGTTATCAGTGACGGTCTTATATGATAACTTCCGGAGTTTAAGTCAGGTCCAGTCCAGTATGAAGACACTTCATACTTAATGCACTTCTAGTGAGTGTGACACACACTTAATCCAGAATAGGATTATATCACTTAGTCACATTAATGACCTTATCCGATTAATGGGCTCCCACCCAGTTAATCAGGTCACAGACAATTTAAGTTCATTTATTATGATTATCAATTCTTCCTCACATTGACTCGGGTGTGATGATAATAACATAATTGCATTCCAGTATGAACTATGGATCAAACATTCTATTTTACTCTACCAGAAACTATAATAAGATTAACATAATAAGTATTATCTTTATTCAACGACAAGTCATAATCTTTTACAAATGGGTTTAAAACAGCTTGTTTAAGGACACATGTCCAACAGGGCTCCGCGAATCGCTGGGTCATTCTTCTGGGTTCATTGTTCATCGCGGTTCTGGGAAAGATATCTTCGTTCATCTCTATGCATTCAATTGAGTTGCTGAGCTCGTGGGTGTGCTCAACTTCTGGTCTGGTCTGCTCTCTTCACATCGCTGCTCAGCGAAACCACCATCTCCAGCGCACGAATCATCGCTGCTCAACGCCTTCTAGGGTAAAAACAAGCTGCTCAAAAAGGGAAAGGAAGCGATGAAGCGACGACGACGGAGAGACCACGAGAGCACCCTCAACGACCGCGCCCCACGCCCGCCGAAAGAGCCGACACTGTGAGTGATCAAGCACCACTGTCAGGGAAGTTTTTCCAATCCCTTCCTTGAATTTAATTCGTATTTTCTTTATGTTTTGAGTGTGTTTTTATTAGTTTATGTTTTATTAGTCATCATTTATCATTAGACCCTAGGATTTTGTCGTTACTTAGTGCTCGAAACTGAATAAGGATACGATGTTGTTGATTATGCTCGTTGTTTGAATTTCATGTGTCAAAGAAATTGCTCTTCATAACGTAAATAAAGTGCGAGAAAATATATGTGTGCTCGTTTCGGGGCCCTTTTGAAATCATAGGTATTTTAGTCTTTTAGTCCCTCCCATTTCACCACTCTAGAACCTACGTTTGCTCGCTCTCGAGGCGAAATAGAAAAGATAGATCATAGACGAGGAAATGATAAAAGCCGCCCATTTGATTCTCCCCTCCGGACCAGCCCCTCCGTAGAACACATTGAGGACAATGTGCCTAATAAGTTTGGGAGGATTCTTAATGAGATGCTGTCCTATAAAAAAATATATATAATATTGCATTGAGTATCACTCTTAGGAGGGCTCGGTTGTATTCTCACCCATGTTGCAATCAAGTACCGAGTTTGAGTGAAATTTAACACATCGTTATACCGCAAAAAGGGGCGAGAGTTGAATAATTTTTTGTTTTCCAAAAAAAAAAAAGGGAGGAATTCAATTTGGAATGAATTGTGTTGATAATCACTCTTGGGAGGGCTCGGTTGTATTCTCACCCATGTTGCAATCAAGTACCAAGTTTGAGTGACTATCAACACATCATTAACCTGCGGATGAAAAAAAAGAAAAGAAAAGAAAAGGCAACTCAATCACAGTATGGGGAGGGGTTAATTTAATGGGAAAAGTTGCTTTTTGATCCTCAATATCTTAGTCTATCTAGATTAGTGGAGATAGTGAGTAAACATAGGCCTATGGGGTATTTCTAAACTCATCTTGAGGGACTAGATGCTAAGTTGACGGATGATAGATTAAGGGCACCAAACATTCATAACACATTGGATTTTCAAGCGCACACATATGAGATTGAAAAAAATGGAGAAAAGACAAGTGAATTCATTCAACTAGAGTCGTAAGCAAATAACTAGTGATCTTTTGAGGTTCGAGCATTAAGTTAACATTTTGTGGTCAAGGTACAATAGCTTTCCCGAATCTTGAATTCTTCTTTGTATTTTCTTTTGCTTGAGGACGATAAAAAATCTTAAGTTTGGAAGTGTGATAACTCTATGAAAATAGAGTTATTATACGGTTTTTACGGAATTAATAAATTAAACCCGAACTAGAGATCGAAGGCCCCTAATTAGATTAATCACCAAATTAGAAAGATAGTGTAGTACATTTTTTTATATTTAAAATTATCAAAAAACAAAAAAACAAAAAACTCATGAGCTGTTAATTAATTGACTCCTATCAACTTTTATTTATTAGCACTCAAATGATTTAAGGGTTTGATATTAAAAGTAGCCACTCACCTTCCTAGTATAAGGACTAAAGATATAGGAATCTTCAAATATTTAAAGAGTTAAGGATTGGAATTGACAAAATAAAAACAATTCGGATGTTTGACAAAATATATAACAAATATATATCTATAGAGCAATTGGAACAAATGGCCCTTGAAATTTGTTCGTGGGTGGAAATAACCCTGTAACCTTTAGTTTATGGTAGTAATGCTTCATATGCTTTCAAAAAGTTATATTGCTTATTGCTCCCTATACTTTAAAGATGATGAGAACTATTTTGTAACATTTCTTTTATATTTTTTTTTAAGGCAGCTTTGCTGCATGTGGGGATTGAACCCACAACCTCCACTTTGGAAGTAGTGTGGAATTACCACTAGGCTATCCTTGCGCGAACTAGATTTTTAATTATGAAGAAAATCGGCAACGGTCGCACGATTTTCACAATTAGGGAAAGTTAAGAGATCTACTCCACAATTACCCGCCATATATATACCCTCCTTCCTCGCGCCACTTCGATTTTCATCGATTTCGTCTTCGCCGAAACCCTAGTCGGAGTCACTCCCTCACGTCGCTGTTCTGCGTCTATGCTAGGCGACGGCGACGAGGCCTCCTCCAGTGAGCATTTCCATGGCGGATTTATAGTTTAAACCATGTGAGTTTCGAGTTCTTAGTGTTTGAGGTTTTCTCCTCAATACCCGTTAATGCGTAAAAATGGCAATAACTTAGAATCCGATCCACGGTTCGGGCCCCGAGCAAGACCCCGTAGACGCGTGGATAATTGAATGTAGAGTCAACGCGTGTTGACTGATGATCGTCAAAGCTGGAGGCGAGTCCTTCATCGTTGGCTAGCCTCCGGGTTGTTCTTAGCGATCCTTGATGAACTTCCCTCCTTGGTGAGCTCCTCATCTAGGCGAATTCCTTGTCTTGGCGAAGCTCCGGGGTGTTCTTGATGATTCCTGGTGATCTTACTTCCTTGGCGAGCGAGGGAGGACCTGCAAAAAGTGGTAGATCGGTCCCGAACCCCGTCGCTTATGGTTGGGTGAGGGTGCCTATGTATCTCATTGAGAATCAGGTCCCACATAGTTCAGGGTTAGCAATAAATGGATGACTGGCGATGTGGTTTGGTTTGTCGGAGATGCCGATGTTGGCTGTACGGGGGTGACCTTCGGCAGTGGTGAGGGTATTACCAGAAAGGGTATTGTAGTAAACGGCGTAGGTGAGGCGAGCTCGTGTGGCGAGGGCCTTGACCGGCGAGGGAGGTCTTTATCGTTGCCTTTCTTATATTAAGCTTTGGCGAGGGACCTCATTGGACAACTTCTCTTTGGCGAGCTCTTCCTCTGACTAGTCCTTATCTCTCGGACAGGGCCTCTCTTGGCAAGCTCTAGAGACGTCGAAGGCGCGATCCGCGTACGACCAGAGGAGAGGGGCAATTTTTAGAGAGAGAAACTAGAGAGAGAAGCTCTGGAGAAAGTTATGAGAGAATGTGTAAAATGAGGAGAAGAAGGGTCCTATTTATAGGTAAACGAGGTAACCACTTCTCCCTGAATAAAGGGAATTAATGGAGAACATCCTTCCCTGGTGACCAAGGAATAATGCGCCTAGCCTTGCCAGGGGGACCTTGCCGCTCCTTGTTGTGGCGAGGGGCTCGTCGGTTGCGCGTAGCTCATCCGTAGCGTCTTCTGGGTGTCCGCGAGCTTGTATGTTGAGTCCGAGAGAATCTAGAGGACTTCCTGATGACTTTTGTAAGCTCAGATCTCCTCGTCGTGTGTAGTTATTGAGTTATTCCTTCGTCATCAGCTTTGTGGGTCTAGTTTGGGCGACTTTTGGCTGATACAGGCTTAAAGAATTCACAAAATAAATGAGAGAAAATGAAATTAGGGTAAAATATTACCTCATAAATACCTTTTAGGGCTTTAGGATTTTTTCTCTTTCTTCCTTCTCTCCCAGTTCGCGATTTCTTCTTCTCCGGCAAGCTTTGATGGCTGCGTTTTTGTAATGACCCGATTTTCCTCACACATAGAACCTTAAAGAATACTATATTGTATCTTTTGGTTATAAGGTACATTTTGATGATAATTGAATGATAAGTTATGGATGATATTTGTTGTGAGTGTCTAGATGTTATGCATTATGCATTTAAAAATTTGATGGACGGTAGAGAATTTTCGTAAGACACAAGTAACGTTACTTACCTCTATGTTTGTTGGTACTACCTCTATGCCGCTAGTACTTACCTCTATGATTGTTAGTACTACCACTATGCCGCTAGTACTTACCTCTGTGTTTGTTAGTACTACCGCTATGCCGCTAGTACTTACCTCTATGATTGTTAGTACTACCGCTATGCCGCTAGTACTTACCTCTATGTTTGTTAGTACTACCGCTATGCCGCTAGTACTTACCTCTATGATTGTTGGTACTACCATTATGCCGCTAGTACTCCCGCTATGCTTGTTAGCACTCCTGCTAGTCATTTCGGGATCCGCATGAGATACTTATTAAGGCGGGGTCAACATAAAAGTTTTCGGAATTGGAAGAATGATGTCTCGTATCAATAAGTTTCTAAAAGTAAGAAACGATACCGAGAAATAAAGAAAGAAAATGTATGATATAAACCATTTCATCATGAGGGGAAAATATGATTTAAATTTTAAACAAAGTATCTTCAAAGTGGACCAAAAAGTCAACTAAGCCGGAATGAATATTTCTGAGTTCCGAATGAAACCAAAAATATCATTTTTGGAATCTACATGAAAAATTATTAAAGATAGGTACGTTCAAAGTAAAATTTTCATCAAGGTCCTCAACTTTTAGAAAAGTTGCACTATGGCCCAAAATTTCCAAAAAGTTGCAATTATGCCCCTAATCCGATTTTCAACATTCTAAACTCATCCTTGATGTCCATACACGTGCTCAACACTTAATGTATGCTGAAATTTGAAGAAAGACTCTCTTAGGAATCAAAAGAAGCCTTAAGGTCATTTTGTCTTATGTGCTTGTCTTATACACCTCCCAAATGAACCAATGGGCTCATAGGAGTGCATGAGAACCATAATAACTCTTCTATCAGCTCTAAATTCGACCACAACACTCCAAGAAGGTCCAATGAGAGACTTGAGTGCTCTACAAGCTTTATCAAACCCCAAAAACTCATTATGATATGTCTTATGCACTCAAGGAGAAATATGCTCTTGTCTATTCACCACACCACTCATTTGCACGATTTTATTCTCTCTCTAGACCAGAAAAGAATCTCTCTCTTCAGCCATCTATCTCTCTAGAAACCCTAAGAGCATTTTCTTGAAGAAACGCTCCAAGAAGACCACAAGATCATCCTCTTTGTATCAACTTTTCCAAGAAGAAGAAAGGGGTAAGAACACCTCTTGCATGTCGATTTCCCTAACGTTTTTCTCTCTTAAATCTATGCTCATTTTTACTCCATCTTGTTGTGTGCTAAGGCCACGAAATCATGGAGAAAGAATCGTGAAGATCCGAATGTTTTCTCTTATCCTAGCTCAAAATCCAGCCTTCTCTAGGCTAAGGTCGTTGTGAAGAGCACCTAAGTTCCAACTACACAAGTATTAAAATTGTTGGAGAAAAACTCAAGAAAGGTATAACCTTCAAACTAAAAACCCTCACTCTTTGATGAATGGTTATCATACTAAGTTTCATGCTTATTTATGATTTAAGTAAGACATGCATGAATGTTTTTGTGTATTTTCATGAAGTTGGCCCAAGAGCCTTATGTTTGATGATGATTGAATGACATGCATGTTGCTGGAATTAGGGTTTTGGTGAAGTCCGATTTTGTAAGGGTCATAACCAGACCAAATGAACTCCAAATATGAAAAATGACCTATGTATAGATATATATATGTGTCTAGTATAACATACTGAAAATGTGGAGCCATCCAAGTTATGAGTTTTCAGATATGAGTCGTGCACTATTCGTGTGCAAAACTGTTTTCACCTCCAGGCAGATCTGGAAGTTCGGATTTAGAACTCATTTTTCACCAACCTAATATTTTTATAAATTCATATAAAAATTATATGTTATAGGTATATTCCTTATGGAATAATAAAGTTAGTTTCACTGAAAAATATACTCCGGTTAGTTCGAAACAATTCACGGAGTAATGACATGCAAATCTGTTTTCGGTTTTAGACAGACTGTGTACTATGTTAGTAAAATGCTTTAAACCGATGATCTATATTTTATATTTTGGTGAGATAAAAATATATGTTATACTTAAGTTAGTTAGAGAGACATAGGAATTGGTTTTGTTCCAAAACAAGCTCTGATCGATTTTATAAAAATCATGCACCAAAGGTCGCAAACTGTTTTTCATAAATAAGGGCAGATTTGAGTTCATACATATATATGATTTACCAAGGGATTTTATTCTCATGAAATGAACTAAATACTTTATAATGTCAAGTTTAGAGCAATAACAATTGGTTTTATGTTAAAACGAGTTTACGTTTATCGGATAGAGGTTATAAAGTAAGCATATACAAGCTAGCCTACCACTAGAGGTAGAATTGTGGCCCAAACATAAAATAGTTTCAATTTCGAGTAATGGGGATATGATATTAAAAATAAAACTCAGAGGTTAAGATAATAACCTAAGAGCTCTAAATAATTTACGATTATGAAAATAATCACACCGAGGTTATTTCGGATTTTCAAAAGGCTATGTTTACGAAATATGATAAGGCAAAACTCAAAGAGTTATTAATGAAAGGAATAGTTTCTATGTAAAAAGATACGGATCTCAAATGATGGCTACACAGCATGAAAATACTTGTACACTTACTTGAAGTTAAGTCGTACAATATTACGTAGATCTTTAAACAAAAGAACGTGTTGATACAAAATCGGATAGTGTCGAAACCTTAGTTCCCTAGAATTCCAGCAACGTAGAGCATGCATGTAAACCTGGATCCAAAAGACTGACGAGTCGTCTGGTCGGATTAAACAGGGAAGTAGGGTGTCCATAAGTGTGATAGGCTATAGCTTGAAGTGCAGCAAGGACACCAGGTGAGTACAGATCTCACTACAGCATGAATAGTTTTCAAATGAAAAGATGAAATATGTCAAGACATGAATATATGTGATGTTTGGGAGCATTGACTCCGATGCATGAATGATTGATTGGGAGCATTGACTCCGATGCATGAATGATTGATTGAGAGCATTGACTCCGATGCATGATGGATATGTGTGGTCCTTCATGGACATTGATATGATTATATGGATCATTGTGAATCCTAAGATGTTAATGTGTCATGTTATTCCAAATGTTGATATTGGAAAAGAAAAGAAGGTATGATGAAAGGAATGATTGAATGAGCTTTGAATTATGTCATAATGCATGTAGGCATAATAGGGTCACCTTAATTAACAAAGATGACCAATGTTTTCAAAGTTCGTGTCGTGCCACCCGATCGGGGTATAAACATGTTATGAAAGGGGCTTTAAGCCCAAGGTCGTGTTGGCTGGGGACCTTGCAACCCTCAGACCATCTGCTGCTGCGCGCAAAGGGCACGTACACATATGGGTGATCACCAGGCAAGACAGGGCCAATCCCTTGAGCCACTTAAAGGAAAAGAAAAGAAATGTTTTCAAAAGTAACCCAATAATATAGCATAATTGGACATACATATATGCATGATTGACATATGTTTTTGTGAGGATAATGTCTGTACTCGCTGAGCGTAAGCTCATGTAATATGTGTTCATGCTGTAGGTAAGAAACCCATGGCATGAAATTGTTATGGTGGACTCGCGAAAGAACGGTGATGCGCGCGGTGGTCATGGGTTAGGATGGGTAACCGCTAAAGTTTCCGCATGTTTTGAAGAACAAAGTAATGGACGTATGTTTTATTAACTACGGTTTATGTTTTGGGATTGTAGTATTATATTACATCCTATTTTAAGAATTTACGTATGAAATCATTTCCTCGGGTTCATAATCCGAGACAATGAGTATGAAGCATTATATTGGACTTTTCAAAATGATTTTTGTAAACCATTTAACAAGCCTTCAAAGTTTTATGAAGGTCTCATGTTTTTCGAAGATTTCCAATAATGGTCTCTTTTGAATATTCTATGCCTAAGTATTGATCTTAAATTTCTTATAGGAAGTTTAAGACGTGTGTGCCTATGAGCACAAGTAAGATGGTGTTTTTAAACAAAAAGAAAATTATTCTTAAATTTTCGTAACAAAGAGTTTTATGAAATCGTAAGAAAGTAAGTGAGTTTAAGTCGTAGCGGACGGCGCTAGGCCGGGTCGTTACAGGTTGGTATCAGAGCGGTTTTCCTGCCATCCTACCACGCGCCATCACAAGGTTCCTCGCAGTTCAAGTAAGTATGTTTCCTATGTTTATAAATAGAACGAATGTTAAACCTTAGATAATTACGTAGATTACTATGGTGGAATCATCGTACGTGAGAGCGGATCGAGAAGCCGGAAGAGCTTTCATGGGCATGCAACCTACGATTTATAACGGAGAAGCTAGAGACAGAGTATTACGAGAGTGGCTGCACCATATGGAGAGTATATTCGAGATTTGTCATATTTCGGCCAGACTTATGGTACCGCTCGCCACATCGATGCTAACAGGTGACGCGCTCACTTGGTGGATGAGGAGATGTTATTAAATCGAGAAGCGAAACTGGAGCGAGTTTCGCTTAGTAATCAACAAGGAATTTGAGTTCATGGACGCAGAAAAGAGGGCTCGCAAAGAGTTTGCAAGAGCATGGAATTCCCTACCGGGAGAAACCATGTTTGAGTATGGGAATCGGTTCTATGCCGCATTTCTTGCTCAAAGGGCTGATTCTGATGATGAGTTAAAGCTATGCAGAATATTCTGGCAAGGAGTCCTCAACCGAATTCGAAGGGAAGTGGAATACCCTCCGAGACTTCCGGACATTCATTCATTCATGACCAACATAGTATATGTTGAACAAGACCTCCCATAATCCAGCGATGTGCCACCTGCCCCAACTTCTCAAATGACGGAAGAAGAAGAGGAGGATAGCGACGAGGAAGTAATTCCTGAAGAACTCGTTGACGACACTGTTCCCACGGGCATTGATGAAGAACCTCGTGTTGAAAGTGCTAAGAACCCCGACGATGGCAACCATGACCAACACACGAAACCTACTAGAGATTGTTCAGTTGAGAGTAACGGTACTCACTCTAGCCGTGTTTGATAGGCGACCACCGAAGAGACTCAAGAAAGGGATAATAGCATAATGTAGGATATGTGTTTTGAATTATGCTCACAAACTCATGAAGATTCTAGTATGATAAGATCATGTGAGTGTATGTTTTGTTGAATTGCTTTTATATGGCTACTTTTGTATGTTTTGATGCACGATGATGTGCATGATCGATGAACCATATCATTGTCAATGAAGTGACTTGAATGGTGATTATGTTATGAGGACTAGTAGTCCATGAATGTTGTCTCCAAAATGAATGATATATTTTGGATGATATATTCACATTATTATATGAGTATGAAATGAAGAGCACACGATAAGTTATTCCATGCATGAAAATTTCCTTTGTGGGAAATATGAAATGGTCAAAGGGGAAATAAATGAATTTTTCCTCAAGTTGAAAGCGAGTTATGATGACGCCTTCGGGTAGATATGAAAGTGATAACACTTTAAAATGAAAAGAAATTGTTTGATACTCAATCTCAAGTAAAGGTTGATAGTGAGCTAGAGAATGCAATAGATAAGAAAAATATTGGGCTTTTAAGTAATAAATCGTCTTGGTTGAATCCAAGAACAAAAGAATCTTGCGGATAAGAAGAAATTGAAGATCGAGCACAAGTTTCTCGATGAAGGCCAGTTGGTAGGCCTAGGTCCAGCAACGATAGGCCCGTACCCATTACGGAAGCAATAATACGAGACATGCAACGTCAACTTGATGAGCAAACGCGGGAGATACAAAGGCTGAGGGGTGAGCTCCGTAATAGGGATGTCGGGGCACAACCGCAACAGGGGCAAGGTCAGGCGGAAGAGGTTCCTGAACCTCAAGAACCCCCTCCAGCGGTTCATATGCCACAAGACCCAGCCCTTAATGCTCCATGCGCCCCCTGCAGTAGCTTGTGAGGCTGCAGCTCCTGCTTTGCAATATGATTTATTTGAAAGGTTCAGACGTTTAAACGTTCCCGACTTTGATGGATCCACTGACCCTTTAGTGGCAGAAAAATGGATTTCCAAATTCAAGATGATGCTTGGATTCTTGAACGTTAATGATCAAGAAAAGGTACTTTGTGCCTCTTATGTCTTCAAGAAAGACGCTCGGTATTGGTGGGAAACTGTGCGACTATGAAGGAACGTTGCTGAAATGTCGTGTTAAGATCGAATTAGAGTTCAACGCAAAGTACTTTAACATCCAATCAATGAGTTCAAAGCTGAATGAGTTCAATAACTTCAAGCAAGAGAATATTTCGGTGATTGAAGCAGTCCGAAGATTCGATCAACTTGCCCGACTTTGTCCTAGTCTTGTACCCAATGAAGCTGAAAGAGTTCGGAGAATGCTAGAAATGTTTCGGCCCGAGCTAGCAATGGTCGACGACTGTGGAGACCGACCTCCAGAGACAGTCGCAGAGTGTGTCAATCGAGCTATTCGAGCTGAGTATCGTCTAGCTCAATCTCGAGAAGAAAGATCCAAGTTTTTCCGAGAAAAGAAGGAGGAACAAAAGAAAGGAAAGTTAGTTTCAGATTCAAAGAGTTGCTCAAACTCAGCCAGTAAGTAAAACCATTCGGGGAAGAAGTTTGTTAATAAGAGGAAGACGAACTTCAGCGGACAGAATAACTTCCGGTCGCCCCCGAAGAAGGTTAAGGGTAATCAAAACCCGTCATGCTTCAAATGTGGAAAAAGTCACATGGGAGAATGCCGCGCGAGAACAAGAAATTGTTTCAAATGCGGAGGGGAAGGGCACTTCGCTAAAGAGTGTCGGAGCAATAATCAGTCAAACCAAGGTAATCAGAAGTTCCAACCACCTCGTGTTAATGCACTTTGTTTAACCGCGGGGGAAGGGCAACCTGTAGAGCCAAAAATGGAAGCACCAACTCAAACAGCACGGATTTGTGCCTACACTCAGGGTGACGCTGCAGCAGGAACTTCGAACGTAGTGACAGGTTGGCTTTCTATTGCTCACCTTGATGCATTTGTGTTAATGGATTCCGGTGCTACGCATTGTTTCACGTCTCATGCATTTGCAAAGAAATTAAATAGAGGACTAGAGAATAATACAACTACTTCTCGTGTCGCCCTACCCTCGGGTGGAGTGTTATTATTTGACCATTGGGTACGACATGTCCCAATTATCATATGCGGGCGAGAAATGTACGTAGACCTCCTTGTCATCCTTTTAGAGGACTTTGACGTAATCTTAGGGATGGACTTCTTAGGAAATTATAATGCTCTAATTGATTGTCGATCGAGACGTGTTACGTTCCGCCTTCAAGGCGAGGATAAATTCACATTTGTCAGGAAATCCCTAAGAGAACCAAAGACGATAATTAGTTACTTTAAAGCACAAAAGATGATGAACTCTGGATGCAAAGGATTCCTTGCAGTAGTAGTTGATAATTCTGTGGCTAATACAACGAGTCCAAGTGATGTTCCGATCGTGAGAAACTTCCTAGAAGTTTTTTCGGAAGACCTCCCAGGACTTCCTCCTGATCGCAAAATTTTCTTTGAGATTGAATTAGTACCTGGTACTTCCCCAATTTCGAAGGCACCTTATCAGATGGCCCCCGTTGAGCTAAAAGAGCTTCAGGCCCAACTACAAGATTTGCTAGATTAGGGGTTCATTAGACCGAGTCACTCGCCATGGGGAGCCCTTGTGTTGTTTGTGAAGAAGAAAGATGGCACTTACCGGATGTGCATTGATTATCCTGAACTAAACAAAGTTACAGTGAGGAACAAATATCCATTACCAAGGATAGATGACTTGTTCGACCAGTTAAAAGGTGTGTCAGTCTATTCTAAGATTGACTTGCGATCAGGCTACCATCAGTTAAAGATCAAGGAAAGCGATATTCCAAAAACCGCTTTTCGCACGCGTTATGGCCATTACAAATTCCTAGTAATGTCATTTGTCAGTTGTCCTGACAAATGCACCTGCGGCGTTCATGGATCTGATGAACCGAGTTTTCAAGGAATATTTGGACAAATTTGTCATTGTTTTTATTGACGACATCCTCATATATTCCAAGGATGAAAAGGAGCATGCGGTTCATTTAGAGTTGGTCCTAAAGACATTAAGGGAACAACAATTATTCGCCAAATTCTCTAAGTGTGAGTTTTGGCTAAACAAGGTCCATTTCCTTGGACACGTTGTTTCTGCTGAAGGGATCTCTGTTGATCCAGCAAAGATAGAAGCCATAAGCAACTGGAAAGCACCTAAAAGTGTAACAGAGAGATACGCAGTTTCTTAGGACTAGCTGGGTACTATCGAAGATTTGTGGAAGGATTCTCGAAGTTAGCTGCACCCCTTACAAATTTGACTCGTTAAGGGAAGAAATATGAATGGACAGAGAAGTGCGAGGAAAGTTTTCCAGAATTGAAGAGAATATTAACGAGTGCACCGGTCCTCGTCATTCCTACTAATGACAAGGCATTTGATGTGTATTGTGATGCATCAAAGGTCGGACTGGGTGCGGTACTCATGCAGGAAGGAAAGGTCAAAGCTTACGCTTCTCGTCAGCTAAAAGAGCACGAGAAGAACTACCCAACTCACGATCTCGAATTAGCAGCGGTGGTGTTCGCACTTAAGATTTGGCGACATCACTTGTATGGCGCACAATGTCGCATATTCACCGACCATAAGAGCTTGAAATACATTTTCACCCAAATGGATTTGAACGTGAGGCAAATGAGATGGTTAGAGCTTGTCAAGGATTACGAATGTGAAGTTCTCTATCATCCTGGAAAAGCGAATAAGGTTACCGATGCGCTAAGTAGAAAAGCAGGGGCGAACCTGATGTCTATCCATGCTTTGCCCCGCCCCCTTCAAAAAGAAATTGAAGAATTTAGACTTGAGTTAATAACAAGTCATATGTTGTCATTGGAAGTAAAATCGTTGGTTCTAGATCGAATCAAGCAAGCTCAAGATGATGACCACGAACTGAGAAGGTTGAAGTCACAAGTTAAGGATGGGGTTGAATCGAGATTCAGACTATCTGATGATGGGACCATGTATTTTAGGGAAAGACTTTGTGTCCCTGATGTCAAAAATCTTCGAGAAGAACTACTCTCAGAGGCTCACGAGACACCATACTCTATACATCCTGGAGTTTTGAAGATGTACCAAGACTTGAAACGAAGTTATTGGTGGCAAGGAATGAAGAGAGATGTAGCACATTTTGTGGCTAGATGCTTAACCTGCCAGAAGGTAAAGGTTGAACACAAGCGCCCCGCAGACGAGCTTCAACCAATTGAAGTACCAGAATGGAAATGGGATCTAGTGATGATGGACTTCGTTGTGGGATTGCCAAAGACCAATGGCGGGTACGACCACATATGGGTGATTCTAGACTGATTAACCAAATCGGCGCACTTCTTGCCCATAAAGTCAACTTACACGGCAGAAAAGTTGGCAGAGCTTTATGTTAACCAGATAGTTAGACTTCATGGTATCCCAATGTCGATCATTTCTGATTGTGACAGACGTTTGACCTCAAGATTTTGGAATAGTGTCCATGAATCCCTAGGAACGAAGCTCAAATTTAGCACTGCATTTCATCCTCAAACTGATAGTCAATCTGAAAGGACCATTCAGGTATTGGAGGATTTATTTCGAGCTTGTGTGATGGATTTTGGTGGAGCTTGGAGTCAGAGGTTGCCTTTGATAGAATTTTCTTACAATAATAGCTATCAGTCAACTATAGGCATGGCTCCCTTCGAAGCTCTTTACGGACGGAAATGTAGGTATCCGATTCACTGGTACGAAACCGGTGAATCACTTGTGGAGAACACAGACTTCATTCAAGAAACCACTGAAGCAGTGAAAGATATATGTAAGAGAATGAGGATGGCTCAAAGTAGGCAAAAGAGTTACGCAGATTAGAGGAGAAGACCTCTTGAATTCGAGGTTGGCGACGCTGTTTTCCTCAAGGTCGCATCGATGAAGAGTTTGTTGCGTTTTGGAAGGAAGGGGAAATTGAGCCCCAGATTTATGGGTCCCTATGAGATACTAGAAAGGGTCGACAAGGTTGCTTATCGACTTGCCTTACCTCCGGATATGTCGAAGGTGCACAATGTCTTCCATGTTTGAATGCTATGGAAGTATATTTCGGACCGCTCCCATGTGTTAAAACATGATCCTATAGAGCTTCAAGAAGACTTGACTTATGAAGAGAAGACGGTTAGGATATTGGCTCGAGAGACTAAGGTATTAAGAAACAAAGAAATACCGTTAGTGAAAGTTTTGTGGAGCAACCAGAAGGTGGAAGAAGCCACTTGGGAGCGTGAAGACGAAATAAAGGAAAAATACCCGGGATTGTTCTAATTTTCGGGACGAAAATTCTTTAAGGGGGGTCGATTGTAATGACCCGATTTTCCTCACACATAGAACCTTAAAGAATACTATATTGTATCTTTTGGTTATAAGGTACATTTTGATGATAATTGAATGATAAGTTATGGATGATATTTGTTGTGAGTGTCTAGATGTTATGCAATATGAATTTAAAAATTTGATGGACGGTAGAGAATTTTCGTAAGACACAAGTAACGTTACTTACCTCTACGTTTGTTGGTACTACCTCTATGCCGCTAGTACTTACCTCTATGATTGTTAGTACTACCGCTATGCCGCTAGTACTTACCTCTATGTTTGTTAGTACTACCGCTATGCCGCTAGTACTTACCTCTATGGTTGTTAGTACTACCGCTATGCCGCTAGTACTTACCTCTATGTTTGTTAGTACTACCGCTATGCCGCTAGTACTTACCTCTATGATTGTTGGTACTACCATTATGCCGCTAGTACTCCCGCTAGTCATTTCGGGATCCGCATGAGATACTTATTAACGCGGGGTTAACATAAAAGCTTTCGGAATTGGAAGAATGATGTCTCGTATCAATAAGTTTTATAAGTAAGAAACGATACCGAGAAATAAAGAAAGAAAATGTATGATAAACTATTTCATCATGAGGGGAAAATATGATTTAAATTTTAAACAAAGTATCTTCAAAGTGGATCAAAAAGTCAACTAAGCCGGAATGAATATTTCCGAGTTCCGAATGAAACCAAAAATATCATTTTTGGAATTTACATGAAAAATTATTAAAGATAGGTACATTCAAAGTAAAATTTTCATCAAGGTCCTCAACTTTTAGAAAAGTTGCACTATGGCCCAAAATTTCCAAAAAGTTGCAATTATGCCCCTAATCCGATTTTCAACATTCTAAACTCATCCTTGATGTCCATACACGTGCTCAACACTTAATGTTTGCTGAAATTTGAAGAAAGACTCTCTTAGGAATCAAAAGAAGCCTTAAGGTCATTTTGTCTTATGTGCTTGTCTTATACACCTCCCAAATGAACCAATGGGCTCATAGGAGTGCATGAGAACAATAATAACTCTTATATTAGCCCTAAATTCAACCACAACACTCCAAGAAGGTCCAATGAGAGACTTGAGTGCTCTACAAGCTTTATCAAACCCCAAAAACTCATTATGATATGTCTTATGCACTCAAGGAGAAATATGCTCTTGTCTATTCACCACACCACTCATTTGCACGATTTTATTCTCTCTCTAGACCAGAAAAGAATCTCTCTCTTCAGCCATCTATCTCTCTAAGAAACCCTAAGAGCATTTTCTTGAAGAAACGCTCCAAGAAGACCACAAGATCATCCTCTTTGTATCAACTTTTCTAAGAAGAAGAAAGGGGTAAGAACACCTCTTGCATGTCGATATCCCTAACGTTTTTCTCTCTTAAATCTATGCTCATTTTTACTCCATCTTGTTGTGTGCTAAGGCCACGAAATCATGGAGAAAGAATAGTGAAGATCCGATTTCAAACGCTCCATTTATCCGACAAACCGTGTCGTTGCTCAAAATTCCAAAGTAAGAGGTAAGGAAACCCCTTGCATGTTGATTTTCTTCATGGCCATAAGATATGAACTTATGTTCATAATGATTTCTCTTATCCTAGCTCAAAATCCAGCGTTCTCTAGGCTAAGGTCGTTGTGAAGAGCACCTAAGTTCCAACTACACAAGTATTAAAATTGTTGGAGAAAAACTCAAGAAAGGTATAACCTTCAAACTAAAAACCCCCACTCTTTGATGAATGGTTATCATACTAAGTTTCATGCTTATTTATGATTTAAGTAAGACATGCATGAATGTTTTTGTGTATTTTCATGAAGTTGGCCCAAGAGCCTTATGTTTGATGATGATTGAATGACATGCATGTTGCTGGAATTAGGGTTTTGGTGAAGTCCGATATTGTAAGGGTCATAACCAGACCAAATGAACTCCAAATATGGAAAATGACCTAGGTATAGATAGATATATGTGTCTAGTATAATATACGGAAAATTTGGAGCCATCCAAGTTATGAGTTTTCAGATATGAGTCGTGCAGTATTCGTGTGCAAAACTGTTTTCACCTCCAGGCAGATCTGGAAGTTCGGATTTAGAACACATTTTTCACCAACCTAATATTTTTATAAATTCATATAAAAATTATATGTTATACGTATATTCCTTATGGAATTAATAAAGTAAGTTTCACTGAAAAATATACCCCGGTTAGTTCGAAACAATTCACGGAGTAATGACATGCAAATCTGTTTTCGGTTTTAGACAGATTGTGAACTATGTTAGTAAAATGCTTTAAACCGATGATCTATATTTTATATTTGTTATTTATGTGAAGCCTAATTCAATTGGGAAAGTCATGATTAGCTTAGGGGTAATATTGGTATTTCCTTTTCCATTGCTTTTAGACTTTCATGATGGTAAAGTTGTCTTTTAGGAGAAGTTTTGACCAAGGGGAAAAATAGAGCTCGTGGGTTTCTTCCTCCTTCAAGAAGAGAGAAAATGTGAGAGTTTTGTGTAAAGATCTTGAAGAAAAAAGCTTGTGTTGTGAGGGCTTTAGTTTCTCTGTTTCAGCCACGATTTCTGGTTAAGGGAAGAACAAAGGGGTTTTGTTCTTGAAGTGAGAAACACTTGTAAACACAAGGGAAGAGTGAGTGAGCTCGAGGGTGTATTCGAACAACTCCGTTGGAGATTCTAGTGGATCATATTTGCAAGCGGCAAGTGGACGTACCTCCCGCATTGGGGGCGAACCACTATAATCTCCGGTGTCATTTTTATTTCGTTTCTTGCCATTATTTCGTCTTCGGTTCAAAGGGGATTCGGTGATTATTCCCTAACAACTGGTATCAGAGCAACCGGGTTGCGTTGCGATCTAGAAGACGATGGGTGGAAACGATGGGTTGGTGCAAAGCTTGAAGTTCGATGGTTCGAACTACGCATTTTGGAGAATGCAAGTCGAAGACTACCTCTATGGTAGAGAGCTTCATCTTCCTTTGGGTTCGAAACCAGAGGATATGGATGAGGCGGAATGGGCTCTGCTCGACAGAAAAGTGCTCGGAGTTGTGCGGTTGACGTTGTCGAGGAATGTCGCTCACAATGTGGCGAAGGAGAAGACCACGGCGAGCATGATGAAAGCTCTCTCCGATATGTATGAGAAACCCTCGGCGAACAACAAGGTATTTCTCATGAAGAAACTTTTCTATTTGAGAATGGAAGAAAGTGGGTCTGTAGCTACTCACTTGAACGAGTTCAACACCATAGTCAATCAATTGTCGTCCTTTGAAATAGATTTTGATGATGAAGTTCGTGCCTTAATTTTGTTGGCGTCTTTACCACCGAGTTGGGAATCGATGAGGGCAGCGGTTAGTAACTCCGTGGGTACTGCCAAGTTAAAGTTCAACGATGTCAGAGATCGTATTCTTGTAGAGGAAGTTCAGAGAATCGATTCAGGGGAAGCATCGTCGAGTTCTGCGTTGCACATAGAACACAGAGGCAGAGGAACCGAGAAGAGCCACAACCGGAACAAGGGCAGATCAAAGTCAAGAAATGGCAGAGGTCAGTCAAGATTCGGACGAAAAATGGAGTGTTGGAATTGTGGTAAAACGGGCCACACGAGGAAAGATTGTAGAGCTCCGAAGAAGAAACATGACAACAGAGAAGACGCCGTAAATGCGGCTACCGAAGAAGTCGGTGATGCGTTATTCTTGTCGGCCGATAACCCGGTCAGTGGAGTTGTTGAGGATAAGGGTGATGCGCTATTGTTGTCCGTTGATAGCCCGATTGATAGTTGGGTGCTTGATTCAGGAGCGTCTTTCCACACCGCTCCGAACAAAGAGCAAATGGAGAACTACATTGCGGGGAACCTCGGGAAAGTCTATTTGGCCGACGGCATATCACTAGATATTGTGGTACCGGGGACATCACCTTGAAGATGCCAAACGGACGCATGTGGAAGATTAAGAAGGTTCGACATGTGCCAAAATTGAAGCGCAACTTAATTTCGGTGGGCCAACTCGACGGAGAAGGCCAAACGATAACCTTTGGCGGTGGAGCGTGGAAGGTAGCAAAGGGTGCTTTGGTCGTTGCCCGCGGCCATAAGACCGGCACCCTTTACATGACGACAAGTTGTTCCGACTCGGCCGCGCTCGTGGACAATGCTAACAAGTCCGAGTTGTGGCACAATCGACTTGGACACATGAGCGAGAAAGGTATGAAGATTCTCGTGAAAGACAGAAAGATTTCCGAGCTCAAGTCGGTGGACCACCATTTGTGCGAGAGTTGTGTGCTTGGGAAACAACGGCGGGTTAGTTTCTCAAATGGAGGGAGAGAGTTGAAGACCGATAAGTTAGAGTTGGTTCACACGGATGTGTGGGGACCGGCCCCGGTTGCTTCCCTCGGAGGGTCACACTACTATGTAACGTTCATCGATGACTCAACAAGAAAGCTTTGGGTCTACTTCATGAAGCACAAGTCCGATGTGTTCACCGTTTTCAAGAAGTGGAAAGCTTTGGTTGAGAATGAGACAAGCTTGAAGTTGAAGAGTTTGAGATCTGACAACGGCGGAGAGTACATTGACGGAAACTTCAAGAGATATTGTGCCGAACATGGGATTAAGATGGTGAAGACCATCCCCAAAACGCCTCAACAAAACGGGGTAGCGGAGAGGATGAACCGGACCATAAATGAGCGTGCAAGAAGCATGAGGTTACACTCCGGGCTACCGAAGATGTTTTGGGCCGATGCGGTTAACACCGCGGCGTACTTGATCAACCGAGGACCATCCGTTCCATTAAATTTCCAAATTCCGGAAGAGGCTTAGAGAGGGAAGAAGGTAAACCTTTCTCATTTGAAAGTGTTTGGTTGTTTGTCTTATGTTCATATTGATGCCACTTCTAGAAGTAAGCTTGATGCAAAGTCTAAGAAGTGTTATTTTATTGGCTATGGTGACTCCGAGCTTGGTTATCGTTTCTGGGATGACCAAAACCGGAAGATCATCCGAAGCAGGGACATCATCTTCAATGAACAAGTGTTGTACAAAGACAAGCTTCGAGAAGTCCCGGAAAGCCGCGTAACGGAGAATGAACAAGTGTTATTTATGTGAAGCCTAATTCAATTGGGAAGGTCATGATTAGCTTAGGGGTAATATTGGTATTTCCTCTTCCATTGCTTTTAGACTTTCATGATGGTAAAGTTGTCTTCTAGGAGAATTTTTGACCAAGGGGAAAAATAGAGCTCATGGGTTTCTTCCTCCTTCAAGAAGAGAGAAAAGGTGAGAGCTTTGTGTAAAGAACTTGTTGAAAAAAGCTTGTGTTGTGAGGGCTTTAGTTTCTCTGTTTCAGCCACCATTTCTGGTTAAGGGAAGAACAAATGGGTTTTGTTCTTGAAGTGAGAAACACTTGTAAACACAAGGGAAGAGTGAGTGAGCTCGAGGGTGTATTCGAACAACTCTGTTGGAGATTCTAGTGGATCATATTTGTAAGCGGCAAGTGGACGTACCTCCCGCATTGGGGGCGAACCACTATAATCTCCGGTGTCATTTTTATTTCGTTTCTTGCCATTATTTCGTCTTCGGTTCAAAGGGAATTCGGTGATTATTCCCTAACAATATTTTGGTGAGATAAAAATATATGTTATACTTAAGTTAGTTAGAGAGACATAGGAATTGGTTTTGTTCCAAAACAAGCTCTGATCGATTTTATAAAAATCACACACCGAAGGTCGCAAACTGTTTTTCATAAATAAGGGCAGATTTGAGTTCATACATATATATGATTTACCAAGGGATTTTATTCTCAGGAAATGAACTAAATACTTTATAATGTCAAGTTTAGAGCAATCACAATTGGTTTTATGTTAAAACGAGTTTTCGTTTATCGGATAGAGGTTATAAAGTAAGCATATACAAGCTAGCCTACCACTAGAGGTAGAATTGTGGCCCAAACATAAAATAGTTTCAATTTCGAGTAATGGGGCTATGATATTAAAAATAAAACTCAGAGGTTAAGATAATAACCTAAGAGCTCTAAATAATTTACGATTATGAAAATAATCACACCGAGGTTATTTCGGGTTTTCAAAAGGCTATGTTTACGAAATATGATAAGGCAAAACTCAAAGAGTTATTAATGAAAAGAATAGTTTCTATGTAAAAAGATACGGATCTCAAATGATGGCTTCACAGCATGAAAAGACTTGTACACTTACTTGAAGTTAAGTCGTACAATATTACGTAGATCTTTATACAAAGGAACGTGTTGATACAAAATCGGATAGTGTCGAAACCTTAGTTCCCTAGAATTCCAGCAACGTAGAGCATGCATGTAAACTTGGATCCAAAAGACTGACGAGTCGTCTGGTCGGATTAAACAGGGAAGTAGGGTGTCCAAAAGTGTGATAGGCTGTAGCTTGAACTGCAGCAAGGACACCAGGTGAGTACAGATCTCACTACAGCATGAATAGTTTTCAAATGAAAAGATGAAATATGTCAAGACATGAATATATGTGATGTTTGGGAGCATTGACTCCGATGCATGAATGATTGATTGGGAGCATTGACTCCGATGCATGAATGATTGATTGAGAGCATTGACTCCGATGCATGATGGATATGTGTGGTCCTTCATGGACATTGATATGATTATATGGATCATTGTGAATCCTAAGATGTTAATGTGTCATGTTATTCCAAATGTTGATATTGGAAAAGAAAAGAAGGTATGATGAAAGGAATGATTGAATGAGCTTTGAATTATGTCATAATGCATGTAGGCATAATAGGGTCACCTTAATTAACAAAGATGACCAATGTTTTCAAAGTTCGTGTCGTGCCACCCGATCGGGGTATAAACATGTTATGAAAGGGGCTTTAAGCCCAAGGTCGTGTTGGCTGGGGACCTTGCAACCCTCAGACCATCTGCGGCTGCGCGCAAAGGGCACGTACACATATGGGTGATCACCAGGCAAGACAGGGCCAATCCCTTGAGCCACTTAAATGAAAAGAAAAGAAATGTTTTCAAAAGTAATTCAATAATATAGCATAATTGGACATACATATATGCATGATTGACATATGTTTTTGTGAGGATAATGTCTGTACTCGCTGAGCGTAAGCTCACGTAATATGTGTTCATGCTGTAGGTAAGAAACCCATGGCATGAAATTGTTATGGTGGACTCGCGAAGGAACGGTGATGCGCGCGGTGGTCATGGGTTAGGATGGGTAACCGCTAAAGTTTCCGCATGTTTTGAAGAACAAAGTAATGGACGTATGTTTTATTAACTACGGTTTATGTTTTGGGATTGTAGTATTATATTACATCCCTATTTTAAGAATTTACGTATGAAATCATTTCCTCGGGTTCATAATCCGAGACAATGAGTATGAAGCATTATATTGGACTTTTCAAAATGATTTTTATAAACCATTTAACAAGCCTTCAAAGTTTTATGAAGGTCTCATGTTTTTCGAAGATTTCCAATAATGGTCTCTTTTGAATATTCTATGCCTAAGTATTGATCTTAAATTTCTTTTAGGAAGTTTAAGACGTGTGTGCCTATGAGCACAAGTAAGATGGTGTTTTTAAACAAAAAGAAAATTATTCTTAAATTTTCGTAACAAAGAGTGTTATGAAATCGTAAGAAAGTAAGTGAGTTTAAGTCGTAGCGGACGGCGCTAGGCCGGGTCGTTACAGTTTTCCTTGCTTGCGATGGTGATGGCATTTTTTGGTAAGCTTCAGGGAGGAGGCCAAGCTTAGCCTAGGCGCGCGCGAGGTGGCAGCTTCGGCGAGCGATGGGCGTGGCATGGAGGAAGCGATTGATGGTGCCAAGTCGTCGACGTCTGTGGCGGCGGAGGGCAGCGGCTCAGCGCCTGGCTCAGTGACAGCCGATTTCGGCTTCGGTGCGGGCGCGCGCTCCTCAGAACAATCCGTGCGGGCAGCGAGGTGCATGGCGTGGTGGGGTCGACCGTGACGGGTTCGTTGGCGTTAGGGGTCCAAGCGGGCCGGGTACACGGTTGTTTTGCCATACCCGCTACCCGGATCCGAAATCCGAGTTTTTTGTCATTGAAAACCGGATCCGGGTTAAAACCCAGTATTAAAATAGAAAAACTGTTTTTTAGTCCGGTTCTGGATTTTTATCCATTTTTGGTTTTGAAATCTTGTTCCGGGCTATAACCCGGATTTGAACCTAAATTTTATATTAATTTTTAAAAAAAATAACTATATAGCCAAAATTAATAAATCAAACTTTATTATAAACATAACATACATACTTACAAAACCTAATAACATAATAAATACATGTAAACATATTATCATTTAGTTTGCTAAACATCAGTTTGATGTTTGCAAAACATAGCGCAAAAAATAACATCTAGATTCCTATATATAAAACTAATATCATATTGTTAGTATTGTGAGAAATATAAGTGATATCAATTTGGAATAGGAGAAACAAATGAGTAACCTATGATGTTAGTTTGGGGTTGGATGAGAAACAAATAAATGAGTGACCCTCTTGGTAAAAATTCAATATTTATTTTTTTGGTAAAAAATTCTAAATATTTATATATACATTTAATAATAAGTGGGTTTTAATAACCTACTATCCGGGTTCCAGTTTTTTTGTTCTCTAAATCCGTAGCCGGATCTGGTTTAATCCGGATGCGGTTTTTTTAATAAACCGGTTCCGGTTTAACCCGGATTAATACGGTTTCGGTTTTTTTAAAATGCGGTTACGGTCCGGATGCGGTTTAAAATCCGAATTTTTGTGTTTTATTTGCACCTCTAGCCGGCATCGTCTGTGGTACGGTGACTGGAGGCGTGGCGTTGGGCGCGGTGGAGGTCGTCGGCACATCCGTGGGCCCGTCGGGTGTGGGTCCCGCGGTCTTCGACGTGGGCAGCGGCTTCGGTGGTACTTTGGTGAGTGGCGTGCCTGCATTGATGAAGAATGTCAATGGCGGCGATGTCTTCTTGAACTCTGGTGATAATTTTCCGGCGATCGGGCCGCCCTAAGTGGCTGTGGAACTCGATTTGGATGGGAAATTCGATTTTGAGAGCTTCGAGACTCCGATTGGTGATCCGATTTTTGTATTGGGCTTGTCGAGACCATATCTAGCTCATGCCAAGGGAATCAAAGGTCCTATATTAATCACACCGGTCACAGGGCTCGGTAAGGATCTTTCAGTGATGATTCGTCTTGCGTTGTCGGCTCTGATGGAGAGTGCCTTGTCTTCCGAATCTTCTGGATGTGTTGAAAACTTTGCAGGTTGTTTGTCGGCCTGTGGTGGATCTCAAGCGCCTCTGTGTGTAGAGCATCTATGATCTTCATCCTCGGGTATTTTCTTCTACAGTGAATGCTCCTGATTCCGAGCTGACAACAGAGGAATCCTTTCGTTTGGCGAGGGTACGTATTTTTCATCATTTTTGCTTACTTTGGATATGGCAAGGTTCTTCGGCGCATAGCTGGTTTTTGTGTTTTTTAAGGATGGATATATACGGCGGTGGCCTTCTTCTTCGGCGATGGTAGTGTTGTCTCCTTCTTTTCATCAGCGTCGGAGGCGTCGACATCGTAGGTAAACTCGACAAAAAAGTCTGCAATTGCTTGACCTTTGATGACGACCCGTGGCTGGAATATAACTCCTTATTCTTCTAGATATTGTGACCAAATAGTCATGTAGGATGACGTCGCCTTCTGGAGTGCTTTCTTCAGTGGGTGCTCCGTCCTGCGCATGATATGGTAGGCTTGGAAGTAAGGTCGTAGCTTTCTCGCCGTGGTGACAAGGGCGAGTGCCAGCTTTTCAATCCCTGGATACCTCATTTTTGCGTCTAGAAGGGCCTTGCTGACGTAGTATATTGGGTGTTGAACCTTGTATTCTTCTCGGACTAGGACTGCATTTACAGCCCGATTGGATACGGAAAGGTAGAGGTACAGTGTTTCTTCGTCCTTCAGCTTGGTGAGTAGTGGTGGCGAGCCTAGGTGGGCCTTCAGCTCCTGGAATGCAAGTTCACATATGTTGTCCCATTGGAAGTTCTTTCCTTATTTCAGCGCTTGGAAGAAGGGCTGGCTCCAGTCGGTTGACTTGGAGACGAATCGTCCTAGGGCTGCTGCTCGTCCTATCAGGATCTGGATTTCTTTCATTCGTCGAGGGCTATTCATTTTTAGTAGCGCCCGGATCTTCTCGAGATTTGCTTTTATTCCCCGCTGGTGTATCATGTAGCCGAGGAACTTCCCTGATTCCACCCAAAATGCACATTTGGCGGGGTTTAGCTTCATGTTGGATTGGCGAAGAAGGTTGAACATTCCCCTGAGGTTTATGACGTGGTCGTCAGTCTTCAGGCTCTTGACGAGCATATCATCGACATAAACCTCCATGGTACTTCCTATGAGCTTGGCAAACATCTTGTTGACGAGTCGTTGGTACGTGGCACTAACATTCTTCAGCCCGAATGACATGACCTTGTAGCAGTAGATTCCTCTGTTTGTCATGAATGTCATGTGGATTTGATCGGGTTCGTGCATCCGAATCTGATTGTATTCAGAGTGCGCGTTCATGAAGCTCATTAGCCCGTGCATGGTGGTGGCGTCGATGAGATGATCAATTCTTGGCAGGGGAATCAATCCTTTAGGCACGCCTTATTCAGATCTGAGTAGTCGATGGAGATTCTCCATTTCCCATTCGGATTCTTGACCATGACAACATTAGAGAACCACTCCGGATATACGACTTCTCGGACAGAGTGTACGTTGATGAGCTTGTCGACTTTCTCATTGATTGTGATATATCTTTCTTTGTTGAATGCTCGCCTTTTCTGGACCTTTGGTGTCTTCGTCTTGTCGATGTTGAGGCGGTGGACCATAATTTCTGAGTGTATGCCGGGCATGTTTGCGTGCGTCGAGGCAAATAAGTCCCTGTATTCACGTAGGAGCGCGGAGAGCTGGGATTTGACCATCGTCAGAAGATTGGCCCCGATCTTCACTGTTTTTTTCTGGTTTTGTGTCGTCTAGTGCTACGGTCATCAGATCCAACGAGGCATTGACGGACGGTTTTCTAGGTGCCTCTGGAGGGTCTAACTATTTCAACATTGAGATGTCCTCGTTGGTGATTGGTTGGCTGTCGTCTACCTTGCTGATGGTAGCTACGACTGTCGGGATAGCTCCTCGTCGTACGCCTTCCTAATGATAGGTTCGCAGCTTGGCCTTCCTTCCCTGCATGGTTTCGAATCCGCCTTGGGCGGGGAACATGACGAGCAGTCGTGCGGTGGATGTCACGGCCTTGAGGTTGTAGAGCTTCGGTCTTCCGATGATGACGTCATATGGTAAGGGGGAATCGACGATGAGATAACTCACTGTTTGTGTTACCCTTAGTGCGTCTTTGTCTTCGAAGGTCATTGGCAGCTCGATAAATCCTTCGGTCGTCATGTGTTTTCCCGCAAAACCGAATAATGACGTCTGGATTGGGCTGGCAATGATTCGGCCCAGATTCATCTTGCCGAAGGTCGTCTTTAAGATTACATCGGTTGAGCTCCTGTTGTCGATGAGTATCCACCTTATCATGCTATTGGTGATCTGCGCTTCGACGACGATGGTGTCTTTGTGCGGTTGGTGGATGATGAGAGCTTCGTCTTCAATGAAGGTGACCGCTTCGCTGATGCGGAGTGGAGGTGTAGTTCTCATCTGGTTAACCAGGTGTGGCGACCATCCTTTTTCCACTGCGTGTGCGTATGCTCATCTGCTCTGGCCCGAGTATCCTGTTCACGGTCCTCTAATGACAGCTGATATGACATTCAGCAGGGTTGCTGCTATGGATTTTCCTAGGTCGTCGCCTTTGGGTGTTGGTTGCGTCAACGTCAAGAGTGGGGTCTGCATGGTGCTCGTTTCTTTGTGGCTCGCCACAAGCTTCTTGATGAGCTCCTTAAGTTGTCCTTCCTTGATTAGGTCTTCGATTTGGTTCCTCAGCTGGTAAACTGCGACGTCAAGTGACCGTAGTCGCGATGGAAAGGGCAGTATCGAGTCCTTTGCTTGCTTCTGTAGCGGGCGAGGTTCCTTGTGTTAGGAATATTATCATCCCGTCCGTTATATCTCGGGAAATGGGCCCTCGATCCATCACGGTAATCTTCTAAAAAATTATTCTTCAAGAAAAAGTCCCATACCATTTTCTAGATCATTTTCCTTACTAGGATCAAGCACCGGGGTACCGGAGATCCAACCGGATAAATAATTAGTTATTTAAAAGACACGACTCGGACTTTATGTCTGATAGAGACGCGAGAAAATTGACGTCAGGAGCAGTGTTCACCCTTGCTAGTGGAGAAATATTCTAGAGAAGCGTAAAGCAATCATGTATTGCAGATTGCACAATGGAAGCTGAATATGTGGCTGCATGTGAGGCAGCCAAATAGTCAGTTTGGCTAAAGAATTTTTACATGGACCTGGGAGTAGTTTCGGATGTAGATGGGCCCCTAACGTAACAGTGGCGCGGTGGCAAATTCTAAAGAGCCCAGAGACCATAACAAGGCGAAACATATAGAACACCAATACCATCTCATTAAATAAATAGTATGTTGTGGCGACGTAAGGGTTGTAAAAATAGCCACGGAAGACAATCTGGCTGATCCATTTGCCAAGGCGTCGCCGAATAAAATATTCAGGAGGCATCTGGAGAATATGGGTCTGAAATACATGGGTCATCTTCTTTAAGTACAAGTGGGAGATTGTTGGACATGTGTCCTTAAACAAGCTGTTTTTATCTTATTTGTAAAAGATTATGAACATTCGTTAAATAAAAGATGGTGCTTATTATGTTAATCTTATTATAGTTTCTGGTAGAGTAAAATGAATGTTTATTCCTTAGTTCATAAAGGATGCAATTGTGTTACTATTATCACAACCGAGTCAATGTGAGGAAGAATTAATAAGAATAATAAATGAACTTAAAATGTCCGTGACTTGATTAACTGGGTAGGAGCCCATTAATCGTATAAGGTCATTAATGTGACTAAGTGATACAATTCTATTCTGAATTAAGTGTGTGTCACACTCACTAGAAGTACATTAAGTATGAAGTGTCTTCATACTAGACTGGACCTGACTTAAACTCCGGAAGTTATCATATAAGACCGTCACTGATAACTTGAAGTTGAGTCACTAGTAGATGATCAAATCAATATTCTGATATGTTGACTTGATTGTTCTTTGATTTAACCATTAAAGAACATATTTTAATGTCGCTCCCAACACTACTATTTTGGGAACATGATATTCAACAGTAAATGTAGCTTGGTCATAGACATGGGCATCACGCAGCTCTCTTCAGAGTCATAATGATTTCCTTGGTTGTCGGTGGTGAGAAGTGAGAGGTACCCGTGCGCAACTTATAAATCGAAACAATAAGTGGGTTACTCATGATATTACTGACTGAGTCAAGGAGAAAAATGCAATGAGCGGCAAAACGGTAAAAACCACCTGCTCGTGTGTGGATCATCAAGTGAAATATCAATAACCCAAATTTGATTGTATGAATGGACACCTTGCTATAAAAAGGGAATAATATATACTGTATCACTAAAGAGTGCAGTCTCGGGTTTATAGTGGAATTACACTGAGGTTTGACGAACACCTAGCAGTTCGTTGGAGCTTAAGTGATACGGGTCCATGGTCCCCAGGATAGCTTCGTAATGGTTGATACGTACGTGATAAGAACATTTTGGGATGTTTAATCATTTTACAGGATTCATAAAAATGAAGTCTGCCAACAAAAGAAAGTAGAAATTGAATTTTCTGCCAACATGAAAGTTGTTGAAATTAAATTCTAAGGAACTTTGCTTTTGGAATTGAGTCGTTTCGACGCACGGTTTGTGATTTAGAGAATTTCTAAGTTTGTGATCGTTTCGGTAAACTATGAAATTAAATCACGTGTCACGAATTTAAATGACGGTGTTGCACCATGACCTTTAAATGTGTGATATTGAAATCAGTGGCAATTAATATAATTTAATTATTAATATCTTTGTTATCGGTGGTTTTTCCCAAATCAATTTCGGACCAAAAATGACCCCCGGAGGTCCATGTCTCAAAAACAAAATGCCCAACAAGCGGGAAAACAATATTCATTATTAGAATAAAGGTTGAACAACAAAACTCAACCTCGCGCACCGTGACAGGATCCCGGATTCCCTTAACGCGCCATAAGTAGCCTTGATGTGCCCTGCAAGGGCGCGACACGCCCTAACGCGCTCTTTCAGGGTGTGGCGCGCCCTAACGCAGCCTGCCAGGGCGCGACGCGTGCTGTGTCATGGCGTGAACGCGCCCTGTCAGGGCGTGGGAGGGACTAAAAGAGTTATTTTTATTTATCCCGAGGCCCCTGGCCCCTCCTATAAATAGGAGCTTGATTTTATTCAAACGGTAACTCCGATTCAAACGCTCTATATAGCGATAAACATCGTTTTCTCTCTTCTATATTTATATTCTGGTAGCGGCGGTAGGAATACCCGACTAAGGTTAGAGCGGAGGAGCTAGCTAGAGCGGAAGAGCTGGAGGAATCCCCGGCTCACCGGAGGAATCCCCGACTCCCTAGAGGAAGGTCTGAGCGCCGTCCGACTCCCGTCTCCGCCATCGACCTCCGGCTCACCCAGGAAAGCCCAGGTACGCACCTCCTAATCGCCCACATTGAACTACGTGATGACCTTATCCCACTTGAGTACAAGTGGGTACGTAGGCATCATATACCATCACCCCCATCTCTCCCAGTCATCGACTGCTCTGAGCTCGGTCGTCGACCTGCCCTACAGAGGTTCTGGTTCTCTGCGGTCACCGACCTATATCCCGAGTCCTAGGAATTTGCAGTAATGGGTTGGAGGACCCGGTTCCGGGCCGATGGTAAGTGGAGGGTCCGATTGTCGACCTACCCTACGAAGGTTCTTGTCTTCAGCGGTCACCGACCTATATCCCGAGCCCTAGGACTTTGCGGTAATAGGTCGGAGGACCCAGTTCCAGTCCGACGGTTAGCGGAGTGTCCGATCCGCCAGACTCCTTAAGAACAGTGAATCAAGCCTCTAGCCCAGGAAAGTCAACAAACGGCGATGGGCCCGGCCCAATATCCAGCTTTGGGCCGCTACAATGTTTGATCCATTTTTCGGCATCAACAATCTTTATTAATAATTAATTAATAATTATATATATATATAAATGTGTAAATCGACATGCAACTCCAAGAAATGTGGAACCAATTCCATGTGACTTTGACTTGGTTTTGGACTTTCCAAAATTATGGCATAAGTACCTAATGTTTAGGTATTTGATTCATTAGATTGGTTAGGATTTAATATCAACCATTGTATTGAGATACTTGATTTTTGACCAAACCCTAATTCGAAATTAATAGCTTGGTGACCAAACTTAGTGCTTTCGAATTTAACCTAATTAATTGTATTCATTGGATTGGTTTAAGATTTAACCTTTACCGTTGGATTGAAAATTAATTAATAATATGTATAATATATAATTTTCAAAATAATGATAATGATAAAATCCAATTAGGGCTTTTACCAAGTCTTAGGGTATTTGATTTTATCCTGAATCAATTTGGTCCATTAGATCAGTTTAAGATTAATTTCAACCGTTGGATCTAGATAATGGATTTTTGAATTTTATTATATATATTTCGAATTTTAAGATAAGAGGCTAAGATTGGTTTTTTCTTTTACCAAGTCTTTCTTATTTAATTAAATCCCTGAGTAATTATATCCTTAGGATTAAGATAAGATTTAATCTGGACCATTAGATTGAAATAATTAATCATATTTAATATTGATGAATTCAAAAATTAGGGAGGATTTTTCTCCTATTCGGTTACAGTCTGAGCCTATAAATAGGGAGCTCATTCTACACATTTTCACACCTTTCCCTAGAGAAAAATTTGATCTATCTGTCTCTGTCTCTCTGTCTCTCTCTCTCTCTTTCTCTCCCTAAGGGCTTGAGAATTTTTTCTTTCGATCTCTCATTTTTGGTTCGTCTTAGTGAGATGTTGTTCTCCGGAAGCTTTAAAAGAGTTAAAGTTTTGCAACGGAGTCCTGATGGCGAAACCCACGCTTCAGTACGAGGAGTCCAGAAGAATATCCCGGAAGATCGAGGGAGTTTCCCTTAGCACGGAGCCCTGGCAAATTCAGAACGTGCAGCCGGAAGTCGTCATACGAGAAGTACAGCCTTATGCATTGGGTCAATCAATGCAAACCATTTACTGCTTTATTTAGTTCCCATAGACTAGATTATTAATAATGATTTATGAAAATTGAATTGCGAATAATTTATTAGATCTTGATTTTGATTATTATCCGATGTTTGATCCGTTGTACGGTGTAACAAGTTTTCCGCTTTACATAATTTTTAAAATGTTACCCGGACGGTTTGACGGCATATTTCGTGATAATATCAACGGGAATCGTAATGAAATTTCCAACACGTACACCGAGGGAAATCAGGATTGCTCTATTTTTGGCATGATGATAGATTCGGTGAGCATCGATAAACGACTTATCGCCACATATGTTAGCTCGCTAGGTTTTGGAGACGCTCTTGAATCGCATCAGGGGTTTCGCCGGAAGATTCACTAAAATTTTGGGGAAGACGAGGTCTCTAGGAAGATTATCCGATGTGATTTCCATTGTAATTTTTTAAGTGAAGACAGAGAGGCTGAAGAAACAAAGGGGAAGATGGTGAAAAGTGAAATTCCCTTTTCGTTATGGTGTTTGGTAACCAAACTGACGTTTGGAAAATAACCGCGGCGACGCCAAAACTAATGCCGAGGCTTTATTGTATTAGTTTGTGGGTTTCGAATTTCTCTGCATGCGTGGGACACGTGTCAGTTCGTGATTTTCGTGTGCCTCACTCCACCACGTCGAGGCTGATTTGATAATTAAGAGGTGAATTTGTCAGTACGTAATTATGGTTTTTAAGGGCAGGACACGTGTCAGTACGTAATTATGGTTTTCCTTCTTATGTTTCGGCCGCTGTTCATTTAAGTGAGCCGCGACCGTTTTGGCGAAACAAGCATGATTAACCGCGGCTTGATGTTTAAGGGTTTAGGGTTTTAGGCTTTAGGGAGTTATATCAGCCTCGGTTATTTTATGAATGCCGCAGTTACTTCCTTAAAGCCGCGGCGTATTTGCTTGCCACGTAGGATGTATCGCGCCTTGTGTACTTACTTCGTTGAAATTTTACTACTATTACTATATAGATCAGTCAGTACCAATCCTCCCCCGCTTACATAATTCTATTTCAACGTATATACTTAATTATCACCCACGATTTAATTTGGTAAGAACTGTCAAAATTATTAGTCGTTACAGTGTATATATATTATTGTTGGAATTTTTGTTTCGATCGTTTAAAGTTTGTACGCAAAGTATTATTTAACCATTTAAGCTTATTTTATGTATATATACATAGTCCCACCACTTTATTTAATGTTAGAAACAGAGAATGATTTATTATTTAACCATATATTATTGTTATGGGGTATCTAGATATTGTATATAGTCGATATATAGAGCTATAGTTCGACTTCTAAACCATAAATAGTCAAGTCTTCAATAATGATAAAATGAAAATCATATTAAGTTGTTTTTATCATATTGTGTCCGGCTTTTTGTGTTATGAATACCATATTATAATATATATTTTGTTTTTATATATATATATATTGTCCAACTTTTTTTGTTTATATCTACTCCTTTAATTGTATATAAACTATATTAATTAAATATATAAAAATAAGAAAATAAATAAAAACCCATTAAGTAACGAACAAAATCAGGAAAACAATTAAATAAAAAAAATCCATTAACACGATAACCGCCGTGATATAAACATAACAGCCGTGGCAGATTTCTAAGCCACGTAGGTTTAACCGCGGCTCTGTGTTTACTATTGTCGTTATGGTGTTACTTCTAAATTTTAGGCCGCGGTTTATATAACAAAACCGCGGCTTATTCATAAATCAGAAAAAAAAAACTTAGCAATGCATTTTAAAAAATCGAGCGGGAACGCAACGAAGCCGCGTTTATATTGAAATTTTACGCCGCGGCTAACATCGGAATGAAATTATACTAACACTTAGAAAAATTTCGGAACGGTGCTTTTGCGAGTGAGGTGGGGTTGAGGACAAATGTCGCGGTGGGAATACCACAAACCGCGGTTTATGACCCAGACCAAATTACGAGTATTCAAGTTAAAAAAATTATTTATACAAGCCGGGACGTTATTGAATTGAGCCGAGGGGTGTTTTATAAATACCGCATTTGACGATATTGTACTGTGGCTATTCATCGGACCAAAAACGAGCACTCGGGCAAACTTTTTACTTTTTCCAAAGCCAAGGCTTACGTAAAGTAAGCCGGGATTTTTTGAACCGTATCGCGGTATAGTCTGGAATAGCGAGGCTTTTGCACCAGACCAAAAATCGAGCTCTCTGGTAAATTTTTCATTATACCATATGCCGAGGCCCTATTAAAAACAGTCGCGGTGCTTAAGCCTTGGTTTGAATTTTCATTTTTTAGTGCCGTGGGCGTTGACGGTTTAAGTCGCGGCTTAATGGTTTCTTCCCTTACACGTTTTTGTCTCCAGTAAGCCGCGGCTGTTATATCCCATCGTCGCGATTATTTTCTTATCCACGTTAGTCAAGCCGAGGCAGTATTATATACGGCCACGGCTCTATGAGTTTAGCAACATTTATTTCACCTTTCTCTCCTTTTTCCTTCATTTATTTTTTCCCTCTCTCTCTCTTTCTCTTTTCCCTCTCTCTACTGTTGGCCACCTTCAAAGTCACCATCACCACCGCAGAAGGCTGTCGTCGTTCCACCGCTACCATTACCGTGGTTAGGCAAGAATTGAGAATAACTTGTAGGGTTTGTTTATTTAGAATGTTATTTTAGGTTTTGGATGTGTGAATCAAGTTTTATTTTTGTGAATGTGTTTTAGGCTTATTATATTGGGAATGTTGATTAGTTTTGGTTCGGTGAATCAAGTTTTTTTTTTTTTAGAATGCCATTTAGGTTTCATTTATTGGGAATGTTATTTTAAGGTTTGTGAATTTGATAATTAATGAGATTAGTTAATTAGTTTTTTTTTTTATTGAGAATGTTAGTTAATTAGTTTCATTTATTGTGGAATTTTTATTGGGATTAATTATTATAGTTTCATTTAATGGGAATGTTAATTAGTTATAATTTATTGTGAATTATGATATGGTCTTAGCTAGGTACCACGATATCAATGTTTCGCAAGATTCCGATGATGAGTATGTAGGAGATTATATAGCGTCGCAACCACGATAAAGTCTATCGCCACCGCGCGACAATCCGACGACCTCAAAGAGTGCCGGTGCTTTAATTAAATTTTTATATGATATTAATTATCTATAATTTGTTTCATTAAATATTATGTATGCAAATATTATTGTTAAATAAGTAGGAGCGTCGCAACCACGACAAAGTCTATCGCCACGACGTGACAATCCGACGACCTCAAAGAGTGCTGGTGCGTTAATTAAATTGTAATATGATATTAATTTTGTTTAAAATTTGTTTCGTTAATATTATGTATGCATATATATGGTTGTTAAATAACACTATTATTAAATATATATATAGATGTTGACTTATTGCTTAAGAAACATGTACCTCGAAGAAAACTTGTAGTGGGAAATAATGGAAAAAGAAAAATAACGAATATGTTGAGAGTTAATAAAGTAAGAGATAAAGGTAAAAAATACCAGTGAAATTTGGTGCAAAGTGGTAACCAAGGGGAAAGGCGGGCAACGTGCTAATGAGCTACATTGGCGTGCTTGCTCGGGATTTGATTCCAATTTCCAAGCCGAATTATAGAAATAAGGTACACGGCCCTGTGAAAAAATGAGTAAGGGATGAAGTAAAACAAGGATTTGAAGTTCCATGTGGGTACAAAAAAGCTTGTTTAAAGAGTGCGGTCAATCGGCAAAGGGTTTTTTTGGTACGATTTACGTGCATTATTCGTCCAACCCAATATCGATGACGAAGACATCCTCGAGTGGCCTGAGGTTGTTAAGGTGTATTAATCGAGCGTTACTGACGTACATTGAAAGGATTTCATCCAGAAAATAAAAAGTGATGAGTTCAAAGAAATCTCCAAACGCAAGAAAAAAGCGCGAGCACAAGTCGAATACCCATCTAGAGGAGGTTGAGCCGGATACCGACCATTCGATCAAAAACATGTAATTCATCAAAAATAATTTTAGTCATCATAATTTTATATTTTAATTTAATTTGTAACATATTTATCACTTGTCTTTTAGCTAGACGAAACTGGAGAATGGGCTTCTCGGTCTGAGTTATGGGTGGAGAAGTGAACAGCCGAAGACGGGGAACTAAAGGATCCTAGTTTAGAACCTATCGTGCAAAAAATCGTAAGTATCATTCGTGCGTGCATGTTTTGAAAAAAATATTTGTTTAATTATATTTATTTTAATTTATGGCGATCACAGAACCAATTGGCCGCATCGGATTCAAATGGCGAATGGGAGCCCAAGGAGGAGGAGGATGTGTTGTTTAGAGCATTGGGTAGGAAAGCGCATCCCGGTTGGCTCTGCGAGCAATCCAAATTTGTCTCACGTGAGCAATATTTCCACACTATAATTGATGAGTACTCGAAGAAGAAGGTTTTAATTTTGCGACAAAAAATGGAAGAACAAGGAGAACACATCAACATTTTGGAGGCCAAAGTGGCCGATATGGATGACTTGAAGGCTAAGGTGAGTGAATTAGACATAATGAAGGCTCAATTTTTAGAATTTTTAAAAGCGAGTGCGCAAAATCACCGGGTTAACGATGAAGTATCTCCACAAATCCCCGCTACCCGACCGAATGTTCTTTTTCCGTCAACTGGTGGCGGTCAAGATGAGGAAATTGTTCCTCTTTGTGATGAGGATGTCCCGTGTAACTAAATTGGTTCGACGCTCAAAGTTACCCCACAAAAAAAAAAAGTCCTTTCGGAAAACCGCAATCCATCTCTTGGAAAAGGAAATAGTATTGGTGGAAGTTGCTCGGTCAATGAGAATGATTCTCCCTCTTTCCCCCGAACGCCTATTTCGGATGATTACTAAGAATGCCTTTTTTTTGTGGACGGAATGGAAGCATATGTTGCAAGTGGGAGGGTGAGAATGAATAGTTCCCCGAGTGATACCATTTATTTTGTGCCTCTAGCATCCGAAAATCGTCGGGTTAACATTGTTGAGGCTTTAATCAAATCTCATCCTTTGCCGATTCTGCATGACGCATTTGTGACAATTGGCGACGCGGTCGGTAGTTATGTAGCTTGGCCGCTTGACTTAATCGAGCTAGACACCACCAAATGTAGCCGATGTTCCGATCCCAAAGAGGAATTCATTAGGAAATATCGCGGGGACGAAGAAAGAGCGATTGACTACGATGGGACAATATCGAAGTTTCACATATTGGTCATGTATGCCAACACACATCTACGCTCTAGGAAACACAACTCCATTGAAGTACCACACCCCTGTAGTACATTTTTGGATGGCGTTGTACGTTTATATCATGATGATGTATATGATTTTTTAAATTTTCATGAATTGAACATATCATGGATCCATGTTTGCCAAAGGTATGTCGTTTTTTCAAATTTTTATTATTTTTTGTTTTTATTGAAATTACATGATAATTGATTTGATACAATTAACGTTCTTTATGCGGTTACTTGTACGAGGGCATGAGTGATCTCAACATTTACATGTACGGGTTTGTCCCTCCATTAAGCGACCTTGGTGATCGAAGCAACTAGGCCTTCAAAACTGACATCTCAATGATGTTAAAAAAGATGAAGAAATGCAAAAAAAATGAAAATTGTTTATTTTGCAGTACAATAGTAACAATCATTGGGTTTTGGCCATACTTAATCGTTGGAAAAATATGACACATATCTTAAATCCTTTGGCATCGGTTTGGATACCTAATCATTTGAGATACTTAATTATCACGTAAGTTTCTCATTACAATCATGTTATAAATAATTATTAGTAATACTTGATTCCTTATATGTATATAACTTCTAACAAAAATGATATGAATCAAATTTTTATCATAGATCGATCAACATTTGGAAGAAAAAAAAAACACATGGAGAGGGTGCTTTGTCCAAGGCAGATCCAACGATTATCTTAAAGGATTGCGTGCAACAACCCGGCAATATGGAATGCGGATATTACGTGATGAAATATATGCAAGACACACTGAAAATAGGTATTGGCAAAAACCCATTATACGCTAGTAGTTATTCAACCAAAGATATTGATGATCATAGAATCCAATTAGCGAGTTATGTAGGAAATTTTTTATTTTTTTTAACCTAGTTTCCATGTATTTATAAAGTACTTATTTGTATAGAATAGTGAATCGTATGTTACTTTAAGAATTGAGTTATGTACGTGTGTACAATTTAGTAATGGCGCGTTATTGTTCCGGGCTCCGCGGCACCCTTCCGGGTACGTGAGGGGGTAACCGAGCGCTCTGGGGGGCTTTCGGGCGCGCTCGAGGGCCTTCCGGGACGCTTCTGTAATAAATTTGGCCACGGCGTAAAATAGGCATAATTTTTAAAATAACCGCGGCATCGTTTTCCGTCATGCCGTGCTAGCCGGGCTAACGCTTATAATAAGCCTAGGCGTTATATTTAAAAATTCGTGGCTAGTTATAAATTAAAACAACGGCTGAAATAAATAGTCACCGTGCGATAGCAAAAAAAAAAAAAAACCCCCGATTATATATTTATATATAACACGGCTCATTTTCCTTACAGCCGCGACATGTTGTAAATTAAAACAACGGCTAACTTCAATAGACACCGCGGTTTATTTTACATTTTCGAGAGGCAAAATTGTAAATAAGCCTCAACAAGTTAAAACAAAAACCCGATTTTTAAATTTCAACAGGCAACTTCATTTCCTTGCAGCCGCAGTGCTTTTCAAATATCACAGCCGCACAATTGACTACGTACCGGGGTTTTAAAATTCAGTAAAACCGCGGCTTACTGTTTAATGGATTGTCGCGGTTGGATTTAGGGGAACATCTCTGATTGCTGAAAGAGAAAACCACGGCTTATTTACTTAATTACCGTTGATTGGAGCCGCGGCTTTCATGATTAACAAACTACCGCGGTTTAGCTTAGTGGAGCATCATTGTTTGCTAAAATACAAACCGCGGTTAATATTACTAGATCACCGTTGAAACAAGTCGCGGCTTCGTTACCAAGGACCGAGGCAATATTTTTGTAAAAAACAGGGAACAACAACGTTTCAGAGATGTTTTAACCAATTAAATATAGCCGCGGTATGCCTATTTTCCGTCCACGTCTCAGAAACGTGTTGAAATATATGCTCCCAAAGTACTACGCATGTATCAACCATGCCTCAAAACAGTCCTCATAGGTTTCAAGGACTATTTTAAACAGTCCTCAATTCACATATTTGTACTAGTGCTACCAAATATATCACGTATTAATGATCATCCGTAAATAAGCCGGATGTGTATGTTCTACACCGGAATGTCAGCTCTACATTTTTACAAGTAATATGAAATGTGTTTTATAGGGACACAAACAAGATTATGCTTAAAAATAATTATTCCCAACTTTTACAATAAAGCATTTTATTCAGTTAAGAAAGTAACTAATTTTTAAGACGTCGCGCTAGGCTGGAGCGTTACATATATTTCCTGAGCCTTTTCACAATAGCAATAATCCTCTATTGAACTCGTTTCCAATGTTTATTCTCTTGGTTGATTTGTTCTTGAAAAATTGAATGGATTGTTGAGTTCCTTTTCAATCTGTTGTCGAAATCCAGCCAACTAGCCATAACATTAATGTGTTGTCTACTTCTTTCATGATTGTTAGGTCATTTAGAAACATTGTGCTAGTCATTAAAGCCTTTTTAATTCAATTGACCTACACGTTGCTGATTAGCAAACAACTTACAACGAAAATAAAATATCTTATCTAGAGATACTAAATAAACCAACCACTTTCTATCTTTCTTATGACTGTTTGGTAAAGCTCACGAATAATGAAATGAAGAGAAACACCGATCAAACTCATGTTTAGGAAATATTCTATTAACGTCTCTTTGAGGACTTCTTTCAACTAGAAAGTCTATAAGCTTTTGATTCATGGGATTCTAATTTGCAGGGTCATCTTTCTCAAAACAAAAGTGTCTTGCATCACTATCACCCTCATTCTCCATATCATTATCCTTTTCATTCTTATTCACAGCTTCACGAAATTCTTCATCCTCATTCTCATTCATAGCTTCACCATATTCTTCATCTTCATTTATGTTTTCATTCGTAGCTTGACCGATTTCTTCATTCTCGTTCATATCATCACTCTGATTTTCATTCCTAGCTTGGCCAATTTATATTTTCTCATTAATATCCCCTTTCTCACTCGATGGTTGACTAACTTGTTCATTACGACCATTACACGATCATAATTGTTTCCCTGAAAATACATATGAAGAGAACCAAATTGAGATCATGTGAAACTTTTTTTTTTCATTTCGCTTTTCTTTTTCAACCCCGACTTGTATTTTCTATTTGAACTCAATGTAAATCCTATAAATACAGAAAATTAAAAAAGAAATCTATTTAATTTTTCATCATTACAATAATTAATCTATACAAACTTAACATTTAATAAATTCATACCTCCAATCAGTAATAAATTCGCCTCTAATTGTGATAATTTTGACACCATTTCGCGTCTTTGCTTTTTCTTTGAACCGTTTATCTAGTTAAAATCAAATTCAGATTAAGATAGAAAAACAAATATATTTAAGGGCTCTATAGCAAACTAGTCAAATTGAAACTTGACTTTTGCAAAATAGCAAATATTTGACAAAATATTTAGGACTAGCGGATTAACCATTATAAAAAGACTTTATTACCCTTATCTAATTAAAAAAAAGTAAATTAATTAATCTATAGAATACGAAACAAATATTTGAATTTAGAAAAAAAATTAGCTAATAATTTCCACGTTTATAGGGTTTAGTTTTGAAATTTTATATTTGCATGGTACCCAAAACGAAAAATTTATTTTTATTGTGTTAATATACAACGTTAATATATATGTTAATATATGTGGTTTATTGTGTTAATATACGTGGTTAATGCATGTTAATATTTGTTAATGCACATAATGAACACGAGTTTTGTTTGCAGGAGCAAGAATACTCGTTGCTGAGGAAAATATGTTAAATAAAGTCATATTACAAAACTTTAACACGAATTCCTTAATCAAATTGACCACATTAACCAACATCAAACATATATCAGATCCAGCACATAAACCACATTAACACATATAAACTATAATATGCGGAAAATATTGAAAAAATATTTGTATGATCAACAAAATATTAAAAAATTGATTGTATCAATAAAAAATGACACAAATCTCAATAATTTTCACTATTAAATTATATGAAATTTCATATAATTAGTATTTTTTGATACATATTAATCCCTATAAACTAATATAACAATTCCATATAAATCAATATAAATATCCCTACGTACATATTAACACATAAAGCTCTCTGAAGCCTTCTTCACCCATAATTCGCGAAGCCTCTTGCCACATGCTCGCTCTTCTCAATGTATTAATTGTTGGGATTTATGTGCATAAAGAAGATATGAAGGACCTTTTAGCAAATAAAGTAGTTTATGGAAAAAGTACTCGATGTAATAATACGGTTATGTTCTTTTGCTGACAATTAAATAAAGATCAAATTTTCATTCTTATATATTTAAGTTTGTGTTTATGCATGTATGACTATGCCTTGAAACTATCGTCAATGAAAGAAGAGTTAAGTACGGACTTAACAAGATACCTCTTCTTGATTAGTTTAAAATGAACAGTTCACAATCTTAGGATCGAATGGGAAATCGTATCCGGTTAATGATTGTTTGAATAAACTACTGATATCGGATCTTGTGATATTGAGAGTTGTGACTCTAGAGTTTATTCTTGATGTCTTAATGAAGACACCGAACTAGACGTGTGACACTTTGAAGTTTAAGATAAAACAGTTTCGTTACTCGAAGCTTCAAAATCACAATCAAGGGTATTTTCGTAATTACCTTAATCCTGAAGTGAGTACATAACTTCATGTGACACTTTATGACATTTGACTGGTCAATGGGCAAAACCCAAAGAAATGGAATAAGGCCCGACAGTTGGTGTCATAATATTGTCTTGTTGAACTACGTGATTCACAGATATGGAATTTGTGTTATAAGAATGCTATGACATTAGTATCACATCATGATTTGTTCTTTGAAGTGTGAGCGAACAAATCGGGCCTGGTATTCAGTAAATAATATATTCTCTGAATAGAGTATGGGACATGTTGTCACATCTCACTTTATGCTTTTCTCGTTCACAAACAACACAGGAGTTGGTTAAATAATAACCAAGGGGTAAAACTGTAATATTACATTCCTCTTGGCTATTGATATGTAGGGGATCACGCCTCGGATCCCGAGAATATTATCGCGAGATATACCTCCGAACCGTCCGGGTAACATTTGAAAATTTTAAAGCGGAAAAACTTGTTATCCGTACAACGGTCCGGATATCGGATAATAACCATATTACAAGATCTGATAAATATTATGTAATTTAATATTCATAAATCATTATTAATAATCTAGTCTATAGGAAATAAATAGAAAGCAGTAAATGGTCGCATTTATTAACCCAATGCATAAGGCCGTACCTTAGTTGACGACTTCCGGCTGCGCGTTCTGAATTTGGCAGGGCTCCACCGGTGCTGAGGTAAACACCCGTGATCTTCCGGGATATTGTCCTGGATTCCTTGTACTGAAGCGTGGGGTTCGCCGGCAGGACTCCGTCGCAAACTTTAACTGATGGTTCTTTTTAAGCTTCCGAAGACTAAGTCTCTTAAGCCGAACCAGAGAGCGAGGTCAGAGGAAAAATTCGCTGACCCTTAAGGAGAGGGAGAGTTCGAATTTTTCTCTGGGGAGAGGTGTGTAAAATGTGTAAAATGAGCTCCCGATTTATAGTCTTAGACTGTAACCGAATTAGAGAAATTCCCTCCCTATTATTTCGAATTCTATAATTAAATATAATTAATTATTTCAATCCCATTGCCTAGATTTAATCTTATCTAAATCCAATGGAAATAATTAGTTAGGGATTTAATTAAATAAGAAATACCTGATAAGATCAAAATACAATCTTATCCTTTTATTTATTTATTCAATATATATATATATAATAAAATTCGAATTTTAATTATCTAGATCCAACGGTTGAGATGAATCTTAAACCGATCTAATGGATCAAATTAATTCAGGATAAAATCAAATGCCCTAGGGTTTTTCAAAAAACCCTAATTCGATTTCATACATATTATTAATTCAAAAATTATATATTATATATATTATTAATTAATTTCCAATCCGACGGTAAAGATTAAATCTTAAACTGATCCAACGGATATAATTAATTAACCAAATTCAAAAAACCTAAGCTTGGTCACCAAGCTATTAATTTTGAATCATTATTAGGGTTAAAATCAATTATCTTAATCCAACAGTTGATATGAAATCCTAACCGATCCAATGGATTAAATTGATTTTAGGGTTTTGCTCAAATACCAAAACATTTGGTACTTATACCGCAAATATAAAAAGACTAAAATCTTATCATTCGAATACATTAGGGTTCCACATTTCATGTGGCCCAATTCGAATTACCCATATTAAATATACATAAATATATATATTTTTATTCATTAATATAAATCTATTAATTATTAAATAATTATTAATAAGATATTAATAATTAAATCCAAATAATTAAATTATATTAATATCCTATGATCTCAATATCACACATTCAAATGTTATGGTGGCACACCATCATTTAAATTCATGACATGTGATTTAATTTCATAATTTACCGAAACGATCAGAAACTTAGAAATTCTCTAAATCACAAACCGTACGTCAGAATGACTCGGTTCCAAAAGAAAAGTTTCTTAGAATTTAATTTCCAACAACTTTCACGTTGACAGAAAATTCAAATTCTACTTTCTTTTGTCAGTTAATTTTGGTTACCAAGATATGGTACTTTTGCCACGCTATTAATAAAACTATCTGATGTCTGACACAGACTTCAGATCTATAAATCTTGCCAAATGAGTAAACATCTCAAAATGTTCCTATCACGTACGTATCATCCGTTACGAAGCTATCCTGGGGATCATTGACCCGTATCACTTAAGCTCCAACGAACTGCTAGGATGTTCGTCAAACCTCGGGGTAATTCCACTATAAACGCGAGGCTGCACTCTTTAGTGATACAGTATATATTATTCCCATAATTACAACAGGGTGTCCATGGATACAATCAAATTCGGGTTATTGATCTTTCACTTGATGATCCACACATGAGCAGGTGGTTTTTACCGTTTTGCCCCTCATTGCATTCTCATCCTTGACTCAGTCAGTAATATCATGAGTAACCACTTACGGTTTCGATTCATAAGTTGCGCACGGGTACCTCTCACTTCTCACCACCGACAATCAAGGGAATCATCATGACTCTGAAGAGAACTGTATGATGCCCATGTCTATGACCAAGTTACCCTTACTGCTGACTATCATGTTCCCAAAATAATAGTGTTGGGAACAACGGTAATATTTCGTGCTCTTTAATGGTTAAATCAAAAAACAATCAAGCCAGCAGCTCAGACTCAAGATCACTGAGGACTTAAATCGAATATCCGCTTGATCATCTACTAGTGACTCAACTCCAAGTTATCAGTGACGATCTTATATGATAACTTCCGGAGTTTAAGTCAGGTCCAGTCCAGTATCAAGTCACTTCATACTTAATGCACTTCTAGTGAGTGTGACACACACAAAATCCAGAATAGGATTATCACTTAGTCACATTAATGACTTTATACGATTAATAAGCTCCCACCTAGTTAATCAGGTCACGGACATTTTAAGTTCATTTATTATGATTATTAATTCTTCCTCACATTGACTCTGTTGTGATAATAATAACATACTTGCATCCTTTATGAACTAAGGAAGAAACATTCCATTTTACTCTACCAGAAATTATGATAAGATTAACATAATAAGCACCATATGTTATTCAACGACTTGTCATAATCTTTTACGAATGGATAAAAATCAGCTTGTTTAAGGACACATGTCCAACAATCTCCCACTTGTACTTAAAGAAGATGACCCATGTCTTTTAGACCCATATTCTCCAGATGCCTCCTGAATATTTTTTCTGGCAACGTCTTGGTGAATGGATCAACCAGATTGTCTTCCAAAGCTATTTTCACAACCCTTACATAACCACGACGCACTATTTCCCTTATGAGATGGTATTTGTGTTCTATATGTTTCGCCTTGTTATGGTCTCTAGGCTCTTTAGAATTCGCCACCGCGCCACTGTTGTCACAGTACAACGTTTAAGGGCCATCTACATCTGGAACTACTCCCAGCTCTATGTAGAAATTCTTGAGCCAAACTGATTCTTTGGCTGCCTCACAGGCTGCTACGTATTCAGCTTCAATTGTGGAATCTGCGATACAGGATTGCTTTACGCTTCTCTAGAATATCGCTCCACCAGCAAGGGTGAACACTGCTCCCGACGTTGACTTTCTCGCTTCTCTATCAGACATAAAGTCCGAGTCAGTGTATCCTAGTCGATCCAGTTCTGATCCTGAAAACACTAATATATAGTCTCTCGTTCTCCGATGATACTTGAGAATGTTCATCATTGCAGTCCAGTGAGCCATACCTAGGTTGGATTGGTATCTGCTTACAATTTCCACAGCGTAACAGATGTCTGGCCTAGTACACTGCATAGCATACATCAGACTTCCCACTGCTGAAGCATAGGGTATTCGCCTTATCTCGTCTTGCTCTTTCGGAGAAGTAGGGCACTGTTTCCTGTTAAGGAACACTCATGTCTGGTTGGTAAATTACCTCCCTTGGAGTTTGCCTTTGCAAAACGTTCAAGCACCTTATCAATATAGGCCGCTTGAGATAAAGCACGAAGCCTGTTGTTCCGATCCCTAAATATACGGATCCCAAGAACATAACTGGCTTCTCCCATGTCCTTCATTTGGAATTGCGTAGATAGCCACGCTTTCACGTTCGATAGCCTCTTCACACTGTTTCCAATGAGAAGAATATCGTCGACGTATAGAACAAGAAATATTTCCACGGTATCATCACTGAGTTTATAGATGAAGGCCTCAGTGATGTTCTGTACGAATCCATAAGTCTTGATGGTCTCATCAAACCTTAGATTCCAGGATCTGGAAGCTTGCTTCAATCCATAAATGTATTATGAGTAATCTGAAAACCTTCCCTTCTTGACCCTTTTGCACGAATCCTTCTGGTTGTCCATATAGATGTTCTCGTCAATGTACCCGTTCAGGAAAGCAGTTTTGACGTCCATCCACCAAATCTCGTAATTGAGACTACAGGCTATGGCCATGAGAATCCTGATGGACTTATACTTAGCGACTGGAGCGAAGGTCTCATCGAAATCAATACCTTCCCTCTGGGTAAAACCCTTAGCCACTAGTCTAGCGTTGAAGGTTTCAACCTTCCCGTCCACTCCTCTCTTTCTCTTGTATACCCACTTACAACCAATGGTTTTGAAGCCATGCAGTAAGTCTACAAGTTCGTAGACTTCATTAGAATCCATAGATTCTATTTCTTGGTTCATGGCTTCCTACCATTCTCCCTTATCAGGATCCTCCATAGCTTGCTTAAAGCCAATAGGATCTTCAACACTAGTGTTTGTAACAGCTAGGTGAAATTCCAACTAGGTGTGGTCGTAGCGTTCAACTGGTATTTCGAACCTCCCACTACTTCTGAGTACTCCCAAAGTTTCAAGAGAAACTTTAGTTAGATTGCTCGTAGTGTCAGATTGGACTCTAAGAACCTCCCACTACATCTGAGCATCCTTTGATTCTGATTTTGGGACCGTGGTTTCCGCACTCTTTTTCAACAACAGACATTGTTGGTGAAACTGTGACTTTAGTCACATTATTGTTTCATGTGAAATGTTAATATCTAAGCTCATTCTTTATTAGTCATTACGATTAAAAATGACATATGTTTTAAACAAAAACATATTAGAGTATTTTGGAGACTACAGGTTTTAAAGGGAATCATGTCATAACTTTTATCTTTATCCGGATATTTGCAAAATAATTCCAAAGAAAGAACATCTTTATTAATGTAAAATTATTTCATGCAATAAAACATATCCAAAAAATAAAATGAGGTCTTAACAATGCAAAAATAATGATAATAATAAACTTAAATCGAAAGTAAACTTAAAGCATGCTTCCTTCTTTGAGATACTCGAATACTAGCCGCTGTTATACTCTGAGGAACCCTTCTCAAAAGAGCTTCCTGAACCTGCATCTGATAGGAGAAAGGAAATAAACAAACATCAGTATTTTAATCTATGGACTTGAGATTAAATCTCTCCAATAAAACTATATTCTTAGGGTTAACAGAAGAGTCGTTACCTCTCCAAACCCTTAGATGTTCTGGACAAAACATATGTCCGTTTGTTCTCGGTTTGCTGTTGCAAATGTAGCACAATGCCACTTGTTTTTCTTTCTTTATCCCAGAAGTCACTTCTGAAAGAAAAAACTTGCAATGTTTTAGAATTTTAATCTATGGATCTGAGATATTAAATCTCTCCAATAAAATCTAACAGAAAAGGTCTTACCCTTTGCTGAATTGAGATGAGCTCTACAGTGTAAATAACCATACACTCTTCTCTTGTTTCCACATTTGAAACACATTGCAGAATTCCCGACTTTCCTTTCTTTCCTTCCAGGTTCTGCCTTCGATTCAATTTTATGTTTGTTATCTTTCGCAATTGCCTCCATGACAAGATTCGTTACTTTATTCACCTTTTTCATTAGTCTCCCAATTTCATCATGAGATGTTTTGAGCAATGAGTCTTTGTAGGCTTGACTTTTGAGTGGATACTGATCCAGATAGTGAGCAAGTAAATTATACTCACTGTCATACTTGAACCATTCAGTATCTTTCTCAAAAATCGTTGGAGGCTGTACTGATTCTTGCTCAAAAGGTGAATAAGAGCCAACGGATACTTGTTCATCATCCAAGATGCTAATCGGATCAGACATTTTAACTGACATTGAAAAAGAAACTTATTAAACTTTATTATAGGTAGAATGTTTTAAAAGATAATTTAGTTTGAAGAAATTACATGATGCAAACATGTTCTGGGAAAACGTTAATCAAACTCTTTAACTATTTCGTGATAATTTAACTGACTGTACACGTCGTTGCCGTCCTTAGTGGCATGGTCACTCCACGGTGACTCGCGGTATCAACCGTGTAGTTTGGTTTAACTAAGTTTTAGTCATAAACTTAATTAATATTCAAAACAAGAACTACCAAAGTTCCCTATGATTGTTAACTATCACCATAGACGGTCGGGAAGCACCAACTTCCGTGTAAGTTTGACCCGTTATTTTTGGTTCTCGGGATCCTCTTGGAAACGTCGTCCTTGGGGAATGGTCACACTAGGTGACTCGCGGTCCATTTTTAAGATTCCTCCGTCCCCATATTCTTTTGAAACTATCACGGTGTCAAACCTTTCACAAGCACACCTTCCTTGGGGAATGGACACACTAGGGTGACTCGAGGCGGTGTGGTCAGCAGACCTTGTGACAGTAATAATGGAGACCTTTATAATATTCTATACTTGCCATTATTTTTAGAAAATAACGTTTTTAATTTCCAAGTTATAAAAACTTAATATAAACTATCCATTAATGTCACATTAAAAGTTTATAACTTGGCTTTTATTAATTACTTGGCGTAATATTTAAGTAAGCCTAACTTATTATGTTTATTATTTCATCAGTAGTGATAGATCAAACCGTACGCTCTCCAGGTAGATGGGAGGAGTCCTAACCGGTCACCCAGAAGTGGATGGTGACCGGCCCCACTTTTGATTCCCTCTTCCTTAGACAAGATTGTACGTTTGAAATTTTTCTGACTAATAATAAACATTTTTTACATTTACTCTTCATTATTTATATCTATCCCATACCGACATATTAAGAATGATCCAAACATAGACACTATGTTTAAGCGTTATGAAAATATGTTATAACAAATTATATCTATAATGAATATTTGTAATTTCATGTTAATGATACTTATTCTCTAAGAATTATTATTAAACATTTTAATGCCCATTAATAATTATTTATGAAATATTAAAATAAGACAATGATATTATTCTCGAAGAATTATCATCCATATTTTAATCTATTATATAGAACAATGTTATTTATTCGTTAAATAACATCCATATTTAATTTTATGAATTATTAAAATAAGACAATGTTATTTATCCGGAAACAACATCCATATTTTAATTTAAATTAATTAAACACAATTAATTTTCATTCATAATTATTAATTTCATTTAAAATAATTAATAATCCGATTTAAAAAATTACACTTGGGCCATCCGGGTTAAAACCCGGGCCCACGTGCACTCGGATCAGAGCACGCGCCCAACCCTTCTGTATTGGGCTGGGCCGAGCTCTCGGGCAGGGCCACCAGGCCCGGTTCGCTGCCAAGCAGCGTGCCCAGATCGCGCGAGCGATGGGCTTCGACCAGGCCAAGCGCGCGGGCCGTGGGATGCTGCCAGCACCCTGGCACGTTCCCTGCGGGCTCAGCCCGAGGCCCACGGGTTGGGAAACCAGCCCGGCCTCCCGGGTTCGCTGCCAGCGAAACCGAGCCCACGGGTTGGGCTGTTTTGACAGCCCGGCCCATTTCCCGGTCCGACTTTTTGGGTTAGGTAATATTTATAATTAATATTTAAAATATCTAGAAATTCAATAATGAATTTATTCATCAAATAATTCATTCTTTAAACCGTAAAATTAAATTACGTAATTATTTATCCTTGAACCATGGTTCTGATACCAATTGTAGGGGATCACGCCTCAGATCCCGAGAATATTATCGCGAGATATACCTCCGAACCGTCCAGGTAACATTTAAAAATTATTTTAAAGCGGAAAAACTTGTTATCCGTACAACGGTCCGGATATCGAATAATAACCATATTACAAGATCTGATAAATATTATGTAATTTAATATTCATAAATCATTATTAATAATCTAGTCTATAGGAAATAAATAGAAAGCAGTAAATGGTCGCATTTATTAACCCAATGCATAAGGCCGTAACTCAGTTGACGACTTCCGGCTGCGCGTTCTGAATTTGGCAGGGCTCCGCCGGTGCTGAGGGAAACACCCGTGATCTTCCGGGATATTGTGCTGGATTCCTCGTACTGAAGCGTGGGGTTCGCCGGCAGGACTCTGTCGCAAACTTTAACTGATGGTTCTTTTTAAGCTTCCGGAGACTAAGTCTCTTTAGCCGAACCAGAGAAAGAGGTCAGAGGAAAAATTCGCCGACCCTTAAGGAGAGGGAGAGTTCGAATTTTTCTCTGGGGAGAGGTGTGTAAAATGTGTAGAATGAGCTCTCTATTTATAGGCTCAGACTGTAACCGAATTAGAGAAATTCCCTCCCTATTATTTCGAATGCTATAGTTAAATATAATTAATTATTTCAATCCAATGGCCTAGATTTAATCTTATCTAAATCCAACGGATATAATTAATTAGGGATTTAATTAAATAAGAAATACCTGATAAGATAAAAATACAATCTTATCCTCTTAATTTATTTATTCGAAATATATATATATAATAAAATTTTAATTTTAATTATCTAGATCTAACGGTTGATATGAATCTTAAACCGATCTAATAGATCAAATTAATTCAGGATAAAATCAAATGCCTTAGTGTTTTTCAAAAAACTCTAATTCGATTTCATCCATATTATTAATTCGAAAATTATATATTATATATATTATTAATTAATTTCCAATCCGACGGTAAAGATTAAATCTTAAACCGATCCAACATATATAATTAATTAACCAAATTCGAAAAACCTAAGCTTGGTCACCAAGCTATCAATTTCGAATCATTATTAGGGTTTAAATCAATTATCTTAATCCAACGGTTGATATTAAATCCTAACTGATCCAATGGATTAAATTGATTTTAGGGTTTTGCTCAAATACCAAAACATTTGGTACTTATGCCGCAAATATGAAAAGACTAAAATCTTATCATTCGAATGCATTAGGGTTCCACATTTCATGTGGCCCAATTCGAATTACACATATTAAATATATATAAATATATATATTTTTATTTATTAATATAAATCTATTAATTATTAATTAATTATTAATAAGATATTAATAATTAAATCCAAATAATTAAATTATATTAATATCCTATGATCTCAATGTCACACATTCAAATGTCACACATTAGAATGACTCGGTTCCCAAAAGAAAAGTTTCTTATAATTTAATTTCCAACAACTTTCACGTTGACAGAAAATTCAAATTCTACTTTCTTTTGTCAGTTAATTTTGGTTACCAAGATATGGTACTTTTGCCACGCTATTAATAAAACTATCTGATGTCTGACACAGACTTCAGATCTATAAATCTTGCCAAATGAGTAAACATCTCAAAATGTTCCTATCACGTACGTATCATCCGTTACGAAGCTATCCTGGGGACCATGGACCCGTATCACTTAAGCTCCAACGAACTGCTGGGATGTTCGTCAAACCTCGGTGTAATTCCACTATAAACCTGAGGCTGCACTCTTTAGTGATACATTATATATTATTCCCTTAATTACAGCAGGTTGTCCATTGATACAATCAAATTCGGGTTATTGATCTTTCACTTGATGATCCACACATGACCAGGCGGTTTTTACCATTTTGCCCCTCGTTGCATTTTCATCCTTGACTCAATCAGTATCATGAGTAACCCACTAATGGTTGCGCACGGGTACCTCTCACTTCTCACCACCGACAATCAAGGGAATCATCATGACTCTGAAGAGAGTTGTGTGATGCCCATGTCTATGACCAAGCTACCCTTACTGCTGACTATCATGTTCCCAAAATAATAGTGTTGGGTACAGCGGTAATATTTCGTGCTCTTTAACTATTAATCAAAGAACAATCAAGCTAGCAGCTCAGACTCAAGATCACTCAAGACTTAGATCGAATTTCCATTTGATCATCTACTAGTGACTCAACTCCAAGTTATCAGTGACGGTCTTATATGATAACTTCTGGAGTTTAAGTCAGGTCCAGTCCAGTATGAAGTCACTTCATACTTAATGCACTTCTAGTGAGTGTGACACACACAAAATTAAGAATAGGATTATCACTTAGTCACATTAATGACCTTATACGTTTAATGAGCTCCCACCCAATTAATCAGGTCACGGATATTTTAAGTTCATTTATTATGATTATTAATTCTTCCTCACATTGACTCTGTTGTGATAATAATAACATAATTGCATCCTTTATGAACTAAGGAACAAACATTCCATTTTACTCTACCACAAACTATAATAAGATTAACATAATAAGCACCATCTTTTATTCAACGACTTGTCATAATCTTTTACAAATGTATAAAAATCAGTTTGTTTAAGGACACATGTCCAACATGATACACACAAAGGCTAATATCATAAAATACACAGTGGACCATGTGAAGAATAATTGTATCACATCAAACGGAAATAAGATCGCATGTGAACTTAGAGATTTTCAATATTGGTTCTATAGTGAAGTCGACTAATATTAAGAATTGAAAGTTCGGGAAAATTTGTGAACTTTTGTGCCCGGACTTTATTCTAAAGCTTCGTTCATGTGGTTCCATGAGGTCTCCGTGTTAAACTTTCGGACGAGACTGATGAACAAATTAAGTGTTAAGTTGGTTTGATAATTTTATCTTAAGTATATATTACGATTTATGCTACGAGAAATATTTTCTCATAAATAATAAATAAATGGTTATTTTATTTTTAATCACCATTATTAAATATAGCAAGTTATATAATTATATTGATGATTATATAAAGTTCGAATTTAACAAAGGTGAAGGAAATTAATTCCTTAGTTCCTATTGGTTAATCTAACTTGATGAGGATTGATGATGTGTCATTTTCTCCTCCCTTGGATTAGACCATGCGAATTATATAAGGAAAATGATCAAAGAATATTTCAATTCAATGCATGATATTCATTATAAGTAAAAGTATCATGTAGAATCAATTGAGTAATCTTTGGTATTAATGAACCAATATTATGTGCATAAACTAGGAGGGAAGCTTACCATATTGGTTGTCATTTTGCATCATAATTGGCAATGAAATATTGGGTATTTATTTTAATATTGATTAAAAATAAAGCCTAATACTTCACTATAAATATGTCCAACCATTCTCCTTATATGAAGACAATTCGATCTACACTTAGAGAGAAATAAAGAGAATTTTGTTCTCTGTCTTGTGCGCATGTTTTAGGATAGAAAGAAAGTGGCAAAAGTTCATCTCTTTATTCTTTTTCTCTTATTCATAAAAGAGCCCACCCTCTAAGTGTCATAAAATCCGTTAGGCATAACATCGATTCCATCGTGGTTGTTTGATTGAAGACGGAAGGATGACTCTTGAAGATCGACGACGTTAATCCGTGAATAAATCCGGAATTGTAAGTTTCTCCATCCTATAATTAGTTATACGATGTTGTGTATTTATTCATGGTTATTTTACGTACTAATTATTTTGCATGCATGCTCAATCGTTTTTATCGCTACGGTTAATATTAATATGATAAAATGTGTTTTTCATGTTGAAAGAAATTTTGAAATTCCGCAATAAATTTGTTATGTTTATTAGTTATATTTAAAATTTTAATATTTTTTTAACAGTAATATCATTTTGCACCTGAGAGCGGAAACCTGAAAGAGAATAGTGACACGAGTGAGCAGAGCCGTACAAGTCTTGCTGAGAGCGCCGGTGAGGCATCCAGCGACGAGCTGCCGGAGAGTTCCATTCTGAGACTGCTGGTGCAGCGGCTTCTGCTTCTTCTGCTACGGCGGAGACAGGCTCCTGACGCCGCCTTCGACCGCCACGCCACCATGTACGGTGTCCAGAGCTATTTGCCCTCCTTCAACCATCATTCCCACTCGCGTTTCAACCATGAAACCTATGGAGATCCAAAGCCAAACCCTATCGGAATTCTTATCGAACCACGACTCTCCTTCGCCGCCTTCGAAGCCGTAAAGAGAGATAGGGGGACATATCGTGAGAGAGAGAAAGAGAGTTGAATAAGCCAACCAATAAATTAGGCATCTAATACCTAAAAGTTTCAAAATCAATAAAAAATATTTTTACAAAATAAAAAATAAAAGCATAAATAATTAAATAAAATTCAGAAGGGTAATATAGGAATAAAATTTGAGTTAAAAATGCCACGTTATTAAAAATGGCTATTTGACAAAAAAGAATATAAAGAATTGCTAGAATTTAAAATAGACATTTAAAATTGACTATAAAGTGTAATTTCTCTATATTTATTATTATATTTTTTTCTTATCAAATATCAATTTAAAAAACACTTACCTAGGCTTTGTCCCTTCTCTCTTTCTCCGAATATATGAACTCTAAACATCCAGAAAACAAAAACAAAAAATGATGATGGTTACTGCAATCAGGGCTTCTTCAAATTCCAATCAGACTAAGTGAAGTACTCATGGTGATGGAGCACAAAGCCACGTCGACGGTGACTCGATGGTGGTTACAGTGTTTGGCAGAAATTCCAAATTGCAATTTGCAAGGGACTTTTGGGATTATGAATTTAAGAAGGGGATCAAATAATGGTTATTACTTATTAATGCTAGATAATTTGAGAATTAAAGGCTCAAATATCAAAGAGCATACTTATTAATGCTAAATAATTTGAGAATTAAAGGCTCAAATATTATAGAGTATACTAGATAGAGGTCCTAATTAATTTGATAATTAGGGGCCCACTTATTAAAATTAAGTAATATTAATTAATTTTTTTGAAGGAACTAGTGGATTAAACCGCGCTTCGCGCGGTTGCGATCAAAATATACTAATAAATTCAAATAAGATATTAAATAACTTTTGTAATTAAATTGAAAAATATCCATATCAAACGCACAAATTGATAAGTTTTTTTAGTATTTTTTTTTTATATTTATAATAATTATCAGTAGTTATATTTCTAACATATTTAAAATAATTTATAATTGAATCCAAAATTTATCCTCATAACATACGGTAATTTTGTCTAAACATTTGCTTCTATCTTTATAAATGACTTAATCGAAGCTCAAAAAGTCACGACAGACTGAGAAGCGACACTTTTATTAATAAAACTTTACAGAGATATATGAAACCCAATTGTTTCACCATAATTATTACCATAATTATTGCCAAAAGATCACTACCCCAAAATTTAATCTTACACCTTTCAAAAGTAAAATCTTTGTTCTCGACCCCAAATGTATCATGCTTCCCAATTGTACTTAAAATCGTAATTTATATGACCTCAATTATCTTAGTGCCTAAATAGTTGCTAACTTTGTACATGTTGCTTTTTTGCTTCTCAAAGATCTTTCTTATCTCTTTGGTAACATGTTGTCAACATTCCTCACATAGATTTCCTTTAAGTTTAATCCATTTCAAGTGAAAAAAATAATAATAATGAATTTACTCAAGGAAAAAACTCAAATCTGCACTAACTCTCCAAAATAATGGTATATAAATAGTTCTTTATATTAATCATTAAAAAATTGATTTATGGCTTCAATTATCTTCATGTCTAAATAGTTTAACTAATGTATGTACTCGGTTCTTTCATTTGTTACTTTGTTATTTGTTTTTTCTTTCATAACATCATTATAAATTTATATAATCATTATAACATCATTTGCAATACAAATAAACGCTTCTATTTCTTATTTAGAAGGGTTGGACTGAATAGGTATATTTTAATTTACGGATTTAATTGACCCCTATAAAAATCAATATAGAAAGTATTAACAAAGAAAAAGACAACCAACATCAAACCACCAAAAGTTATATTGCATAAATTATCCCTGTTTTAAAAATATTGATGAACCGTCTTAAAATACGGATATATTTTTGCAACAATGGCTCCACCATGTCGATTGAGAATCCCATTGGATTATTCGAATAAATGTCTCGAAATATGAATGATACAGTGATATATGTTCAAGCAATAGTGCAAAAATAGTTAATGTTTTGCAAAACTTTAAGCAATCAAATATAAATAACTCTTCATGCTCAAAACATAAAGGTTAAAAAAAACATTTTAATGTAGCCTATATGTATTGATGATACATAGATCAATATACACTTATTGTGCAGGTCATATTCGACACCCGTAAACTTTCTTGCCTTCGCGTGAATAAAGGCTTAATCGTGAAATATCTATTTTGCACATTTGAACACCCATACACATAAATTTAAACTGCACTGCGAGAATAGAAGAAGATTCTGAAATCATTTTTTAATCATGATCTTTGTTAAACCAAAGGCCATGACGAACATCGATAGTATCAACAACTATCAGTAACTGCACCCAAAGATATCATTCTAAGTTCTAACTATGTGACTTTTTCTCGCCTTACTATATTAAATAAATGGCAGCTCCTTGATTCTCCTTTCGAAAAACTCTTAGGTGGCGTTTGGTTAAGTGGTTTGGGAAACCAGTTTTACAATTTGGTTTGGGAAATCAGTCTGAGAGTTTAGTTTACCAAATCAGTTTGGGAGTTTGGTTTTTGAAACACTGTTTGGTTAGTCTTTTGTTAATCTGTGGTTGAATTTAAGTGAAAAAAAATACAATAAAACACATTATGTCACTAAAAAGAAAGTATGTTTTATTTGAAGTAATATATATTAATATAATGTCTAAAAGATATTTGCCATAATACAAAAATTATTCATATTTCATGACTCTAGTTACATGTTTAACTAATGAAATATAAAGTGGTAAATATTCCGTTTCTACAATTAAGTTAGTATTTAAAAATATACATAATTTAAGTATATTTGTTAATATGATAGTAATATCATTAAAATATATAATTATATATATAAATAATTGTAGTAATTTATTATATGAGTTAATTTCATTGTTATATCTTATTACTATATAATACTATTATAGAATGATAATATATTATTATGGTTTTATTTTGTAAGATTGAGTTGAAGACCAAAGACAGAAAACAACTTCAAGTTGTTTTCTGTTTTCCTTCATTAAAATTTCAGTGGTCTGCGAGACCGGTCTCGGAAAACAGAGACAACTGGCAATCAAACGTGATTTGCGAAACCAATATGATACTGTTTGAAACCAAAACCAGAAACTGGTCACGGAGACCATAACCAAACGCCCCCTTAAGAGCTTTGTTCTTAGAAACTTTGATGATTATATCATCGGAAAGTCACTCCCAGAGATAATGCTAAACGTGGAAGGAGACTTCGCTTGCCTACTCAAAGGTTGACAGAATCTTTGTAATTCTTTCTCCGGATCAGGCCGATTTTGTGGAACTCTCTGCTCGGGAACTCCCTTTTCTGTGCCCTTGTCCTCGAAGCTATTCATGACCTGCACGATGCTTGCAATCTTGATTAACTAAGATTGTCTCCTAATTTTTAGTTAGGCCGTTAATCAAATGCACATAAAAAAAACATTAGGAGGCACAACTATTTTCTTTACCCGTGAAACACTTACCGATGGATGTTCCAATCCTCTTGAACGGTCTCCGCCAATGTTTTTCCGATCTCTTTTCCTGAGATAGTAATTAATATTATAGGAGAACATGATTCAATCGTTGGGCAGAGCAGCACCCAATCATTAGACAACTTGGAGGTGGATCGGGAAGCATGCCAAATACTTTGCCGCGAGGCTTTTGGTCTCTACAATTTAACCAATATTTTTTTCTACTGTAACTGATGAGTTATGAGAAAGACACCGATCTTTAATTATCGGTTAGAAAAATATACATCATCATTTTTTTATAAAATGAACTTGTTTACCCATAAGAAAGATAACGGGATAATAGTTTATAATATTACCGGATGATGGGAGGTGTCGAAGACTTAGCGGGGTCGGAGCCGGTCTGGCCGCATTGTTCGCCCTGGGCTTGAAACATTCGGAGTAAACACATTAAAATCCAAGAGGTGAAGTTAAAATCTCCCATTGATGATTCTTCTCAAACATTTTCAATGATGAAGAAACGACAATAATTGTTTTTTAAGAAAAATAGCCCAAACACTACTCCAAAGAAATAGCATTAACGCCATTTAAACAATCAAAATCCAAAACTGAGAATTTTAATAATATCACTTCTAATGCATAGTTTATCAAGAGCTACAAATAGATTGAGAAGCAACCTTTGTTGGGTTTTGACCCGAGATCGAATCACGCCGAAGCAAAATACCGAAAAACGAAATGAACTCACACTTTGTTTTACTCACACAGACAAAATATGAGGAGAGAAATAAGACAATATTTGGGACAATTTTCTTTGTATTTCTCTAAAAATAAAAAACGTACAAACACTAACTATTTATAAGCAAATAAAAATACGCTAAACTGACAACTAAATCACTACCCATTAACCCCTAATAATATGGACATTTTCTAACGTGCACTGACCAAACACTAACCCCACTAAGTCCACTCCTATTCCTATATCTATGCAGACTTTTTCTTCCTCACATTCACTCGTACAGTGCCACATTCACACACACACATACACGTACATTTTTGCCTTCTATTCTACGAACATAACTTTTATCACGCCCAACACTTTAAGTAAATAACTAACTAAGCTAGATTATAATTCCAACACTCCCCCCTAATCTAGACTTAGTTAAATGAAACGCTCGTCGTCGTCAAATAGTTCATCGCCCATTCTCGTCGTGCTTTCCATTTCGTCGTTGTGCATCACCGGGTTGATCTTCTTCTCGCCAACCTTCTCTTGATTCATCGAGGTCGTCTTGCGTTTCGCCTTGCCGCACATGGACAACAAAAGTGCCGGCTCGTCATCCAATTCCTCATTGAGGTTGGCCACCTCCTCTCGATCACGTCGGGGTTTACGGCATTCCGATGCGTAGTGCCCGTAAACATTGCAATTATAGCACTTGATGTTGCTCTTATCGCGGCCGCTACTAGACCAACGATATCCTTCACCTTCTTGGCGCGTCGAGCCACTCCCGAATCGCCTTCCTCCGCGTCCTCGTCCTCGGCCACGACCATCACCGCCGTTTCTGCCGATCTTCTCTTCGTCATAACTCGAGTCGCCGTTGTCGTTGCTCTTCATGCGCGTCATCCACTCCGAGTATGTGAGAAGCAAGTGCCGGTCTTCTTCTTTCTCTTCGTAGCTCCGAAGCCTCTCTTCGTGAGCCTTGAGGCGACCTATCACCTCCTCCATCGTCATGGTCATGAAATCGCCAAATTGCTCGATCGATGTCACGATTTGCAAAAACTTTGGCGGGACCGCCCGAAGAAACTTCTTGACGACGTAGACTTCTTTTACTCTGGCGCCCAACGCTCGGATGCTGTTTACAATCTCCGTCAACTTCATGGCGAAGTCATCCACCGACTCACCATCTCTCATGCGAAGCACCTCGAATTCACTCTTCAAGGTTTGGACCTTCGCTTCCTTGACGCGCTCCGCGCCCATATGCATCGTCTTGAGCGACTCCCACGCTTCTTTGGCCGAGTCCTTCTCCGCCAACGTTAGGAGTAGATCTTCCGGGACGGCTTAATAGATTATGGCAAGAGCCACTCTATCCGTGCGAACATCGACGTCGCCGTTCTCGATAGCGTCCCACACGCCTTGAGCTTGCAAGTTGACCTGCATCTTTATCGACCATGCGGCATAGTTGCTCCATGTGAGCACCGGGTAAAGAAACGTCAAGCTACGCTCTTTTTCTCCCTTCGTCGCCGCTGCATAATCTTCGGACATTCTTTGTGGTGACGGCATCGGCTTCGGCATCCTTCGCTCTGATACCAATTGTTGGGTTTTGACCCGAGATCGAATCACGCCGAAGCAAAATACCGAAAAACGAAATGAACTCACACTTTGTTTTACTCACACAGACAAAATATGAGGAGAGAAATAAGACAATATTTGGGACAATTTTCTTTGTATTTCTCTAAAAATAAAAAACGTACAAACACTAACTATTTATAAGCAAATAAAAATACGCTAAACTGACAACTAAATCACTACCCATTAACCCCTAATAATATGGACATTTTCTAACGTGCACTGACCAAACACTAACCCCACTAAGTCCACTCCTATTCCTATATCTATGCAGACTTTTTCTTCCTCACATTCACTCGTACAGTGCCACATTCACACACACACATACACGTACATTTTTGCCTTCTATTCTACGAACATAACTTTTATCACGCCCAACACTTTAAGTAAATAACTAACTAAGCTAGATTATAATTCCAACACTCCCCCCTAATCTAGACTTAGTTAAATGAAACGCTCGTCGTCGTCAAATAGTTCATCGCCCATTCTCGTCGTGCTTTCCATTTCGTCGTTGTGCATCACCGGGTTGATCTTCTTCTCGCCAACCTTCTCTTGATTCATCGAGGTCGTCTTGCGTTTCGCCTTGCCGCACATGGACAACAAAAGTGCCGGCTCGTCATCCAATTCCTCATTGAGGTTGGCCACCTCCTCTCGATCACGTCGGGGTTTACGGCATTCCGATGCGTAGTGCCCGTAAACATTGCAATTATAGCACTTGATGTTGCTCTTATCGCGGCCGCTACTAGACCAACGATATCCTTCACCTTCTTGGCGCGTCGAGCCACTCCCGAATCGCCTTCCTCCGCGTCCTCGTCCTCGGCCACGACCATCACCGCCGTTTCTGCCGATCTTCTCTTCGTCATAACTCGAGTCGCCGTTGTCGTTGCTCTTCATGCGCGTCATCCACTCCGAGTATGTGAGAAGCAAGTGCCGGTCTTCTTCTTTCTCTTCGTAGCTCCGAAGCCTCTCTTCGTGAGCCTTGAGGCGACCTATCACCTCCTCCATCGTCATGGTCTTGAAATCGCCAAATTGCTCGATCGATGTCACGATTTGCAAAAACTTTGGCGGGACCGCCCGAAGAAACTTCTTGACGACGTAGACTTCTTTTACTCTGGCGCCCAACGCTCGGATGCTGTTTACAATCTCCGTCAACTTCATGGCGAAGTCATCCACCGACTCACCATCTCTCATGCGAAGCACCTCGAATTCACTCTTCAAGGTTTGGACCTTCGCTTCCTTGACGCGCTCCGCGCCCATATGCATCGTCTTGAGCGACTCCCACGCTTCTTTGGCCGAGTCCTTCTCCGCCAACGTTAGGAGTAGATCTTCCGGGACGGCTTGATAGATTATGGCAAGAGCCACTCTATCCGTGCGAACATCGACGTCGCCGTTCTCGATAGCGTCCCACACGCCTTGAGCTTGCAAGTTGACCTGCATCTTTATCGACCATGCGGCATAGTTGCTCCATGTGAGCACCGGGTAAAGAAACGTCAAGCTACGCTCTTTTTCTCCCTTCGTCGCCGCTGCATAATCTTCGGACATTCTTTGTGGTGACGGCATCGGCTTCGGCATCCTTCGCTCTGATACCAATTGTTGGGTTTTGACCCGAGATCGAATCACGCCGAAGCAAAATACCGAAAAACGAAATGAACTCACACTTTGTTTTACTCACACAGACAAAATATGAGGAGAGAAATAAGACAATATTTGGGACAATTTTCTTTGTATTTCTCTAAAAATAAAAAACGTACAAACACTAACTATTTATAAGCAAATAAAAATACGCTAAACTGACAACTAAATCACTACCCATTAACCCCTAATAATATGGACATTTTCTAACGTGCACTGACCAAACACTAACCCCACTAAGTCCACTCCTATTCCTATATCTATGCAGACTTTTTCTTCCTCACATTCACTCGTACAGTGCCACATTCACACACAAACATACACGTACATTTTTGCCTTCTATTCTACGAACATAACTTTTATCACGCCCAACACTTTAAGTAAATAACTAACTAAGCTAGATTATAATTCCAACACTCCCCCCTAATCTAGACTTAGTTAAATGAAACGCTCGTCGTCGTCAAATAGTTCATCGCCCATTCTCGTCGTGCTTTCCATTTCGTCGTTGTGCATCACCGGGTTGATCTTCTTCTCGCCAACCTTCTCTTGATTCATCGAGGTCGTCTTGCGTTTCGCCTTGCCGCACATGGACAACAAAAGTGCCGGCTCGTCATCCAATTCCTCATTGAGGTTGGCCACCTCCTCTCGATCACGTCGGGGTTTACGGCATTCCGATGCGTAGTGCCCGTAAACATTGCAATTATAGCACTTGATGTTGCTCTTATCGCGGCCGCTACTAGACCAACGATATCCTTCACCTTCTTGGCGCGTCGAGCCACTCCCGAATCGCCTTCCTCCGCGTCCTCGTCCTCGGCCACGACCATCACCGCCGTTTCTGCCGATCTTCTCTTCGTCATAACTCGAGTCGCCGTTGTCGTTGCTCTTCATGCGCGTCATCCACTCCGAGTATGTGAGAAGCAAGTGCCGGTCTTCTTCTTTCTCTTCGTAGCTCCGAAGCCTCTCTTCGTGAGCCTTGAGGCGACCTATCACCTCCTCCATCGTCATGGTCTTGAAATCGCCAAATTGCTCGATCGATGTCACGATTTGCAAAAACTTTGGCGGGACCGCCCGAAGAAACTTCTTGACGACGTAGACTTCTTTTACTCTGGCGCCCAACGCTCGGATGCTGTTTACAATCTCCGTCAACTTCATGGCGAAGTCATCCACCGACTCACCATCTCTCATGCGAAGCACCTCGAATTCACTCTTCAAGGTTTGGACCTTCGCTTCCTTGACGCGCTCCGCGCCCATATGCATCGTCTTGAGCGACTCCCACGCTTCTTTGGCCGAGTCCTTCTCCGCCAACGTTAGGAGTAGATCTTCCGGGACGGCTTGATAGATTATGGCAAGAGCCACTCTATCCGTGCGAACATCGACGTCGCCATTCTCGATAGCGTCCCACACGCCTTGAGCTTGCAAGTTGACCTGCATCTTTATCGACCATGCGGCATAGTTGCTCCATGTGAGCACCGGGTAAAGAAACGTCAAGCTACGCTCTTTTTCTCCCTTCGTCGCCGCTGCATAATCTTCGGACATTCTTTGTGGTGACGGCATCGGCTTCGGCATCCTTCGCTCTGATACCAATTGTTGGGTTTTGACCCGAGATCGAATCACGCCGAAGCAAAATACCGAAAAACGAAATGAACTCACACTTTGTTTTACTCACACAGACAAAATATGAGGAGAGAAATAAGACAATATTTGGGACAATTTTCTTTGTATTTCTCTAAAAATAAAAACTTACAAACAATAACTATTTATAAGCAAATAAAAATACGCTAAACTGACAACTAAATCACTACCCATTAACCCCTAATAATATGGACATTTTCTAACGTGCACTGACCAAACACTAACCCCACTAAGTCCACTCCTATTCCTATATCTATGCAGACTTTTTCTTCCTCACATTCACTCGTACAGTGCCACATTCACACACACACATACACGTACATTTTTGCCTTCTATTCTACGAACATAACTTTTATCACGCCCAACACTTTAAGTAAATAACTAACTAAGCTAGATTATAATTCCAACACTCCCCCTTAATCTAGACTTAGTTAAATGAAACGCTCGTCGTCGTCAAATAGTTCATCGCCCATTCTCGTCGTGCTTTCCATTTCGTCGTTGTGCATCACCGGGTTGATCTTCTTCTCGCCAACCTTCTCTTGATTCATCGAGGTCGTCTTGCGTTTCGCCTTGCCGCACATGGACAACAAAAGTGCCGGCTCGTCATCCAATTCCTCATTGAGGTTGGCCACCTCCTCTCGATCACGTCGGGGTTTACGGCATTCCGATGCGTAGTGCCCGTAAACATTGCAATTATAGCACTTGATGTTGCTCTTATCGCGGCCGCTACTAGACCAACGATATCCTTCACCTTCTTGGCGCGTCGAGCCACTCCCGAATCGCCTTCCTCCGCGTCCTCGTCCTCGGCCACGACCATCACCGCCGTTTCTGCCGATCTTCTCTTCGTCATAACTCGAGTCGCCGTTGTCGTTGCTCTTCATGCGCGTCATCCACTTCGAGTATGTGAGAAGCAAGTGTCGGTCTTCTTCTTTCTCTTCGTAGCTCCGAAGCCTCTCTTCGTGAGCCTTGAGGCGACCTATCACCTCCTCCATCGTCATGGTCTTGAAATCGCCAAATTGCTCGATCGATGTCACGATTTGCAAAAACTTTGGCGGGACCGCCCGAAGAAACTTCTTGACGACGTATACTTCTTTTACTCTGGCGCCCAACGCTCGGATGTTGTTGACAATCTCCGTCAACTTCATGGCGAAGTCATCCACCGACTCACCATCTCTCATGCGAAGCACCTCGAATTCACTCTTCAAGGTTTGGACCTTCGCTTCCTTGACGCGCTCCGCGCCTATATGCATCGTCTTGAGCGACTCCCACGCTTCTTTGGCCGAGTCCTTCTCCGCCAACGTTAGGAGTAGATCTTCCGGGACGGCTTGATAGATTATGGCAAAAGCCACTCTATCCGTGCGAACATCGACGTCGCCGTTCTCGATAGCGTCCCACACGCCTTGAGCTTGCAAGTTGACCTGCATCTTTATCGACCATGCGGCATAGTTGCTCCATGTGAGCACCGGGTAAAGAAACGTCAAGCTACGCTCTTTTTCTCCCTTCGTCGCCGCTGCATAATCTTCGGACATTCTTTGTGGTGACGGCATCGGCTTCGGCATCCTTCGCTCTGATACCAATTGTTGGGTTTTGACCCGAGATCGAATCACGCCGAAGCAAAATACCGAAAAACGAAATGAACTCACACTTTGTTTTACTCACACAGACAAAATATGAGGAGAGAAATAAGACAATATTTGGGACAATTTTCTTTGTATTTCTCTAAAAATAAAAACTTACAAACAATAACTATTTATAAGCAAATAAAAATACGCTAAACTGACAACTAAATCACTACCCATTAACCCCTAATAATATGGACATTTTCTAACGTGCACTGACCAAACACTAACCCCACTAAGTCCACTCCTATTCCTATATCTATGCAGACTTTTTCTTCCTCACATTCACTCGTACAGTGCCACATTCACACACACACATACACGTACATTTTTGCCTTCTATTCTACGAACATAACTTTTATCACGCCCAACACTTTAAGTAAATAACTAACTAAGCTAGATTATAATTCCAACACTCCCCCTTAATCTAGACTTAGTTAAATGAAACGCTCGTCGTCGTCAAATAGTTCATCGCCCATTCTCGTCGTGCTTTCCATTTCGTCGTTGTGCATCACCGGGTTGATCTTCTTCTCGCCAACCTTCTCTTGATTCATCGAGGTCGTCTTGCGTTTCGCCTTGCCGCACATGGACAACAAAAGTGCCGGCTCGTCATCCAATTCCTCATTGAGGTTGGCCACCTCCTCTCGATCACGTCGGGGTTTACGGCATTCCGATGCGTAGTGCCCGTAAACATTGCAATTATAGCACTTGATGTTGCTCTTATCGCGGCCGCTACTAGACCAACGATATCCTTCACCTTCTTGGCGCGTCGAGCCACTCCCGAATCGCCTTCCTCCGCGTCCTCGTCCTCGGCCACGACCATCACCGCCGTTTCTGCCGATCTTCTCTTCGTCATAACTCGAGTCGCCGTTGTCGTTGCTCTTCATGCGCGTCATCCACTTCGAGTATGTGAGAAGCAAGTGTCGGTCTTCTTCTTTCTCTTCGTAGCTCCGAAGCCTCTCTTCGTGAGCCTTGAGGCGACCTATCACCTCCTCCATCGTCATGGTCTTGAAATCGCCAAATTGCTCGATCGATGTCACGATTTGCAAAAACTTTGGCGGGACCGCCCGAAGAAACTTCTTGACGACGTAGACTTCTTTTACTCTGGCGCCCAACGCTCGGATGCTGTTGACAATCTCCGTCAACTTCATGGCGAAGTCATCCACCGACTCACCATCTCTCATGCGAAGCACCTCGAATTCACTCTTCAAGGTTTGGACCTTCGCTTCCTTGACGCGCTCCGCGCCTATATGCATCGTCTTGAGCGACTCCCACGCTTCTTTGGCCGAGTCCTTCTCCGCCAACGTTAGGAGTAGATCTTCCGGGACGGCTTGATAGATTATGGCAAGAGCCACTCTATCCGTGCGAACATCGACGTCGCCGTTCTCGATAGCGTCCCACACGCCTTGAGCTTGCAAGTTGACCTGCATCTTTATCGACCATGCGGCATAGTTGCTCCATGTGAGCACCGGGTAAAGAAACGTCAAGCTACGCTCTTTTTCTCCCTTCGTCGCCGCTGCATAATCTTCGGACATTCTTTGTGGTGACGGCATCGGCTTCGGCATCCTTCGCTCTGATACCAATTGTTGGGTTTTGACCCGAGATCGAATCACGCCGAAGCAAAATACCGAAAAACGAAATGAACTCACACTTTGTTTTACTCACACAGACAAAATATGAGGAGAGAAATAAGACAATATTTGGGACAATTTTCTTTGTATTTCTCTAAAAATAAAAACTTACAAACAATAACTATTTATAAGCAAATAAAAATACGCTAAACTGACAACTAAATCACTACCCATTAACCCCTAATAATATGGACATTTTCTAACGTGCACTGACCAAACACTAACCCCACTAAGTCCACTCCTATTCCTATATCTATGCAGACTTTTTCTTCCTCACATTCACTCGTACAGTGCCACATTCACACACACACATACACGTACATTTTTGCCTTCTATTCTACGAACATAACTTTTATCACGCCCAACACTTTAAGTAAATAACTAACTAAGCTAGATTATAATTCCAACACTCCCCCTTAATCTAGACTTAGTTAAATGAAACGCTCGTCGTCGTCAAATAGTTCATCGCCCATTCTCGTCGTGCTTTCCATTTCGTCGTTGTGCATCACCGGGTTGATCTTCTTCTCGCCAACCTTCTCTTGATTCATCGAGGTCGTCTTGCGTTTCGCCTTGCCGCACATGGACAACAAAAGTGCCGGCTCGTCATCCAATTCCTCATTGAGGTTGGCCACCTCCTCTCGATCACGTCGGGGTTTACGGCATTCCGATGCGTAGTGCCCGTAAACATTGCAATTATAGCACTTGATGTTGCTCTTATCGCGGCCGCTACTAGACCAACGATATCCTTCACCTTCTTGGCGCGTCGAGCCACTCCCGAATCGCCTTCCTCCGCGTCCTCGTCCTCGGCCACGACCATCACCGCCGTTTCTGCCGATCTTCTCTTCGTCATAACTCGAGTCGCCGTTGTCGTTGCTCTTCATGCGCGTCATCCACTCCGAGTATGTGAGAAGCAAGTGCCGGTCTTCTTCTTTCTCTTCGTAGCTCCGAAGCCTCTCTTCGTGAGCCTTGAGGCGACCTATCACCTCCTCCATCGTCATGGTCTTGAAATCGCCAAATTGCTCGATCGATGTCACGATTTGCAAAAACTTTGGCGGGACCGCCCGAAGAAACTTCTTGACGACGTAGACTTCTTTTACTCTGGCGCCCAACGCTCGGATGCTGTTGACAATCTCCGTCAACTTCATGGCGAAGTCATCCACCGACTCACCATCTCTCATGCGAAGCACCGCGAATTCACTCTTCAAGGTTTGGACCTTCGCTTCCTTGACGCGCTCCGCGCCTATATGCATCGTCTTGAGCGACTCCCACGCTTCTTTGGCCGAGTCCTTCTCCGCCAACGTTAGGAGTAGATCTTCCGGGACGGCTTGATAGATTATGGCAAGAGCCACTCTATCCGTGCGAACATCGACGTCGCCGTTCTCGATAGCGTCCCACACGCCTTGAGCTTGCAAGTTGACCTGCATCTTTATCGACCATGCGGCATAGTTGCTCCATGTGAGCACCGGGTAAAGAAACGTCAAGCTACGCTCTTTTTCTCCCTTCGTCGCCGCTGCATAATCTTCGGACATTCTTTGTGGTGACGGCATCGGCTTCGGCATCCTTCGCTCTGATACCAATTGTTGGGTTTTGACCCGAGATCGAATCACGCCGAAGCAAAATACCGAAAAACGAAATGAACTCACACTTTGTTTTACTCACACAGACAAAATATGAGGAGAGAAATAAGACAATATTTGGGACAATTTTCTTTGTATTTCTCTAAAAATAAAAACTTACAAACAATAACTATTTATAAGCAAATAAAAATACGCTAAACTGACAACTAAATCACTACCCATTAACCCCTAATAATATGGACATTTTCTAACGTGCACTGACCAAACACTAACCCCACTAAGTCCACTCCTATTCCTATATCTATGCAGACTTTTTCTTCCTCACATTCACTCGTACAGTGCCACATTCACACACACACATACACGTACATTTTTGCCTTCTATTCTACGAACATAACTTTTATCACGCCCAACACTTTAAGTAAATAACTAACTAAGCTAGATTATAATTCCAACACTCCCCCCTAATCTAGACTTAGTTAAATGAAACGCTCGTCGTCGTCAAATAGTTCATCGCCCATTCTCGTCGTGCTTTCCATTTCGTCGTTGTGCATCACCGGGTTGATCTTCTTCTCGCCAACCTTCTCTTGATTCATCGAGGTCGTCTTGCGTTTCGCCTTGCCGCACATGGACAACAAAAGTGCCGGCTCGTCATCCAATTCCTCATTGAGGTTGGCCACCTCCTCTCGATCACGTCGGGGTTTACGGCATTCCGATGCGTAGTGCCCGTAAACATTGCAATTATAGCACTTGATGTTGCTCTTATCGCGGCCGCTACTAGACCAACGATATCCTTCACCTTCTTGGCGCGTCGAGCCACTCCCGAATCGCCTTCCTCCGCGTCCTCGTCCTCGGCCACGACCATCACCGCCGTTTCTGCCGATCTTCTCTTCGTCATAACTCGAGTCGCCGTTGTCGTTGCTCTTCATGCGCGTCATCCACTCCGAGTATGTGAGAAGCAAGTGCCGGTCTTCTTCTTTCTCTTCGTAGCTCCGAAGCCTCTCTTCGTGAGCCTTGAGGCGACCTATCACCTCCTCCATCGTCATGGTCTTGAAATCGCCAAATTGCTCGATCGATGTCACGATTTGCAAAAACTTTGGCGGGACCGCCCGAAGAAACTTCTTGACGACGTAGACTTCTTTTACTCTGGCGCCCAACGCTCGGATGCTGTTGACAATCTCCGTCAACTTCATGGCGAAGTCATCCACCGACTCACCATCTCTCATGCGAAGCACCGCGAATTCACTCTTCAAGGTTTGGACCTTCGCTTCCTTGACGCGCTCCGCGCCTATATGCATCGTCTTGAGCGACTCCCACGCTTCTTTGGCCGAGTCCTTCTCCGCCAACGTTAGGAGTAGATCTTCCGGGACGGCTTGATAGATTATGGCAAGAGCCACTCTATCCGTGCGAACATCGACGTCGCCGTTCTCGATAGCGTCCCACACGCCTTGAGCTTGCAAGTTGACCTGCATCTTTATCGACCATGCGGCATAGTTGCTCCATGTGAGCACCGGGTAAAGAAACGTCAAGCTACGCTCTTTTTCTCCCTTCGTCGCCGCTGCATAATCTTCGGACATTCTTTGTGGTGACGGCATCGGCTTCGGAATCCTTCGCTCTGATACCAATTGTTGGGTTTTGACCCGAGATCGAATCACGCCGAAGCAAAATACCGAAAAACGAAATGAACTCACACTTTGTTTTACTCACACAGACAAAATATGAGGAGAGAAATAAGACAATATTTGGGACAATTTTCTTTGTATTTCTCTAAAAATAAAAACTTACAAACAATAACTATTTATAAGCAAATAAAAATACGCTAAACTGACAACTAAATCACTACCCATTAACCCCTAATAATATGGACATTTTCTAACGTGCACTGACCAAACACTAACCCCACTAAGTCCACTCCTATTCCTATATCTATGCAGACTTTTTCTTCCTCACATTCACTCGTACAGTGCCACATTCACACACACACATACACGTACATTTTTGCCTTCTATTCTACGAACATAACTTTTATCACGCCCAACACTTTAAGTAAATAACTAACTAAGCTAGATTTTAATTCCAACACTCCCCCTTAATCTAGACTTAGTTAAATGAAACGCTCGTCGTCGTCAAATAGTTCATCGCCCATTCTCGTCGTGCTTTCCATTTCGTCGTTGTGCATCACCGGGTTGATCTTCTTCTCGCCAACCTTCTCTTGATTCATCGAGGTCGTCTTGCGTTTCGCCTTGCCGCACATGGACAACAAAAGTGCCGGCTCGTCATCCAATTCCTCATTGAGGTTGGCCACCTCCTCTCGATCACGTCGGGGTTTACGGCATTCCGATGCGTAGTGCCCGTAAACATTGCAATTATAGCACTTGATGTTGCTCTTATCGCGGCCGCTACTAGACCAACGATATCCTTCACCTTCTTGGCGCGTCGAGCCACTCCCGAATCGCCTTCCTCCGCGTCCTCGTCCTCGGCCACGACCATCACCGCCGTTTCTGCCGATCTTCTCTTCGTCATAACTCGAGTCGCCGTTGTCGTTGCTCTTCATGCGCGTCATCCACTTCGAGTATGTGAGAAGCAAGTGTCGGTCTTCTTCTTTCTCTTCGTAGCTCCGAAGCCTCTCTTCGTGAGCCTTGAGGCGACCTATCACTTCCTCCATCGTCATGGTCTTGAAATCGCCAAATTGCTCGATCGATGTCACGATTTGCAAAAACTTTGGCGGGACCGCCCGAAGAAACTTCTTGACGACGTAGACTTCTTTTACTCTGGCGCCCAACGCTCGGATGCTGTTGACAATCTCCGTCAACTTCATGGCGAAGTCATCCACCGACTCACCATCTCTCATGCGAAGCACCTCGAATTCACTCTTCAAGGTTTGGACCTTCGCTTCCTTGACGCGCTCCGCGCCTATATGCATCGTCTTGAGCGACTCCCACGCTTCTTTGGCCGAGTCCTTCTCCGCCAACGTTAGGAGTAGATCTTCCGGGACGGCTTGATAGATTATGGCAAGAGCCACTCTATCCGTGCGAACATCGACGTCGCCGTTCTCGATAGCGTCCCACACGCCTTGAGCTTGCAAGTTGACCTGCATCTTTATCGACCATGCGGCATAGTTGCTCCATGTGAGCACCGGGTAAAGAAACGTCAAGCTACGCTCTTTTTCTCCCTTCGTCGCCGCTGCATAATCTTCGGACATTCTTTGTGGTGACGGCATCGGCTTCGGCATCCTTCGCTCTGATACCAATTGTTGGGTTTTGACCCGAGATCGAATCACGCCGAAGCAAAATACCGAAAAACGAAATGAACTCACACTTTGTTTTACTCACACAGACAAAATATGAGGAGAGAAATAAGACAATATTTGGGACAATTTTCTTTGTATTTCTCTAAAAATAAAAACTTACAAACAATAACTATTTATAAGCAAATAAAAATACGCTAAACTGACAACTAAATCACTACCCATTAACCCCTAATAATATGGACATTTTCTAACGTGCACTGACCAAACACTAACCCCACTAAGTCCACTCCTATTCCTATATCTATGCAGACTTTTTCTTCCTCACATTCACTCGTACAGTGCCACATTCACACACACACATACACGTACATTTTTGCCTTCTATTCTACGAACATAACTTTTATCACGCCCAACACTTTAAGTAAATAACTAACTAAGCTAGATTATAATTCCAACACTCCCCCTTAATCTAGACTTAGTTAAATGAAACGCTCGTCGTCGTCAAATAGTTCATCGCCCATTCTCGTCGTGCTTTCCATTTCGTCGTTGTGCATCACCGGGTTGATCTTCTTCTCGCCAACCTTCTCTTGATTCATCGAGGTCGTCTTGCGTTTCGCCTTGCCGCACATGGACAACAAAAGTGCCGGCTCGTCATCCAATTCCTCATTGAGGTTGGCCACCTCCTCTCGATCACGTCGGGGTTTACGGCATTCCGATGCGTAGTGCCCGTAAACATTGCAATTATAGCACTTGATGTTGCTCTTATCGCGGCCGCTACTAGACCAACGATATCCTTCACCTTCTTGGCGCGTCGAGCCACTCCCGAATCGCCTTCCTCCGCGTCCTCGTCCTCGGCCACGACCATCACCGCCGTTTCTGCCGATCTTCTCTTCGTCATAACTCGAGTCGCCGTTGTCGTTGCTCTTCATGCGCGTCATCCACTCCGAGTATGTGAGAAGCAAGTGCCGGTCTTCTTCTTTCTCTTCGTAGCTCCGAAGCCTCTCTTCGTGAGCCTTGAGGCGACCTATCACCTCCTCCATCGTCATGGTCTTGAAATCGCCAAATTGCTCGATCGATGTCACGATTTGCAAAAACTTTGGCGGGACCGCCCGAAGAAACTTCTTGACGACGTAGACTTCTTTTACTCTGGCGCCCAACGCTCGGATGCTGTTGACAATCTCCGTCAACTTCATGGCGAAGTCATCCACCGACTCACCATCTCTCATGCGAAGCACCGCGAATTCACTCTTCAAGGTTTGGACCTTCGCTTCCTTGACGCGCTCCGCGCCTATATGCATCGTCTTGAGCGACTCCCACGCTTCTTTGGCCGAGTCCTTCTCCGCCAACGTTAGGAGTAGATCTTCCGGGACGGCTTGATAGATTATGGCAAGAGCCACTCTATCCGTGCGAACATCGACGTCGCCGTTCTCGATAGCGTCCCACACGCCTTGAGCTTGCAAGTTGACCTGCATCTTTATCGACCATGCGGCATAGTTGCTCCATGTGAGCACCGGGTAAAGAAACGTCAAGCTACGCTCTTTTTCTCCCTTCGTCGCCGCTGCATAATCTTCGGACATTCTTTGTGGTGACGGCATCGGCTTCGGCATCCTTCGCTCTGATACCAATTGTTGGGTTTTGACCCGAGATCGAATCACGCCGAAGCAAAATACCGAAAAACGAAATGAACTCACACTTTGTTTTACTCACACAGACAAAATATGAGGAGAGAAATAAGACAATATTTGGGACAATTTTCTTTGTATTTCTCTAAAAATAAAAACTTACAAACACTAACTATTTATAAGCAAATAAAAATACGCTAAACTGACAACTAAATCACTACCCATTAACCCATAATAATATGGACATTTTCTAACGTGCACTGACCAAACACTAACCCCACTAAGTCCACTCCTATTCCTATATCTATGCAGACTTTTTCTTCCTCACATTCACTCGTACAGTGCCACATTTACACACACACATACACGTACATTTTTGCCTTCTATTCTACGAACATAACTTTTATCACGCCCAACACTTTAAGTAAATAACTAACTAAGCTAGATTTTAATTCCAACACTCCCCCTTAATCTATACTTAGTTAAATGAAACGCTCGTCGTCGTCAAATAGTTCATCGCCTATTCTCGTCGTGCTTTCCATTTCGTCGTTGTGCATCACCGGGTTGATCTTCTTCTCGCCAACCTTCTCTTGATTCATCGAGGTCGTCTTGCGTTTCGCCTTGCCGCACATGGACAACAAAAGTGCCGGCTCGTCATCCAATTCCTCATTGAGGTTGGCCACCTCCTCTCGATCACGTCGGGGTTTACGGCATTCCGATGCGTAGTGCCCGTAAACATTGCAATTATAGCACTTGATGTTGCTCTTATCGAGGCCGCTACTAGACCAATGATATCCTTCACCTTCTTGGCGCGTCGAGCCACTCCCGAATCGCCTTCCTCCGCGTCCTCGTCCTCGGCCACGACCATCACCGCCGTTTCTGCCGATCTTCTCTTCGTCATAACTCGAGTCGCCGTTGTCGTTGCTCTTCATGCGCGTCATCCACTCCGAGTATGTGAGAAGCAAGTGCCGGTCTTCTTCTTTCTCTTCGTAGCTCCGAAGCCTCTCTTCGTGAGCCTTGAGGCGACCTATCACCTCCTCCATCGTCATGGTCTTGAAATCGCCAAATTGCTTGATCGATGTCACGATTTGCAAAAACTTTGGCGGGACCGCCCGAAGAAACTTCTTGACGACGTAGACTTCTTTTACTCTGGCGCCCAACGCTCGGATGCTGTTGACAATCTCCGTCAACTTCATGGCGAAGTCATCCACCGACTCACCATCTCTCATGCGAAGCACCTCGAATTCACTCTTCAAGGTTTGGACCTTCGCTTCCTTGACGCGCTCCGCGTCCATATGCATCGTCTTGAGCGACTCCCACGCTTCTTTGGCCGAGTCCTTCTTCGCCAACGTTAGGAGTAGATCTTCCGGGACGGCTTGATAGATTATGGCAAGAGCCACTCTATCCGTGCGAACATCGACGTCGCCGTTCTCGATAGCGTCCCACACGCCTTGAGCTTGCAAGTTGACCTGCATCTTTATCGACCATGCGGCATAGTTGCTCCATGTGAGCACCGGGTAAAGAAACGTCAAGCTACGCTCTTTTTCTCCCTTCGTCGCCGCTGCATAATCTTCGGACATTCTTTGTGGTGACGGCATCGGCTTCGGCATCCTTCGCTCTGATACCAATTGTTGGGTTTTGACCCGAGATCGAATCACGCCGAAGCAAAATACCGAAAAACGAAATGAACTCACACTTTGTTTTACTCACACAGACAAAATATGAGGAGAGAAATAAGACAATATTTGGGACAATTTTCTTTGTATTTCTCTAAAAATAAAAACTTACAAACACTAACTATTTATAAGCAAATAAAAATACGCTAAACTGACAACTAAATCACTACCCATTAACCCCTAATAATATGGACATTTTCTAACGTGCACTGACCAAACACTAACCCCACTAAGTCCACTCCTATTCCTATATCTATGCAGACTTTTTCTTCCTCACATTCACTCGTACAGTGCCACATTCACACACACACATACACGTACATTTTTGCCTTCTATTCTACGAACATAACTTTTATCACGCCCAACACTTTAAGTAAATAACTAACTAAGGTAGATTATAATTCCAACAACCTTCAATATATTCTCAAACAAAGTTTCTGCAATCGACTACCATTGCTGCAAAGAGTAGTTTTTAGAGGTTGAGGGGGAGAAATGGAGAGAGTCGAGAGGCTGTAGCCTGTAGGCATCGTTGCACTCAAGCCTCAGAGGCATAGTGTGGTAGCAGGTTGGGCTGGAAGTCGTTGAGGTGCCGCGATGTCTGACGGCCTTGGCGATGGCGGCGGGGAAGAAGCTTGGCAGAGAGGATCAAACGGCTTAAGGAGATGATTGTGGAAGAAAATGTGTTTAAATATTTACTTATATGGACATGAATCGACAGAGAAATGAAAAGATTATGTTCTAATTGCAATTTTTTAAGACGTTATAGGTACTACTTTCATTATTTCACTGCATTTATTGTTATATTACTGCTGAACAAAGAGAAGAAAAAACGTTTAAAATTTTGGATGTTCACAAATGAGCCATAAAATAACGATTATTTTCATGGTATGTTAAATGACAGAGTTAATACTCAGTGCACATTTATAAAAAAAAATTATAAAGTAGTGAGATTTTAGAATAGTAGAATTCTCTATTTCCAAACATAGTTTAGACTATCAATTTATTGTTGATGGATTTTGCTTTTATATATATATAGATATAGATTGTAGTTAAAATAAATAAATATTGAGAGGTTTTACGACAACATGTGTTTTTGTGAAGAATTGGAAAATACTACCAAGAAAACTACATTAAGTTCTATAGCCATTTATATATATATAAGGATTTATACCAAAATATTTATAAAACGTTTATTTACATTAAGTTTGTGTGTATACAGTTTATAAGTATATATATATATTTGTAAAATTGCATGTACAAACTGAAGTACACTTTTAGATGCTTTAAAAAATAAAACATAATAAAAAAAACAGTGTATACAACATAGATGCAGGAAAATAAAAGTAAAAATAAAAGAAACTTAAAAAACCAAAAAAAAAAAAGGTTATACTAAAATGTATCTGTAAAACGCTTGGGTATATATATTTATTTATTGAAGCTGCATATAGTTATTAGGTGTATATAAGATTAATGAGTATAGTGTAAAACTGTAAATTAAATTATATTTCATAAATTTATGCACTTAAAAATTATATGGATGTAATGCAAATATATGAAGATTATTAATATTTAATTGATCTTTTCAAAAAAAAAATCTAAATTCTATAAAAATAGAATTCTCAATTCTCTCTTGTTACAACATGCCATGTCATCTACATGTGATTTTGCTTTTTTATATATATATATAGATTTAATTTGAGTAATATCAGTTAAGTTTTTGGGGGTCCCTTAATTAATTTAAGTGATTCTAGGTTTTTTTTTTCTTTCATTAAGTGATTTTGGAGCCCTTAAATTTTACTTTTGGGGGCCTCTAAATTTAAGATTGTTGAGGTGGAAAAATTACCCCCGCAAACATGGAGTTACGATTGGTGTAATTCTGTTTTTAGTTTACCTTAGAGTTCAGGTCTTTCCGTTAAAACTAGATTACGTTGAATAAGATGTGTTTTAGAGACGAATCTGGTTGTTTTGTAATGGGCTTCAATGTTAAAACCTTGTATATTTCGATTATGAAAGTCTAATCCCTTGTACATGGGCTTTAGCTCTCTATTTATAGAGGCTTAATATTTCGAGTCATAATGTGAGAGCACTTCATGTCATCGGTGTTTCTTATTAAAAAAATTTATTAAGTGTTTGAAATTTAGAATGGTAGGATTCACAATTTCTGAGTTTTTTAGACTACAATGAAGATTTTGCTTTTATATATATATATATATATATATATATATATATTATATATATATATAGATTCTTCGCCGATATGGAAAAGACCGAAACTTCGAATCTCCATCGACAGGCCTTTCACTCCACCTGACATTTTTCGATTAAATTTTTCAACTATGATTGCTGATTTTTTTTCTTTCAGAAACTCCAGCGCACAGCGATCCAAAGCAAAGTGGTGGTTTCTTCGCTTTGATTGCTTCGAGTTTGTCCAATTTTGGAAGCGGCATAACCAAATCTTTCAATGGGTAAACACATCACTCTTCTCTCTACAAGCAATTTTATCAAGTATAAGTTGTTGTGATGGTGGAATAATCGAAGCGCTTCGCTCATTCAGATAGCGTTCCGGCAAATATCTGCAAAGCGTTCTTCAGATAAAAGCTCTTCCAATTGATTATTCACCGCGACTCCCAAATGCTCCAAGAATTCTTCCAATGAATTTGTTCAAATCAAGGACTAGAAACATTGGATGAACCACCTTCTCTGCCAAGGTATACTCGAGTTTGGATTTGTGATTTCCATTTGTATTTTTCCTTGCAGTTTATTTTGTTCTAATTTTTTTCCGGCCTCCGTGCCATCTCGGGCGACGATTGTCCACTCTCTTTTTCCTAACACTCCTTGCCGAGGTTTGTGTTCTTCATATCTTCTGGTATGTAGTTTGTTTTTTTAAAAGTTTCTTTTTTAGGCTTTCAATATGTTGTTATAGAATTGTATTGAACTTCTTCTTTGTTAAATTATTTATCTAAGCACGTACAGTAGTGAATGAATGAAAAACGTTCCTCATGAATTAATCCAAAGCTTTTGGTCTCCTTTGTTCTTATTAGTTCAAATTTTTTATTTATCTATGCAAATTGTAGGATTGAATGAATGAAAAACGTATTAAAGCAATCCTCCTTCATTATTGCTGTTAAAATCAGTTTTAGTGGTAAGATATAAATATGCAGATAAAGAAGAAATATCAAGCAAAGTTGGGTTAGATTCGATGCACAACAAAAGTAAGCTATCATGTGTATAACAAGTAACAAGTGGTTGATCTTTAACATTTTCTGCTAAAAAAATTATGCAACTCATGTGGTTAATCGCTGATGGTCAGAAACACTGTAAATTTTAATCATGTCTCATTTACTCTCCAGGTTAGTTAATATTTATGTTCCTACTTAGTTTAAACACTATTTTTTTAATCTAAATTGACAGATGCGCATGACGACATGGAGGTATAGAAACATTGATAAATGAAACCAAATTCATTTCTTTACGGACATCTTATTCTTGCACGTTGGAGCTACCTTGAAGCTTCCACCGGTGAATAAGAACCTGATTTATCAGCATATGTGGGCAAAAACTTGTTGGTTGCAAAACATGTATGCAAATTTATACAAGTGCACGTGTCGGCAAGTAATACATTGTGCAAGCACAAAGATCGATCCCACGGAGACTAAGTCAATTTCGTATTTATTGCGAGTTATAAAAAAAATAACATATCATGAGAAATTGTTGTAAAATCAAGAGTCATTCAAATTGTAAGCTAAATTGATGTTCAAACTGTTAATTAAGGAGACTCGGAACAGGGGAGACAAGTAATTTGATAATTGATGAGAGGAAACGGTTGGGCTCGTGAATTACTTCGGGTTTTTACGAATTACCGAATGCGACAGAAATGTTATTGCATTTTCCTAGTGATCTGAAAAACGACAATCACATAGGTTCTTCCGAACTCCCGTTTGAAAACCGATTGTAAACTAATCATTCATATTCCTATGATAAGAATACTTACAGGTTAAAATTAGGTTCCAAATTCACGATCTACACGGAGATTAATATATTTCTATACTCATCTCAATCCTATGAACGAAATCACGAGATTAAGCATGTATTGAGGTTGTAATTCCATTCTACTCAAACCTTCCGGTAGTAATTAGATCTAGATTTCTATTAAGTTGAAACAAGAAATAGAACTATGACAAAATTAAGCATTCAACCAAGAATACAAAATTCAATCACAAATGATAATTCATCAAAACCCTTAGTTCATCAATTACCCAACCTTAGAAAATTAGTTCATGTTGTGATAACAATAAACATAAAATAAAGATTGGTTCAAGATACAACTCATCGAATCAAAATGTGATGAACAAACGTGTTCAAATTGATGTGTTGTGCCTTCACTGCCTTGCAATCTCCTTCTTCTCTTCTTTGCTGCCTTCTTTTGCTGCCTGTTCCTTTCCTTTTGATTCCCAGCAGCTTCCTTGCTTCTTCTTCAGCTCACTGCTTCTTTTTCTCTCTTCAGCCGCTGCTCTCCTCCTTCCAAAAAGAGACAAAAGCTAATTAAGTTTTTTTTCCTCTCTTAGCATCATTCTCTTGGTAATTGGGCCCAAATAATAAAACCGAATCTTAACATGTCTATTAATTAATGCCAAAGTGGGAGAACATATAGTAACAACACATTAACTTGGTTCTTTTTCTCAATTTATATAAATTTATGTATTTATTTTCAATGTCACACAAATATGTTCAATCACTCACAATTAGGATAAGTTAGACAATATTGTTAACTTTATATCGATCTTTCGTTCGGGTTTAATTATTAATTCCGTAAAAACCGTATAATAACTCTATTTTCATAGAGTTATCAGTGGTCTCTGCCATGATCGAGCAATTTTAACGGTATAAATTTTAGTTTTTAGTTTTATTTCATGGTTGTTTCTTAGGATTTAGTGTTTTTGTTGTTTTGTTATTGCTGCCCATTCACGTCTTAGTAACGTTAATCTGTTGGTTCGGAGCTTTGACTATTTAGCTTGTTGATAGTTTTCGTGTGATATATTGTCTTTCGTTATTAGGTATTGATCGGGTCCCTTTTATGTTTGGGTAGTTTGACATTTCTTCTTATATTTGTTGGAGTTCTTAAGTTCAAACTTGTCGCACTAGTAAAAATATGATTTTTAGACACTAAACTTTTACCCACTGAAGAATTAGTTTCTATAAATTTGTTATAGACACTGATTTTTAAGATATATCAGTTGCTAAAGAGTTCAGTAAAAGTATTTAATGTACGTAATTTTGGCAACTGATTTTGTAACTTTAAACAACTGATAATTGGGGATAAAACTTTCGATTTTTAGAAACTGATTTTTCAATTTCTAAAACATTAAAATCAGTTGACGATCATTATCATCGTCGGAAAATTTTAAATTCCGGCAACAGTATTTTCTATTGATTTTTCAGTTTCTAAAACTAATTTTTAGATGTTTAGCCACTGAATTTTCAGAAGGTATATATCTAAAATCAGTTACCGATAACAATTATTTTTATCAACTGATCGATCTATTATTTGCAACAAAATTTTCTGTGGTTGAAAAATTAAATACTACGTGATATTTGAATTCCGGCAAGAATTGTTTCTACTGATTTATTAGTTGTAAAAAATGTTTTTCAGATTTTCGGCCACTTAATTTTCAGTAGGTATACATTTAAAATCAGTTGCCGTAGCGTTAACTTTTAGCGACAGATTAATCATTCATAAGCAACAAATTTTTCAGTGGTTGAAAAATATAATTCAACGTTATATATATTTTCCGGCAAGAGTATTTTCTATTGATTTTTCAGTTTCTAAAAATAATTTTTAGATGTTTGGCCGCTGAATTTTCAGTAGGTATATATCTAAAATCAGCTACCGATAGCGATTATATTTATCAACTGATCAATCTATTATTAACAACAAAGTTTTCAGTGGTTGAAAAATTAAAATGAGCGTTTTATTTATATTCCGGCAAGAGTTTTATGTACTGATTTAGCAGTTTTTAAAAATGATTTTTATATTTTCGGCCACTAAATTTTCAGTATCCATTTCTAGAACATCAGTTGCCAATAACATATTCCGGCAAGAGTTTTCTCTAGTGATTTATTTGTTTCTAAAAATGTTTTTTAAATTTTCGGCCACTGAATTTTCAATAGCTATATGTCAAATATTAATTGGGGATTGGTGTAGCTTTTAGCAACTAGATAATTAATTGGTAACAAAATTTTCAGTAGTTGAATATGTAAAATCCAATTTCTTATTTTAGGCAACTGATTATTCAGTTAGTAAGAGTCGAAAATCAGTTGATTAAAGTCTAAAAACTCGATAAACTTCAAATTAAATTAAATCAAGACGGAGTAGCGTAGTTGCGACTCACAACTTGTGAGTATGGAGTGAAACATGGGATCCAAGAAACATCACAAGTGGATGTGTAAATATAATAAGAAAATTTTCTTTATTGGTTTTCAAAGAGAAGGATGCATTTGCAATGTGATACCACTGATATTGAATCATAAAATAGTGATTGAATCAAGATTTTATACTATAAGGTACTAATTACTTGTATGATTACTTTTATAGTTATATATATATATATATTAGAGTGTTACATATAGTATAATATATAAATGATGGTGTAGCTAGTATACATGTATATATTTTACAAAAATAATATCACAAATAAATTTGTTATATATAATTAAGATGGTATGTGATTGATTAATTACTCGCTTTTTATATTAAACCAGGAAAAAAAATTCATTTAAAATTGTGTATTTTGAGTTTGTCGCCGACATAATCGAGTCCGTCGAGTACGTGACCGATATTGTACGAGAATGTCGAGTCTGTCGCCAACACCATCGAGTCCGTCGAGTACATTACCGATACCGTACGAGAATGCCGAGTCCGTCGAGTTCGTCATCGACACCATTAAAAACCACCGATTATGTTGCTGATTGCCGATTACGTCGCTAAATATTAGCATTGACTATTGACTCTAATATTTATCACTTATTTATTTTTAGCGTCTAAAAGCGAAAATTACTATTATATTTATTGTGGAAAAAAATTAGTGATTAAATTTTTCAGTATGTTTAAATATATATTAAATTTTTCAGTATGTTTAAATATATATATATATTTATATATATTACATATATTAAGATTAAGATAGGGTTTCTTTGCATCGTAATAAATAATAATAATATTTTATCACTTTTGGTTTATAAGTGTACAGCAAAAAAATTGAGAAAGTTTTTTTAGCGGCAACAAGCTTTTAATGTTTTTGGCAAATAATTTGAATTTTTTTGGTCGTGGTCGGGGAAACATATATAAAATTAAAATAAAATGGGGAAAATTTAAGGGGGAAAATTAGCACCGCCAAAATTTTGGCAAAGTTTTTATACACTCGACTCGATGGTAATTCAAAGATAAACTCTTCTATCTACTTTCTCTCGTCCCTTCAAACCGACTCGAGTAATGAGTTTCTTTCCTTTTGATCACCATCGCCGCCGAAGGAGACGGCCGGAGTAGGTCTGTTCTGATTTTAGGGTTAATCTATTTCTGATTCTTTTCTTGTTCTCCTATTTTAGGGTTTCTGGAAATTCTCCCCCTTCTGTTCTGATTTTATGTTGTCTCGTTTGTTTGTTCATTTCGGAATGCCTAGTTTGTTTTTAATTGTGTTGTTTGATTTGGTTGTTGAATGTTATTAGATTATTCGTTTGTTTCTGTAGTATATGCTAATCGTTTTACTCTGTTTTTTGCAGCTATTTTACTAAGATGGAGCATGTTCATCAAATATACAGTACAGTTCCATATGAAGTTTGTTCTTTAAAGAAGCTATATATCTGGTCATTGTTTTATATTATGTTCTCTGAACAATTCTTGAATGGTTTACTTGAGTTTGGAATTGATTCGCAAAATATATTGTGTTCTCTTTAAGTTATAATTTATAAAATGTTTATTGATTTGCAGGAGAAAAGTTTGTTCGTTCTACTTCCCGAGAAAAATGAAGATATTTGTGAAGGGCTCAAGTTGCTGCAACTATTTTTTATTCGACTTTCTAATGTTGTATATAGGTTATGTAATAGTGTTCAAAGAACGTATTTTATAGAGTTGTTACCAAAGCTATGTATATCGAATGTATATACCACTTCATTATCTTTTGGTATATTTTTATTAAGTCTTTGTACATTTTTTTTTTTACAATGATTTCTAAAGAATTCACAATCATACAGATTTAAATTTGATATCCGATTATCAAGCAAACGATAAAAAATATTCAGTAAATATTCAGCCACTGATTTTTATACGTCGAAAATATTCAGCCACTGATTTTTAAGTTGTTGAAATTCATGTTGGAAAGTTTTTAAAACTGATTATTTAGTAATTGATTGTTGTTTTCCGATGAAAAAATGACCGGAAATTTATCATTTCGGAAATTGATTTTTCAGTTGCTAATATGCACACCGGAATGTTTTTTCAAAGCTGATAATTCAGTTGTTGATTGTCTTTTTCCGGCGAAAAAATGGCCGGAAACTTATACTTTTGGAGACTGATTTTTTAGTTTACCTCAGTTGCTAAAAACACAAATAGCAACTAAAATTTTTCAGTTGTAAAATATACCTTTTGACACTAGGTATTACCAACTAAACTTACAAAGTGATTTTTCAGTATAAAAAACGTTTTAGCAACTGATTTTAATTTATAACAACTGATTAAGCAGTGGATGAAAACGTTATTTCTACTAGTGTCGTTTTAACATCTCGGTTCAAGCATGTCGTTTTGACGTTACGTGATATTGATGATGTATGTACTTTTTTAATTTAAAGAAAACCTATGAAATGCCCAAAATACACTCAAGGTTTATGAGAAATACCCATAGTTTCAATTAATTCATTTATACCCATTTTTAATAAATTTTGGACCATTATAACCTTGATTTTAATTATATATTTTTATTTTCGTTAATTAATTATTAATTATTTAGTTTAATTTCGAAATTTTATTTTCCTAAAATTAAGGTTGAATTATTGCCATATTTATCAGATTTCAAATTAATTTGATACTTTGACCTCAAATTTTGAATTTCCTTCTATTTTTCTTTTATCTCTCTCTCTCTCTCTTCGTTCTTTCTCCCTCCCTCTCTGCTCTTCGCTCGCATTCATCGGAGCTCCCCCGTGCGCCTCCTCCTCCGTCGCGCCTCCCCCACCAATTCGCCGCACCTCCCCCACCTGTTGTTTGCCCTAATTCGAGATGCTTGAGATTCCGTACACCTCCATTTGCTGCAACTTCTTCAATCCTGTCGATGTCTGTGCTCGATGTGCAAAAGATATTGGTAATTACAGTTACGATTACCTAATTGCAGTTTTGTAATTAAAATTACCGAATTACAATTTCGTATATAAAGTTACAGTTTGAAAAATACAATTACCGAATCGTAATTTTGTAATTATAGTTACAATTTTCGTATACAACTTTGTAATTAAATTTACAAGTACATTATTCATTACACTTTTATATTTATAGTTGCCAGTATCGTATATATAATTACGAATTTTTATGCGTTTCGTATATATAGTTACAACTTCATAATTGTAGAACTCTTTCGAACATACATACGTAAATATTGTTACAGTTTCGTATATATAGTTACAACTTCATAATTGTAGAAATCTTTCGAAAATACATACGTAAATAGAATAGAATTGAATAAGTATAGGAAGATTAGTACTTAATTTATAATAAAGGAAATAAATTGTATTTAAATAATGTGGTGAATCCCTATTGTTGCAATAATTAAGGATGATTAATTATTTGTTAATTATTTGATATTTAAAAAAAGAAGGGTATATTGGTCCATATTCAATTTGTTGGTGGTTCTAATTACCAAAAATAGATTTGAGCATTTTTTTAAAACATTAAGTCACAAATGGGCATTTCGTTCATTTACCCTTTAATTTATTTGTTATAGTTCCATCCTTCCATATTGCTACGGATCAGGACATAAATAACAAAATAAGTCCTTTTGAGGATGCCAATATATTAGGGGTGCAAATAAAACCCGAAAACCGGGTAAAAACCCGAATCCGAATCCGTATCCGAATTTAAAACCCGAATCCGAATCCGGAATTCGATTCCGGGTACCCGGTACCCGGTTTAAAACCGGGTTCGGGTACCGGGTAGTGAAATCTTAAAAACCGGGTACCCGGTACCCGGTTTAATACCCGGTTTGTTTAATTTTTATTTTTATTTTTTTAAATATTTTAGGGTTAGGGCTCGACACTCATCTCTCATTTTCATTTCTCATTATAGGGTTCATTAAAATATTTTTTTAATTTTTTGATGCGCGGACGGTGAAATGATGATGGAAAGCCGAAAAAACTCGAAGTGCTTTATCATATGTTTTTTTTAATGCATTTTAAATTTTAGACAATGGATGCATGTTTTTTTGTATACGAGACATGTAATGTTTATTTTGAGATAATTTAGTTTTTCTATTAAAAAAAATAAAACGGATCCGGGTAAAAACCCGGATCCGGTTGAAAAATCCGAACTTGGTTTCCAAACCGGGTACCGGGTACCAATTTTCAACTACCCGGAAATTCGGGTACCCGGATTTCGGGTACCGGGTAGTAAATTTCAACTACCCGGAAACCGGGTCCGGGTACCGGGTACTTCAAAAAAACCGGGTACCCGACCCGGTTTCACCCCTACAATATATAGATAACAAGTAAGTTTCTGATTTCCTTTTTCTTTTGGTTGCTTTCGTTTGATCTTGTTCCTCTCAAAGAATTGAAGACCGCTTCGCTTTGCATGTTTATTGTGCAAGTGTGTTTGTTTCATTACCGATAAAAGTAGTTTTCTTTTAAGATACATTCTTCTTTGGTACTTTTCATATCCTTGATGACAAAAGGATCTCCAATTTTTATACTAAAGGAAAATCACACAGCAAATGTCTTTTTTATTCCCTTTAGAGCAGTTAGAACCCAAATTCTTGAATTCAAAGTTACTCAAGTCTTTCCTTCTTTTAGTTTATTTTTTAATAATTAATAATTTTTTATTTTATTTTATCATAGCTCTAATTGGAAGCTTTAAACAATTGAGCAATCACGTTATAGCGCTGAAGATCAATTTTGTTTTTAAAAAAAATAAAAAATTGGTTTGGGTATTTCAGTTTTGTTGTTACCACTGTTGTTTTTGTCCCAATATATATATATATATATATATATATATATATATATATATATATATATATATATATATATATATATGGGTAAACTGTGGCTAATGTACCCAATGTTTGATCCGCTGCGGATTATGTACTTAATGTTTATTTTCGACGGCTAATGTACCCAATGTTTATTTCCGTTAGATTTTTTCATCCGTTCTGTCACTTGACCGTCAACCAGTGCCACGTGGCCATATTCTCCCTCTCTCCTCGCGCTGCCACGTGGCTCTGATTCCTCCAATCGCGACCTGCCATGTGTCATGTGGCATTGCAAAAAAAAATTGGGCTGGGTGGGAATCTCTATCTTGTTGAGCATACACTCAACCACTTAAACCATTGTAATTTCACGTCATATATAGTACACATAAATATTTATATAAATAACCTGACGGTCAAGTGACGGAATGAATGAAAAAATCTAACGGAAATAAACATTGGGTACATTAGCTGTCGGAAATAAACATAGGTACATAATCCACAAAGGATCAAACATTGGATACAATAGCTGCAGTTTATATATATATATATATATATATATATATATATATATATAAAACTTACTGTTTTATTTTATTTTTCATTTTTTCTTGATATATGCATATCAAACTAATAATCCATTTGGGTAATACAGATCAAAAAAACAAACATTCAGCAGCATACCATTTCGTCGAAGATGGTGACGATGGAAAGAGGTTTGAATATATTACACTTTTATGTACTATGGTGTAGGGGTGAAATTTTGTAACCGTTTCTCGGTATCGTCTCGGTTTCGGTATCGATTCCGGATCAGTTTTCAAAAAAATTTGATAAATTTAGTTAAAAACCAAGAACTGATACTTATCGGTTATCGGTTTCCGATACCGATACCGAGAACCGATACTAAAGCCATATTTCTCGAATTTTGGTATCGGTTCTGGTTGTGAACTACATGTCGTTTTAAATTTTATACTACATGTTTTTTCCCTTAGAAAATTTTGTACTACATGCCGAAGAACTAGGTATTTTACTTGATCCTCTGAATTATTTGGTCTGGTTTGTTTTAGCATAAATACTTTTGCAAATCTAGTTTGTTGAATGTGTTGAAAGGAGTGTGTAGAATGTAGACTCTATAAAACAACATGTATACAATTATTTGCAAATCTATTTTGTGTATACAAAATTACAAATCAGTTTATAATCTAAATAATAGTTCTTCTTTTGTCTTTCTTAAACGCAAATCTCTTTAAATTGTTTATTGCAAAAGAAAGCTATGAAACTCGCGTTTCAACTTTCTTTCCCTCCGCTCTTACCGGTGGTAGTAGTAACATGGATAAGAAAAAGGACAAGGCAAAATCGAAATCAAAGAAAAAATGACATTGTTTTATTATGTTGGATGTTTTTATGTATTAGACATATATTTTATACTTCGGACAAGGTATTTTGTATTCTTTTTTTCTCGAATTTTTCCCGGTTTATGTCTCGGTTTATTTCCCGATTTCTTTTCTTTTTTCTCGGTTTCGGTCTCGGTTTGATAAAAAACCAAGAAATTTTAGAACCGATACCAATACCAAAAAAAATATCTCGATTTTTCAATACCGAGACCAAAAAATATTAATTTACCGGTTATCGGTACCGGTTTTAGCCCTACTTTGGTGTGGAGCTAACTGCACTATTGTCAGGAAAGATGCATCGGCATAAAGTAGTTCAAAGAGTGATTACATTATTGCAGATGGCGCGTCTTCCTTTTCGAACAAAACACACATATGTTAATATTTTTTAGAAAGTTAAAAAAATTAACAGAATTACTTCAATTAATATTTAATAGATGTGGTTGTCCAAATGCAGATCTAATCATTTTTAAACTTCACATTAGGAATTGCAATGGCTTTACCAGTTTTTTTAAAGGTGAGTTTAGAATGGAAAATATCTTCTAATATGAAGACGAGTTTGTTCAAGTTTCATCACATAAGCAATGACACAAATTATGAAATTTTATGCATGGAATCTTTTGTTCAAGATCGGTACATGATAACAGGATAATAAGTGATAATTTTGGCACCTTTACGCTTATTTTATTGTGAATTTGAGAATATATGTCTTGTGTTCTATTATGTTTGTCTTAATTTTTTTTTAGTTTTTGATTGGTTTAAGAAATTAAGCTCTTGAATATTGTGTGTCTAAAATAATGAGTAAGGGGCAAAATAGTAAGAAATGGTGATTACACTTTGTTGTTTGGCTGATTATTTCATGGATCACATGATCTTGTGAGTCACTTTCCACATGTCATCACTAGATTGTTGGACCACATTCCTCCATTTTGGGAAGGCGATGTCACCTAGGGCAACATCCTTTTAAAAAGAGAGCCAAGGAGGGAAGGAATCAGCCACCAAAATCCAGAGAAGAGGAATTCAGAGAAAAACGCAGAAATCAGAGGAGAAAACGGAGCTTTGGAGAAAAACGGAGCTCATTCCGGTGACCGTTCAAGGAAGGCGCTTCACCAGACTGCCGTAGCGATCGTCACAGTAAAGTCTGGAGAGCGAAAAATCAGATTTGGAATGGAGCTTGGAGTGACGATTTTGAGCTCCATTTCTTCATCAACTCTTCATCAAACCATTAGTCCATTTTCTCACCTTGTGAACATGTTTATGTTATTGATTATAATGTTGGATTACATTTTATTTTGTGAAAACATGAGCTAAGTTCTTAGTTAGGATTATTGATGGATCTTCAATTTCAAACGTCATCATAGTTGTGATTAGTTAGTCCCAAAAATGTTGATCCGGTTTAAAACCCGGATCCACTTTTTTTTTTTTTTTTAAAAACGGACCCGGAACTATCCGGGTCTGGAAAAACCCGGAACCGGAACTATCCGGGTCCGAATAAAGTCGGAACCGGATAGATCCGGTTCCGGTATATTTATAAAAAAAAAAGGCTCGCGTGGGATCTGAGCCGTTGGATCAAATCCATCAACGGCTCAGATCATAGAGCCGTTGGGGAGGGGACAGCTTTTCCCTTTCTGCGGCAAAAGTACCTGCCACGCGTCAGGTTTTGGAGCCGTTGGGAGGCAACGGTCTTATTGCCTCGGGGTCCCCAAAAATGACCGTTGGAGCTTTAATACCCCCTCTTTCTCGAATTCCTTCACATTTTTCCCTATAAATACCTCATCCCACTCTAATTTTTTTCACACAACATCTTATCTTCATCTCAAACTCTCCCAAACTCTCTCAAGCTCTCAAATTTCCGAATTTTAGTCTATAGTTTAGCTACTTTATAATTATATAAATACTCTCTATTTTTAGTTTAATATATTGTTTAGGTATTTTAGTTGTTATTAGTTAAGTTTATTTAGTTGTTATAATTATTATTAGTTGTTAATTGTTATTAGTGTTATTAGGTATTTTAGTTGTTGTTAATTTTGTTATTAGTGTTATTTAGTATTTACTATTTAGTTTAATTTAATCTAGCTTAATTTATCGTTATTATTAGTTTAATTTATCGTTAATATGTCGAGTGGCAACAACCGTTCTCGAGGACGTCCCGATGTCCGAGGAAAAGGACGGTCCACTATTCCGTCACCGCGGTCGATTAATAGCGGGACGGCTTTTAGTCAACATAATTATAATGTCGGAGTTATGAATCAACACAATGTTCCCGGTTCTTCTAGCCATCCGTTACCGGTTCATGGTCAATATGGTACCGGTGGCGTCGGGCCGAACCAACAATTATTAATTTCTCAAGGTCACGGCGGTGGTTTTACTAACTTACTCAATTTTCAAGGTCCAAATATTCCGGAATGGCCTAGCCTTAGCAACGAGGAACAATACCAAGCACAACAAGTCCGCCATCACGAGCAACAACACCAAGTCCAACAACATCGTCAACAACAATACGTTTCCCCCGACGCCGAGGTACGTTTAATTTAAGTACTTAATAATAAATTAATTAATAAGTGAAATAATTAATAACTAATAAGTTACTTAATAAGTTAATTAATAACTAATTAGTTTAATGTTAGTTACTTAGTTTAATAATCATAGTAGTTAAATGTTAGTTTAATAATTATATTAGTTTAATTTATTAAATAATTTATAATCATATTACTTACTATATTAGTATATTAGTTTAACCATATTAGTTCAATAAATCATTAAATTGTTACCTTTAAGTTTTAATTTGTTAGTGTAATTAATTGTTACTTTAAATTGTTACTTTTAAGTTTTAAATAATCAATTAATCATATTAGTTTAATTAAACTTTAAATAGTTACTTAAATAAGTTAAAAAAGTTAAAAAAAGGTAATTTGTATCAGTGGTGATAATTATAAAGTTCTTATTAGATTATGGTGTCTTAGAAAGATTGGTTTTTAAATAAGGTTTGCTTTGCAATCTCCTCCAAGCTAGCCTGGGAACCTCGGGGAGTTCTGTCTAGAAAAGCTTGGGCCTAAAGTGAGATCATAGCATCCTTTCCAGTCGATCTGGCCATGGAACCTCGGGGAGTTCCGTCTAAAAGAGCTTGATAATTATTTTCACACATAAAAAATATCATTTTTAATTTTATTAACTTTTTTAATTAACTATATGAAATTTAATTGAATTAATATGATTAATATTAATATTAAACCTTTGTTAAATTAATATGGTTAAATTGAGATTAATATTCCATTGTTTTTTTAGGAAACGAGGTCGAGAAATCAATCCAACGACGTCGACCCCGATGATGATGTGGACGACGATACGGAGGACCCGAATCAAGGCGATGACGCCGAGGAGGAGGAGGTTCCGGGAGGCAGTGGTCTGCCCCCGCATCCGCCGCCAAGGAAGCAAAAGAAATTAACGGGTTTGGTGTGGCAGAACGACTTTCGGGTCGAGTATAGATACAACTACTCCGTACCGGTTTGGAAGATAGGTACGGAATTTGTGTCCACTGCGGCAAAGAATTCAAGGCCCATCCGAAGAGCAACGGCAACTCCCGCCTACAAAAGCACACCGAGCGGTGCAAAAGGATACAACGGGAGAAAGAGGTAAATCGTCTATCCGATGAAATATATAGGGAAGCTGTGGCTAAGTGGGTTATACGTGATGGTATGCCTATATCGGCGCCCGAGGGCGAAGGTTTTAATAAAATAATGATGAAGTTGGAGCCGATAAACTATAGGGAAATCATGTATTATATAACCCACGAAACGATTCAAAAAATTTATGAAAAGCAAAGGGCCGATTTACATGAAATGTTCCAAAGATCTTCTTACAAATTTTCTTTAACGTCGGATTGTTGGAAAGGCCATGCTAATGATGATTATATTACCGTCGTAGCTCATTTTATTAATGATCAATGGAATATGGAAAAGCGCATTATAGGTTTTAAGCCGACGAGGGTTAGGCACACATCAGTAAACCTAGCCGAGGCTATCATAGAGGTTTTGTCGGATTGGAACCTCAAGGATAGAGTTGTTTCTATTACGTTGGATAACGCTAGTGCGCATGCCGGTGCCGTGGAAATAATGAAGGATAGTTTGACCAATCTTAGGGATAGTCATTTTCATCAAAGGTGTGCATGTCATATTATTAACTTGATTGTTCAATCTGGTATGAGTGTTATTTCCAAAAGTATCGCCAAAATAAGGAACATTATTATATATATCCGATCATCTACGCAGCGTACCATTTCTTGGGAAGATTGTTGCAGGACTAACAATTACAGGATTAGAACGTTTCAACCGGACATGCCGATCCGCTGGAACTCGACTTACATGATGTTGGATGCTGTCCTACCGTACAAGGAGCTTCTTACGAACTGGAGCAACAGCCCGGAGCACGACTACCGCGAAGAGATCACTGCAAAAGATTGGATAACCGCTATCCAATTCCAGGCTTTTCACTGAAGATCAGATGGATGAAACGAATCCGCAACAACAACAAACTCAGGTAATTTTTTATTATAAGTTTTAATTTCTTAATTTACTCATTTAAATTCTTAATTTACTTTAAATTTTAATTTATTAACACTCTAAATGTTTTTTTTTTCTTTTCAATATAGGGCGGACGCGGGGCCGGTTCACCATACATGTACAATCACCGGTTCTACAACCTTACGTCCCTCGGGCAAGGCGGCGGCGTTACGTCTTCTTCACCGGGTTCACAAGCAAGCGGAAGTTCGGGATCTCGTGTTCCTGGTTGACGTCGTCGTCGCAGATCCATCGACGAGTACGCCCGGTTCTGCAACCTTCCTCCAACACCGTGTCTGGATGAAGGCCTTGACATCCTTAAATGGTGGCACATGAACCAATCTGAGTATCCGGTTTTATCCATGTTATAAGCTCGGGACATTCTCACAATCCCGGTCTCAACGGTATCATCGGAGGCGGCGTTCTCATTGGCCGGAAGGTTGTTAGAGCCTCGTCGCAAGTCAACGGCGGCAAAAATGGTCGAGATCCTTATGCTTTCAAGAGATTGGATTATGGCCAACCAGCGACAACAAGAAAACGATATGGTAGACAAAGAAATGGCGAATTACTTTGCGAATATTCAAGTGTATTTCCTTTTTAGTTGTTCGTTTTTCTTGTTGTACTACGCCTTTGAAATTTTCTTTGACTTTCGACCTTTGGTTGTAGAAGTTGTAACTTGTACTGTTTTACCGTTGTACGTTCCTATCCGAATCCGAATCCGATCTTGAGTTTGTTTTGTTGAATTAAAACGCATTTTTATTTTTATTTTTCGTTGTATACTTTAATTTTTATTTAATTCATGTTTGTTTATAAATAAATATTCAAACACATAAATAACTTAAGAATTTAAACTTTTATTATTTTTAAAACCGAACTTAGGTCTAAATCTAATAAGTACCAAAATGTTGTATTTGAACAACTAAACAACATAAAGGGACTAAACATTAAATAAAATAATTTAATTAAAAAAAAAAAAAAGAAACCCGGAACCGGATTTATCCGGGATTTTTTTTCCGGAACCGGATAAATCTGGGTCTGGGTTTTGGGCGGCAAAATTTTTTTTTGTCCGACCGGTGGGCTTTTTGTGTCGGATTTTGGGGATTATTAGTTATTGCTATGTTTATGTCAATCTTTTTTATCCTTGTGTGATAAACGTTACTCTCTATTTTAGGGAATAACCATCTCTTGATTAGAATGTTTAGGTTTAGATTAATGACCGAAATGGTTACTTTAGCTTGAATATCACTTGGATTTTATGAGATTCTAGTATAGGCATATATGTGAATCTTATATAACTTAGATCAAGTAGTGTGAAGAATTGGATTTGCAAGAATAGATGTCCAGATTCGAGAAAACCATAAATGGACTGGTCAAAGGTTGGATTTTATATAAAAATTAGAAAGAAAGAAAAAATTACAGTACCAACTAGTCCGAGTCCGCATTTTGGCAAGCCCCAACCAATCTGGGTCCGAGAAATTTTTTCGCGTAAATGCCGGACCCTCCTGTATATACATCATTAAGGGCAAGATAGACGTTGTAAACCATGCCCATGTCGCTAGGTTAAGTACGTAGACCGTAGTCCCATTGCAGCATCACGAGCCAAATCTGACGTGGCCTGGACTAACCACTCCGCTTCCCTCTCCACCTCCTCCCATTTCTGGTCAGAGCCTCTCTCTCTCATTTTCTTCACGAAGAACACAAATTGCCGCCATTTCTGGTCAAAGAGCTGTGAATTCATCCGGAGGAAGGTGAAGGCACATACAGGCCACGTACGGCGCAGGACCTGCGCGAATTCCGCGTCAATGTTGAGACGCAGTGCGTTCTCGCCAGACTGTGTGACGCCCTCCCACTGTGCGGTCCGCACCACCTGGCACACGAGTTCCTCAGGCGAGCACTGTACATCTTGGCGTTGATCGTAGTCGTGCATCTCCATACACGTGAAGTTGATGATGGCACCATGGCGAGCCAGCAGGTGCATGATGGGGAGGTACCCGTCGCGATGGCACGTGTTGTAGTAGCCAGCCGTGAGCTCGGCTGCGTGCGAGCGTGTGCTGTAGTGCCAGTGGACACCGGTGATCTTGACGGAGACCTTGACTCCTGTGTTGTCGAAGATGGAGGTCGAGGCGGTAAGGATCCGGTCGCAGTGATCAAGCAGCATCTGGGAGTACCACGTGAGGAAGAATTCTCCGTAGGGGCACTCCCAGCCGCCGCAGTTGGACTTGAAGAAGGTGGTCAGTTCCGGCTGCCGTATATTATAGTACCCGGCGTCGGTGGGCCCCGAGGTGCCCCACTCGGGCCTGCCAATGGCCTCCGCTGCGGCTTGCAGGCTTCGTCTCATGTTCTGTGAAAGTAAAGCAAGTCAACCAAACTACATAGTTAGTTGGTGTGGCTAAGTATATTGAGTACTGATTTATACACGTCAAAACACGGTTGACTTGTGCAACGAAATGGCCTGAAATCTATCAAACGCTAGTATATTAATTCGCAAGAGAGAATCTAAAATTTCACAATCTCTGCTATTAACTTTCGTAATAATAGAGTATTGGATTTAAGATCTAATATCACGGGAGATTAATTAATAATAATTGGTGTAAGAACAAATTAAACCTTGTCGAAGCACTGGAAAGCGCCGATCCCTGGAAACTCCCAAATCTTTTTCCCCTCCGGGTACGAAGGGTACCGGAGCTCGCCGGCTGGCCCCATACCCACTTGTATCTCCTGAAACACCCATTTACACGTAAGTCTGGTTCGTTTCAGCAGTAAAAAGCTAAACAGGATCCATCAAAGCATACCACGATGGTTTTGCCAAGGAGGCGGCTGAACCGAGCTCTGAAGGCGGCCATGAATTCGGCATAGCACTGCACGGGAGTGCGGTCCTTGAGCACGGCTAGGTCGTCGCAGGCGAGGGAGACATACTCGTAGTTGCGGTGGTCCCACTGGTCGGTGTAGGCGATGTCCTTGTCCCTGTCCATCTCCACCACCACCCACTTCGGAAGAGGAATACTGCATCATGCAAACAGCCAAACACACGTGATTTCTTGCATGTATGCATGGATTGTGTCCTAAAAAGATGACACATGCGATTGAACAACCAAAACATTAGTAAATAATACGCATATATTATAGAACCTTTACTCACTTGACCGTGTCACCCACGTTTCCCCCGAATCTATGAAACGACATGGCTGCCTGGACCTTGATCCCGATCTTCTCTGCCATCTCAAAGAGCTTGTCATAACCTCCCCAGTCGTACTCGCCGGGCCGGTGGCCCTCCACCAGCCCCCACCACACGTCCACCATCACCCCCTCCACGCCGGCTCTCTTCAGCGCCAGCAAACTCTTCTCCATCGCCCTCTCATGCTTCAGCTTGTGGCCCGCCGTTATGCTATCCAGCGGCAGCATCACGAACACGGGCACCCCGTTCTTAACAGTCGATACCATGTTGCTTATTTGGGAAGACTGCGTTGATTGTAGAATTTGTAAGGAGGTCTAGAATAGGAGAAGGCTAAAGTAATAGATCATGACTAAACGTGCGATCGTGAAGAGTACTGCTATTTGTAGGACAAGATTTAAGAATCAGGTCGTGCCTATAAATGCAATGATTATTAATCCAACTCTTATGCATCTTTTTTCACAAATAATTATCTATTATATTTGATCTCTCTCTTATATATTAATACTTGACTACGTGGCGCATGTGCTATTTGTAACTTGTAAGAGATATTTGCGCTAAATCCATAAGTTACAAGACATGGGTGCTTTCTCTCTCCACTGTAGTGTGTAATTCACTGATTTTTTTAAGAGATCATGTATGAAAAATGTAGTTAATCTCTCTCCAAAGAAGGGAGACTGGCTCAATGAAGATTTAAATAGCTCCGTTTAGAGAACGATTTTGAATAGTAACCATTTTGGTACCAGAGCAGCTCGCCTTGGGAATGACATACGAAAATTTTTAAGTGGAGATAATCGCCTTTGCGGAATAGACGAGGGCTTTTGATGAGGCAGAGCCTACTGAAGAGCTCACATTGACGTGCTTAGAGCGCTAAGAGAGGCCCTAATGCCTGGCTTGACTTTCGGAGACCGTAACTTTCGGCTCGGGCGGCCGATTTGTCATATTGCAGTTGTTTTTGTTGGAACTCACAATTTTGACAGAGATCTTTGTACCTCCTGCTGCTCGGCGGCACCATCGGATATGACAGTGGCAGTGGGAAGGAAGAGTATGTTAATGAGTTTGAGGACTTTTATTTGCTAAAGCAAGTGAATCTAACAGAGGTATTCTCGAATCAAGGTCGCGACGCGGGTGGCCAAGGGAGCGGCTGCGATGAGGTTGGACGTGGCAGTGATGGATGGGTTAGCAGTAATAATCCTACATCTGAGGTAGGGTGGACCGATGGCGGCAATAAGACTGCAAGTCCCTATTTTGGTGCAGCTGACAAGAGGGCGGGCGAAGCGTCAGGCACGACGTCGACTTCGGGTTTAGATTCAAGAGCGATTCAAGAGCGCCTCAATGAGCACAATATAGCGAGTTCGAGATTGACAAAAAGCTCAAAGAAGAGGAAGAGAGGAATGTTACATATTTGAGGTTCCTTAGTTATACTATTTAGGGTATTTACTTGAGTTTTATTATGTTGTATTATTCAACTAGTTAGAGTTTTGTTGTCTATCTTCATTTAAGTTGGCCCGACCTAAAAAATTGTAATTTCTTGATCTATTTAAGAGACTATTTTTAAGAAAAGTATCAATTTGGCATCATAACAGATTTTTAAGTAAATTATCTGAGAACACCTTTGTTAGAGCGTCACAATTTCTGATAGAGGTAGTTTCCAATGCGCCAAAAGAGTCTGAGATGAGTTGATCTTCGTGATCACTTTGACATATCATCTCCAGGTGACATAATGAAATAAGCTCCATTTTTTTCAATCTCGGAAACACTACCTGCATGTTGTCCACAAATTTGAGCTAATATTACACTAATCATCCATTAAAACTAAAAGGTACCTTTTTTTTCCGTCTTCTATAGATAACAAGTAAATATTTGGGTAAAACTAATTTAGTACATACTAGTATAGTAATTAATGAAAATGGTACAAAATGTTTAACCACAGAATTTCAAATTTCGCTAAATTAAATACCTATTAAACTAAGAAATTGTTTAACTATACCAAATGCATGCTCTTACTCTCTCTCTCTCTCTCTCTCTCTCTCTCTCTATATATATATATATATATATATGTGGTTTTCATTGGGAGAATTGAAATTCATTGAGATTTCATCAATAGACACAATGGCCAGAGGTAGAAAAAGACAACAACGCAGTAGAGGATCATAATAGTGTTGAGTTGATCTTACCTTGTCCATGATAAACAGAGGAGAATTTGCAGAAATGGTAGAGACATTCGACAGTTGGGAAGCCAAGATCTTCACTTTTCCACACTCTTCCAGTGTGAATTCACTAAGAGAAGACAATTCGCAACAATGTAGTTTACGGTAGAGACATTCGAGCTCGGGAAGTGAGCTTAAAATCAATATTCTCAATCGAGGGAATGCAAACTTAGGGACTCTCTCTTCTGTTTCTTCCTCCTCTGCAATTATTTCTCGCATTTGACCACAACCGCATAAATAAATTGATTCAAGTTCGAAAAGCTCTTTCGCGACCGAAGTTGGGAACAAGTTTATCATACTCGAACAATCAGACACGATTACTTGCTTGAGTTTTTTAAACGTCACCGAAGTTCCTAACCGTGGACATTGTTCCTTGTAGCTCAGCAGGTGCTTGAGTTTTGGCAAATTTGATAAACACAAAGAGCTTATAGGACTATTTATGAGTTTTCTTTCGCAAGTTTTTGTGTTTCGGATTTCAATCACTTCTTTCATCATATTGCACTTTTTGACATTCAAGTGTGCTAGGCTTTGGAGTCTCTTTAGCATAGTAGACGAGCAAACTCTGGTCAATTTCTTACAGTTGGCAATGTCAATCTCTTCCAAGTTATAGAAGGAATCATCTGACATGAGCTCATAATCTTCGTCTGACCATATCATCTCCAAGCCATCCAACTTCTCGAGACGCAATTTAGTTAGAGTGGGAAATGCAACCTGCCATGACATTGCCATTGTTAACACCTTGGTTATGTTCTTAAACTTTAAACAATAGGCTTTTAAGCCATGAAGGCGAGAATATAGCTTACCGTGCCAGTAACATAAGCTACCTCGTCATCTCTCATTTGTGCTACCGTGAAGGCCTGAACACTTTCAGGTCTTTGCATCTTAAATACTTCTCTGATCTTAGCACAATCTTCTATGATTAACTCTGTCAAGCTCCTGAGATTTCCCATTAAAGCATGTGAGAATAATTTTTCTAGAACGTCACAATGTGAGATCTTAATCCTTTCCAATTCGCCAAAAGAGCCGGGGATGAATTCTTGATCACTTTGACATAAAATTTCCAAGTGATCTAATCCATAAAGATCAATTTTCTTTAATTTCGGAAAGGCAACCTGCATATGATATATATATATATATACTTGATTCATTAGTTTACAAATTTAAACCATCATCGGAAACATAACGTGCATATTTCCGAGCTTTTTTATTGGTCAAAAAAATTGAGCTAATGTAGTAGAGGGAGATTGAGTTGATCGTACCTTTTGCATGTCCATGTAAAACAGAGGAGCGTTGCCCGATTGTTGTGAAGCCAAGATCTTCACTTTGCCACACCCTTCTAATGTGAGCTCACTAAGAGAAGGCCATTCGCTACAATGCAGCTTCCGGTACAGACTTTCGAGCTCGGGAAGATCTCTTAAGTACAATGAACTCAATCGAGGGAACACAAACGCCGACACTATATCTGATGCTCCTTCTTCCTGTGCAATAATCTCCTGGAGTTGACCACAATCTTCTAATCGAATTGATTTAAGTTTGAGAAGAGCTTTTGCAACCGACGCTGGAAACAAGCTTTTCATGCTATGCAACGCTCCAAGTGCTAGTTTCTCTAGGGAGGGGAATGGAATCTGCATAGTTATTATATATATACTTTAATTAATATATTCAATAAACAGTGAGTTAACAAAAATGGGCCTTCAAGTAGTGAAGTACAGAATAAAGCTTACTTTCTGATGGAAAAGAGGCAAGCGGTCATCATCCCTTATTCCTATCGTCGGTGATCCAACAACAAACTCCTGAAGCATCGGGAGACGTACAAGCTCGATAGAGTGTAGCAGAGGAAATTCAATCACATCATCGCTGATGTCCATGTTGCTAAATAGATTTTCCAAAGCCTCGCAACAAGACACTTTGAGTTTTTTCAGTCCCTTGGAAAACGATAAGGGAAATAGATTTTTCAGCGAATTACATGCTTCAACATCAACCAATCTTAGATTTGCCAGAGTTTCAACTGAGAGTATACAGCCATTAAAGATCGTTTCCAGCTTGTCCAAACACGTAAGATGCAGTTCTTCCAAGTTCCGAAAGGCACTCATGTTACTAAATCCAACTATTTGAACATTATTCATTGTCAGAACTTTTAGGTCACCTTCCTCCCCTGATTCATCAAAAAAAGAAATCTTGATATCCACGTTGTTGATGGACAAGTTTTCCGCCTTACTGATTAATTGCTTTAAGCAACTCCGCTCTAGCTGTCTGTCATTGACTTGATCAAGAATCAACGATCTTGACAACCTTTGCTTACCACTGAAAGTGTGATTCTTCTTATTAGATGTTACACGTATTTGGAACCTTTCTAGCTTATCAACGACCAAGTCATCGGGGAGAATGTTGTCGGCATCGAAAATGTCCAAACACAAAGTGGTGATATTCATCAGCTCCTTGAGCTCTTCCAAGCCTGCATTACTACAGTTCTCACCACTTACATTTGTAAGGGGTGCCCAACGAGTAAAACTCGGCCCTTTTATGTATAACTCTTCTAAACTTTTAAAGCTTGATACAACACCAGCTTCAATCACTTGAAGAAACCTACATTCACTCAAATTCAAAGACAACAGACTTGTCAAGTTTCCCAGTTGTTTCGGCACCTCCTTGATATCCGATCCCGACAAATCCAGTATCTCTAAGCATTTCATCTCTCCTATATATGCTATATTCTCTAATGAGCCTTCAGAACAAATTAGTGTTTTGAGATTACTCAAGCAACAAAATCTTGGAAAACTCAAATACACATTCCTTAAACCTAAAACTTGGAGATGTTCTGTCGATTCAAAAAATTGGTTAGGGATTTTTGACTCGGAGCGATACTCTTGAGATAGAGAAAACAGTTGGAGCTTTGGGCATGGCAGCCTAATTTCCGGAAGCATATTACTAGAAGAACCTAGCGAAATAGCCGTCGGCTCTTCAAGCTCATTGTACTTGATCCTTTCGCTTAACTCGTCGACGTCTCTAATGAAGAACATTTGTCGATCTCTTGAAGCAATTATTAGGATAATGTTGCGGATGACATCATGCATCCTAACATTATTGTCCTCTGTACCGTCAAGCAACAAAGAAGAAGATTTTAGAGTCTCAACCAAATGAAAGACCCTATTTCTTGCATCTTTGAGCTTCCTGATACCGTGGAAAAATCTTAATCCCATAATGTACTTCAACAGTGTTTCAACGCTGATTTCTTCATCTTCTTTATGCAGACTGCAGAGCACCAACAATGACTTAGCTTCGTCACTCCGTAAAAAGTCGTAGCTCCATCGGATAACAGAGTAAACTTCTTTCTCCACTCCTTCGATGTTAGCCGGGTTTGGCATGTTTAATTTTTTCCAGGCATCCTCCCAAAAGCTTTTTTTTTTGTTTTTTAGCGACTTTGCAGTGACAGATATCGCGAGTGGCAGCCCTGCACATTTTTGCAAGATCTTTCTCTTCACAGTTTGAAACTCATGCTCTTTTTTCAGATCCCCCACAATCTGGTCAAACAGATTTGTCGCTTCGAATTCAGATAAAACTCCAAGATTGAAACTTTTATTAGCATCCATTTCGTTGCATAACACATCGTGAAATCTAGATGTCAATAATATCTTGCACTCTTTCTGATCTTTAGTGAAAGATAGTCCAACTTCTTCCAAATCGAGCTTTTTCCAGATGTCATCAATAATTATAAGGATCTTCTTCTTGCTACTCAGCCAATGTTGCAGTCGTTTCGCCCTCAATGCTACGGTGTTCTCCTTGAGCTCGAGACCTAGAGTTTCCGCAACTTCTTCTTGAATCCTTCTAAAGTCGGGAGTTCGGGAGACAGTAGTGAGAATTACGTGGGTGAACAAGCTTTCACTCTTAGCTTTGCTTGCAACTGCTTTAACAAGCATTGTTTTTCCCACCCCACCCATGCCCCAAACGCCAATCATGCGGACCTTAACATCCCTCACTGCTTCCATGATCTCCTCAAACACATGAGCTCTGGTCTCGAATTCCTGGTAGCCTTCCATCTTAACAGAATTGCTCGGAGAAAGACGATAGGAAACCTTGCCTAAAGTTTTTCCTTGTTCGACCGTAGGTGCAATTACTTCGAGAGTCTTCTTGGCTTCTTTGCTTAACTTATACTGCTTGATCAGCCCGGAAAAGTATCCGCGAGAAAAGCATTTGTTTGCCTGATCTTCATCTCTTGGGATCAATTTCGCAGCCTTTTCAGAGATCGAATTCGCTTCGTTCAGCCACTGCTGGACATCTCCTTCAATTATTTCGCAGTTATTTCTCGCATCTACCATCTCTTTGGCAAGCTTCAAATCCTTAATTTTAGTTTTGAGGTCTTCTACGTTTCTTTTGTAGGTGATGAAGTAGCCGATCTCATTGCCAACCGCTTTCACAGTATAGTCGGCAATTGTTCCAGCAATTGAACTGCCGATTCCGATAAGGCATTCCATGTTGCGTTCCACTCTTTTAATGTTTGACCTTGAGTTTTACCTAATAACGTAAGAAGCAAGACAGTCGAAAACATCTTATGAGCATTAACACTAAGAAAAAAAATCAAAGAAAAATTATTTATACTGAGTGATTTGATTAGGAAATAATTAATTTGGTATCAAAAGCTTTGGATTGTAATTTGTTATTATTAGAGAATTTCAATCTAGCTCATGAACAATATGTAAAAAAAAAAAATTAATTCGGCATGCATAATACGGCATCATCAATTATGCGTGATTTTGTTTTGGCATCAAAAATTTAAATGTCCACTCTAGGGTTTAAAATTTTGACGATTATCATTGAAAATCGTTCAAAAAATTGCTTACAATTTTAACACACTAGTCGTTGTCGTTTTAACATGTCCGACTAGATTTTTGCCGATTTTCATAGTATCTTTCGTCCACGATTATCGTGAGGTGAAATGTAAGAAAACAAAAAAATGAGGGACTTCTTGAGCAATTTAAAAAAAAACGGCAGTATAAATAGCCAATTTTTGCGAAAACCCTAACATTTCAACCTCTTCTCGCGATTTTCGACGGAGCAAGGTCACTTTCTTCCATTTTCGCCAGAAATCGTACTGGTAAGACCTCCAATTTTTTATTGTTCATCATATTTCGTGGATAATCGTTCTCGTGGCAAATAAGTTTTTTAAGTTTATATTTTTTTTCAATTTTAAGCCGATTTTCCAGAAATTTTTGATAGATTAAGGGAGATTAATGACTCATAATATTAAATACGCATGATTCAGTCGGTTTTTTTTGTTTCTTTTTTTAACTCCTAGACATTCAGAAGATTTTTATTAGTTTTTCATGACTTGAAAACGAGTCACATATTTGTACTAGTGTAAAGAGCTAACCCTAATGTTAGTTTATGTGTATAAATGAGAAAGATTGAAACTTTCTCAATATTCAAAGCTTTTTTTTTCTTTCAATTTTTATGAACGTTTTAGGATGAAAATGTGTATATATTTGTAATTGTTTAATTATTTGGTCAGATTTGTGTATTTTCAGATTTTTAAGCATGTATAGCAAAAGTACCTGAGGTTTTGATTTTGTGGATTTTCACAAAATTTACTCACTTTTGTTGATTTTTTTTCTTTATAATATTGTAGGTAATTAGAAATATGTATGTTTGAGGTAATTTCTTTTCAGATAACACGATTTTCTATTTTTCTTTTTACCTTTACTGCGGAAAAGTACCAAATTTTGGATTTTTACGATTTTGATAGAATTTGTTGCTGTTTTGGAAAATTAGGATAATTAAATAACTATGTTAATAGTAATATTTGATTGATATGTAATTTACTTTCAAATATGAGCTTAAACGGTGCAATTTCTTTTATTGCGGCAAAAGTACCAAAAGTTCATCTTTTGGCATTTTTAAGGTAATCTTTTCATGTTCCTTTGTGTTTGTTTTAATAAAAAAAAAATTAGAATAATAATCTGTAATTTTATATAATTTAATTGGAGATTTGAGATTATCCCAAACTTTTTCCTTAATTGCAGCAAAAGTATAAAAAAAAAAAAAACTTCTTCTTTTGGGAATTTTATGTTAATTTATGCATTTTTGGTGCTGTTTGCTTTGATTGAATATAGATCGCATTTAAAGTTCTTTGATTTTTATTTCACTTAATTTTTTATTTGAGCTTAATCGAAACATTTCCCTTTATTGCGGGTAAGTATCAAAAGTTCATCTTTGGTTATTTTTGAGCTAATTACTTGTCTTCCTGGGGATCCGTTTAACAACTCTAGATCAAATGCAACTACTGTAGTAAAGAGATTAAAGATGGCGGAATCAGTTGAATGAAGAATCATTTGAGTGCCATCTGTAAAGGTAGAAATGTTGCGCCATGTAGGGAGATTCCCAACGGCACATGTGACCTTATTAGGGAGTCATTGTCGGAGTCCCTCATTAGGGGAGTCATTATTAAATGCCTAGAAGGAGAAACGGAAGAGGGTGGATTATAACCAAAACGTAAGGGAAGGTTTGTAGCATGAGATTGATGGCACTGATATTGAAAGAGAAGGGACAAAGAAAGTTAAGAGATCTCGTCAACAAGCAGCAACAGACCAATGGGCAAAGGACCATTGTAGAGGATCCAACCATTCTGGTTTTGGCCACAACACCAATGTTTTACAATAGGCCCTCATTAAAATAAATAAAAAATAGTTTGATGTTTTTACCGAAGGTGATAATGAAAGTTGGAAAATCCATATCGAAGTACTTCATCAGGAAGACTATCATGAATAGTTTTCCGTTCTCCCAGGCAGAAAACCATCACTTCAATGACATGTTGCATTCCGCGGCTGAAGCAAGTAGTTTTTTGTTCAAATCACTTTTGCATACTATATAAATGTTAAATATCCGATTATGTATTAGTAATATTTTATTTATGATTGTAAGCCCTTGCATCCGGTATCCATTGGCGTACGAGCTTGCGCATAAGTTTTTTCCGCTTTAGTATGAGGATTGACAAAAGTACAAACAAGATTATATTCCAATGTGGCATGCATTCGGTGTGATTATCATGTCAGATGGTTAGAGTGGACCGATGAATATGTCGATCTTGAACATCATGAATTTCTCCATCGGGAAGACAACGTTTGTCAAATCGATCAACGCCTCCATGGACTCGAGCAAATTCATTTACAACCATGGCGGGTTCTCGACACGATGAGAAATCCTGTAAAGGTGAGATTATCCGTCTAGGGGTGACGAGGTTAGCCACAAACTATCTCTCTCTGGAGAGCTTATGGGAGAAGAAGACAGATTACGAGCGATGTTCTCATCCGAGTGGTAGGGGAAATTCACTTTTAAAAATTTGAGGCAATGTAAAGCAACGACGACGTTATTGTTGGATAACAAATTTTGGGAATTCGTTGACAGAGCCATTGCTATCTTCACCCCGTATGTGACTCTCCGTTTCGTCAACAGTGAGGTGCATCCGACACTCGAGATGGTCTATCGTTTGTTGGATATAATGAAGCATGAATTGAAACAGAGTTCGGGGAAGCAATGGGTTATAGACATTCTGGATGCTAAATGGATTAAAAACTTGGACCATCCTTTGCATACCACAACCCATTTCTTGAATCCCAGAGAGTCACATACCAGTGTGATATTGAGATGACACCCGATGCCATCGCGAATGTCACGCAGGTCTACGATCGCTTGTTTCCCCATGGAGACGTGACACATCTCGCATGAGATGTAAGTTCTTAAGTTCTTATGATTAAAAAACATTTAATTTATTACTTGCTTTTATTTACTGTAGTGTGTGCGGTTTCATAAGGACACCTTTTAGAACTCCCTAAAAGACTGCAGTGAGATTCATCCTATTCTTGTGCACTTTGACTTCTCCGTCTTTTACAGCCTTCCAGACTCTTTGGGCTTGTAGATTTACCTGAATCATTAACGCTCACACCGAGTAGTTACTCTTCATGAGCATTGAGTAGTTGAGCATCATGTTCCTTTCTTTCCTGATTTTCGACGCCATCATCTGTCATCTAGTGGATTTGCTGAGTGAGGATTTTGGCATCTGGTTCTAATACCAAATATTGTTTCAAACTAGGAGATAGTTTCCAAAGCCTCGTCTAATGCAAACGACACTATGTGTGTGTGTGTATATATATATATATAATATAGATGACTATATGCAACGAAAAGTTAACAATAGATGCAAAAACGAAGGAGAGAAAAACCACCGAGAGATTTTGTGATAGAAGAATAACGTCGATAATAATGGAGAGCCATAAAACCCACTAAAAAATTATTCCGAATTAAAATAGGACTAAAGAAATCTCTCAACACAAATAGAATGGACGCACTCGATGGACTTCTCATGGGAGATCAAAGCCGAGCTTAAACGGTTGAACGACGATAGGGACTCTCTTATTTCGGTTGAAGATTATTATTGGAAACAAAGAGCTCACGCGGATTGGTTACAAAGCGGGGATAAGAATACGGCTTATTTCCATGCTCGTACCGTGCGTAGGAGGGACCAAAACTCCATTAGGGGCATCTTCAATGAGTCGGAGGAATGGATTTCTTCGGAAAGGGTATTAGAGAAGTCGTCGAATGATATTTCTCGAGCATCTTCAAGTCGAATGGTGCTTCGGAGGACGACTTAAGGATGATCATGGGGGAGGATGTGAGCTCAATTTCGGAGACGCAATATAACCTTAAGGAAGAAGTTTTCACCGGGGAAGAAGTCCACCAAGCCCTCTTTTCCATGGGGCCCTGCAAAGCGACGGAAACCATGCCATCTTCTTCCAATGATTTTGGTCTTCGGTGGGGCCGAAATTTCGAGCGGAATGTTTGGACATCCTCAATGGAAAGGCTACAGCGTGGGTGTGGAACGCAACGAACCTAGTTCTTATCCCAAAGGTAAAAAGCCCAAAAAGTGTCAAAGATTTCCACCCAATTAGTCTTTGTAACGTGCTCCTCAAGATAGTCACCAAGGTTGTTGCTAGCATCTCAATTGGTGTTTATCCATTTAGCACCCTCGACGGCATCTTGTTCACTAGATACGACGCTGTCATAACAGCTTCCCCCCACAAGTACTTTGGAACGTTCTTCTCGATCATCATACACCGAGCTATTTCGAGAAGATGTCGGTTCTTCCGTTCTGCAACTCCATTATGTTATGAGGTATACGGGCACGTAGTCTGATGATCGATCCCATATAGGGATAGATATTATAAGAATGCCTTATTGATGTACTCCGTCCCATTATCTGACCTCGGTATCTTGACCACAGAATGATACCGAGATACTAGAACCTTCAACACGACACCGTAACGAGTCTGAACCCTTTTGTGAAAGTCCTTGAAACATGTAAGCACTTCACTCTTGTTTTTCATAAGATATAACCAAGTAACACGAGTATGACAATCAATAAATGTAACAAAATAACGATAACCATGAATTGAAATCGTGGGACATAGTCCCCATACATCTGAATGAATCAAATCAAAAGGGTGAAGGTTTCTTCTGCCCAATAAGAGCTTCGGGTATGTTTTCCAAATTCACACGAATCACATACAAGTTTCTGTTTATCAGACTTTTCATACAATAACGGATATAACATCTTCAAGGTTCCAAAAGATGGGTGTCCCATGCGTTGGTGATGCAACATCAACTCGCTAACCGCACTTGCGCCGGACATCTTCGCGTCTTCCTTCTCCACCATGGACACCAACGCCGTATCCATACCTTCTCGGTCCATGTACCACAGCCCATTACACCAACTTTCAGTCCTTAGTACCCGACCGGTTCCCTTCTCCAGAAAAACCACCTTAGGGATATCAAACTTCACTCTACAATTTAGTCGGATAATGGCGGCAGTTATGGACAAAAGGTTCACTGGAAATGATGGGGCATGTAACACATCTGCCAAGGTCATACGATCTGTACACCCAACTATACCCTTACCAACAACAGGTCGGAAAGTGACATCGGTAGTTTGTATCTTCTCAGGGACTGTTAATTGGGTATATTTGGCAAACTCATTCGCATTGCCGGTCACATGTTGAGTAGCGCCCGAATCCACTATCCAATCTTTTCTTTGTATAATTTGACTAGAATAAGGAGCCTTACCAGTGAACATCGCAACATTACCCCCTTCAGTCATGGGCTTTTTGCCTGCTTGCTCCACCGACCTATCATTCCTGAACATCTCGAGAACCCCCTTCTTAGTGAAGATCGGTTCCGTGTCTTCCTCTTTATCGTCTCCAGCCGTCAGGTGTGCACGATGGCTACCGTTGTAACCACCTCTACGACCACCACGGCCACGACGTCCAAACTGTCCACGCCCGCGGGCACTAGACTGTCCTCAATTGTCGTACTCCCTATCCTTCGGCGCCTTTGGACATGCCGCCCTCAGGTGGCCAGTAGCACCACATTTGTAACACTGTCGAGTTTCTTTGTGGTCTCTATTGTCGTTCGCTCCAACAGTCAGTGCAAACCTCATACTCGGAGCATCTCCGGCCTCGGCATGTACTCACATTATGGTCTCTACCTCGGCCATAGCTGCAATTGTCTCGTCCAAGGGCGGAATTTCCTTACTTGATAAAAGTATTGCCCTCCTCTGAGTGAAGGCTGGGTTCAAATTCTCCAGGAATCTCATCTTTCTGATCTCCGCAACTTCTTGACTCCTTGCGCACTTGACGGAATCACAATTCCCGTGCGTTGAGAAATAATCATATTGGGCCCACAGCCTTTTTAGCTTTCTCGCATACTTCCCGATTGATTTATCTCCTTGTACCACTAGCCCGATGTCTTGTAGAATCTGGAACACTCTAATCTTGTTCTCGGTGCCTGCGTATGATACTCTCAACTTTTCCCAGACCTCTCTGACGGTGGGAGCATCTGAAATTCACTGGCGATCTCCCGAGTCATCGAACTAAGTAGCCACGTATAAATCTCGCTGTGAGTAGCCTTCCATTCCTTCCAGTTCGGAGAGCTTTCACCGGGCTTTTCTTCTTCCCCTGTAATAAAGCTCTCAAGATTCCTCGCCTCTAAAGCTCTCTCTACTCGGAGGGACAAATCCAAGTAACTGGTCGGCCCATCGAGCTTCAAATCTATCGATTGAAGATCGATTTTCGCCACCTTTTCTCGTTTCAGAAGACCCGACATACCAGTCCCTTTCCAAGCTTTGAATAACTCAACCAATTCTCCAAGTTCTGTCTCTGTCATCCCTTTTAAATCGGCTGCCGACATCCTGTTTTTCCTTGAACTTATTGTCGAATCCTAGCTTATAGCTCCCCGGACCCAATCAAAGTTCAACAAACGAAAAAGGAAAGGACAGAGAATGATCTCACAAAATATTTTTCTGGGCGCTGACACACGAGTTTCGACGCAGGAACGAACAGAAAAATAACTTCTCTTCTGGGCGCAGACACAAGAGTTTCGGCACAGGCACACGCACACGCAGAAACACACCCAAAATCAACAAATTTTTGTTTCTACTTGTGGGCACAACAAAAAGAATGTAGGAACACACAAAAAACACTAAAAGGGCAAAAATGGAAATTCCCCCTTTTATTTTCTTTTTCCTTTTCTTTTCGTTCCCTTTTTCCTTCGTCGATCTCCTTCTCTCTCAACCTTCACGCACAACGCCTGAGCAGTCTTCTTCGTCGCCAACGACTGCCGTCGAACTCGCCGGAATATCTCCGACCACCGCCGCTGTTCGTCCAGACGCGTCTGATCGCCAACAACGAATCTCAGTAGCAAGCCCTTCCCCTGAGCTTCTCCTTCAATTCTTCTGACGACCACGACTCTCAGGCGAGCTTCTCTAAGCCCTAAATCACGAATCTCCTGCTACCGACGAGCTTCACTCGCTCGCTCAGAGTCGCACAACTCCTCCTATCGATTCCAAGCTCTGCAAATCGATTCTTCTCTACCAGGCCTTCGATTCCAAGCCCTAGCTTGCGATCCTCTGCTAAGAACTTCACCCAATCGACTCAACCGAGTCAAGCCCTAGACCAAGCTTCCAGACCAGACTCACCGATCTCTTTGAGCTTCGATATTCTTCTCCGAGCTTCCGAGTCAGATCTCGAACGCGACGGATCTGCTCTCCACGCTCTTCAAGTCCTCGGACTACCATCGAGCTTCCAAACTCTAACTCCGAGCAGCAGCCACCGAGTTACTCCACCGCGCATGGTCCGAACTCCGGCAAGTTACCAACGCTGCTCCGGTAAGCTCACAACCCGAGCTCTGACACCATGTAGTTTTTAGGGTTTTCAATGTTATTTCATTCATTGGTAAAGTGATTTATACAACCTAAAGCTATGAACAGTAATTAACTTAAACTAAATACACTTATTTACAACACATCAAAGGAGCCATTTCCTCCGTGATCTCCGAGTCCCAAAGTGCCTTCGTCCCCGGAACGCTTATTACAGAAAACGCCGCGATAGCTTATGAGCTTCTTCACTCCCTTAAAGGGATTACGAAGAGGAAAAAAGGGGCTTTGGCACTTAAGCTTGACATGATCAACGCGTACGACCAGGTTGAGTGAGGTTTCATTTGTGCCATGCTTTTGAGGATGGGGTTTGGGAACCGGGTGCTTTCGGTGGTGAGAGATTGTATCACCACCCCGATTTTTTTCGTGGTATATAATGGTAGGACCGGAGGTACGATCACGTCAAAGAGGGGTCTCTGACAAGGGTGTCCGCTATCGCCGTATCTTTTTCTTGTATGCGCGGAGGGTCTCTCCGGCCTCATTCGGCGACAAGAAAGATTGGGCCTTTTTCGAGGATTTTCTTGTCGGCCTTCGACTCTGGCGGTTTCACACCTTTTCTTCGCGGATGATAGCATTCTCTTTTGTGATGCTAATGAAGGAAGTTGTCAAGCCATTCATTCCATTTTGCTGGTCTACGAGAAAGGCTCGGGGCAAATGGTTAACACGGATAAATCAATGATGTGTTGGTCAAAAAACATCACCGCAGAGAACACGGCAACCCTCTCTAGGATCCTTAACATCCCGATTATTAAGGATCTTGAATCTTATCTCGGGCTCCCGTCCATATCGGAAGGAACAAAGTAGCAGGTCTTTAGTAAGATTATTAGTCACGTGCAAAAACACCTCCGGTCTTGGAAAGCGGACGTTCCCGACGGGGGGTAGAGAGGTATTGATCAAAGCAGTAGTTCAAGCCATCCCCACCTACTTCATGAGCCTTTTTAGGTTCCCCGTCAAAGTTATCAAGGATCTCCATGGTCTTACCGCTAGGTTTTGATGGGGAGGCTCAGAAGATAACCGGAAAATTCATTGGAGACAATTGGACCACATTGCCAAGCCAAAAGAGGAGGGTTGATTTAGGCTTCAAAGACCTCGGGGCTTTTAACCGGGCTCGAGTTGGCCGGTTAACTTGGCGCGTGATTCAACACCCCAATTGCTTGCTGGCTAGAGTGCTAAAAGCCAAATACTTTCGGGATTTTACGGTTACCGATTTTGAATGTAAATGACATTTTTACTTCCTTAGCAAAAGCTTATGTTGGGGGCGCGATTTGGTTCGCCAAGGCGTTCGATGGCAAATAGGCGAAGGTAATTTGCGCGCCTTTGGGAAACCATGGATACCAAGGGCCAGAGCCTTTAATTTGATTTTGGAGGAACCGAATGACGGTTTCCCTTGGAGAGTGACGGACTTGATGATCAATGGGGCATGGAATAGGGCACTCCTTGACTCTTTGTTGACACCCTATGATGCGGAGGCGATCTTGCGTATCCCAATGGGCGAAGAAAACACCCAAGACAGCCTTGTTTGGCATTTTGAAGAAAATGGATTGTACTCGGTTAGATCGGGCTACCGCCTTGTAAAAGCGGGTTCTAAGGGGGGTCCCTCGAGCTCGGGGAACGGTGAGTTAAAATGGTGGCGCACGTTATGGGGCTTGGGAATTCCGACCAAAATCAAGCACCTTATATGGAGAGCGTGGGAAGAAACTCTCCCGACCTTTGGTGCCCTTAGGTCCCAGGGAGTGGATTGCCTACCGTTTTGTTGATTTGTTGGAGCTGTCCCAGAAGACGCTCTACACGCTGTGTGGGGTTGTGAGCGGGCACAAGCTATTCGGACTTCCTCGATGCTTCACCGGTGGGTGGACAAAACGGGCAAGGTCCCGTTTCGTGAACTTTGCCTAAGGGCTAGCGAGGTACTTTCGAAGCCAAACTTGGAGTTCTTTTGTGGATTGATTTGGGTCATGTGGTCTGATCGAAATATACGCCTCTTTGATCATCGGTTAAAACTGCCGGAAGCATGGGTTTCCGAGGTCGATGTGTGGCTCACAAGCTTCAAAAAGTGTGCTCGCATTTCGACGCCCCGGAATACAGGCATTGGCGAGAAGCCGATCCATCGGACCGGGGCGAGAAATGGCGGGCTAACACTTAATGTTGATGCTGCTTGGGAAGAGGCGTCCAGCCGGGCTGCACTTGCCGCCGTCGTGCGAGATCACATGGGATCGGTTTTTGGGGTCGCGGCCTCCGAGATGGAGCATGTTGATTCGGCTTAACGGGGAATGTCTTGCGATAAGGCATGGTCTCCGATTCTCACATGAGAGAGGACGGAATATCTCAATCATGGAATCGGATTGCTTACGCGCAACTCAAATGACGAAGAATGGGGAGAGCCTTGGTCTCCAAGGGCCTATTTTGACGGACATCCGCTCGTTAGCCCAAACGATGGGGCTGCCTGGGGAGTGTCGTTAGATCCCGAGAAGTTGTAATGAGGTAGCACATGTAGCCGCAAAACAACGCCTTTTATTTTTTTCGTCTGATGTACCGTGCTTGGGTTGCCCGGAGTGGCTTGTAGACACCGCTTTAAAGGAATTTTGTCCCTGATTTCTAATGAAATAGTTACTATTTTCCCTAAAAAAAAAAAAAGATAATATCTTTCACTAAGGATAATCTTATAATAAAGAATAATTAAATAACCCAAAGTCCTCAACTTCCTCGTGGGAAGACCGAAACCAATTCTTAAACTTGCTCTTCAAGTTTAGCTACTTATTTTCTTTGGCTCTATGAGCCGATCGGGCTAGGCTGAACGGGCTTCACTAAGTCAAATTTATTAATCTAAATAGATAAAGCTTAGATACAAATGTCTTGATGCAAAACTCGTATATCTATCGTGATATTGGATTTTCAGTTTGTGTGGTCAATCCATCATACCATAAGCACAATGAAGGAATGTTCAAAATTCTAAGACATTTCAAAGTTAATATTTTACAAACTCTTTTCTTTAGAAATTCTTATTCTATCTGGGAATTGTTGAAGTTTTACATACGCAAACTGGGCAGAGTCTGTTTCAGATAGAAGATCTATCTTTTGTCAATTCCTCTGCTCTATATATTTATCTTTTCCAATCGGCTCAAAATGTGAATCTAGAAATACTCAAAACTCAGAGGGCTCAATTTTAAAAATAAAAGCAAGCTCTACAAAAACTGCTAAGCTCTTACCTTGTGTGAGGACGTTAGAATTGGGAATGGCTAATCCTCTTGTTTCAATCTCAAGGAAAACTGAATTAAATCCAGAAGCGAAAAGCGCGTCATTCATATGTTTGAAATAGTATACATAATGAGTCTAGCAGATTTATGAGCACAATCCATTTTTGTTTTGATATATTACATTTTCTCCTCTTCCATAAGTGATGGATCTCTTAACAAATTTGTGACGGGGTCTCTACATGATTGATATCCAGCTATTTTTAATGCATATATAAGTAAAGACACAAATCCATAACAAAAAGGAGACTGAATTTTAGTTCCCAACAAGTAATTAACCAAAGCTTAGTACTTACAAGCTATGCTTCGTACAAACAAGATTTTTCTGAGGAGCGGCTTTGACGGATCTCAACTCTGTTCCAAATCTAAGAAAATAAAATAGATCACGAACATTATTAATGGACAAGACTTAAATGAAGTTAAATAGAATAAAGTAAAATAAAAGTAATTAACAAAGCTTAGTACTTACAAGCTATGCTTTGTACGGAGAGCTGAAAACAGGAAGTGAAGCTTGAAACTCTTTTCTTTGTGAAGCAGTTGAGAAGTTGAAGTTTGGAAATCTATATATTATAAAAGGAGGAATGATGTTATTAAAGTATTTAGAATTTGATTTTTTACAACTCAAGATGAAGTAAAACAAAGGATTGAGAAATTCTTTTTAGTAAGAGTTTGTAATTTATTTTAAAGATAAATTCAATGTACCTTTTTAATATTGATTAATGCATTGAAGTTAGTTTAACTTTTTATTATGCTGTATTTATCTACCATAAAGGAGGAGAAGATGAATATCAAGAGGCTAGAGGGGTTTGATTCAATTGTAAATAAACCTATATTAAAGCTCATATACGTAAGAACATATTGTAAATTCATTGGTTCATAGAGCAGAGATTTGTGCGCGACAGGTGCTCCGGTTTGCAACCTATGACGTATGATGCTCTGACTTGCGATCTCCGATCTAAATTTGTCTTTTGTTGGACTTATTTCTACATAACGGTTTGAGATCAGTTAGTTTGTTTTTTGGTTTATGTATTCTTTTATGTGTTCTTGGTTAGTACATTCATGATGGATGGTTGGACTATTGTAGCAATATATGTAAGAGAAGTTTTTTATTTCTGCATTATGTTTTTCTCTCGACTGAAATTGAAAGGTAAGACAAAATTCTCTTCAGCTCTTCCCTCGAGTCTCTTTGCAAGTACTTGGTGCATAAGAATTTATGATATAAATTTAGTTATTGTTGTTTTAATTTTTTTTTGTTCTTCTGTTTGTTCGATTATATTTTTTCTGTGTTCTTATTTGGCTTTTACTTAAGTGTGTAAGAATTCTTGAGATAAATTTGGTTATCATCACTGCAATTCATTTTCTCTTTTTGTTTGTTCGATTATATTTTTGTGTATTTTTATTTGGTTTTTTGGTTCTTTGTAGTTGATTCTTGATTCCCAGGTACGACATCAACTTTAGTTTATAAATATTAAAACAATATTTTGATTAAAACTCAGATTGGAGTTTCATTATAAAAAATTCTTATGCCTCTGTATATTGTGTTGATATAACACAACAAAAAACCAAAAATAGTATAGTTTTCCTATTTTTTTCAAAATTAGTTTTTATTTCTTCTTCTTTTAAAAGTCATGTTTAAAGTGGTAGTTAATGATTTTCTAGAAATGGTAAATATGCCATCTATCTATAATATTAGAATATGGGTAATATCATTTTGTCATATATTAATACCTCATTTATTGATTCCTGTTAAATTTGTATATTGGTACACCAAGTATGTTTTACAGCTTGGTTGGTTCTGTTGGTCGTTCGAATTCCAACAGAAACAAAAAAATTATCCTTCTTACAGTGGTGTTATAATGAATTCAGAGCAGCGGCGACATCTCTCGCGACCGTCAGGAATTGACGGCCTCCATCCTTATCGCTTTGTTGCTTTTGATGAATGTTTCGTTTAAATGTATGTCTTCCATTATTTGTTTGCATATTTATTTTGTAATTCCGCACTTATTTTTCATCATATTTAATATTACTATACGTTATGTTTTTTAGATTCGGAATCAATTCCAAAATAATTACTCCAACGGATTGTTAATTTCAAATCACAACTCTATTTACGAACATATTTCTTTCTCGAGATTCGATTAGAAAAGCTAAAATTTTGAGACTTGACCTAATAAATAATCACTAAATTATCTCACACACACTGACACACACATATATATATGTTGAATATTATATAGCTTAGTGAGTGTTTATAGTTTTAGTACTTTTACCACAATTTTCTTTTATTGTAATTAGGGTTGTAAATACTCAATTCATGAATGAGAAACATAACTTTCCCAAATTCTTCCACATGGTATCAGAGCAAGAAAGGGAGAAAGTTCAACCCTAGCCGCCGTCGCCGCTTATTCCCGTCGGACGTTCATCTCCGGCCATCCGGTGACGCGTGCTTCCCGGTGTTCCTCCGGTATTCACAAGCTTACCCGGTGTTCCTCCGGTATTCATAAGCTTTCCCGGTGTTCGCGGCATTTCTCCGGCAAACTCGATCTCAGATCTGAAGTTCTGATCTCCTCCGAGAAAGCCATCTCTCAGCCGCCGTCAATCTCCGCTTCTGCAAGTCGTCCTCTCCGACGACCTCTCTTAGATCTGAAAAAATAAAATAAAAAAATCAGATCCTTCAACGAGCAGCATCTCTGTTTGTCGTTACTTCTCGACAGGGCTTTCTCCTCGACGCCCTTCTCCGACGACAAAATCCTCGCTGCCTCTCCTCTGCGACGCATCTTGGTCTTCTCCGACTACGAGCTCTGACCCGTCGACCATCTCTCGAGCATCTCCTCATGAATCCCTGATCCTCTCGTGACTCAAATCCTCAGTCGCTCCTCTTCCGATCTTCGGCGACGAGTTCATCCCGCGCTTCTCTGACCGAAAAAATCAGATTCAGGCGAGTTTCTCAGTTCGTCTTCTCCAGGTCCGACGACATCCAGATGCCGTCGCAACTCTCCGGTGAACCTCCGTCACCTCCTCTCGCGACCTCAGCTCCGTCGCAGCGAGCCTCCTTCAGACCTGTGCGAATCTCGTCATCTCAGGTTCCCGGCGTGCATCTCTGCACCTCGTGAGCCTACCCTCAATCGACGTCCTCAGGCCTTGCTCGTTCTAAGGCGCTCCCGTCGATTCCTTCCGGCGTCGCGAAATTCTCGGATCTCTGAATCGCGCAAATCTCACCGGCGCTTTCTTCTCCGGCGACGTTGTGACTCCAGATCTACGTCCATCTCAGATCTGAGTTTCTTTCTTCGCTTGAAGCTTCTTCCAACACGCATGTCTCTCCGGCGACTCAGATCTTCTCAGACGATGCTCAGGTCGCACCCTCTCCGATCTCTTTTCCGGTGAGATTTTCAGGCGTGCTCAGTGTCAAGCTTCATCGATGCTTCTCCAGGAAGGCTCTCTCTGATTCACTCAGACCAAAGGTTCCTTTTGGGTGGGTCCCACTCAATATCATAAAAGATAAAACAAAAAGGAGCCTCCTTTTGCTTTGTTCCGTGTGTGGGAACGTGAAAACTCGAGTTGGAACACAAAGTCCTTCATTCTTTATTTTTCTGGTGTCCCTGCACGAAAATTGTGTCCCAACAAGCAGAAAATTTATTTTTCTCTGCTCGGTCCTAAGATCAGCTCTTCTTCAAAGCATGTCTTCTCGGGCCAAATCCGCTACTCCCGCTCACTTCTCTTTGCCACAACGGCGAGGACGTCCTTGGTGTGATCATTGCAATGCTCATGGTCATTGGAGACCACAATGTTGGAAATTGCACGACAAACCAACAAATTGCACGGATCGACCCAAGTCCACTATAAGTCCTGATGATATTAATCTTCGAGAGGACATGAACCGTGTCATGGAAAAAATGAAGTCCCTACAGATGAGGATCAGCAAGCAATTCACCACCGATTCACCAAATAGCATCCATGCTCACACAGGTGTGACCTCTGTCAGCCTCGCCCTAACTCGCTCGAGCAACACTTGGATCGTTGATTCAGGTGCATCAGACCATATGACGGGTAACAAGAGTTATTTTCTCACCCTTGGACCTTGTCCGCGGGGTTCAACAGTTCGAACTGCTGATGAGACTCTCATTCCGGTTGTTGGAATCGGTTCTATCCGTCTATCTGGGGATATCACACTTCACTCCGTGTTGTTTGTTCCACAAATTGCTTGCAACCTGATTTCAGTCAGTAAGATCACTCGTGATTCCAACTGCATTTCACGATTTTTTGCCGATTTTTGTGATTTTCAGGTGGTAGATTCCGGGAAGCTGATTGGCAAGGGAACGATGCGTGAAGGCCTCTACGTGTTTGACGACACAAATTTTCAATGCCACCAATCTCAAACTACTGATCAAAGTCGTCATCCAACTCCATAACTCTTTCGAACAATGTTCCTATAGAAGATCAAGTTATGTTGTGGCACTATCGTCTTGGTCATCCTAGTTTCAATTATCTTGAAAAATTGTATCTAAACTGGTTTATTCAGAAAAAATCCTCATCGTATCAGTGTCAAATTTGTCAATTCGCCAAGCATACTCGCAGCCCCTTTCATGCCATTGACTATAAATCATCTAAACCTTTCTCTATGATTCATAGCGACATATGGGGACCCTCAAGGGTAACTCATACAACTGGCGCTAGATGGTTTATTACGTTCATCGATGATCACACTCGAATGACGTGGTCATTTCTCATGAAGGAAAAATCTGATGCTGCCCCAATCTTCAAACGTTTCTACTCCATGATTGAGTCTCAGTTTTATACCCGTGTGCAAGTTTTCCATACGGACAATGCCCAGGACTACTTCAACCAAACCCTCTCTCCATTTTTGACTGAGAAAGGAATTGTCCACATAAGCTCATGTGTGGATACTCCACAGCAAAATGGTATTGCTGAGCGGAAAAATAGGCACATTCTCGAAGTCGCTCGATCCATCATGTTTGGCATATCTATCCCAAAACATTTTTGGGGTGATGCGATCCTCACAGCGACATACCTCATCAACCGTACGCCGAGTAATGTCCTAAAAGTTTGTCCTCCTTGTCAAGTCCTTAGTGAGATCCATCCACATCTCCTATCTTTCTCCTCCGACCTACCAAAAAAGGTCTTCGGGTGTCCCGCCTTTGTCCATGTCCACAAACAAAATCGATCAAAACTCGATCCACGAACCGTCAAGTGCATCTTTTTGGGTTATTCGTTGCATCAAAAAGGGTATCGATGTTATTGTCCATCTACTCGCACGACTTATCACACCATGGATGTTACTTTCTTTGAAGGTGATTCTTTCTTCCCCAAATCCGACATTCAGGGGGAGAATTCGTGGGAATCTCAAATTTGGGAAATCAATCAAGGTTCCCAATCCATCCCACCGTCCTCACCTCAACCTTCGATCGATATTTCCGTATCTCCAATCGCCGATATTGTCCTAGAGTCACCTCCTACGTCACCCCGTTCTGTTGAACAAGTAGAGGGCTCCTCGCATCGTCAACTCAGCCAAGATCCGGATCCGGCACCCTCTACCTCGACTAATCCACCAGGTACGGAAATTCTTCAACCCGTGGTCGATGATTCAGATCTCCCTATTGCTCTCCGGAAAGGCATTCGTAAGAAACCTGTTCATGGGAACACCGAATATCCCATTGAACATTATGTTGCCTACAACAAGTTGCGTCTGAAATATAGGGCTTTTATCACTAACCTTGATAGCATCAAGGTCCCTAGCTCTATTCATGAAGCTCTTCAGGTTCCTACTTGGAAACATGCAGTAGAAAAAGAAATTCGAGCATTGGATAGCAACAGAACATAGAGTCTCACTGAATTGCCACGCGGGAAACGCCCTGTCGGGTGTAAATGGGTCTTCACGGTCAAGTACAAGACTGATGGGAGTATCGAGAGATTCAAAGCTAGACTTGTCGTAAAGGGTTTCACCTAAACTGAAGGAATCGACTTTCAAGAGACGTTTGCTCTAGTGGCTAAACTAAACACGGTACGAGTACTTCTCTCTCTTGTCGTAAATATGGATTGGCCACTATTTCAGCTTGATGTCAAGAACGCATTCCTCAATGTCGACCTTCAAGAAGAAGTCTACATGAAGATACCTCTAGGACTAGAAAAAGAATCCAATCGTCACCTAGTCTGCAAACTGAAAAAGTCGTTGTACGGCTTAAAACAGTCTCCTCGTGCTTGGTTTGAGAAATTCACCAAGGCCATCACTTCCAGCGGATACCTCCAATGTCAAGCCGATCATACTCTCTTCGTCAAACGGAACAACAATGGAAAGATTGCAATTCTCATTGTGTATGTTGACGACATCATCATGACCGGTGATGACTCGGAGGAAATCGCAAAACTAAAGCAAGTACTCGCAACCAAATTCGAGATTAAAGATCTCGGAACTTTGAGATACTTCTTGGGTATGGAAGTAGCAAGATCAGACGAAGGAATCGCTATTTCCCAAAGGAAGTATGTACTTGACTTACTTCAAGAAACCGGTCTTCTTGGTTGCAAGCCGGTTGACACTCCGATGGATCCGAACAAGAAGTTCTCTCATTCCGCCGAAAGCGCTCCTGTCGACAAAGGGAGATATCAGATACTTGTCGGTAAACTCATCTATCTCTCGCACACACGTCCGGACATCGCCTACTCTGTCAGTGTTGTCAGTCAACACATGAACAACACAAACGAGGACCACATGGAAGCCGTGAACCGAATCTTCGGGTATCTAAAGTCTACCCCCGGTCATGGCTTACTATTCAAGAAATCCGAGAATCGTGAGGTCAACATCTTCACCGACGCTAATTGGGCTGGAGAAGCCACTGATCGAAGATCTACCTCGGGTTATTGTTCATATGTATGGGGTAACCTCGTTACTTGTGGAAGCAAGAAGCAATCAATTGTTTCCCGTAGTAGCGCAGAGTCCGAGTACCGTGCTCTTGCATTAGGCATATGCGAGGGAATGTGGATGCAGAGGCTCTTGAAGGAGCTAAGGATGCATCAACCAGGGGCTATCAAGATGTTTTGTGATAGTCAGGCCGCAATCAGAATTGTCAAGAATCCAGTCCACCACGACCGAACGAAGCACATTGAAATTGATAGACATTTCATTTCGGAGAAGGTCAATGGTGGCATCATTGACTTGAGCTACATTCTTTCCAAGCTTCAGATTGCAGACATCCTCACCAAAGCTTTACCTCGGAGTTTTTTTAATGAACATAGTTCCAAGCTTGGGTTGTATAACATATACTACCCAGCTTGAGGGGGAGTGTTGAATATTGTATAGCTTAGTGAGTGTTTATAGTTTTAGTACTTTTACCACAATTTTCTTTTATCGTAATTAGGGTTATAAATACCCAATTCATGAATGAGAAACATAACTTTCCCAAATTCTTCCACAATATATATTAGGGGTGGCAATTTGGGGCCGGACACGAAACACGAAACGATTACGACACGATTTAAATGGGTCTGGGTCTACCATAAATGGATTTGGGTCCAACCGTGTCGAACACGATTAACACGATTAAATAACGGTTAAACACGACACAAACACGATAACACGATGGGACCCAATTAGACACGATTAAAGAGCAAAAAGTTACATTTTTTACATTTTATATATGTTATTAAGTGTTTTAATATTTATTATATATGAAATTTATGTTTTTATTTTATTAATTACGTCTTACAATTGATGAACATAAAAATTTGCTAGTAAAATTTTAAAATCTTCGATAATATAGTAAAATAAATTAAGTTAAATAAGTATAAATTGAATTAATTTATCATTTATAAATAAATGTATTTATTAATTGGGTTAAACGGGTAGACACGATAAACACGTTATTTAAATGGGGCGGGTCTGGGTCTCGTCTTCTAACACGATTAATAAATGGGGCGGGTCTGGGTCTAGATAAAATAAGTAAAAAACGATTAAGACCCGGCACGAACACGACACGCAACCCGAATTGCCACCCCTAATATATATATATATATATATATATATATATATATATATATATATATATATGAATGAATGATAGGTGTTTTGTTATTATTACTTAAAACTAAACACGAACAAAAAAATTGTTTTCAATTCGCTATTAAAGAAAAGTTAATGCGAAATGTTCTTATGCATACATGTCATAACTTTTGTGGTCTATGATAAAGAGGCATTCAATTCATATTTGTGTATCTAAGTGTGTTAATTGTCAAACGTTTTATTTATTGGGAAAGATAATAAATAACAGTAAAACTAAGTTTAAAGGACAAAATTATACGTTATTGTAATTATATAAGTTCTAAATAAATATGTTTTGCAACGTGTAACGACAACATCCAAGCAATCACTATCAATAAATTATGGGAAGAAGAATACATGCTTTATAAAAAAAAAAACACGCTTATGAGTTAGACAATAAAAAGGTGGCATCAAATAACATGAAAAAAAATAAATGATAACTATGATTACTCGGTGATTTTCATAAAAAAAAAAAAAAAAAAAAGTGTGGCAATATAAGATATAGTAAAAAAAAAATTCAAATAATATATTGCGTGCGTTTGGCACAGCTTATTTAGCCCTGTTTTTGTTTTTGAAATATACTAAACTGCTTTTTCAGGTGTCTGTCAAAATTGTTTTTTCCAAAAGATACAAAAGCGATTTTAGAGTTTGTACATGAATCGTAAAAGCTAGAATTCATAGCTTTTTTTTTTTTTTCTAAAAACAAAAATACGGTTTTAGTCTATTTTAGTCTTTTTAGTCTAAATAAATTATTTTACCAAACAATAAATCAGTTTTTGTTACCAACAACAACAGTTTTATAAACAATTTACCAAACACCTGTCAGTTTTTTAAAAAAAAAAAGCAGTTTTTTTTTTAAACAAAAACTAAAAATATTTTTTGTAAAAATTAAGTTGTGCCGAACGGACTCATTGTTTGAAAATATAAAACTAACTACTATGTAGCTTTAATCTATATATTAATTAGATCATATCTAACTGTGATTTTATTTAATTTATATAATTAAAAAATTATTTGTTTTTAATGCGAATATGTTGGAAATAAAACCATAATTCACGATTTGAATATGCTATTAAAGTAGGTGAAATCAGCGCAAGTAATGTTGCATTATTAAATAAGAAACATAATTTTTTTTTATAATGAATTTCATATTTATTAATGATTGATATGTTTAATATATTTATTTAAAATTATAAAATATGTTTCTAACGCTGCGCAAAGCGCGGGCAATCTACTAGTATTATTAAAAAATGGGTATAAGTTAATGCAGACTTAGAATGATCACATAGATCTGGATTGACCATGATCATCACAACAAATAACAAGATTATTTATTTTTATTTGATACGTCGTGTATAATACTGGAATCAGAGGTAATTTAATATGTACATGAGCCTTTTCTTCATAATGGGCTACATAGTTCTTGACTCTTTTTACGCTACACAAATAAAATAGCTTAGTTCTTTTTTTTTTCTTTTTTTTTTAATGTAAACTATAATATCTTTTATTTGTCTATTCCGAACTATATATCTTTTTGAATTCAAGTTCACTTAACAAGATTATGGGCATCTACTACAAACAAATGTGATTTATCATTATAATACCAACAAAGAAGAGAACATGGTCTGTTTTATTGAAGTCGTCTATTGTTTTTTCGTTTTATTTTATTTTCTTTAATGTGTTAATTAGTTAATGTTGTTAGGTTTATGAAATAGTTGACCATATTGGTCACATCCTATCAGTATCAAATGACATCGACCATAAGAGGAGGCTTTTTTATGCTTTATTTAGTCGTTTGACGCTTTTAGGAGAGTAGGCGGTTGCTTCCACTTCGCTGCCGAAACTACAATCTGCCAAAGCCACCCAACCACTTGAACGCACAAACGCATGCACTAACTATGTCACTCGTAGTGATAGTGATGAACAGTGAACGTGATGAAACAAGGAAGGAAGAAGAGGTTTGGCAGAGAATAGTTCTCTGATTAAACTACGCCGATTAATATACAAAAATGAGAGAGTCATCAGTAGAGGTGTTAAGTGGGCCATGCCGACCCACAACCCGTTAACCCGCATGTTAAACGGGGCGGGGCTGGGCAAATTTTGGAAGAGCCATCAAGGCCCACCGCGGCCCATGAATCCGAACCCACAATGTCAAGGGGCGGGGCGGAGCGGGCTTTTACGAGTCGAGTTTAGTGGACTTTTACGAGTTGATCTTTAGTGGGCTTTTACGGGTCTAATTTAGTGGCTTTTCACAAACCAAAACGGGTTGGGTTTTAACTAGGAGCAATAAGTTTTACAAAACTATTTTGCTAAGAATTTTACAAGATATCGTGGGCCTTTAACGAACAATAATACCTTTAATTTTTTTGTTTGTGTGTTTGCTCGATATTCGAATACTTAATGAATCATCAAACCGAAGGTCCGAAACTAGTAAATTATGAAATCAAAATGATTAATTTAAATATGGAAGAGATTAATGAATCATCAAATCGAAGGTCTGAAACTAATAAATAATGAAATTGATTCGTAAGTTATAAAATTGATTCGCGAATTATAACTTGGAAAATTTAAAATTAACTAATGTTGAATTAATTCGTGAATTTCAAGATATAGTGCTTGAATAATGAATATGAAAGTGATAAGTAAATAATAAATTGAGAATAAGTGATTTTGAAGTAATTAATGAATAATAAAATTAGAATAGTGATTTTATAATTAATTAAAGAATAATAAAATTAGAATAGTGGTTTTAAATTAATTAAAGAATAATAAAATTAGAATAGTGATTTATGAATGTGCCAAGTAATTATACGTTGTAAAGTTGAAACTAGTGAATTAAAAAATTATGTAATTTTACATGAAATCGCTCAATGTAGTAATTGATTACTTCATTATAAAACTAGAATTAAAATTCGAGAACGTTCAAATTGATTAGTAAATTTTGAAATTGTTTAATGAAGTTAAAATTGTTTAATTGAAAAGTTAAAGGGACTAAATAGAATATATACATACAACAAATAAAAATTAACAAATCCTTTAATATAAAGATAATTTTAAAATTATATATCAATAAAACATTTAGAGTAATTTTTCTAAATTTTTCATTAGTATTAATATTACAGCTTAATAGTTTTTATATATATAAAAAAAATATAGTTTATGTGGGCTTCTAAACGGGGCGGGACAGGGCAGGTTGGTCACGGGACAGATTTATGTGGGCTTCAGGGCGGGCGAGGCGGGCTTTTAAACAGGGCGGGCTTTTAGGTGGGGCGGGCCGCGGCTAGAAAAACATAATCCAGCCTGACCCTTTTTATTGAGGCGGGCCTAGCCCGTGCAAAAAAAAAAACGTAGAGGAGCGGGGCGGGTTCGGGGCGGGCCTATAAAAGCATAACCCAGCCTGACCATTTTGATTGGGGCGAGCCTAGCCCGGCCCACAAAAAACAGGGTGGGGTGGGGTAAACCCGTTTTTTTTTATTTTTTTTATTTATGAGTCAAGGCAGGTGGGCTTGGGCCAATTGACACCCCTAAGTATTAGTTATATAATCCTTGTAACTTGTAAAAATTCATAGGAAAAAATTCATACGTAACTTGTAAATTCATATGTAACTTGTAAATTAGGTGTAATTGTAGCGACAATTACTTTTTTTATCATATCAAAATTCTTAATGCTACACGGAAGTTTAAAATTGAGATTTAAATAGACATCAGTTTCAAGAATAAGCAAATAATTTCACAAGCATTTTTTTAAAAACACTAAATGATTTCAAACTACATAATTTGTTTTATTAATATGATTCTATAACTACTTATGCAATGTTATATTTTATTTATAATGATTTCGTAATTAGTTATGTAATATTATTATTTTTAAATTGAATTATTAATTTATATATCACTCGGGACATATATACTTCTAAAAAATATATTATTTTATAAATTTTGCGAATTATTAATTTAGCTAGTTATGCTTGAGTCGGGACCGGACGAAATTATTATTTAATTGCGGTTGTTAACTTATCGAGGTTCTACTGTATGTGGGGGATTTATCGCTTCGGTGAATTCCCGTTGGCTTGAGAATTTCAATTCGTCATCGTGAATTTTTGTTGCGTTTAGATACCACAATCAGAATGCAAAACCAACTTTCATAATAATAATAATAATAATAATAATAATAATAATAAATCCTTCCTAATTAAAGTAATACTCATAATTTTAAGTAACAAAATTAAAATGTAGAGAAAATACCCAAGAGCGACGTTGCGACTAGTCCCCAAAATCCACCTCAAAAACTCATACGGGTTATAATTTTTTTTTTTAAAACCCGGATACGGATCAGTCCGGGTTTGGTAAAAAAAAAAAATCCCGGACTGATTCGGATCCGGGTTAGTGTTTTTTTTTTATTAAATCTATTTTCTGGGCCGTTGATCTTGATGATCCAACGGCCCATATCAAAAGCTTTTTTTTTTTTTAAATACCCGGATATTTTGATATCCGGGTTGCAAAATATCCTGATCCGGATAAATCCGGATATATCCGGATCCGGATATATCGGTATCCGAGTTTTTTAATTTTTTTTTGGCCTTCCGGGTTTAACCCGGTGGGGGGATTTTGGGGACTAGTTGCGACTTATTACAAGCAGGTAAGGGCTCACCAGTAGTGGCAAGTCTAGACTGGATGCCGATATTCTGCGAGAATCTCCAAGGGGTTCGATGAACCAAACAATCTGAAGTGAAAACTACGAATGAATCCTTTTGTTTCAATCCGAGGGAATAATGAATGAAATACTGAAGTGAAACGAGTGTCATTCACATGTTTGAACGCAGATATATATATATATATATACATATGTGTGTGTACGTAAGAGTGATAAAAGCAAAGACGCTAATCTAAATACTTACAAACTATGTACGTTAATTACGAATTGACGAGATTTCTTGTAGAGTGGCTCGCAAGTTAAGCGGAAGTTAGCCCTGCTTCAAGTCAAAGATCAGTAGATTGAAAGCAGTAACACAACTTATAATATAAACAACTCAGATGTTGAAAGATAGTTAAGCAAGATAGCTTAAAGAGCATACCTTTTTCTTCTCTCTCTTTTTTTGTGTGTTTTCTTCTTTAAGACTTAAAACTCACTAAAGAGAAATGAAAACAGAAAGCGAAGCTTGACCAAGCTGATGAGAAGAATGTGACTGGTTTAGATAGAAATGAACCATGTTAGAAAATTTGAAGAAACTAGTAACACAACCAATGCAAACTCATATTTTGAAAGATAATTAAGCAAGACAGATTTAAGAGAATACCTTCTTCTTTTTTGGCCTGATTTATAAATTTGAAACCTGTTTTGTTTTGTTTTGGGTTTTTTTTTTTTTTTTTGGGGTTTTCTTGTTAAAAACGAGGAAAGAAAACAGGAAGCGAAGCTTGAAACACGGTGATGACGAGAAGTTGAAGAGTTGTTGGCTTGTTGCGTAGCTGGTTTAGATTGCAATGAAAACAAATATATAGGGATCCTAAAGGGAAATACTATTACTAAAAAATAAAAAATAATGCAGATTTAGCATATATAATCACGTGGATCTGGCTGTCCATTATCGTTTTAAGAAAGGAAAATTTGCATTCGAAAGTCATCGAATCACTAAGATTATTTTTTGGCGGCAAAAGTTATCGAACTCATCAATTTCTTAAAAACAAGTCATAAAACTCATTTTTTGGCGGCAAAAATCACTAACGTCATATCTTTATTGCAAATACACTCGTACGTTAAATGCTACAAGTTTTTGTCATGTTAAATGCACTACATCACTATTTATCGTTACGTGTGGGTCGCTCTCGACCACGCTCTACCGTCCGTATTCCGGCGATGGGAGCTTCTACGGGCAGTAGACTACGGTCGAGAGGAAGACAGTGACGACGACGCTCACCAGTTGCACGGCCGAGAGAAGTCCACACGTGCATAAGTAGTGATGTGACACACCTATTATGGCAAAAACTGTGGCATTAAAACTGCCTTTTCACTGTTTTGAATTAAGATACGAGCTATTTAGCAAGATTCTCTAACGCCAGCCTTGTCATATTAGATCGTGTGCTTAATGTTATATTATTTGGAACATCCCTAAAGCTCTCTTGCCTGCTTAAATATAAACGGCGTCGTACGGATGCATCTGCAATAAAAGTATTATATAAGTGATTTTTGTTCTACAAAATGAGTTTAATGATTTATCTGTATGAAAATAACGGATTAGATGACTTTCTACGCAAATTTCCTTTTAATAAATATTATTAATGAAATTTATAAATTCGTAGTAAACAAAATAATGCTTATTAAGATAATCACGTTAATCTGGCTGTCCATAACCTGGATTGATCATTTATTTATTGGATCATCACTAATAACATGATTATTTAATTTGTCGTGCTTGGCACTGGAGCCGGAGGTAATTTAATACACATGATCATTTTATATTGTTGTTGACTTTTCGTTACTTACGTAGGTAAGTATTATGGATATTTGTGGTATTAGTACTCAAAACTTTATGTAAAATAATGCAACAAATTCTCATGCTTGCGTAAATTAAATACTAAGAGCACTCCACTCGAACTACATTCGTTGGGCAGTAGGGCACTGTGGAGCGTTGCGCAGGAAACCCACGTGAGAGGAAGCACAGTCGTCGTAGGTCGCCTCGTGTCGGATCTGAGGAAGAACTGGAGTCGTGCGGAGGAGCTGGAGCCTGGTGGAGTCGCAGATCTTAGGAAGTCACCGGAAAAGAGCGCGTGTCGCTGGATCTGAGAATGGACAGAGAAGCGCGAATTTGAGCTCCGGATATGGTCCTGTAAAGTGGAGTTTCAAAGTTTTTGGGCCGGACTTTAATTCATTAAGAAAAAAATCTCATTAAATTTATAAATCCCGTAAAATATCCATAGCATAAATATTTAATTTTATTTTTAATTTATTGAAAAAAAAATCTTAATAGTGAATAAAATATTAACCGAAATACAAATCTTACCACGAAATTGTGTTTAATATTGTTGGGTTCTTCGTAGATAATTATAATCCTGAAGTAGAAAATATGGGATATCCTCGAACAAAAGATCTAGATTAACTACGAACATTAAAATAAATCGGTTTCGATACGTTAACTTTTGGTCCTTTTGCCAACTAGTATTGGTCTACGAGATTTCTCCTCGGTTTGTGCGTTGTCGGATAGCCTCGGATTCCGGATCAAAGCTCCACAAGTGTCAAGCCTTTATCTTGTCCACCACGTCGTTGCGGGAACGTCTCCGAGACTAGAAATCACCTCGTCGGACGGCTAGGTCTTCCTCGGTAATTGGATGACGACTCAATTTGGCGCATGGCGAATTCGGCTAGTGCTAGGTCAGGGAAAAGTCGAATCCTCTATGGGTTTATGAGGTGTAGATTGTCAATTATGAGCTAACACAGAGTATTTTATACCCACAGTTCATTAATGATAATGGGCTTTTGGCCCATTACGACATAATTAATTAATTATCTCATAAATGTCTTACGGGCCCACTCGAGCCCGTTACCTAATTAATGTAGTCGGGTCGGACCTGGAAAGTCCATTGAGCCTAAATCTCGATTCGAGTGTTTCCTACAATTATAACTTAAAAGTTAAAACTTTAAAATTGTATGACCATGAGAGGCGGACCGGGTGGGGGGAATTAACACTAAAATGTATAGAAATGAGGAACTTTGGGGGTTCTGACCAACACTATCAGTATAAACTATAGTTGCGCCTATGATGAGTCACCTATCTGGTAAGATTATGTTTCTCCACTACTTATCGTTTAGTTTTTTTTTTCTTTTTTACTTTGATTGATAAATCAGTAACCAATTTGTGGCTAATTTTTTTGAGCAATTTTATATTAATTTTAGATACATCATATTATTTCATTTGTTTAGTTACAACTATTTAGATTTGATGTTAACACATTCATGCAAACATGATGTTATTTTCATATTAACTCGCCACTCTCATGACGTTGGTATACAATAAAATATTATTTTTATTATTAAATCATCAACAAATGTAACAAAACAAAAGTTCTATTAATATATATATATATATATATATATATATATTTATATTTATATTTATAAGGGTTAATTGCGGCAATAATGCACAACCTTTGGTCAACAGGGGTTTTAGGTCCCCAACCTTTCAAAGTGTGGGCAAAAATACACAACGTTTGTTGAATGTAAAATCCGTTGGTCCTTCCGTTAGGGATGTTAAATTCTGCTGATGTGGCATCGTTAAACTGCCAAATGGACTGCCAACTTGTAATCTTAATTACATAACTTAATTATTAAGAATAAATTATATCAGATTTTAATTATGATTCAAAAAACAAATTAATACTTTAAATTAAATAAATAATTTTTACTCCCCCTAAAAATCTAACAGATTCTTCGTCGAACATGACTAAAATTTTGAAAAACGACGAATTATTAAACACGACTAAAATTTGCAAAGATTACATAACGACAGTTTATTAGAAACAACTAAAATTTTGAAAAAACGACCGATTATTAAAAACAACTGTAATTTATAAAACGACATAGTAAATATGTGAATAATATTGAAGCACGAGTTTAAAATAGGAACTACGCGTTAAATAAGTATTGTTCGTTAATTTAAAGTTTTAATTTATTTTTTGAATCATAATTAAAATATGATTTAATTTATTCTTATTAATTAGGTTATGTAATTTATATTACAAGTTGGCAGTCTATTTTGCAGTTTAACGATGCCACATCAGCAGAATTTAACATTCCTAACGGAAGGACCAACGAATTTTACATTCAACAAACGTTGTGTATTTTTGCCCACACTTTGAAAGGTTAGGGACCTAAAACCCCTGTTGACCATAGGTTGTGCATTATTGCCGCAATTAACCCTATTTATAAATACCAATTCGTTATTTTAAAATTTGAGGTTCTATTTCTCAATAATCTATGAATATTTTCAAAGGCAACAATTTTTTCGGCTCATCTAGAGGTGTCAAGTGGGCTGGGCCGGCCGAGGCCCACCCGCCCCTACTCGTAAAAAAAAAAGCGGGTTCGCCCCGCCCCGCCCCTATCAAAAGGGTCAGGCTGGGTTACGCTTTCCTAGGCCCGCCCGAACCCGCCTCGCCCCGCCCAAAAAGCCCGCCCCGCCCCGCTCCGAAGCCCACATAAACCTGCCCCGTGGCCAACCAGCCCTGCCCCGTTTAAAAGCCCACAAAAACCATATTTTTTATATAAAAAAACTATTAAGTTATAATACTAATACTAATGAAAATATTAAAAAAATTACTTTAAATATTTTATTTTAATAGAAATCTTACCCTAAAAATTACTCTATGCTGCTCTCTAATTTTTCAATTAAGCAATTTTAATTTTATTGATCAATTCAAAAGTTCGCTAATCGATTTGAACATTTTTTAATTTTAATTTTAGTTGGAAAATGAATTAATCAATTACAACATTGAGCAATTTCATGTATAAAACATAATTTCTTAATTCACTAGTTTCAACTTTACAATGTGGTTGCTAGGATAGCCTAGTGGTAATTCCACACTACCTCCAAAGTGAATGTCGTGGGTTCGATCCCCACATACAGCAAAGTTGCTTTAAAAAAAAAAAAACTTTACAATTTATAATTACTAGCCACTTTCATAAATCACTATTCTAATTTTATATTCAATAATTTATTTAAAAATCACTGATTCTCATTTTATTATTTACTTATCACTTTCACATTCACTATTTAACCTTTACATCTTGAAATTCACGAATCAATTCAACGTTCATTAATTCTAATATACGCAGTGTGTATCTTATATTTGAATGTCTAAAGACTATGTTGAACTTTGAATTTCTAAATATGCCATTGAATTTATTTACGTTTACATTACTCGACTTTCAAAATAAATATTCGAATATCGAGCAAATACAAAAAAAATATAGAGGTATTATTATTCGTTAAAGGCCCACGATATCTTGTAAAATTCTTAATAAAATGGTTTCGTAAAAACGTGTCGCTCTCCGTAAAAACCCAACCCGTTATGGTTTTTGAAAAGCCCACTAAATTCGACTCGTAAAAGCCCGCCCCGCCCCGTGACACTGTGGGTTCGGGTTCATGGGACGAGGTGGGCCTTGATGGCTTTTCCAAAACCCGCCCCGCACATTGACCCGCCCCACTTGACACCACTAGGCTCATCTAACATATATAATATAACTTAAAAAGGAGAGAGAGAGATTAGTGAGTGTTTTTGGTATGATGATTTGTCTCTTTAATATCAACGATTCAATTCAAATGATCAACCACTTGAACTAGGGGTGCAAGCGGGATGGAAGCCTGTATTTTTTTTTGTGCCAAAATCAAAACCCAGAGTTGAAATTCGAGTACCCGTATCCGAATTTACATGTTTTAAACTCGAATTTCCGGATATAGGTTTAAAACCGGATTTAATATCAAAACCCGAATTTAAAATCCAATAAACTAAAGATAAATTGGAAAAACTTTTGTTTTTTATATAAAAATTATTTTTCATGCTAAATCTTTTATTAAAATATATGTATTAAGTTACAAAAATATGAAAAATAGCATACGAATATCAAAATGTATAAAGAAGAGAAAGGTTCATTAAAAGAGAGAGAGAGAAAAAAAAAAAAAAAAAAAAAGCAGGTTGTTTTTTTAAAAAGCGGTTCCGGTCCGGATGCCATTTAAAACCCGTATTTCCGGTTTTGTTTACAACCCTGTCTTGAACTACTATTTTTTTTTTTGGTTAAAGTCTTGCATGTTCAACAATGTTCTTTTATCCCATTTGCCATTTGGCAGAATAATATAATAGTTATGTTAACTATTTATTAGTAAATAGTGCGTTTATAGTGGTGGAAACTGGAAACAATAACGTGCCTTGGCTTATTTATAATTAAAAATGGGTAAAGGGCAAGACACGCGTCGTTGACCATGCCCATGTCGATGGCTAGGTTAAGTACGACGTCCCAAGTTCAAACGCAGCATCACGAGCCAAATCGGATGTGGCCTGGACTACGCACTCCGCTTCGCTCTCCACCTCCTCCCATCTCCGGTCGGAGATTCTCTCCCTCATTTTCTTCACGAAGTGCACAAATTGCCGCCACTTCTGGTCGAAGAGCTGCGGATTCATCCGTAGGAATGTGAAGCCACATATGGGCCCCGTACGGCACAGGACCTGCTCGAAGTTGGCGGCTGCGTCGAGCTGCAGTGCGTTCTCACCAGCCAGCACGACGCCCTCCCACTGCGCGGCGCGCACCACCTGGCACACGAGTTCCTCGGGCGAGCACCGTACGTCTTGACGTTGATCACAGTCGCGCATCTCCATGCACGTGAAGTTGAAGATGGCACCATGGCGGGCCAGCAGTCGCGCGATGGGAAGGTACCCGTCACGATAGCACGTGTTGTAGTAACCTGCCATGAGCTCGGCTGCGTGTGAACGAGTGCCGTAGTGCCAGTGGACACCGCTGATCTTGACGGACACCTTGACTCCTGCATTGTCGAAGATGGAGGTCGAGGCGGTGAGGATCCGGTCGCAGTGATCAAGCAGCATCTGGGAATACCACGTGAGGAAGAATTCTCCGTAGGGGCACTCCCAGCCGCCGCAGTCGGACTTGAAGAAGGTGGTCACATCCGGCTGCTTTACATTGTAGTCCCCGGCGTCAGTGGGCCCCGAGGTGCCCCACTCGGGCCTGCCAATGGCCTCCGCTGCGGCTTGCAGGCTCCGTCTCATGTTCTACGAAAAGTGAAACAAGTCAACCAAACTACCTAATTTGTTATTGTGGCCAAGCAAGTATATATTGAGTACTGATTATAACGTCAAACCACTGTTGACTTGTCTACAGTCAAAAGCACTGTAATGGCCTGAAATCTCTCAAGAGAGAATTTAAAATTTAATAATCTCCGCTATTAATTTTCATATAATAGAATATTGGATTTAAGATGATAAGATCTAATATCACGTGAGATTGGTTGATGAATGAATGATAATTGGTGTAAGAAAAAAATAAACCTTATCGAAGCACTGGAAAGCCCCGATCCCTGGAAACTCCCAAATCTTATTCTCCTCCGGGTACGAAGGGTACCGGAGCTCGCCCGCTGGCCCCATACCCACTTGTATCTCCTGATTGAACCACCCATTCCCACGTAAGTCATTCGGGTTCAGCACTAAAGTCAAACAGGATCCATCAGAGCTTACCACGATGGTTTTGCCGAGGAGGTGGCTGAACCGAGCTCTGAAGGCGGCCATGAATTCGGCGTAGCACTGCACGGGAGTGCGGTTCTTGAGCACGGCTAGGTCATCACATGCAAGGGAGACATACTCGTAGTTACGGTGGTTCCACTGGTCGGTGTACGCGATGTCCTTGTCCCTGTCGATTTCCTCCACCACCCAGTTCGGAAGAGGAATACTGTGTCATGCAAACAACCATACAGTCGTTATTTCTTGCATCCTTGATTTGTGTCCCTTAAAAGTTAAAAGTGATACATAGAAAAGATACTATATAACAGAGTTTAAAAAAGTCATGAATTACATTTCTAGTTATCAATTGATTTTAAAGTGGAACATAATACTTTACATGCTATCAAAGTTCATTAAACTCAAACAAACCACCATTTTGAGAGGACGTGTTAATCTTATATAAAAATGATATGAGGACCTAGTACCGTTTAAAAAAGTCATGAATTACTCATCTCATTCCTAGTTAGTCATAAAGTGGAACATCATAATACTTCACACGAATTGAATAACGGAACATTACTAAATAATACGGATATATAAAAGAACCTAAACTCACTTGACGGTACCGTCACCCACATTTACACCGCATCTATGAAACGACATAGCTGCCTGGACCTTGACCCCGATCTTCTCCGCCATCTCGAAGAGCTCATCGTAGCCTCCCCATTTGTACTCGCCGGGCCGGTGGCCCTCCACCAGACCCCACCATACGTCCACCATCACCCCCTCCACGCCGGCTCTCTTCAGCACCAGCAAACTCTTCTCCATCGCCCTTGCCTGCTTCAGGTTGTGGCCCACCGTTATGCTATCAAGCGGCAGCATCACGAACACGGGCACCCCGTTCTTAACAGTCGATACCCTGAGGTTCCGCGCCATGTTTCTTACTTGGGAAGAGAATTGCGTGTATTTTCGAGGTTCATTTGTAAGGAGGTTCATTTGTGAGAACATTCAATTATTAGGTCGTGATTAAACGTGCGATCGTGAATAGTACTGCTATGTGCACTTTGCAGCACAAGATTAAAGAATTAGGTTGTGACTATGAATGCGTTCGTAATATTAATAATCGACTCTTATTTATCAATACAACTTTTTTTATACAAATAAATGTATTCTTTATTTTTAATTTTTTGGAAGAATATGTATTCTTTATTTGATCTCTTGTTCTATGTCCAGATATATATTTGTAGCAAAAATATATAAAGTTATGGTCAACTATGACTAAATGAACCGATTACAGTCTTAGTAGTTATGTGTGTGGATGAAATACAACTATCTCGGAATTTTCTTTACTTTGTTTACTTTTAGCAATGATAAAAATATTTTATTCATGCCGGCTGCCGCCTAATATTTCTTAACTTTGTATATTTTTTCACTCAAATGAAAAAAAAAAAAAAACATACATTGCCACTCAATTTTCGTAAGGGATAAATGCGTTAAAATGTATGCAAACTTTGACCAGCTGAAGCGGCAGGGTTTAAAGTGAAAAATGACGGCAAAAAATCCGAAAGCAACAAATTTGAGGCAAAATATTTTTTCATCCATTTTTTTTTTTTTTTTTTTTGTGTGGAATTCGAATGAGAAGATGCTAGATATAGTTGGATGAGCACAAAAATGTGTATCATAAGTGGATGCTAAAAAATTCAAATTTTAGGCGAAATATTTTTTCATCTATTTTTTTCATCATATTTTTTCATCCATTTAATAGCTTTATGTATGCTAAAAATTCACCAACGTATGTAAAAAAAAAATTAGATGAAAAATGTGTTGTTTCATATTTGTTAGCTTTGGATATTTTTGCCGTTATTCTTTTTTTCTTGGACCTATGCTTCTTCATTTGGTCAAAACTTAAGTACTTTTTCACAATTATCCATTATTATAATTTTATATATTTTTGACGTTAGGAAAAAAAATTCTATAGCCTGAAAGCGAAACTTTATATGTTCTTCCGTAAATAACTTTGACATTATAACAAGAGTGATCATTGCATCCTTCAAGTGGAGGGTACACAATGAACATAAATGAGATTAAGAAGCTTAAGATACAATTTCATAACTTTTTCGCTACTCAATGTCTCTTTAATTCTTATGGTGGAATAATATCTTTTTTCTTCTACGAGTGTTTTTCAAAATTAATAAAAATTATTTTGGCACAACTCCCCGGTCCATATTCCAAAATCAAAAAGCTCAGAAAGTAGAAAATAAATATTTATTATTAAATAAATATTGTAATAAGCGAACGTGGCATTGGGATACAAAAACGTACCCTCAAGGAGAAATGCGTGGCATGCCGCATCGCATGAGGCCACGTTGGGCCCCGCTAGGCCGCGCTATACCATGTTAGGCCACATTTGGCTACGCGTGCTAGGCCACGTTAGACCACGCAGGGCCACGCAAATTAATATTTTATTACTTCAAGGCTCCTAGCAAGTAAGTATTAATTACTTAAAGGTCCCTGTTCCCTACTATAAATAGAAGCTCATTTTAAACAAACAATGACTTTGATTCTAACACTCTATATAGTTATAAACACAGTTTTCTCTCTTCTATATATATTTTGGTTAAAATATCCGACAAACGTCGGAGCGAAGGAGCTAGTTAGAGCGGAAGCGCCCGATCGCCGACCTATCCTACGGAGGTTTCAATTCTTTGCGATCGCCGACCTATATCCAGAGTCCTGGGGCTTTCTGGTAACGGATCGGAGGACCCGATTCCGGTCCGACGGTAAGTGGAGGGTCCGATCAGGGTCCCATCGTCAACCTGCACTACAAAGGTTGTAGTTCTCAGCGGTTGACGAAACATATCCCGAGTCCTAGGACTTTGCGGTAATTGGTCGGAGGACCTGATTCTAGACCGACGGTAAGCGGAGGGTCAAATCTACTGGATCCCAGAGTCCAAGCCCAAGCCCAGAGATAATGGCGGAGCAGATAGCTCAAGAAAAGGTGCCGGAGGAATCCCCGGCTCTGCGGAGATAGAATGATCGAGATCCAAATGTCGGCTGGCCCCCGTCTCTGTGATGACCTGATCCCACTTTGAACTACGTGATGACCTGATTCCAGTAAAATGGGTACGTAGGAAGCCTCGCTATAAGTGAGGTGCGGAATCATATTGTTATCACCCCGAATCCCCAATATATCAAAGAATCAAGATCCAAGAGTCGACCTACCTTACAGAGGTTCAGGTTCTCAACGGTCGCCGATCCATATCCCGAGTCCGGTCCGGCCGCGTAGGCGCAGGTCCCAACTATTTGCAGTAACGGGTCGGAGGACCCAATTTCGGTCCGCGCGGTTAGCGGAGGGTCCGATCTCCAAAAGAATAGTGAATCAAGCCTCAGAAAAAAGTCAACAAACGGCAATGAGCCCGGTCCATTATTAAGACATCGCCGCAACAATGTTTGATCCATTTTTCGGCATCAACATCCACTATTATATTTCTTTATAAAAAAATTATAAAGAACTTAACATTACGTGTAAAAAATTATTGAAACTTTCTAGAACGTGTAAAAAACTTAACAACACATTAAAATAGTAAAAAAGACAATAACATTACGTAGAAGAGCTAACAAATGAGATAAGATAATTAATAATAAAGGAAATTAAATCATCTTTCTTATCAATAATCAGACCCGGTCCATCCTAATCTTTCAGTCCAAGCCCATCCAATGCTCTCAATGGTTATTTCCAACTCAATTTATTTTGAATTTTTTAGGATGTGTTAGAACGGTTTGGATTTAAATAAATTTTCTTTCATCATTAGCTTTGGTTAATTTTGCACACTTAGAAGTGTCAATTGGGCAAGACCGGGCCAGGCTCATCCACCCCGACTAATAAAAAAGGATTCTGCTGTTTTGTGGGCCAGGCTAGGCCTACCCCTGTCGATAGAGTCGGGTTGGGTTATGTTTTCATAGGCCCACCTCGTTACGAATCCCGGTCGCCTCTTGTTGTTTTGTGGGATATGTTTGGCGATTAAAGGGAATGACATATTAAGTAGTCTTTGTTGATTTTTATTCTTCTGCAAAATAATGGGAATGACGAGAGTAACTCCTTAATCATGACTGAAGGTGTCTAAAGATCCGTTTTATGGCTCTAAGACTCGCGACCAAACGCCCCCTCGAATCTGCGGTTGTGGCTAGCTCACCATCACAAGCTTCTGCAACTTTCGATAGACGACTTGCGAGGCCACTCCTCCGCCTCTCAAATTATTGTTATATTTTTTTTACATATAAAATAGTTTGAAGACGCCGACTTCTGTCTGGCTGACTCTTTTCCTCCAGTACTCGTAGCATTTTCAAAAGATGGTCTATTAGAGCGTGGAAATGTTATACGCAACGTTTGGAGGGTCGGCATAGATTTATGAAGACTGTTAATGCGTAAAATGGCTTTAACTTAGAGTCCGATCCATGGTTTGGGCCCCGAGCTGGACTTGGTCGACCCGTGGATAATCCGATGTAGAGTGAACGCGAGTTGACTGATGATGGTCAAAGCTGGACGCGAGTCCTTCGTAATTGCCGAGCCTCCAGGCTGTTCTTGGCGATCCTTGATGAACTTCCCTCCTTTGCGAGCACTTCATCTAGGCAAATTCCTTGTCTTGGCGAAGCTCCGGGGTGTTCTTGATAATTCCTGGCGACTTTCCTTCCTTGGCGAGTTCTTATGGCGAGGGCGGGCCTGCAAAGAAGAGTAGATCGGGCCCGAACCCCGCCGCATATGGTTAGGCAAGGCTGCCTACGTCTCTCAGTTTAAGACAATCAGGTATCACGTAGTTCAGGATTAGTAATAAATGGATGACTGACGATATGGTGCGGGGGTGACTATTACCAGTGGCGAGGGTATTACCGGCAAAGGTGTCGTCGTAAACAGCGCAGGTGTAGGCGAGCTCGTGTGGTGAGGGCCTTGAACGGCGAATATTAGGCGAATCGTATGACTATGTCGAACAACTCCTCTCAGGCTAACTCAATCCCTTGACAAGTGTCAGCTCTTATTCGATCACTCTTGTCGAGCCTTTGGAGGTGGCGAAGGCGCCGACCTTGGCGAGGACCAGGAGGGGGGCGAATTTTAGAGAGATAAATAAGAGAGAGAAGCTCTGGAGAAAGCTTTGAGAGAATGTATGGAAATGAGGAGGAGAAGGGTCCTATTTATAGGTAAATGAGGTAATCACTTTTCCCTGAATCATGGAAATTAAATGGAGAATATTCTTCCTTGGAAAACGCCTAGCCATGTCAAGGGAGCCTTGTCGCGGCTCCTTGTCGTGGCGAGGTGCTTGTCGGTTGCCTCGGAAATCGTCCATAGCGTCGTCCGGGTGTCCGTGAGCTTATACGTTGAGTCCGATGGAATCTAGAGGATTTCCCGATGACTCTCGTAAGATCGGATTTCCTTGTCGTGTGCAATTATTGTGAGTTATTCCTTCGTCGACATTGATGGCGAGGTAGCTCGTCAGGGCGAGGAGGCTCGTCGGGAGGCTCGTCGGGGAACCTCGTCAGGAGGCTCGTCGGAAGACCCCGCCAAGATGTGCATTTTTGATCGAGGGTTTTGTCTACTTTGTCTTTTTGGCTCCGGGCCTCGCCAAATGCATTGGGTCTTGGGCCTTTGTTCTTCGACTCTATCGGTGGGCTTTGACTTTCACTAATGGGCTTTGACTTTTGCCAATGTAGCCCAATTTTTATATGTGTAAAAAAAATGCACATAACATTAACCTCCAGTTTCTTGGGTAATTGTATTGCGTCGAGAAACTTTATTTTCAAAACTTAAGGTAACTTGTGTTATTTGGCAAGGATACGGGTTGTCAAAGATGTTAGTTTCGTCTGTATCCTCCCAAGGAACTGCAAATTTCCTTTAACTGGGTTTCGTAAAAATAATTTTGTAAACCGCTTAAAAAATAAGCTTGAGATGATTCAAATATATCCGAGGAGATATGTAAATGATTAAATAAATCAAATGTCATTTTTTTGTGATTTTATTTGATTTTTGGACTTTTGGAGGTTCATAGGCATACTTTGTGAAATAAAGACCTTTTAAATTAGTTTTGAACTCCGAAAATAAATCCAAAAATAAATAAATAAAATCAAGTGATATAATAAATGAGAAAGTAAAAAATTACTTTGAAAAATAATAATTACGCATTAATGTGCAATTTTAAGGTAATATAAAACCGTAAATTGATTAATAAATCATGAAAATCCGTAAAAATAATTTTAATTTGATTATCATGTTTAGAAATAAAAAATGAAACTTTATAAAGTTCCAAAGTTTAATTTCCAAGGCTTTTTACATCATTTTGCTCTCTATTTGTTTAGGTTAATAATTGAAATCAGAGGTTATAAATGGTCGGTTACAAAATGCGTTTAATTCCCTCATAATTGCCTTAATTACAATGCAATAATCATGGGCGTGACTGTCATTGTCAGCCTTGAAGCACCACTCACGCTGCGCTTATTGCTCCTTCCATTATCTTCGTCCTTGTCGTCTGTTTCTTGGTCTCGTCGCGAGGCTATGCTTTGTCGCTTGACTCGGCTCGTCTCCTCTCCTAAGTTAGCGATGAGGTTTCGTTGACGAGGTTTCATCGACGAGTTTATGATATGGGGCATATCCTCTTCGACGAGTGTCGTCGTCGCCTATATTCGTCGTGTATCTTTCTCTTGAATTTTGATCCCCTTTGACTTGGTCAATGGGCCTTCTGTTGATGTTAGGCTTTTATGATCATAGGCCAAATTTACAAACGACAGACATAAATTTTGTGGTATTAATGCAAAAATGATGTGGGCAAAATTGTACCTCAATAAATAGCCCTTATTTTATCAATTACTAGAAGTAACTGGTAATATATGACAGTAAAATTTCATTTCTTTTGCTTGTGTCGAGGAGCTCGTCGCTCTGTCCTCTGGGCTGTCAAAGATGACACTTAGCCATTTTATTTTGAATTTGCGAGCGTCTCTGCCAGAGTCATAAAATATTCCCGTTAGTCGAGGGGATCCAAAGTGTTGCAAAATCCTTGCCCAACTCTTGATTTTACATGTGGCGCCTTCTGGGAAATCGTCATGTCTCATCACGTATCCTCATGTCGTTTCGCTTTGGCGCATGTCAAGGCGTGTTCCAAGTGTCTGAAATTACTCGAGTGTATCTCAAGTATCCCGAACGTCGCTCAATCGAGGCCCTTGCTTTATTTTCGCGCCTAAGGAGGTTGAGCATGCTGGAAATTGGATCTGGCTATTATGCCAATTTTCCTTAAAAATAACAAAATAGCTTTGATTGCAAATTCATTAAAAATTACGTTTAATGTCCCGTCCAAATTACCTCGAATATTCCGCTCTCATCAGCCCGTCCGGGTAACTTTTAAAAATAATTTTAAGTCGGAATAGTTACTCCGTACAACGCACTGACATTGAGTAATTTGGATAAAGCGATCGGATAAATAATTGGCAATTTAATTATCACAATTAATTTCATAACAACATTACTAAATCTAATGTCTATGGAAAATAAATAAATACAACAAAAGAAATTTTGCATTTATTGACCCAATGCATAAGGCCGTACCTCATTGACGACTTCCGACTGCGCGTTCTGACTTTGGCAGGGCTCCGCCGGTGCTAGGGAAACTCCCGTGATCTTCCTGGATATTTTCCTGGACTCTTCGTACCGAAGCGTGGGCTTCGATGACAGGACTCTGACAAATATTTAACTGATGGTTCTTTTGATGCTACCGGAGAAAAGATCTCACAAAGCTGAACCGAAGGGGGAGAGAAGAGTCAATTTTCGCATCCCCTAAGGAGGGGTCACGAAATTTTGAGCTCTGAAGGTGTGAAGAAAAGTGTGGAATGAGCTCCCTATTTATAGAGTTCAGTTCCAACCACTTGAGAGAAATTCCCTCCATCCGGATCATCTGATTGGTCGAAAACCAATGTCTCGGATTAATCCTAGGGTTAATTTCAAAATTCCTTTTTAAATAAATAAAATATTAATTTCCAATCCAACGGTTGAGATTAAATCTTAGACCGATCCAATGGATTAAATTAATAGGGAAAAATTCAAATACCAAGACTTGGTGAACAAGTCTAAATTCGAATTCCCTTTTTATTTATGTAATAAATTAATTCCTAATCCAACGGTGAAGATTAAATCTAGACCGATCCAATAAATTAAATTAATTTTAGGGTATTTCTCAAATATATATTAATATATAATATAAATCTATTAATTATTAATTAATTATTAATAATCCGGGATAAATCCTATTAATAATTAAATCCAAATAATTATATTATATTATAATTTTTGCTCTCTCATATCACACATAAAAATGTCGTGGGACAAACCCACCATTTTATTTGTGATACGTGATTTATTTAATGCAACCCAAACTTTAGGTTAAACTCATTAAATCGTAACATGTACATGTTAGTAACTAGGTTACATAAAATGTTACATTTAATTCAATTGATCATTATCAATCAAATTAATTAACAATTTTAATTCGGATTAATCTTCTAAATCAATATTTAGAACTAAGAGATTAATTAACTTGGAACTAATATTAGAAATCATTTCAGTTGTTACTTATTATGAATTATGTTTCCAAAACACTATTTCATATTTCTAATTTATTCTTGTTGAATCATAGTTTCGTTCTATGATTTAACGCTGACACCTCATGGACCCACATTATTGAAGCTTTAGATAAAAGATGTTGCATCACAAATTCATGAATTTGGCCATCTTTAATCTTGATATTCGGCCGATACCACGACATGGCCAAATACCGAGAGTCTCTCAGATTATGTGCTTTATCATTTTCTGTTTGATATGAGCTCTCGTATTGTCATACGGTCGACAATGTATTTTTATGTATAATCCTTTATGCACATCATTAAGTAGAAAGGAGTGTTCTAATTAACACTAGTTTACCTTTCTAGTTATTTTGTCATCAACTCCTTGGTTGTATTGTAAATGAGAAACATATATCGTGAGTTGTCCGTACAAGTCACATTAGATCGATGAGTTACTAAGTCATCGAACACAGGCCTGGTTTGTTCATTACAATCCCCGAACAAAGCATGACGTGATATTAGGTGTTGAATCTCCCGTAGTGCATAAATTCAATATCTTTGAAAACCCTTATGTCACTGAGATAACTTAACGGTATCGCCTGTCGAGATATTGACTCACTACTGTGAATCTCACCGATTGACTAATCAAATCTCGTAAGACATCTCAACACATTATGTGTTCACTCAGGATTGAGATTATCACGGAAAAATTCCTTGATGTGTGATGTTAGATAAAATGCGACAAACACATTTCATATTTATCTCAACCATTAGTGGTCTAGTTTAATGTCTTCGATAAGATATCTAAGGCAAGCTTGTGGAGTCCACTCCCAATGTTACAAGACTCGACATTACAAGCTTCCTTAACAATCGTACTTGAATACAACTGCCCATATGATTCTAAGATTGCAAACTCATTATTTTTAAACCTTCTAAAAAGGAGAGTCTTGTTAAGTCACAACTTAACTTCATTTCTTGTAATCTAGAAGTTTATGGGCATAGATTTATTTTTTTCTAAACACATACTGTAAAGAATGCATACTTTTATTCATTTTATTTATTCAGCAATTACATTGACAAATACGCTCTACAAAAGATCTCTCAATCTCTCATCTGTAGACATTATTTCCAACAACGATCACAATCAAAGTCATCGAAACAGAGACGAAATTTTGGTGAGCAATGCGCTCATTTTTTAAATTTCATTGAAATTAAAAACTGTCCAACAAAACTGAGGCAATTTTTTCTTATAAAGGAATAAGGAAGGGAAAAAATAACGAAAAGAAAAATAGCAAATGCTTCCTGTTATGGTGCTAAGTGCTAAGAGACTTGCACTATTAAAGGAGATTAAATCAATGCATTGAAAAATTAAGACGAAAAGAACGGAAACAAGAAAAGAAAATAAATTGCTGCAGTAAGCATCAATGTAGTTTAGACTTGGACTGCATGATGACGCATTTGTATCCCATGATGTTTGAACCCGTGACTTCTTCGAGAGTATATAATGGTGTTACTACTTAACAAAACAAGTTTGGTTTTTATTTTAAAAGAACTTCTTTTCAAGGTATTACTTTACTACAATGAAACTGAAAGATGAATACGTTAGTCCCTTTACCATTTCAGTTTTATTGTACTTGACTACAATGAAAGTCATCGAAGTCACTAAATTCTTGCAAATAAACCACTAACGTCTATTTTTTTTACGGCAAATTAGTCATTAACGTCATCAATTGTATGCAGATAAGTCACTAACATTTATTTTTTGCGACAAAAATCATCGGAGTCACTAAATTCTAGCAGATAAATCACTAACGTCTATTTTTTGCGCCAAAAGTCATTAGCATCAGTATTTCCTTACAAATAATATCTAGCAACTTTAAATAACCTATCACCAGTCTACATGACATTCACCACTTTTAAAATTATTTGAAATAGAGATTTATATGGCTAGTACCGTAAACTTTTAAAATTAGTTTTATCGTTGCCAAAATCCAAAAACACTAAAAAAATAATCCTACCGTAACTTTCAATTTTTTCCTGACCATATTTATTATTTATTTATCAATGTCCTATAAAATTCCAATTTTTCCAATAATATTTCTAATTTATGTATCACAACTTCTTATTTATCTTGTGACATACATTATCCATCACAATGTGTTAGCAATGACATTGCACAATATGTGTAAGGATTCGCTACAATATTTGTTATCATAAGATAATTATAGCAAATAATTTTCAACTGTAAGATAATTCATTATTATCCATATTACATAATACTGTAGCAAATAACTAAACAGAATGTGTAAAGTCATATGCAAATTCATTATGTCACAAATTATGATAAATAAATAAGAAATATTACTGAAAATATTAGAATTTTATATGACAATGATAAATAAATTAGAAATATTACCTAAAAAATGAAAAGAAACTTGTACCAGGATAAAAACACATTTTTAAAACAATGTTGTACTTTGCCGCAAGTATGCCAATTTTAAATAAATGTTCACTAAAACGTGTTATCCTTGTTTGAGACAAGTGGTGAATGAGATATAAGCTGCCGACGTGTCATTTGGCAAATAAACGTTAGTGACTTATCTATAAACAGTTGATGACGTTAATGAATTTTGCCTCAAAAAATAGGCATTAGTGATTTATCTACAAGAATTTAGTGGCTTTGATTACTTTTGCTGTAAATTTCCCAACTTTAAATGATATATCTACCCTTCGTGTTTATAGGCCAAAAATATTTTCTTTTACCCCATCACATTTTTTTGAAAACCTTTTTAAAAATCATTCGTCACCATGAGAGAAAAAAGATTTTTCTTGTCGATTTTATTTATTATTTTATATGTTTATTAGGCCAAATCTTAGTATATTTAGTATTGTTATTGTCAGTATCCAAATTGTTCCAAGCCCGAATATCGATGTTATTCCTAAAACGAAAACTGAGAAATAGCTAATGAAAATATTTTCTATCGAATTTTTTCTTTATATCTATAATATTTTTTTTTACTAGATATTATTGATTGGAATATCTACCGGCTTGTCAAAAACTTTTCGTTTATATGTTTGTTGTAATCATAAAAAATATAGTGGTTAAAAGTTTGTCCGACTGATTTGTTATAAGATATAAACTCCTAAAGGATTGAATAATGGTCTGACTGCTCAAGTGTGTGAAACTCTGAGGGAGAGATTTATTTCGACCCCAAGACACCGATATAAAACTCTGTAAAACACGGGTACATTGAGTACAATCAAATTGTTTAACTCAAACACGACTTCATATTTGAGATGTACGATACGAAATCATGTTATTTTTGTTGTTTTTTTTTTATTTCCGGAGAAATTTCAATCAAATGCCCACTTTTCCACGGAAATTTGACCGTGTGTACCCAATTTTCCACCTTTTTACGGAAAAGTTGATGGTAATCCGATCGTGTTAGGCTAAATTTTTTAGATTTTGAATTTAGGTTCTTTTGAAGGTTCGGTTTAGACTTGCTGTTAAATTTCTGTTTAGGATTAATTTTAAGTGATAATTCTTGTAGATTATTATTAATATGGTTGTTATCTTCTAAATATACTAATTTATAATTAATTTCTTTATTAAGTAATTTTGAATTGTTGAATTTTAGATCTTAATATTGAATTGTTAATGATATTGAGTTCTTTATGATGATACAATCACCACACGCGAGCATCGTTAACGTGAAATATTGACTCGCGAGCTACGTGAGAGGATTGCTCGTGAGCCACGTGGAAGCATTACTAGGTTTAGCGTTGCGGCATTACTTGATGATTAATCCATGTACTATAATTTTTTATTTTACAAATATTAATATTTTGACTATATCACATATAACAGAAACCTCTATACTATACCAGCTTACCAGGTCTTTTGGAGTGGACATAGTCACATAAATTTCTTATGTGTAACATATTTGTGGATCGGTTGATAATCATATATTTTCTCTAGGTTCCAAATGATTGGAACTTTTGCCACAAAGAACAATAGAAAACGACTTTTGCCACAGAGAACAATAGAAAACGAAAACTATTTTGCCACTAACCACTCACTACACTTACAAGTGCAAGACCAGATGAAGAGAGAGACTAAAACAAGAAGAAAGAAGTTTTTATTGATATTGGAGTGATTTGATACAACTAATTGTCGCTGTTTTTATAGCCAAAGAAATACAACTAAGATTACTATAGTACCCTTACATAACTTGGTGATCAAGCAAGTTTGATGACACGTCTCCTTGTTTGTCAGCTAATATAATAAACTATTATAAGCTATGCTAGTTGTATCATCAGCCACGTCTTAAGCTTATCCACTACGTTTCCCCCCGTAAGCTTGACTTGGCTCGAGGTTCTTCACGCCGAGAAATTCTCGCATCTCCGCAAATTTGACTCTTGCTAGAGGCTTAGTGAGAATGTCAGCTCGTTGCTCTCTGGTGCTAACAAACTCCACGATGATTTCTCACTTCTTGACACACTCGCGAATAAAGTGAAACCGAGTGTCGATGTGCTTGCTGCGTCCGCGAAACACCGGGTTCTTCATCAGTGCGATCGCGGAGTTGTTATCCATGTAGAGAGTCACTGGCTTTTGCTCGGCTCCAGTTACTTCGCTTAATAAGCTTCTAAGCCATAACGCTTGACATGACGTTGCGGTCGCTGCCATAAACTCAGCCTCACAAGACGATAAGGCCACAGTTTTCTGCATTTGTGACAGCCAGGTGATCAGATTACCGTTGAGATAAAACGCCATACCTCCGGTACTCTTTCTATCATTAATGTCACCGGCTAGATCACTGTCGGTAAAATTGACCAGTTCTTCATCTTCAGTTCCTCTTCCGTACTGGATCCCGTAGCTCGTCGTTCCTTTCTCGTAATGAAGGATGTGCTTCACAGCCTGCTGGTACAGACTAGTAGGCTTCTCCATGTGACGACTCACCATGCCAACTGCATATGAGATGTCAGGTCGGGTGTGGGTTAAGTACCTGAGGCACCCGATGACACGCCCGTACTATGTGGGATCCACTAGAGTTCCTTCTGTATCTTTCCCGAGATTTAACTTCGGTTCCATCGGATACTTTCTCGGGTTGCAGTCCGCCATCTTGAATTGCTTTAGAATATTCTTCGTGTAGGCCGTCTGCCTTAGCGTGATGCATTCCTTCTTCTAATCGACCTCGATGCCGAGGTAGTATGAGAGTAGTCCGATGTTGCTCATCTCGAACTCCTTCATCATCTGCTTTTTGAATCCATCAATGCCTTCTGCACTCGATCCGGTCACGATCAGGTCTTCGACGTACACACTGACGATGAGGGCGTCCTCTCCCGAGCTCCTTGTGTAGACTGCTTGCTCTTGGGAACACTTCTTGAAACCAAAACTCTTCATACTCCTGTCGAGTCGAGTGTTCCATGCACGTGGTGCTTGCCGCAACCCATAAAGAGCTTTTGACAACTTGTACACCTTGTGCTCGGCGGTCTTGTCAACGGAGCCTTCCAGCTGAGCAATGTAGACTTCTTCTTCTAGTTCACCATTCAGGAGCGCCAACTTGATGCCCAGGTGATGGATTTTCCAGCCTCGCTGAGCAGCGAGGGCTAGGATCAGCCTGACCGTGTCAAGTCTGGCTACTGGAGCAAAAACTTCCTCAAAGTCTACTCCCGGCGCTTCTGCACGTAGCCCTTTGCGACCAGTCTGGCCTTGTGCTTGAGGACCTTGCCTTTTGAGTCTTTTGGAGCTTGTACACTCATTGCAGAACAATGGACTTGTGACCTAGCTCTCTCTTCATCGCTTCCTACCATTCCGTCTCGGTGGCTGCCTCGCGATAGTTGGTTGGTTCCTCTTCACTAACCAGCAAGAGCTCTTCTGGGCTCAAATCAAGCTCTCGTGCTTCTTCGTAGACTTCGGAAGGGTACGAAACCCTCTTGGTCCGTCCTTGATCGACGAGTCTCCCGAGCTGGTTCCTCCCGAACTAGCTCTCGCTGATATCGGAGTGATCATGCCTAATCCTGGGTTAGGCAAGCCTGGTGGTGAGTTCGTTCCAGTCGTGCTGGTTCCAGGCGAACTGGTTTCCGTCGAGGTGGGCGTTGCTGGTTCTTGGTTGGGAATCTCTTCCTCTTCCTGCTCGACCGTCTCTTCCTCTTTGAGGATGAACTCCACCTAGTTCTGTTCGGGCTCTCCATTCTCGTCTCTCCAGTCCCACTTCTTCTCCTCTTTGAACACGACGTCTCTGATCACATGCTCTTTGTCGCGTCGGGGTCGTAAAACCTGTGTGCCTTGCTCCCTTCCTCGGCGCCAAGGTACACCATCGGCTGACTCCGATCATCGAGCTTCTTGAGGTGTGGACCCACAATCTTCACATGTGTGGTGTACCCAAACACCTTCAAATGCTCCAGATGAGATTTCTTCCCTTTTCATGCTTGGTAAGGGGTGTGCTCGCCTAGCGCCTTCGTCGGTAGACGGTTCAGCAAGTAGACCGTGTGTCGTACTGCTTCTCCCTAGAACCTCGCCGGGACTTGCATGCTCTTCAGCAAACTTCTTGGTGTGTCCATCATAGTCCGGTTTCTTCTCTCCACTACACCGTTTTGCTGGGGCGTGTATGGTGCAGTGAGGTGTCGTTCGACTCCTTCTTCGTCGCAGTATTCTCCAAACTGCTGGGACGTGAACTCTTCTCTTTGAGCATATAAACCCACATCCAACGGTTGTAATCATGAACAAGTAAAAAAGAAGTATTTGTTGCCGGCTAGGGTAGCCGGGGTAATTTGACCACACAGGTCCGCGTGCACCAGTTGGAGGGGTCACTCTGCTCGGAACTTGGTCTTGATCGGAAATGGCACTCTTGCCTGTTTCGCGACCATGCAACATTCACACAGCTGATTGGGGTGTTCAATCTGCGATACCCTAAAGGTCATCTTCTTCTTTCCCATCATCTTGAGTATGTAGATGTTTACGTGCCCTAGTCGTGTGTGCCACAACTAAGCCGGGTCTGCTAAAGACGCCATTAAGCAGACGGGTTGGCCCGTCTCCAGGAGTATCTTGTACAACCTGTTCGGCATTCTCTTCACTTTCATCAACAGGGCGCCAGTCTGGTTCCACATCTTCAAGTACGAGCCGGCCATCACCATTGTGTTGCCGACCTTCGTCTTCTGACCGAGACTGATGATGTTACTCTTCATCTTCGGGATGTAGTACACCAGAGTCAGCAGGCGTTGGTCCCCGTTCTTGCACTGGAACAGGATGGACCCTTTGTCTCTGATTTCGACGATCGATTCATCGCCGAAATTCACGCTCCATGTGATCTTCTCATCGAGCTCTTTAAACTTAGCTTGATCTCCTGTCATGTGGTTACTCGCACCATTGTCTAAATACCAGATGTCGGTATAGACATTCTTCTTTCTGTCTACGAGGAGGTTTGCAATAACCTTATCCTCGATAGGCATGACCGTCTCGGTGGTCATCTTCTCCGGGCTGGGCCTCTTCTCGGCCATCATCAGCTCGGGCTCCGGGCTCGACTTCACATCGACTGGCTCCTCTAAGTCGGTCTTCTCTCTGACCGATTATCGCCTGGGCTCAACGTTGATCTCGCCTTCGACGCTCGTCTCCTCGTCTCTCCGCACTTCAACATTCCTCTCCTGCTGGGCGAACATAAACATTTGCTCGTCTTCGTGGAATTTGTCAGATTCGCTTCGGCGCCGTGCTTCCTACTGCGGCATTCTGATGCATAGTGCCCGATCTTCTGACAATTGTAGCACATCACCGTGCTCTTGTCTCTTCGGGCCGTGGTGCCTTCCTGGCGGGGTGAGCTACTGTCGCGACCTCGCATGTCATAACCTCGCCCTCTTCATCGGCCTCTACCACGTGCTCGGCTATCTCCGCCATACCCGCTACGACTCGACGAGCTAGAAGAAGATTCAACTCCATGATTCTTCTTCTACTTGGCTACCCATTCTTCATGAGTAAGTAGGAGGTGCTTCTCCTTTTCATTCTTCAGCGTGATGCCTCCCATTTGCTTAGCCATTGCTTCTTGGCTTGCAAGCAAATTCTCGAACTCTACAAGTGATGGTTGAATGGGCCATCCTTATACAGCAATCACGAAGCTTTGATACTCCGGTCTCAACCCTTGAATGATGATCCTCTTCATATGAGCCTCTTCGATGACAAGACTTCGGATCTGGTTGGCCGATCTCACGACATATCGACTTGACCTTGTGAAAATACTGAGCAATCGTCATGTCGCGTTGTGAGATCGATAGAAGCTCGTTCTCCAATAGTTGTAGCCTCGCATCATTTTTCTTTCAGAAAAGTGCCGTGAATGTTTCCCATGCTTCTTTAGGCGTCTTGTCTTCCCGAATGTGCTCCAATATCTCTCTTTCAACGGTGGTCTTCAGGGCAAACATCGCTTTGCCTGCTTTGATTCTCCATTTGCGCAAGATGTCGTTAGCATCTTCCTCTGGTGACGTAGTTTCGCTTCCACTGACGACTTCCAAAAGATCGTGTCCTTGCAAATAGGACATCATGCATATCGCCCGCGTGTTGTAGCTGTTGCTGTTGAGTTTCTTGATTCCTCCGACGACTTGGAGATCACCCATCGTGTTGGCAGTACCTCGACGCAAAGAAAACTCGCACACTAAAATCTCAAGAAATCATTTCTGATGTAGAAGATCATTCAGAACTGCAACCATAGAGCATACTAAAAATTTCAAGAGACCTGACAACACCACTCACAAACTCGCTCTGATACCAAATGTAGATTCCAAATGATTGGAACTTTTGTCACAGAGAACAATAGAAATACGAAAACTATTTTGCCACTAACCACTCACTACACTCACAAGTACAAGACCAGATGAAGAGAGAGACTAAAACAAGAAGAAAGGAGTTTTTATTGATACTAGTGGACCGCACCGCGCTTCGCGCGGTGGCGATAAAATTATATAAAATTTCCAACTCGTCAATCTTAATTGGAATATCTACATCGAACTCGTCAATTACTTAATTAAATAACTTTAGTTATTGTAGTTGTCTATTGTTTAAAATTTGATAATGTTATTTTCTTTTTTTATTTAAAATGTCTAAATATATATATATATTTAAAAAATCTTACAAAATAAATTATAATATAAAACTTCTTTCAAATAGACTGCAATATAAAAATAGAGGAGTATGTCCATATATGGTAAGGAAAATTGTTTTTACTTAATACAATATTTTTACTATACAATCTTAATAGTTAATCTTACATGTAAATGTATTATTATATGTTTGCGAGTTAAATATTTTATAACAATTCATGGTAATCAATGTTTTAAGTAGAGGTGTCATTCATAATTAAATATTTTCTCAACGTTGTTTTTATAGCAGAAATATAAAGTTGACTAATGATTTTTTTTTTTGACAGACGTTGACTAATGATTATTGTGTTATAAATGGTAATGAATATTGATTTTCAACATATGTATATCTATTACATGTTTAATAAGTTACAGACCAACACATTTTCAAGTTTCAACGACTATCTAGCAGTTGTCGTCGCTAAAAAAAAATTCACCAACGCTATATATGATTGTATTGTTCAATTCGTCAACTTTAAAATTTTAGCCAATTTTTCTTCAAAAATCTTAAAATTAATAGAGCAAAACTGTTATATATAAGAATAAATAATCATTTAATAATATGTTTGCTTTTAAAGTGGATGGGTGGAATTAGACAGGTCTAAATAAATACAAATTGAAATACTTAATATATACCTTTAGTTACATAAACATATTTTTTTTTTAAAGAACATAAACATATTTAAACGTTTATATTTTCTTCTTCTCAAAATCTTTTAAATATGAATCGCGTACAATACGTATTAAACATTAACATCCTAGAATAAATGATATTGTCTTTCCATTTATCTTTGAATTTGTGAAACGTGTTGCTATAACTACATGAAATGGATCAATAAGCATTAATATTATATAGAGAAATGAATTTACTGCAATGCAAAATGCAATGCAAAATATATAGTAATGAAATGAATTTACTGCAATGCGATGAAACGTGCTATTGTTATTGCTAATGTTAATTTCATTCGAGAAATCATAGATAGATGTAGGACTGTAACTAAAACCCGGAATCCGGTTTTAAATCCGCATCCGCACCCGCATCCGATTTTAAAATCCGAATCCAAAATCCGGATACGGATATCCAGATCCGGATTTAAAATCGGATTCGGATAAGGGTTTTGGTATTTAAAAATCCGGATATCCGGATCCGGTTTAAAACCCGGTTTATTTTAATATTTTAATTATTTTATTTTTTATGTTACTAATTAGGGTTACTTCGACAATATGTATTAGATTTGTTCGGTTTTTTGGACAACGGGAAAATATGTAGACTTGTACGGGTTTTTTAGTGGTTAAAATTAACTTTTTATCTTTTTTTTTTTTTTTTAATAAATAAAAACTGGATCCAGATATTCGGATAATATCCGGATCCGGTTTTAAAAAAGGATTCGGATACCGGATCCGGGTTTTGAAAAAAGATATCGGGATTTCCGGGGATATCCGGTTTTTCGGATCCGGATATCTATTTTTGGATATCCGGTTTTTCGGATCTGGATTCGGATAGTTCCGAAAAACTGGATATCCGCTCCGGTTACAGCCCTAGATAGATGTATTAATTTAAATTAAAAAAATACATAAATTGTAAAAATAAGAATTCTCAATATTATTATTTATATGTTTGATGTAGCGATAAAACATATTGCTAATTATGTATGAAAATATTTCTCAATTTATTATTTAGATAGCCACGATGGTGATAAAATACAATAGTAATTGTGGACGGGGATTTTACAATAAACTTAATCATGATATGTACCCCTTAAAATATTTAACCATTATACATATAGTTTAATTCCACCTTGCTTATTATTGTGACATATAATAAGTAATGTGGAATTAAACTATATATATGATTATTACATTTATTACATGTTGAAAGGGGTACATACCACGATTAAGTTATGAAAGTTACTTTTGAATCTGATGGTAAATTAATAAATTGTTGAAATGTAGTGTTTGATAATCTCATTCACGTGAGATCATATGAAATACTTATTTAATTTTTATAATTCGATGAAATGTTAGCTTGATGTTATTTTCTCATTTAATAGTAATAGCTTGTAAAAGATTTTATCATGTTTTATTGCTAGTTTCTTGATATTTTTGCTAAAGAATATACCAATTTTAAATAAACTTAATACATACTATTTTTCTAAAAAGTTGTCCAATATAATTATGATTCACTTTACCAATGCGTGCATATATAGCCAGTCCATTGCTTCATTTTTATACGTTTTTTTTATGTTCTGCAATACAGTCATAATTAATATATATATATATATATATATATATATATATTAAGGTGATACATCAAGTTCCTTGTATGCCACCTTTAAACTCAATATGAATGATTTTTTTTTCTTTCATCAAGAATCTCATTTATAAATCAATGACACACTATTGTTTGACAAATATTGCATTGAGTTTTTCCCGGAAGAAGTTGATTACGAATCATAACTGTACAACATGTTGGGAAGTCCAATGATTCATTCAAGCATTAGCTCTAACCGTTAATTAATAAATTAGAGGAATGAGTAACCAAATAAATAATTTTTTTAAGTATTTGAACTCTTTTAATTTAATTTATTATCTTGATCATATCAATTGTCTTTCATAATATTATGACTATATATATAAATATATATAGTATGATCTTACTTAATAAACATAATAGTTAACCTTTTGAAATATTGGCTTTTTTAGAGCGCATAGGAATAAAGAAAATAATTTTGTAACAGTCACCAAATTAACTAAGCGGGATTTTATTTGATTAGTTCTTATATAAACTTGCAAAGATACACATAACAAAAAAATCACATTGGAAAACACAAAATAAGTACCAATTAAACCATAGCACAAAATCATAAAGAGAGAGAAATTAACTAAAAATGCTAACATGAAGAGAACGGTTTAAAATACCATGTTGCTTCCTCGAAAATAGTTACCGAGATCTCCATGATCGCTGAATCCGATGGACACAAAGCAATACTTTCTTTCTCCTGAGATAGTTTCTAATTAAGGTCTTCACTGAAATTATATGTCCGATACAACCTGAAAAAAGAAAATATAGAAGAAAGGGTAAACGACGGCTAATGTACCCAGTGTTTGTTTTTCGGCGGATTATGTACCCAATGTTTATTTTCGACGGCTAATGTACCCAAACTTTATTCTGTTAGATTTTTTCGTATTTTCCGTCACTTGACCGTTAGTGAGTGATATGTACACTTTTCGTATTTTTAACATAATTCACTCATTTTTTGTCCAAATTTTATGCACAACCTACGGTTTGAAAGATAAGAGATAGATCTACAACTTTGGTTTTTTAAGTTTTGTAAAAAAAAAGTTTTTTATTATACCGAAATTTCAATTACAACGTAAAATTATGCATTAGTTTAATACAAAATTTTTGTTTTGAGTAAATTTTAATATACTTAATGACTTTTATGATGAAACGTTAAACTAGAAAGTTGTAGATAAATCGTTTATCTTTCCAACGGTTATTTATTTATAAATTTTGGACAAAAAAAGAGTGAGTTATGCCAAAAATATAAAAGATGTGATGTGAAAAAAGCTTTCGTATTTTTGGTATAAATTACTCTTTTTTTGTCCAAAATTTATAAATAAACTACCGTTGGAAAGATAAAAGATTTATCTAAATCATTTTAATTTTATGTTTTATCAGAAAAAATCATTATATTAAAATTTGCTCGAAACAAATATTTTGTATTAAACTAATGTACAGTTTTACGTTGTAATTGAAATTTCATATTTTTTTTAAAGCTTTTTTTACAAAACTTAAAACACAAAAGTTGTAGATCTATCTCTTATTTTTCCAACAATAGGTCGTGCATAAAACTTGGACAAAAAATGAGTGAGTTATTTTAAAAATACGAAAAAGTGTACATATCACTTGGTGACGGTCAAGTGACGGAAAACACGAAAAAATCTAACGCAATAAAGTTTGGGTACATAATCCGCAGAAAATAAACATTAAGTACATAATCCGCAGAAAAATAAACATTGAGTACATTAGCCACAGTTTAAAAACTCCATGAGAGTTTTAAATAAAATAAAATCCTAAGAAAAAAGTTTTATGGAATAGTTGTATTAGCTTCATAACATGTACCTATACAATAACATGCTTGTTTAAACATGATAAAAGTAAACCCCCATGATGTTTTAAGAAAAGTTACTTTCATGGCCAAACAATAATTCATTGTAGGCTCTTCATATTTCACAATTTGATTAACCTCAAGGCGTTAGTTGGACTCTTCATGTTTCACAAATAAATTACCCATATGCAATATAAATGGTTTCCTATCAATATTATGCGGTGGCTATATAGATCGTATAAAAATAAATAAAAAATCTAAAAAATTAAGAAACATGTCATTCTTGATTTGTAGTGTGCCATGTCTTCTTGGTGAGATTTTCTTTTTATATATGTATAGATTGTATATAAAAATGAATTCTTTTAGCCCTTAATAGAAATATATCAAAATTCAATTAACAATTTTTTAAAGTGTTTAAAAATGAAACACTGAATTTAAGGGAAAATATAGATAAAAGGTAACTACCATAAAGTAAGGAACAATCTTATGATAAAAATATATGAACCTGTAGTGAATTAAAAATAAAAAATAAAAACAAATGAAAATGAATTTCAGTAATAGATAATTACAGATTGGAAAACAAAACATGTAGTGTAGAACAATGAAACTATTGTTATGCCCTATAACACAGCTTGTGCGGTACAATGCTGGAATATTAGTGTACAATTCTATTATAAAATGCTTCTTTAATAAAGCAGAGTTTATTTACCTGAAGGGGAAATACCGAAGAAAAACAAAAACAGAAGAAATATATTGAACGCTTTCTAAAATAGAAATCATCGAGAAAGAAATAAAAATGAAAATCTGGTAACTAACAGTTCTTCCGATCCATTTTTTTTAACAAATACATGAAAAGCATAAACAATTTTAAAAAATATACTCTTTAATATATTCGGACTAAATGTAAACCAACATCCGAGAAATAAGAATATCTTGGGCGAGTTTTTAAAAATAATAGCCAAAACCTATAGTCGACACACATAGTAGAATTCACGACTAAAATTGAAAGGAAAATAGAGAAATAGGAAACTCAACGGAAAAAAAAAAAGAACTTACATTTGGTTGAAGAATTTCGCCTAAAAATCAACGACTAAAATAGCCAAAACCTATTTTCAACACACAATAAATATTACAATTCACGACTAAAATTGAATGGAAAATCAAGAAATAGAAAACTCACTGGATAAAAATGAACTTACTTATGGTCGAACAAATTTGCCCCAGAATCAATGGAAGGAAAATCAGCGCCCATCAAATCAAACTCACTTGAAAAAATTGAACCAAACTCGATGAAATAAGAAACTCGCCAAAAAAAATGACGAACTTATTCTCGATTGAAGAAATCCTCCTGAAATAATCAAAAAGGAAAAATTGTGCTTAAATAAAATAAAAAACTCACTGGTAAAAATAAAACCATACTCTATGAGAAAAGAAAATCACCGGAAATGCGAAGAACTTATTTTTAATTGAAGTAATCTCCCTTGAAAAATTAACAAAAGTAAAAACAATGACCAAAAATCAAATCAAACCCTCCAGGAAAATTTAATCCAAAAGCGTGACAAACTTAATATATATTGAAGAAATCCCTTAAAAATGGAGAGGAAGAAATCCTCCGGCAAAGAAGTGGTCGAGATCAGAAGATGTATTGAGTTTTAAGGAATATTGAGTTTGATGAAGGATAAAAACTATTTACTTAAGAAAGCCTAATCGTCGGGAAAGAGTGAATAAAAGACAATGAATTCAATTGATGTTGATGATGCTTGATGCGCGGAACGAAAAAATGATGGCGGAAACGAAAAAAAAAACAGCGAGACTGTTTTTTTATGCATTTTAATTTTAAGACATTGGATATATGTCAATGTTTATTTTGAGATAATAGATTTAAAAAAAAAATTAAAAAAACAAACGGATCCGGGTATAAATCCGGATCCGGTTGAAAACCCGAATCCGATTTCAAAACCGGGTACCGGGTACCGGATCCGGGTATCAAAAATTAGATACCCGGATTTCGGGTACCGGGTATCAATTTTTAGATACCCGGTTTTCGGATCCGGGTACCGGGTACCTAAAAAAACCGGGTACCCGACCCGGTTTCAATTGAATTGATATTCAATATAATTGAATATTGAATATAGAAAAGCACTGTGAGTAACGATGCCAGATAAAATGAAAAGCCATCATATAGCACCCTTTGTAACTATTTAATGAAAAGAGAAAAAATCATAATGAAAAGAGAAAAAGTCATAATGAAATCATAACTATTTGTAACTAATAAATGAAATTTTAAGTATTGTGTCATTTAATAAATGAAATAGTACAAAAAAATTATGAAATCATGAAATTTTAGAATAGTTAATTTATTCATGAAATAGTTAAATTATGAAATCATGAAACACGATTCTCCATTTCCAATCTTCTAGATAGTTAATTTATTGTAGATAAATTTTACATTTATATATATAAAAAAAATTATAAAATCATGAATGATTCTCGATTTTCAAACTTTCTAGATAATTAATTTATTATGGATTGATTTTGCTTTTATATATAGATATATAGATGTCTAAAGAAAATGTTTATAAAAAATACAGTTTTTTTAATAATAAGATTCTCTATTCTTTTTTATACGTTTAAAAATAAGAATGCTTTTTTTTTTTTAAGGCAAAAATAAGAATGCTTGAATGCATGCAATTACACCAATAATATTTTTTTTTTTTTTTTATTGTTTGATGTAGTGGATGTCTTATACGTTTAAAATTACAAATACATGAATGAATGCAATTACAGCAACAAAATTTATCCATTTATTGTTTGATGTAGTGGATGAGTGATAAATAGATTTTGAATAAAAATAAATCTAAAATAGTGAAATTTTTGAATTGTAAGTTATATAAACAACTAATTTACTGTTGGTAGATTTTGCTTTTATATATATATAGATTGAAGTGGTTTTTTTTTTTGACAGATTGAAGTGATTTGATACAACTAATTGTCGCTGCTTTTATAGCCAAAGAAATACAACTAAGATTACTATAGTACCCTTACATAACTTGGTGATCAAGCAAGTTTAATGACACGTCTCCTTGTTTGTCAGCTAATATAATAAATTATTATAAGCTATGCTAGTTGTATCATAAGCCACGTCTTAAGCTTATCCACTACATTTTCTACATTTCATATAATATAATATTAAACAGTTTAATTTACTCTAGTTACACATTTTTAATCATATTAAAAAAATTATATAAATCTTAGATTAAATAGATTAAACGATTTTAATTAAACAATAGTTTTTAAAAATTATTTGAGATTAATATTGGAATTTAATCTGATAGCTTTTGGCGATGCGAGTTGCTCGTGAAATCCACTCACACGATGCGAGTGTACACGCTCACCACTCTCACGATTCTTGTACTTGCGAAGTGTGTAAAAGCTATTCGAGTTTGCCGTGAGTAAGGATGCTCGCCTCGTTGGCCAGCTTGACTATTGAGACGTGATGTCATGACGTCATCGACATGTGGGCTATCGTCACCATCAGATTGTTCCTTTTTGCAGCATTAATTATAATGGGCTTATTAGCAAAATACTCATTTAGGGTGAAAGTTTTTTAAAATATACTCAAAAGTTTGTTAAAATTAAATAAACCCTCAGGTGGTCTTTTATAGACAATTATTCCCTTTAACTTAGAGTACGCCTTCGATCGATCAAGTTTTACTCCTACATCCATTCTTCTTCGACCAAGCATTCGTTCGATCAGTTCTCCAAATTGCATGCGATCGATTTTGATTTGGTTTCTATCTCCATGTTCGATCACGGCTCGCTCCTCTAGATTCCATCCTCAGCCCTGCCGCCACGTTGTCGTAGCCGTCGTACTCCTCCGCCACACGCAGGTTCATCTTCTCCCTGCAAACATTCGACCTTCAATGTCCAAGCTGGGAAGAAACCCAGAGCTTCCAAAACCCACGCGAGCTTCGCCCTCTATCATGACACGCTCAAACCAATCGTCGTGGAGCATCGTCGCCTAGAGCTTCGCCCCCAGAGCACGCCGTGGAGCGTCGAAACCCAAAGCATGGAACCCACGCCTCTCCATTCGCAGTCTTCGGGGCTCACCGACGTGCAGAGAATATGATGGGGCTCTGCGAGCTTGCAGGGCCCGAAGGAGGAGATGGAGGACGAGGTCGTCGTTCGCTCCGACAAACTCGACGGGTTCTTGTTCGCCGTCGTGTTCGACGGCTATGGCGGCTTCTCGTCCGCCAAGTTTCTCAGGTTTGGAAATTGATTAATCGTTGTATGATTCTTTGGGGAATGATTTTAATTCGCTGTCCAAGAATCAGTATGATCCTTAGCTTACTCTTAGATCTCTTAGTGGAACATGAATCTTTAATTCTCTGGTTCGGAGATTGGTTCGGAGATTGATCGTAGCAAAATGTCTGTGATTATGGAGTAGTTGTTGTTGACTCGGTATGATTCTTAGGTCTCAGATTGGAACATGAATGTGTGAGTGTGATTCCGTGGTTTGCATATTGATTTCGGCACTGTTGGTTTGTATCCAAGGAATAGCCTCAGACCCTAATCCTTCACCTGAACTCTAATTGGTTTCCGTTTGTACATTGTTAGTGAATATCAAATAAAACGATCATATATTTGATGAAATTGAGGATGAGCTTTTGGAGAATTATATATGTTAGCTGTATGAATGATCATATATTTGGAGAACTATACAAACTGTAGCATCGCATTCCCTTTTTATTTCTCCGATAGAATTTATTTGTGTCGAAATAGACGTGTCTCCGCTCATTTCCGTCTATTAGATGGCCATTGGTGTCAGGAACGACGTGCAGCGACCCCAAAAAGGGGTTGAAGAGCCCCCGACTTTTAAATTATAATAAAAAATTACCTTAGATTTTCAAGAAAAAAGAAAGAAAATTAATCTTTTAACTTAAAATTTTTTAATTTTCAAAAAATAGTGACATACAATTCCTAATAGCATAACTACAATTATGTAATTTTAGTTACATTACCGTAATTTCACATATGTAATTACAGTTATAATTATATATGTAATGAGAGTTACACAACGTAACTAGAGTTAAACTTATGTCATTAGAGAAACACTTATGTAACTAGAGTTACACTTTTGTAACCGAAGTTACACTTATGTAACTAATAGCATAACTACAATTACGTAATTGTACTTACATCACCGTAATTTTACATATGTAATTACACTTATAGTTATATATGTAATAAGAGTTACACAACGTAACTAGAGTTAAACTTATGACATTAGAGTAACACTTTTGTAACTGAAGTTATACTTTGTAACTGGAGTTACCATTTCGTAATTCTAGTTATATACAATTAAACTTATGTTACATATAGTTATATTAATTGAGTCTCCATCTAAAAGTATGTAGCAGTAATTTCACGTAATTGGAGTTACATAAAAGAATTTAAATTCAATATTTTCAAAAAATAGTGACATACAATTCCTAATAGCATAACTACAATTATGTAATTGTAGTTACATTACCGTAATTTCACATATATAATTTCACTTATAATTATATATGTAATAAGAGTTACACAACGTAACTAGAGTTAAACATATGTCATTAGAGAAACACTTATGTAACTGAAGTTAAATTTTGTAACCGAAGTTGCACTTATGTAACTAAAGTTATACTTTTGTAACTGGAGTTACAATTACGTAATTCTAGTTATATATAATTACACTTATGTTACATATAATTATATTAATTGAGTCTCCATCTAAAAGTATGTAGCAGTAATTTCACGTAATTGGAGTTACATAAAAGAATTTAAATTCATTATTTTAAAAAAATAGTGACATACAATTCCTAATTGCATAACTACATTTATGTAATTGTAGTTACATTACCGTAATTTCACATATGTAATTTCATTAATAATTATACATGTAATTAGAGTTACACAACGTAACTAGAGTTAAACATTTGTCATTAGAGGAACACTTATGTAATTGAAGTTACACTTTTGTAACCGAAGTTACACTTATGTAACTAAAGTTATACTTTTGTAACTGGAGTTACAATTTCGTAATTCTAGTTATATATAATTACACTTATGTTACATATAATTGTATTAATTGAGTCTCCATCTAAAAGTATGTAGCAGTAATTTCACGTAATTGAAGTTACATAAAAGAATTTAAATTCAATATTTTTGAAAAATAGTGACATACAATTACTAATAGCATAACTACAATTATGTAATTGTACTTACATCACCGTAGTTTTACATATGTAATTACACTTATAATTCTATATCTAATAAGACTTACACAACGTAACTAGAGTTAAACTTATGTCATTAGAGTAACACTTTTGTAACTGAAGTTACACTTTGTAACTAGAGTTACTATTTCGTAATTCTAGTTATATACAATTACATTTATGTTACATATAGTTATATTAATTGAGTCTCCATCTAAAAGTATGTAGCAGTAATTTCACGTAATTGGAGTTACATAAAAGAATTTAAATTCAATATTTTCAAAAAATAGTGACATACAATTCCTAATTGCATAACTACAATTATGTAATTGTAGTTACATTACCGTAATTTAACATATATAATTTCACTTATAGTTATATCTATAATAAGAGTTAAACAACGTAACTAGAGTTAAACATATGTCATCAGAAAAACACTTATGTAACTAAAGTTACACTTTTGTAACTTGAGTTACAATTTCGTAATTCTAGTTATATACAATTACACTTATGTTACATATAGTTATATTAATTGAGACTCCATTTAAAAGTATGTAGCAGTAATTTCACGTAATTGGAGTTACATAAAAGATTTTAAATTCATTATTTTCAAAAAATAGTGACATACAATTCCTAATAGCATAACTACAATTATGTAATTGTAGTTACATTACCGTAATTTCACATATATAATTTCATTTATAATTATACATGTAATAAAAGTTACACAACGTAACTAGAGTTAAACATATATCATTAGAGAAACACTTATGTAACTGAAGTTACACTTTTGTAACCGAAGTTACACTTATGTAACTAAAGTTATACTTTTATAACTGGAGTTACAATTTCGTAATTCTAGTTATATATATTTACACTTATGTTACATATAATTATATTAATTGAGTCTCCATCTAAAAGTATGTAGCAGTAATTTCACGTAATTGGAGTTATATAAAAGAATTTAAATTTAATATTTTTGAAAAATAGTGACATACAATTACTAATAGCATAACTACAATTATGTAATTGTACTTACATCACCGTAATGTTACATATGTAATTATATATGTAATAAGAGTTACACAACATAACTGGAGTTAAACTTATGTCATTAGAGTAACACTTTTGTAACTTTTGTAACTGAAGTTACACTTTGTAACTGGAGTTACCATTTCGTAATTCTAGTTATATACAATTACACTTATGTTACATATAGTTATATTAATTGAGTCTCCATCTTAAAGTATGTAGCAGTAATTTCACGTAATTGGAGTTACGTAAAAGAATTTAAATTCAATATTTTCAAAAAATAGTGACATACAATTCCTAATAGCATAACTACAATTATGTAATTGTAGTTACATTACCGTAATTTCACATATATAATTTCATTTACAATTATACATGTAATAAGAGTTACACAACGTAACTAGAGTTAAACATATGTCATTAGAGAAACACTTATGTAGCTGAAGTTACACTTTTGTAACCGAAGTTACACTTATGTAACTAAAGTTATACTTTTGTAACCGAAGTTAAACTTTCGTAATTCTAGTTATATATAATTACACTTATGTTACATATAGTTATATTAATTGAGTCTCCATCTAAAATTAAGTAGCAGGAATTTCACGTAATTGGAGTTACATAAAAGAATTTAAATTCAATATTTTCAAAAAATAGTGATATACAATTCCTAATAGCTTAACTAGAATTATGTAATTGTAGTTACATTACCGTAATTTCACATATATAATTTCATTTACAATTATAAATGTAATAAGAGTTACACAACTTAACTAGAGTTAAACATATGTCATTAGAGAAACACTTATGTAACTGAAGTTACACTTTTGTTACCGAAGTTACACTTATGTAACTAAAGTTATACTTTTGTAACTGGAGTTACAATTTCGTAATTCTAGTTATATATAATTACACTTATGTTACATATAATTATATTAATTGAGTCTCCATCTAAAAGTATGTAGCAGTAATTTCACGTAATTGGAGTTACATAAAAGAATTTAAATTCATTATTTTAAAAAAATAGTGACATACAATTCCTAATAGCATAACTACATTTATGTAATTGTAGTTACATTACCGTAATTTCACATATATAATTTCATTTATAATTATACATGTAAGAAGATTTACACAACGTAACTAGAGTTAAACATATGTCATTAGAGAAACACTTATGTAACTGAAGTTACAGTTTTGTAATCGAAGTTACACTTATGTAACTAAAGTTATACTTTTGTAACTGGAGTTACAATTTCGTAATTCTAGTTATATATAATTACACTTATGTTATATATAATTATATTAATTGAGTCTCCATCTAAAAGTATGTAACAGTAATTTCACGTAATTGGAGTTACATAATAGAATTTAAATTCAATATTTTTGAAAAATAGTGATATACAATTACTAATAGCATAACTACAATTATGTAATTGTACTTACATCACCGTAATTTTACATATGTAATTACACTTATAATTATATATGTAATAAGAGTTACACAACGTAACTAGAGTTAAACTTATGTCATTAGAGTAACACTTTTGTAACTGAAGTTATACTTTGTAACTGGAGTTACCATTTCGTAATTCTAGTTATATACAATTAAACTTATGTTACATATAGTTATATTAATTGAGTCTCCATCTAAAATTAAGTAGCAGGAATTTCAAGTAATTGGAGTTACATAAAAGAATTTAAATTCAATATTTTCAAAAAATAGTGATATACAATTCCTAATAGCTTAACTACAATTATGTAATTGTAGTTACATTACCGTAATTTCACATATATAATTTCATTTACAATTATAAATGTAATAAGAGTTACACAACGTAACTAGAGTTAAACATATGTCATTAGAGAAACACTCATGTAACTGAAGTTACACTTTTGTTACCGAAGTTACACTTATGTAACTAAAGTTATACTTTTGTAACTGGAGTTACAATTTCGTAATTCTAGTTATATATAATTACACTTATGTTACATATAATTATATTAATTGAGTCTCTATCTAAAAGTATGTAGCAGTAATTTCACATAGTTGGAGTTACATAACAGAATTTAAATTCAATATTTTCAAAAAATAGTGACATACAATTCCTAATAGCATAACTACAATTATGTAATTGTAGTTACATTACCGTAATTTCACATATATAATTTCATTTATAATTATACATGTAATAAGAGTTACACAACGTAACTAGAGTTAAACATATGTCATTAGAGAAACACTTATGTAACCGAATTTACACTTTTGTAACCGAAGTTACACTTATGTAACTAAAGTTATACTTTTGTAAGTGGAGATACAATTTCGTAATTCTAGTTATATATAATTACACTTATGTTACATATAATTATATTAATTGAGTCTCCATCTAAAAGTATGTAGCAGTAATTTCACATAGTTGGAGTTACATAACAGAATTTAAATTCAATATTTTTGAAAAATAGTGACATACAATTACTAATAGCATAACTACAATTATGTAATTGTAGTTACATCGCCGTAATTTTACATATGTAATTACACTTATAATTATATATGTAATAAGAGTTACACAACGTAACTGGAGTTAAACTTATGTCATTAGAGTAACACTTTTGTGACTGAAATTACACTTTGTAACTGGAGTTACCATTTCGTAATTCTAGTTATATACAATTACACTTATGTTACATATAGTTATATTGATTGAGTCTCCATCTAAAAGTATGTAGCAGTAATTTCACGTAATTGGAGTTACATAAAAGAATTTAAATTCAATATTTTCAAAAAATAGTGACATACAATTCCTAATAGCATAACTACAATTATGTAATTGTAGTTACATTACCGTAATTTCACATATATAATTTTACTTATAATTATACATGTAATAAGAGTTACACAACGTAACTAGAGTTAAACATGTCATTAGAGAAACACTTATGTAACTGAAGTTACACTTTTGTAAGTAGAGTTACAATTTCGTTATTCTGGTTATATACAATTACACTTATGTTACATATAGTTATATTAATTGAGACTCTATTTAGAATAATGTAGATGTAATTTCACGTAATTGGAGTTACATAAAAGAATTTAAATTCAATATTTTTAAAAAATAGTGACATGCAATTCCTAATAGCATAACTACAATTATGTAATTGTAGTTTCATTACCGTAATTTCACATTTATAATTTCACTTATAATTATACATGTAATAAGAGTTACACAACGTCCGTTAAATTTCGGGCTAGAGGACGTCACCTTTGCTAAATCGCCACGTCTTTTCGATTTGATACCTACAATAATTTTAAAGAAACATAATAAGCAAGATAATATGAACCCTAGAAACACTAATCCATCATGTACCCAAACAGTCCAACTTCCTTCACACTACGTTGGATTCGGCACATCAAACACACACTGACTACCTAGTCAGAGTCCTCAATTCTACAGTTTCTCGCCTACCAAACAGCCTCGTTTTTTCTCAAAAACCAGCTTGGTATTCAGGTCCAGGAGATTCCAATTGGTATTCATCATGTATATACACACACAAACAAACACAAACAGACGCAACGGGGTTGGACATTTCACATCGAACAATCAACTATGGCTTAAGTACTCATAAATAGACATCTAAATATAGCAGGTTTGATCTGCAGAAAACCCTAAATCGCAGACGCCCGAGTTCCAAAACGAACAATCACAAACCCGAAATGCCTCATCTATTGTTTCAAACACAACATTCCCACACATACGAAGCAGAAAAAACTGGATTCGATCATCCCTCTCGAGATAACTCGGCGAAGTTACCTCTCTGCAGTTAATACTCAACAAAGAACAGCATTATCATGATCATCCTAATTAATTAACATATTAGACGAAAACAAAGTTATACTCACATAGATCACCAACCCCACTGATTTAAAGCCTCAGACTTTCAATCTTTCAATTCTTTCTAACATTATAAAAGTCTTAATTACAAGCCCCAAACTTTAACCCCATCACATCGAAATCGAGAAAAGAATTACCAGTATCTCGCTTTCACGCCCGAACATGATGACGAATAAAAAATGCAACAAAGTTAAGAGAAATGATACTCATGGAGTGTAAGAGCCAAAGGTGATCCTTCAACAAGATATATCTATCTACACTAACACCTTCAATTTCCAGCCTTGGAAACTCAATCCAAACTGATGAAATGAATCAACTTCAAATCAACAAACTTCAGAGCTTTTGATGGTGGTCATCAACAAGATACAATGCAGCAATCCAACGAGCCAATGCGTTCAAATTCTAGGCCTCAATCACCCCCAATTCAATATCCAATCTCTCGATCTAGAAACCAAAAAAATCCATGCTCGAAAGAGAGAACCAGGTCGAATACCTCTCGCTGAGGTTGATTGCAGAGACTGAGCGAGAGGATTCGAGAGAGAGAGTCACGATTGCAGAGACGAGAAGGAGCTCGGGATTGAAGGAGCTCGGGATTGCAGACACGAGAAGGAGCTCGCGATTGCACGAGATGCGATTGCACGGACACTGAGCGAGAGGATTCGAGGGAGAGAGAGTCACGATTGCAGAGAAGGAGCTCGGGATTGAAGGAGAAGGAGATCGGGATTGAGAGACGAGAAGGATTCGACGTGAAGGAGAAGGATAGCTTGGGGGTTAGGGTTGCTCGAAGCTTGTAGGGGTATTTTTGGAAAATAACCTTTAAATTGAGTATGATTTGGATTAATTAAACTTTGAGTATTTTTTAAAATAGTTTCACTCTAATTGAGTATTTTGTTAATAAAGCCAATTATAATTAACCATAATCATCATCAATAAATAAATAATAAATCTAAATTAATTTCATTTTATTTCCCATCCACCCAGAAAGTCTATTCGATAGACATTGCTCTAACGTTAATTTTTTAGAATTTTAAATTAAAAAAAATACATATCACATAATTGCATTTAAAACCTGATTGGGTTATTAACTCATATTAATAGCAATAAACTATTTAGAACCTTCATAGAAACTTTTTATTTTTATACGTTTTTTTTCTTATGTTTTATTTTTATCATGTCATACAAATACATTAAAAATTTCATCATAAAATTAATGTATACAATTAATAGCAATACGCAATTTAGAAGTTTAATAGCAATTTTTTATTTTTTATACTTTTTTTTTTCTTAAGTTTTATTTTTACCATGTCACTTTTTAGTTTTTACTCTTTTCTCCTTACATTTATTTTTATCATATCATACAATTTTCCTGCTTTTTAGTCTTTATTGTTTTTTTTCTTACATTTTATTTTCATTATATCATTTTGTTTCCATAAAAATCTAGTCTTTATTGTTTTTTTTTTTCTTACATTTTATTTTCATTATATCATTTTGTTTCCATAAAAATCTATATCTGTATTTATCTAATGTATGCTCTATTCCTATTTTTTTTTTTCATATCATACAATTTGTTTCTTAAATATGCTCTATTTAAAAGAAGGGTAAACTGCGGCTAAAATACCCAATGTTTCATTTTTTTTAATTATATACCCAAAGTTTTTTTTTGGTGGCTATAATACCCAAAGTTTATTCTGTTAACGCCAAACGTACCCACCGTTAAATCTCCGTTATTTCGCCCGCGTGGCATATATTATAAGGGTAAACTGCGGCTAAAATACCCAATGTTTCATTTTTTTTTAATTATGTACCCAAAGTTTTTTTTGTGTGGCTATAATACCCAAAGTTTATTCTGTTAACGCCAAACGTACCCACCGTTAAATTTCCGTTATTTCGCCCGCGTGGCATATATATATTTTTACAGGGCCCACACTCTCTCTCTCACTGAGACACAAAATTAAAAGCGTACAGGGGTTTCGATCACACGCCCTCCTTGAACCCGAAGACACACTGAGCCAGCCGTCCACCTTCATCTCCTGCTAGGGTAATCGATGTTAAGGTTGGATTTCGTCAAATCCATCTTTAACACCACTTATGTCGTTTTATCCTAAAAACGACATAAATGGAGGCAAGGTAATTCGTTGACTTTCAGTCAACAGAGGACCGTGCCATAAATTACATTTAACATATAGTTAGACTTAAAATTGTGACATGTTAAAGTGCCGTAAAATTTAATTAAATATAAATTATCCATATTAAAGTGAATGAAGTAATATTATATTTTTAAATAATATAATAAGTGGATAATTTATATGTAAAATTTATAAAATATATAATTTATAAAATGTAACATGTGAAATTCAATTACAACTATATAATAAAACATGTAAAAAAATATAATAAAATAACATTACATGTAAATATTCATAATTAATAGATTGAAATAAAATTATAAAATATAAAATAACATTATGCTAGATATATTATATATTACATAATCTATAAAATGTGTATATAAATATTATTTTTATAAATATTTATAAACGATATTATAAATTGTCTATTAAACTCTAAACCTTATTAAAAAAATGCCACGTGGGTGAAATAACGGAAATTTAACGGTGGGTACGTTTGGCGTTAACAAAATAAACTTTGGGTATTATAGCCACAAAAAAAAAAACTTTGGGTACATAATTAAAAAAAAATGAAACATTGGGTATTTTAGCCCTGGGCGAAATAAGGGAGATTTAACGGTGGGTACGTTTGGCGTTAACGGAATAAACTTTGGGTATTATAGCCACCAAAAAAAAAAAACTTTGGGTACATAATTAAAAAAAATGAAACATTGGGTATTTTAGCCACAGTTTACCCTTAAAAGAAAATCTGCTCATGCCTGAAGTGATTCTTCGAGGATGATTTTGTAAGCACGAAACTGTAAGTTCGGCGTTGTAAGTTTTCAATTTATGTATCTCCTAACGGTGCAATAGGCAGTTGTGATTCTTCTATTTCTCTATGGAGTATGTTTTGATAATGTTTTCACTAAATGATATATAGTGATGTGTACTGCAGCAATATATTGTTTATTCACTCTATATTCATTTATAACTCTTACAACAGGTCCACTCTACAATTTTAAAATTAACAACAATAAAAGTTTTCTTTTGTTACTGTGATGGAGAGGTCAATCACAGTTCCAAAAAAATTGGACCATCCCTGTATTGGGATACGAATTCCTTCAACCCCAAACAAAGATGAATGAGCAGCCATCGGGTCCTCCATATATGTGATTGCTCAACGTTTCTGGATGCTTGGCGTTTTCACAGGGTCTGATAGATGACGAATTAGAGTAAGCAGGACCTAGATAGTTTGAGGAGGTCAGTGCTAAATACTTTTTTTTTTTTTTTTTTGTACTGATGGAAACATATGCTAATCGGTATGAAAAGATATTGTGTAGATTAGATTGCTTTATTATTCTCTTCGGCATTTTATTTTTTTTTTATCTATTATTACATGTTTTGGGTTTATTGTGTAATTACCTCCAATTCATGAATGAGAATATATAAACAAACATCATTGTTCTTTTTAGATTTAATATTTTCGGTGAGTATATACAAAACCACTATATGAGCTATCTCAATGCAAATTATAAATGACCAAACGAGTGAATAAATCACAAAGTCCAACCATGAGTTGCGTTTATATCATTATTTGAAACCTGAGAGTTTCATGGTTTATTAATAAAGTATAATTGAATAGCATTTTTTTTTTTAGGAAACAGTAGCTTTCAATAAATCAGGGGAGTAAATCCCTGTTAACAGAGTTTACAAGCTAATAAGGACAAATGTCTGACGAAAAATCCGAAAGTAAAACGGAGAATCGGGTCTTGGTGAGACAATTGGCCACCCCGTTACAAGTCCTATGAATCCAACGGCACCCGCCATTGGAGCCTACCGATCTTAACATCGTGTCGATACTCGCGATGATTGGTCCTTGAAGACTATTTAGTTGTTTGTCATTGACAAGTCAGGTTGCACGGAGGCAATCGGACTCGACTTCCAAGACAACCCAACCCCGCGAGCGAACAAACTCAAATCCATCGAGTAAGGCTCTACATTCGGCCATCGATGCCGTGTCGACATCTTCGAAGGGCCGAGTTGTCACCCCAACGACCATTCCTCGGGAGTCCCGTACTACCCCTCCAACTGCCGCTCGGCCCGTCTTTGTGTCCCATGCCGCGTCCACGTTAAGTTTAAGACTGTCATTCTTGGCCCCTTCCCAAGTGGATTGATGGGTCTTTTTTCTTGCCGAATTTGGGTCCGAGATAAGTGCACAACTTTTGAAGCTTGCAAACCAACTCACCACTTCGTCAATCTACGCTTCCGGCGTTTTGATGTAGTTCTCGAAGATCCGATTGTTCCGATCAGTCCAAGTTGCCCAAATGATGCCACGAAAAAGTTCCAAGTCCGTCGTTGAAAGACCTTCAAGTGCCCGTAAGCAAATCTCTCTAAAAGGAGCCGGCTCCGTCTTTCTAAGCCATCGGCAAAGCGACGAACTACCCCAATATGCATCAAATAGTACGGGTTTTCAAGAATTTTACAAACATTCATATTGTTATTATTCTTGTTAGTTATTTTGCATAATTGCATGAAATCAATCTTAGTTTCCAATGAAATATTGGTCCCAAAATTGCATTTGAAAGATTGCTTCAATAATTCCATATAAAGAAGCCGACTGGATAAAGATTTTTCAACATATATCATATATATAGGTCTTTCAATATTTCAGTTTAATTAATCCACATAACGGCAAGTAGTTGGTAGGTTATGGTATTAATTACATAATAATATTTACAACTTAATATTTTCAATAATTGTTCAACAAATTTTTTTATAAAATTTTGGGGGAGGTCTTTTATTTATATATACACATACGTGATCATATTAACCATTGGGCCTTGCCTGATGGATGCCGAGCCCATTAGGGGCTTGGCTGGGCTGGTCTGGTCTGGCCCACGGGTTGGACCGCGAGCCCACGCGCAAGCCTAGCGCGTGTTTTTACACGTACAGGCAGAAATTATTTTTTATTATTAATAATTTTGGGTAATTTTATAATAACCCAAAAGGTATTAATTCGGGTTAAAATACTTTTTTTAATAACCCGAGGAAGCGCAGTCCAATTTTAATTTCTCTAGAAGAATAAAATAATTTGTTTATTTTATTAACCCTAAGAAAAATAAAAAATCAGATTAATTATTTTGTCTAATTAATTATTAAAGATGGAAAATTAATTTCTTTTGATAAGAATTAATTAATTACATTTTTAATTGTATACCATAGTTAATAATCTAATTATTAATTTAACCCTCCTGACACGTTTATGTTATATAGTGGGCTATATAACATTGGATTTAATTGAGCGGTTTCGATTGAGTAATAGATAGTAAATAGTTAATCGGTAAATAACTTCATTATTAATTACGGAATAATTCATGAGGACCGTGTTCTTGTCTTAGAAAGAGGGAACCAAAAGTGGGGCCGGTATACGTCCCTTGGGATGGCCGGTTAGGGACCCCTCCCATCTGACTGAAGAACACACCTCAGTCTATCACTACCGTAACTAATATATGATTTTATTCTAGGTTCTTAGTATACCTGGTATATTATAATAACCTAGGAGTAAACTTATTAATGGGTCATTAATGGGGTGCTTATTATGAGCTGATAAAACGATAGGATTTCTTTTAATTCCGGATAATTAAAAATGTAAGTTCCTAGTTTAGAGCTCGTGCCTAGATAACCGCGTTTATCTTAGATAGTTAAAACATTTGTAGTCCAAATAGCAAGAGTTAGCGTAAGAAGGTTTCCATTTGTTGCCGGTACAACGACAGGCTGCATAACACATCGTGTCAGCTAGATCTGGCCTCCTCTGGAAAGGTTTCAGTTATGCAATTGATAAGTCACCGTACTGGTTTGTTTATAGACAAGGTGAGCAGATGTATTTCAACAGCCGTGTGTCAGCTTGATCTGTGCCCCTAAGGGCGGTGACTGCTTGAGTTAAGTCTGTGAACCGAAAACGGTGGGTTACTCTTGCATGTGATGATTCAATTCGTTGCATGGCCTTTCTAAAGTGGGTAGTTAGTTTGCGTGATAACTTGAGGTAAGTTTTTGTGAATTAATAGAGTTGGGACCGAACTCTGTTTAGCTAGTGCGTGGTTAGTATGCTGGAGAAGCTGCAACCACGTAGCGGTTGCTAAATTACCTTGAGAATAGTGAGTAAGGATTTTTCCTATGTTTATCATTCGATACAATGCAAAAGTATCATATTCCCAAATTTCTAGAAACATTCTCCTATATAAGTTGTAATAAAAGTTTCATTTATGTCAATTAGCTATGTCGCACCTTATCATGTCATTTTTGTCGAACAACACTCTAGATAGGAATAGAAACAACAATTGTCCAAAATAAGTGATTTTTTCACTTATGAATTATCTTTTGTTCACGATTAGTATTTTCGCTAGAATTACAATGGAGTAGTTCTATGTATTTGAACCTGGTTCAATACTAAGAAATTACTGGAACTTGAACATAGAAAAGATAATAACCTAACCCGTGTCTATGATTGGTAAGGTAAAAACCTCTAACTGAATTTGACATTTAATTTTGATCATCAAATATATTCTTTGGTAGAATAAAGACATGTTTGACTACGTTAGTCAATAACGGGAGAATTATTTCAGATAAGATAGTGGGAGCTATTCGTCAGTATTAATAAATATTGTTTATTAAGAAATATATTTATTGACGATCAAGACTTTAAGTGGAAATTCAATATCCACGATATAAACAAAAGTATAAGACTTAATCAATTGAATAATCTTGATATTATTCGAGAAGTGATTTAATCGTTTATATTGACTGTCTTGATAAACGAAAAACCCTGAATCTTATGAAATGAAAGAGTTATAAATGTTTAATAGATTCGTTAATTGGTTAGATAGTGACTAATATACTATTGGGATCATGAATCATCTTAATATAGAAAATATAAACAAGATTGACCAATGAGTGAACTGTTTGTCAGTTCCCGACTTGTTTGAGAATCTTATCTAAAGGTTAAAATGATTAATAGACTATTCTTTCATAAAAAGTCTTAGATCCGGTATTCTTTAAGAGCTTGTTAATACTTTATGTATTATGGTCAATTATAAACAAGCTACATAATATGAATACTTCGTCAATTGACTGAGAGTTAATTATAAACAAGCTACAAAATATGAATACTTTGTCAATTGACTGAGAGTTATTCACGAATTATGGTATATATAAATAATGCTATAAATATAAACTTTTTGTAAGTTTTTGTCTTTCGAACATAAATGTCGTCGGCTAATCACTAAGTGAGTCTGAATTTTGAGTTCAGTGATCATATGATAGAGAAATTAACTATTACAGTTAGTGTAGCATGATACGTGAACCGAACCAAGAAATTAATGCGTTAATCTATGATAAACATTTAAGGATGTTTGGTTTCAAAGCAACAAATATATACAATCAATACTTTGATTTATCATATCTGAACTTGGACTTGAATTAGTTTATAATTATACATAAAGAGTATTCGTCTTCGTGAATACAAGTCTTTTGGATAAGTAGACTAAGTTGTTGATAAGTAGACTAGATTCTTTGGGAATCAGGGTCTAATCAAAAGTGATTTTTTCACTTTATTCCATGAACATCAAATTGATGTTAAATCGTAACAGATTTCCAGATATGAAACCATAGTCATGATTAGAGACCATTAGGATGAGCTGTGTCATCTGTTCCAGGACTACGAGTATCGACTAATATCAACGTGTTTATTTAATAAACAGATACGTTGAACTTCAGATAATTATTGAACAAGTCTAATTATGAATAATAGCAGGATGTTACAAAATAGTTTACTACAGTCAACATCTGTAACCAATGTACTTAGTTAACGGTTTAAAGGTGCCATAATAAGTATCTAGAGTAAGAGAGGAATAGACGGAAGGGTAATGCCTTAATAGCAAGAGTGGTAATCGAGGGTCATTCCCTATAAATTAGGAGAGAAAAGAAGCGGTAGAATCTTTTGCTCTCTGGTAACTATGCTATCTATCCAGATTCTCTTGTCCATAGCCTATATCCTCAAACGAGCCATGGCGGATAAATGTCAATTGTCTTTCTGCAATGGCAGGATTGACTAGAATTATCTTTATGGATTTGTTCCGGATTGTATTTTGTATAATTAAGATTTGGAGATAAATTTACGGCATAATTCAATCCGTGTCGGATTAATGTAAATTTTCAAATCTAAGAAGCTTAAGTTTCATAAACCTAAAAGCGGAAGGGTAAACGTTATTGAGACCTGCATCTAGAATCTCCCTAACTCAGCTTAATTATGGTTTTCTGAGTTCGATGTATAATCACATGATCGATTTAATTATTATAATGGCATGATAATATTGATTTAACATATTACCTATCCTGTTAGAAGTTCTGAGTGCGCAGCGAAAAGCGGACTAGAAAGAACCTCTAGAAAAGCTCTCGTTATCTGGATATAACATAAGAACTTAAATGCTATAACATGAAGAGATTTTTCAATATCTCAAAGTAATGTTGCATTTTATGACGAAGTCATAAGTAGGACACTAAGGATTTTTTGAAATCCGAGAATTAGTGTCTAACCTCATTAAAGGAGCGATCACAAGGATTAATGCTTTACGGTAAGCCTGGATCGCAGATTCCTCATGGTGGCTAGTTCTAATGTCTAGGACATTAATTGATATAGTCAAGCTCAATATCCTTACTGATATAAAAGCAATTCAAATTGCAAGTATACGGCTAACATTATACTAGTTTTAAATTAGTAGTTGAGTGGGAGCTTTGAACCATATAAGGGTAAACAAGGAATGCAATATTCTAGATAAGATTGTAGGCGACATAGAAACATAACAATATTTATATTATTGACGACTCTGTTTTTCTGAAGAAAAATGTCTAAAGTTGGACTTTTCTGGAAAAGTAGATTTAAGGAATCGATGCATCTTCTTACCTAGTAATGAAAGGTTCTTATTAATGTTAATCCTATATAGTTATCTGCGAATTATAGATATACATATCGAATTGAATGTTTCATTCTTAGTTCTTTAACTTTGCATTTACGTTAAGTCATCACACTGGGTCTATGTGAGGATGTTTGACTAACATAAATAAAGAACTTAAATTGGTCAATAGTCTTAATCGGAAGTGGGAACTTCTGATCGAGAACGACTATTGGTGAACTTAATCGATCACATACTATTGGTGAACTTACTAGGTCAAGTGCCGCCCGTGCACTGTTAAGTTAATCAGGTATGAAGTGTCTTCATACTGGACAGGACTAGACTTCTATCCAAAATCCTCATATAAGTCTGTCAGTGATGAAAGTACGATAATTTCACTATGATGATCGTATAAAATCGGTTGATATACTGAGGTAATATGAGTTTGTGCGATTCAATTTAAACGATCTTTGATTTAATCGTTTCAGTTTGCAATCGAGTATTCCTAACACTTTTATTTTGGAATCGGAATGATGACCATGACAAACTGCATATTACAGATATGGATAGTAACTTTATGATTTCTTTATTATGATTTGTGGAAAGCAAATAAGTACTCATGCGCAGCTTATGGCTTCATAACCCGATAAGTTAGTAGTTTGCAATAATCATAGATTAAGGTAGTGTCGTCAAAAGGGCAGAACGGTAATAATAACTTTACCATTTTGATGAGAATCATAATAATACGAAAACTAATATTCAAACAATCTGATTGTATCAATGGACACATGTGGTCAGGAAGATAAAATCTAAACACACTTGAGAGTTAAACTTCGCGCTATAGTGGAATGTTACTGAAGTTGGTGAAAGTTCTACAACTGTCACCGTAGCTCGGGTGTGTTGTTCATTTGTCCCCTTTGTAGCTCCAAGAGGATGACACCGCAATTATGTTTAATATACTAATTAAACAATGAATAGATCCAATCAAGAGTGATTCGTGATTGTTGTCACGAATTCACTGATTACCCTAAAAGTGGCAAAAGTACCAATTTTATTGGTACTGGCCGAGAATGTGAAAAATTGATAATTGAATTTGATCCCTGGATAATTCTATGATTATGGGAAATAAAATTTTGTAAATTTATCATTTTGAATCGTGGCATTCTGATGTACGGTTTGAGAGTTATGGTCAAAACAATTTTTTGGCTAAGGCCGAAATAGTCACTGTTTTACCTGCGAATTTAAGAGAGAATTAAATATTTAATTAATTCCTGAAATATTATATTAAGAAAATAATCATAATCATATTCGAATTATGGTTTTGCGATTTTAGTGTTTTAATCTTGAAAATAATATAAGATTTGATTAATTAAATCTTATATGATATTTTCTGAAAGATTTATTTTTGGATTTATTCTTTATTTGATTTAATGATTAAATCAAATGTTTGAGTGAATATCTCCAAGTGATTGAGAAAATCTCTCCAATTGGTTGGGAGAATCTCTCCAAATGATAGGGCCAGTTTATTATGAATAGAGGAGCCCTGGAACCCTAAAACACACACTTCAGACTTCAGAAAAATCATTTTCTCTCTCCCTCTCTCAGTTATTGCAAATTTCTCAGGGAAAATTCATCCCGTGATTTTGCTTTTAGGGTTTAGAGGTTATTCAAGGAGAGCCCACGTATCTCAGCGACGTAATCCCGGAGAATACATCGGAAGACAACTAGGAGTTATCTTTTTACAGAAAATCGCAAGAAACAAGTGGATTCGCGGCACGGAGTTCTTGAAGATCAGAGAACATGTTCTTGTGTTTATCGATTATGGGATTATTCACTTTTACTCTTGGCTCAATTAAATCACATATTAATGGGTTAAGAAAATTAAGAAATTTATTTTATCACGATCGGGCAAATTATTGGTATGGGACTCTAATCCTGGTTAAAATATTTTTAAAAGGTTACCCCACGCGGCGTACATAATGAGCAATTATTTCTTATGGTGATTCTTTGAGAATCGGATCCCAACAGAGCCGGCTTTAGATTTTGTAAAGGGTGCGAGTATTTTTGAAATGCTTCTTTATGATTTTGTGGCTCGCTGGTTGGGCTTTGAGTTTGTAAAGGAGCGAGTGTTTTTCAACTGTCGTTTTCTTTATTCACGACGCTCTCGTCTGTTGAACATATGATGTATATGCCCTCCATTTAGATGCTAATCCCATTGCATAAGATTATGTTCGTTTTTCTAGGAATTAAAGGTTCTTATTAATGTTAATCCTATATAGTTATCTGCGGATTATAAAAGTATAATATCAAAATTGAATGTTTTGATACTTAGTTCTTTAACTTTGCATTTATGTTATGTCATCCCACTGGGGCTATGTGAGGAGGTTTGACTAATATAAATAAGGAACTTAAATTGGTCCATAGTCTAGATCGGAAGTGGGAACTTCTGATCAACAACGACTATTGGTGAACTTAATCGATCACATATATGTTGTGATTTATTACCGGGTCAAGTGTTGTCCGTGCACTGTTAAGTCTGTCACTGATGAAAGTACGATAAGGTTGCTATGATGATCAGATGATATCGGTTGATGTCCTGGGTAATATGAGTTTTTGTGGTTCAACTTAAACGATCTTTGATTTAATCGTTTCAGTTTGCAATCGAGTATTCCCAACACTTTTATTTTGGGATCGAAATGTTGACCGTGACAAACTACATATGACAGATAAGGATAATAAATTTATGATTTCCTTATTATAATTTGTGGGAAGCAAATAAGTACTCATGCATAACTTACGGATTCATAACCCGTTAAGTGAGTAGTTTGCAATAATCATAGATTAAGGTAGTATCGTTAAAAGAGCAGAACGGTAATAATAACTTACCCTTTTGGATGAGAATTATAATAAGGAGAAAACTGATATTCACATAATCTGGTTGAATCAATGGACACTTATGGTCAGGAAGATAATATCTAAACACATTTGAGAGTTCAGCTTCGCGCTATAGTGGAATGTTACCAAAGTTGGTGAAAGTTCTACACTTTTACCGTAGCTCGGGTGTGTTTTCCATTTGTCCCCTTTGTAGCTCCACAAGGATGACACCGCAATTACGTTTAACATACTTATTAAACATTGAACAAATCCAATCAAGAGTGATTCGTGATTGTTTTCACGAATTTCAATGATTACCCTAAAAGTGGCAAAAGTACCAAAGTTTTTGGTACTGGCCGGGAATGTGAATAATTTATAATTGAATTTGATCCCTAATTCTAGGATTATGAAAAATCAAATTCTGTAAATTTATCATTTTGACTCGTGGCATTCTGATGTACGGGTTTGAGAGTTATGGTCAAAATAATTTTTTGGCTAAGGCCAAAATAGTCATTGTTTTTACCTGCGAATTTAAGAGAGAATTTAATACTGGAATTAATTGCTGGAAGATTTAATTAGGAAAATAAATATAATAATATTATAATTATGGTTATGCGATTTTTGTGATTTAATCTTGAAAATAATATATGATTTGATTTATTAAATCTTATGTGATATTTTTCTGAAAAGATTTATTTTTGGATTTATTCTTTATTTGGTTTAATCATTAAATCAAATATTTGTGTGAATATCTCCAAGTGGTTGAGATATCTCTCACATTGGTTGAGAGAATATCTCAGAAGTGGTTGGGGTCAGTTTCCAATAAATAGGGGACCCCTCGAACCCTAAAACACACACAACATATTCATCTGACTTTAGAAAATCTCCTTTCTCTCTTCCTCTCTCACTTCCTGCGAAAATCATAGGGAAAATTCTTCCTGGAATTTTGCTTTTAGGCTTTAGAGGTTATTCAAGGAGAGCCCCAGTATCTCAGCGACGTAATCCCGGAGAATACATCGGAAGGCAACTGAGAGTTATCTTTTCACAGAAAATCGCAAGAAGCAAGTGGATTGGAGGCATGGAGTTCTTGAAAATCAGAGAACGCAGACAAAATCGTCGAAGGTGTCAAGTACGAGTTCTTGTGTTTATCGATTATGGGATTATTCACTTTTACTCGTGGCTCAATTAAATCAGATAATATTGGATTAAGAAAATTATTTTATCATGATCGGGCAAATTAATCTTTGTTTTATGTATAACCGGATGGCGTAATAGAGATTATTGGTATGGGACTCTAATCTTGGTTAAAATATTTTGAAAAGGTTACCCCACGCATCGTACATAATGAGAAATTTCATAAGGGGATTCTCTAAGAATCGGATCCCAGCATGGTCGGCTTCAGTTTTTTGGAGGAGCGAGTGTTTTTCAACTGTCCTTTGTTTGTTTGCGACGCTTCTGTCGGCTTTTGACTAACAGGCGAGTCGAACATTTTTCAGCCGCTCATTTTGATAAGTTGCGATGCATTGGTCGGCTTTTTGATATACTCTGAGAGATTTTGCGATGAACATCTCCTTCATTGATAGTTTTAACAAAGATAGAAGGTTTTCTTTAGGTTCAGGCTGGGTCCACCTAGTTAATCCCGGATTGCCTACGTACCCTACCTCATGATATGGATCGCCCCTCGGATCCCGTGAATATTATCGCAAAAAATTCCTCTGAAACCGTCTGGGTAACATTTAAAAATTATTTTAAAGCGAAAAACTTGTTAACCGAGCAACGGTCCAGATATCGGATAATAACCATATTACAAGATCTGATAAATATTATGTAATTTAATATTCATGAATCATTATCAATAATCTAGCCTATAGGAAATAAATAGAAAGCAGTAAATGGTCGCATTCATTAACCCAATGCATAAGGCCGTACCTCAGTTGACGACTTCTGGCTGCGTGTTCTAAACTCAGCAGGGCTCCGCCGGTGCCGAGGGAAACAACTGTGATCTTCCGGGATATTCTCCTGGATTCCTCGTACTGAAGCGTGGGCTTCGCTGGCAGGACTCCGTCACAAACTTTAACTGATGGTTCTTTTTAAGCTTCCGGAGACTAAGTCTCTTAAGCCTAACCCGAGAGAGAGGTCAGAGGAAAAATTCGCAGACCCTTAAGGAGAGGGAGAGTTAGAATTTTTCTCTGGGTAGAGGTGTATAAAATGTGTAGAATGAGCTCCCTATTTATAGGCTCAGACTGTAACCGAATTAGAGAAAATCCCTCCCTTAATTTTGAATTCTATTAACTAAATATAATTAATTATTTCAATCCAATGGTCTAGATTTAATCTTATCTAAATCCAAGGGATATAATTAATTAGGGATTTAATTAAATAAGAAAAACCTGGTAAATCAAAAAACCAATCTAATCCTCTTATTTATAAATTCGAAATATATATATATATAATAAAATTCGAATTGTAATTATCAAGATCTATTGGTTGTGACAAATCTTGAACCGATCTAATGGATCAAATTAGTTCAGGATAAAATAAAATACCCTAAGACTTGGTAAAAGCCCTAATTCGATTTTATCCATATCTTAAATTCGAAAATTATATATTATATATATAATTAATTAATTTCCAATACGACGGTAAAGATTAAATCTTAAACTGATCAAACAGATACAATTAATTAATCAAATTCGAAAAATCTAAGCTTGGTCACCAAGCTATTAATTTCGAATAACATTTAGGGTTAAAATAAATTATCTTAATCCAACAGTTGATATTAAATCTTAACCGATCCAATGGATTAAATTGATTTTAGGGTTTTGCTCAAATACCAAAACATTTGGTACTTATGCAGCAAATATGAATACACCAATGTCAAACCATTCGAATGTATTATGGTTCCACATTCCATGTAGCCCAATTCGATTTACACATATATATATATATATACACTTAAATATATATTTTTATTTATTAATATAAATCTATTAATTATTAATTAATTATTAATGAGATATTAATATTAAATCCAAATAATTAAATTATATTAATATCCTCTGATCTCAATATCACACATTCAAATGTCATGGTGACACACCATCATTTAAAGTCGTGACATGTGATTTAATTTTATAGTTTACCGAAACGATCACAAACTTAGAAATTCTCTAAATCACAAACCGTACGTCGAAACGACTCACTTCCGAAAGCAAAGTTTCTTAGAATTTAATTTCCAACAACTTTCACGTTGACAGAAAATCCAAATTCTACTTTCTATTGTCAGTTAATTTTGGTTACCAAGATATGGTACTTTTGCCACGGTACTGATAAAACTATCTGATGTCTATCACGAATTCTGTTTTATGAATCTTGCCAAATGATTAATCATCTCAAAATTTTCTTATCACGTACGTATCATCCGTTACGATACTATCGTGGGGACCATGGACCCGTATCACTTAAGCTCCAACGAACTGCTAGGATGTTCGTCAAACCTCGGTGTAATTCCACTATAAACCCAAGGCTGCACTCTTTAGTGATACAGTATATACTATTCCCTTTATAACAGCAGGGTGTCCATTGATACAATCAAATTCGGGTTATTGATCTTTCACTTCATGATCCACACATGAGCAGGCGGTTTTTACAGTTTTGCCCCTCACTGCATTTTAATCCCTGACTCAGTCAATAATATCATGAGTAACCCACTTATGGTTTCGATTCATAAGTTGCGCACGGGTACCTCTCACTTCTCACCACCAAAAATCAAGGGAATCATCATGACTCAGAAGAGAGCTGTGTGATGCCCATGTCTATGACCAAGCTACCATTACTGCTGACTATCATGATCCCAAAATAATAGTGTTGGAAACATTGGTAATATTTCGTGCCCTTTAACGGTTAAATCAAAGATTAATCAAGCCAGCAGCTCAGACTCAAGATCACTCAAGACATAGATCGAATATCCATTTGATCATCTACTAGTGACTCAAGTCCAAGTTATCAGTGACGGTCTTATATCATAACTTCCGGAGTTTAAGTCAGGTCCAGTCCACTATGAATACACTTCATACTTAATGAATTTCTAGTGAGTGTGACACACACAAAATCCAGAATAAGATTATCACTTAGTCACATTAATGACCTTATACGATTAATGGGCTCCCAACCAGTTAATCAGGTCACAGACATTTTAAGTTTATTTATTATGATTATTAATTCTTCCTCACATTGACTCTGTTGTGATAATAATAACATAATTGCATCCTCAATGAACTAAGGAACAAACATTCTATTTTACTCTACCAGAAACTATAATAATATTAACATAATAAGCACCATCTTTATTCAACGACTTGCCATAATCTTTTACAAATGAATAAAAATCAGCTTGTTTCAGGACACATGTCCAACACCTCAGGGATCAAGCCATTACGTAGTTCGTTACAATCATGCACACATATATACTAAGTTGCAGATATTTAGACTATGCCTATCTATATATATATATATACATTTTTAAAAATAATAAGTGAGTAACGTAAGTTGGTAAATGAAAGAGTAGTGTAAATATTTGCTTTACTTGGTAGTGTATGGGTCGATGCATTTTCTTGCCCGACTTCCGTCTTCGCCTTTTCCCACTTTCTTCTTTCCTCCGATCTTGAATCCGGTCATGTAGCAGACTCGGTACATCTTCTTGTCTATCTTTACCTTGATCACTCTGTCGGGCCCGAGGAACTTGATTGATTGGTGGTAAGTGAAAGCCACGGCTCTCATCGCGTGGATCCATGGTTGTCCCATGATGGCGTTGAACGGGGTCGGGCAATCCAGGACCAAGAAGGTTACCATGTTTTCGATTCCTCTAATCTACGCAATGATTTTTATGGTGTCGAGCGAGTTTGTGGTGTTTCCGTTGATCCAACTAAGCATCTAGGTTCTCCTTTGATGTCTCTGACACCGAGGTCCATTGAAAGCATTGTACTGAGAAATAGTACGTCCACGGAAATTCCATTATCGACGAGGATTCGTCCCACGTCGATGCCTGAAATGTTCAGTTCGAGGACTAGCACGTCGTCGTGGGGTTCGACCCCGATCTAATCTTCTGTGAAAGATATTCAGACTTCTCCCTCGTGCATTATCATTGCGTCGACATGTTGATCTGCCTTTCTTTGATATGCCTTGATCTAGTTGACTGAGTCGGCACAGAGCATTGATCCTCCGATGATCTGGTCGATTCTTTTACGGATTGCGGGTGGCTCGTCAAATGTTTTGTTTTCTTTCTTCGGCAGGGACAAATCCTCCGTGTAGGCGACGGGGTTGATCCCCCCCTGCCATTTTCCTCCTCGGTTAAAGTTTCCTCGGTCGTAGCCTCCTCGCCTGAAACCTCCTCTGAACTACGCTTGTCTGTAACCTCAACGGACGGATCCTTCTGGGGAATAGTTCCCTTGAACTCCCGCTCCTCCTTTGCGGAGTTCTTCCTTTCTATGGTAAACCCATATGTTGAGGGGTTTGACTCCCTCGAGATCCCGTCTTCTGAACTTTTCTGTGAGGATTTTGTTTAGGGTGTGACAATCCTCGATTGAGTGGCCGGGTTTATGATGGAATTCGTAGTATCTTGGGGACTCGTTGACTTGCTCGCCCGGGGTATGGTTGGCCTGCTCGACTTGCTCCGTAGGATTCACGTTGTACGAGTATTACGGGTGGGGCTGAATATGCTAATCAAGATCTCTTCTCCCTGAGGCTCCGTGTGGTGAGGCTGGCAGGCGCTTCTTTCGTAACTCCCTTCTTTTGTCCTTCAACTTGGTATAGCAGCGCCAGTTTGGCTCGGTCCTCTTCAAGCGTCATGTACACCGTTGAGCGATGGAGTGCGCTTTCGATGTTTGCTGACAGATTCTTGGTGAGCTCTTCGCCAAATAGGGCCGTGTACCACAGACCGTTGCGCAATGCCTCGACAGCGATCTTGTCGTCAATTCCCCTGATGTTGAGTAGTATTTCCTTGAATCTTACGATGAATGACCGGGGTGATTCTTCTTTGCCCTGCTGCAAAGTCCCAAGATTTGTCAACGTCACAGCCGTCTGCACGTGGATCAAGTAGTGTCTTAAGAACTCGGTCGCTAGGTCATTGAACTTTGAGATTGAGCCGTCTGGGAGACGAGCAAACCACTCGATCGTTGGGCCTTCTAGGCTGTCGATGAATAGAATTCGCATGTCCGTCTTCTTCTCATGGTAAGGCACCCTGAGCCGTCCCATGGCGATCTTGAACGCCTTTACATGAGCTTGCAGGTCCGCACCTTTGCGGTAAGTGCTTACTTTTATCTTAGGCATATTTCTCACTGCTATGCTTGTCAATGATTCGGCAATGGGGTTTTTTCTGGACTCCTCCACCAGCCTATCAATTTCGGGTGCCGAGTTGGTCGCCCTGTGCACTACCAAGTTAACCTTGCCGATTTCGGCGTAGATCTGGTCTATGGCTCGGCTGAGCCAGGCATCCGCGAGGGGGTCGCGCTGGTTTCGAAGGTTTATCTCGAACTCTTGCCGGCTATTCCATCCGACCTGGTGCTCTCTCATTGGTCCCGGCTGGGGATTCGGGTGAGTTTGCCCTTCCGCGATTGTGTTCCCGACTTCTCTTCCTTGCGGGTGAGGGGGTATGGTCCCTGGCTAAAATCCATGGTGGAAATGTGCTAGAGGTGGTGTTCCGAAGTTGAGCCTCATGGGGGTCACCGTCGGATGTCGCTCCCGTGTTTACTCGCTACGTTTCTCTTGCCGCTCTGTTCCTTGGAAGTGGCATTCCTCTTGCTCTCGAGTTGAATTCGATCGCCGATTGGAGGTGACGATTCTTTTCTTTTCTTCCTTCGAGCTCTATGCGCATCTTCTGAAGTGGAGTTTCCAGGTCCGCTGTCGTCAGATTGGTCGACGAAGTGTTTGCAGCATCGGTCGTCGGGGCGAGTTGATTTGTCTGTTGTATGTCCATTCCCGCTTGCTCGTCTGGAGCTGGGTCTGATGCCGGTGGTAACAGTGGTGGTGGTGTGGCGTCCGCCATTTCTCTTCAACTTCAAAATAACACGAAAATGATTTTCGTGGAAACCGCACTATTGCCCCATGGTGGGCGCTAAACTGTTGTGGGTAAAAACCGCTTGTTCCAACAGTCACAGTGCCGTGCGATACGACACCGTTTTTAGAGTGTTTTCCAGTGAGCAATATGGGCCGTGCTTTCCCCTTAATATCGTAAGTGAATGGTAATCAATTGTAGAGAAATGAAGACATGTTAAGGTAGCTAGGACAACTATAAAAAATGAATCGGGATTCCTTTATTTCCTAGGCTTAGTACTCGAAATCGTGGAGAAATTACCAAGTGTGGACTCGGATTCTTATGTTAGTACAACAATGGCCGAAATGGAAAGAGGAATGCTCTTAGAATTGGAGATTCTACTCCTTTTATAGGTGATGAGCTTAGGGATTTTCCTAATTTGGCTATCCTAGGCATTTGTGTGTCATGTACTTATTCTATTTATAAGTGGGTCTTTTGGGCCTCATAATGGGCTCTGATTACAAGGTGTGAATGAGGGAAAACCCTAGTTCTTGTGGTCCCCTCAGGATCTGTTGAGATGACTTGGCAGTCTGTGCAGAGCATTGTCGGGCTATGAAGAGACAATCTTCTTTGGACGAGTCGTTGTTCGTTGCGTGATGCGGGCCTTCAACTCAGTCGTCGAAGTTGCCTGGAGAAGTTTGGGGACAGGCCAGTCTGACAATGGCTTCGCGTTGGATCGGGCTGAACTATCTGCGGTTTGTGTTTCTCCAAATCTCTTTGGTGCTTCAAGTGAGTCTGTCGACGAGACTCCCGTCTGGGTTGCTTCTATCATGGGCTAGATTTCTTGTTTGATGGGCATGTTGCTCTTGGTGGGCTTTCTCTCCTTTTTTGAGGGCTTTTCTCTGTCGACTCTCGTTCAGCCTGGAACCCCCATTTTTCGGAGAAGCCCACTTGTTTTTGATGAACCAATTTCGACCCAAACACAATATTTTTCAAATTTATTTTTTAAAGATAAAAGTATCAAAAGTAGTATATGTACAACGTTAATTCCAACTCATTTCCATCCATGCCAATACGTTAATTGCCACGTGTCATTTTTTTGCTGCTTCGACATATTACACATTTTCATTTCTTTCTTCATCAATACCACGCGCTGAAGACCAGAAAATTAAAATAAATTAATAAACGGATATATACGTTAAAACTTAAAACAATTAACAGTGCACACGGTGATAATAAAATAATTTGAATATCTAATAATATTAATATCTGTTAATGTTAAATATAATAATCACTAACTTACTAGGTAATTATTTTACATTCCGAATATAAATGTAGCCCATTTCCGTTGATGAAAGTAGATAACTTATCACTCACGGAAAACAAATAATATGATCAACTAATATAGTCTATCTTAATACAATCTCATATGTGGATTAAAATCAAGTAGCGAAGTGTACAAGAAAGAATCCATCCAAAATTATAGCTCAATTATTTACTAACATGCAAATAAATTATAAAAACAAAATATCAAAAAACACTTGTTTTTAGAACTGTCGCGTAAAATTGAATTAACTCACAGTTTTGTATCACATTTCAAAAAACATTATAAAAAATCTGTGCCAAAAACTCCAAAGTTTGATGTTTGAATATTGTTTTGTTTAGATACATTTGCAAAAGACCAATAATGAAGATTACTGAGGTACGATTTCGTCTACGACAATTTATATTGTTACGACGAAATCTACCTCTATCGTCTAATAATTTGGGCCTCACTGACCAAAGACCCAACACCCTCACAAGCTCAGTTAACCCAGTCAAAGGAAATCACATTCGACCAAGCGACAAAGATCCTCAACGATGGGGAAGCTTGCTACGAAGATTCTCGTTGCTGAAGCTTCAGCGACAAAGATCATCGTTAACCAGCGATAAGAGCGATGAAAGCGGCGACGAGGCACATCATCGCGACGAGGCTTATAGTTCAAATGACAAAGACCGAAGGCGTAATTTAAGCAATCAGAGTGGCGCAAGCGACGCTCCAGCCAATTGACGACGACAGTTACGCCCACAATTACAACCATGCAATTATGACCATTGTTGATGGAGAACATTGGATCACACACTTGAGCGGCCCAATAGCTTGGTTTGGGCCAGGACCAACGCCGTTTGTTGACTTTGGTGGGCTTAAGAGCTTTGACCCTTCGCACTTTCGGGTCAAACGGACCCTCCACTGACACAAAACCAGAAATCCGGGCACAAAACCACTACTTGTTGCCAAGAGGCCAGGGCTTGGCCTGGCCTTGGTTACAAGTTTGGGACGCCAAACGGACCTGACCTCTACGTAGAGAAGATCGCAGTATTGACTTTTCAGTGAACCCTGGTGGATCAGACCCTCGACCTGCGTCACTGACCCTGATCCGGGTCCTACGGTTTATCCGTGGAGTCAGTATATCTGCCTGAGATACAAGACTGAGAGCTTCGAGACTCCGATTGGTGATCCGATTTTTGTATTGGGCTTGTCGGGACCAGAGCTAGCTCATGCCGAGGGAATCAAAGGTCCTAGGTTAATCACAGCGGTCATGGGGCCCGGTAAGGATGTCTCGGTGATGATTCGTCTTGCATTGTTGGCTCCGATGGAGAGTGCCTTGTCTTCCGAATCTTCTGGATGTGTTGAAAACTTTGCAGGTTGTTCGTCGGCGTGTGGTAGATCTCAAGTGCCTCTGTGTGGGGAGCATCTATGATCTTCATCCTCGGGTGTTTTCTTCTGCAGTGAATGCTCCTGATTCCGAGCTGACAGCAGAGGAATCCTTTCGTTTGGCAAGGGTACGTATTTTTCATAATTTTTGCTTACTTTGGATCTGGCGAGGGTCTTCGGTGCATAGCTGGTTTTTGTGTTTTTTTTAGGGATGGATATATACCATGGTACCCAGGTAGTTTTTGCGTAATCTACATTGCAGTTTCGGGAAAAATTTCTAATAGATGAAGTATTTCGCAAAGAAATATTTTATTCATAAATAAGGTTGGCCTACTAAGTAGACTTGGCCTTGCGCTTTAGTCTTCGCGCTTTGTAAGAGACATCTCGTAAAGTTCTCCGTAGTCGACCTTGTAAGTCGGTCTTTATTGATAATACTGCCTCAGGTGTTTGGCGTTCCATGGGTGCCTTATCGGTGTATCGTCCTTTGATTCCAGGCGATATTGTCGGAAGACATACGGTCCGTCCCAAGTGGGGCCCAGTACTCCAGCGTTAAGCTCTTGCGTATTTTGCATGACCTTCCTCAGGACCAGGCTTCCTTCGGCGAATTCGCGAGCTTTCACCTTCGTGTTGTAATGCCTTTTGACGATTCTTTACTGCGCTGCCATGCGTACGATGGCGTCGTCTCTCCTTTCTTCGATTAGGTCGAGTTCGCCGCAGAGTAGGTTGTTGTTGACTTCGGGGTCGAAGAGTTAAACCCGTGGTGATGGTACCGCGATTTTGGCGGGTATGACTGCTTCTGTGCCGTAAGTTAGGGCGAATGGGGTTTCTCCGGTGGCGGTTCGGCTGGGTTTCTTCGGTGGCGGTTTGCCTTTCTTTTCCTCCAGCTTCTTCTTGAGGTTCTCCTTGATGATCTTGTTGGCGGCCTCGACTTGACCGTTCTCTTGTGGGTGCTTCGGGGTGGAGTATGAGTTGGTGATTCTGAGCTCTTCACAGAATGCCATGAACTTATCGTTGTCATACAGGAGACCGTTGTCGGTCAAGATTGACTTTGGTATTCCGTGACGGCAGATGATGCTCTTCCAGACAAAATTTGTCGTACTGGCCTCAGTAATTGTGTTGAGTGGCTCCGCTTTGACTCATTTGATGAAGTACTCGATGGCGAAGATGGCGTATTCCTTGTTAGGGGCAGCCTTCGGAAGTTTTGCTATGAGATCGATCCCCCACATTGCGAATGGTCGTGGAACCAATATGAACTTGAGCGTCGCCAGTGGCCAACAGGACATGTGTGCGAATCGCTGACACTTGTCACATCGGCGGGCGAGGTAGCTTGCGTCCTTCTTGAGTGTCGGCCAGAAGTAACCCTACTAGAGTGCCTTGAATGCGAGTGAACGTCCAGCAAAATGGTTATTGCATATTCCTTCGTTGATTTCTCTAAGGACATGGTTGGCGTCGTGTGGTCCTCGGCAGCGAAGTAGCGGTTGTGAGAACCCCCTTTTTGTAGAGCGTGCCATTGTGAAGGACATAGCGGGTGGCGCGGTTCTTAACTCTTCTTGCTTCGAATGCGTCGTTGTATAGCATTCCTCGTTTGAAATAGCTCATCAGGTTGGTCATCCAGTGAGGTTCTTTTTGTTCTTCGGTGATGAGCATTTCTTCCTTGGCGATTGATCGTCATTCTAGTAGCTCGACAGGCACCTTTCCAAGCCCTTTGTCATTGGCACTTTATGCCATGCGTGCCAATGCCTCTGCCTCCGTGTTTTCTCCTCGGGGTACCTGGACGACTTCATACCATGGGAATGGTTCGAGGCGTTTGTGGGCTTCTTGGAGGTATGCCAACATATTCACCTCTTTTGCCTAGTATTCATCGTTTATCTGATTGGTGATTAGCTGCGAGTCGCGGTGTATCTTTAGGTTCTCCACGGCGAGCTTCTTGGCGATGTCGATTCCGGCGAGGATAGCTTCGTACTCGGCCTCGTTGTTGGAGGCCTTGAATCCATATTTAATAGCGTACTTTAGCTTTTCTCCTTGCGGGTTGCTGCTGACGATTCCTGCGCCTGCTCCTTGGATGTGCTCCATATACGTACACGCTCCAGATTGGTCCTTCGGGGGTGGCCTTCCTCTTCGGCGGTGGTAGTGTTGTCTCCTTCTTTTCATCAGCGTCGGAGGTGTCGACATCGTAGGTAAACTCGACGACAAAGTCAGCGATTGCTTGACCTTTGATGACGACCCGTGGCTGGAATTTGACTTCTTATTCTCCTAGCTATTGTGACCAAATAGTCATGTAGGATGACGTCGCCTTCTGGAGTGCTTTCTTCAGTGGGTGCTCCATCCTGCGCATGATCTGGTGGGCTTGGAAGTAAGGTCGTAGCTTTCTCGCCGTGGTGACAAGGGCGAGTGCCAGCTTTTCAATCCCTGGATACCTCGTTTTTGCGTCTAGGAGGGCCTTGCTGACGTAGTATATTGGTTGTTGAACCTTGTATTCTTCTCGGACTAGGACTGCATTTACAGCCCGATTGGATACGGAAAGGTAGAGGTACAGTGTTTCTTCGTCCTTCAGCTTGGCGAGTAGTGGTGGCGAGCCTAGGTAGGCCTGTCGGATCTGTTGGTATCAATCTGACACCGAATCCATGTTACACAATCTCAGCTAACCGATAGAGGCTGTATAACAAAAATTTTAATGCGGAATAATTAACATTATATAATTACGTGAACGCGTAGAATAAACTTTGTTCTCAATGGGCTGAACCTGAAATTGTGTCCCATTCCACAATTCCCATTATTCTATCCGATTTACGAAATCTAATGATTAATTAACTGGTCCTGATCTTAATTCGATTTTTATGAAAAAAATAATTAATTCAATCTTAATATGATTTCGATATTGGGTTTGAGCAACCAGATAATTATCTAATCAATAAATAAACGTGTACCTTAATTTCGTTGTCGTCGCTGCGTCTTCTGATTCTGAGAAGCTTCTGCGAATTTCTGTGTGCTGAATTCTCCCAATAGCCTTCCGATGTATGCTCCGGAGTTAGACCGCCAGGATATGTGGGCTCCAGGGATGATCACGAATTCCTTAGGCCTGACCAGGATCGAATTCTCTCTATCTGGCACTGATCACAAAATCGCAGAGAGAGAGAATGAGAGAATTCAAATTTCTGAGAATGCAGGTTGTATGTTTTCTGGTTTCAGGTCTAGCCTATTTATAGGTGTAAACCAAATCTTAACCACCTGGAGATATTCACTCATTATCTTAAAAGATATTGAATAATATCAAATCTTATTAAATCTTTCAGGAAAGATTTAAATCTAAAGATAGGATAACAAATCTTTTCTAGAATCAAATCTTCCAAAATTTATATCTCCTTAATTTTCGAATTAATATATATAAATATATATTATCTTAAATTCAAAATTAATAATAAATTCGAAAATCGAATTTAGGGTTAAACAAAAAAATCAAATATAAATCTTTTTAATTATAATTAATTATTAATAAATATTAATAATTAAATCCAATAATTAAAATTATATTTATTAATTAAATACACTGGATATAAATCCTGTATTTAATTTATTATTAAATTCGCAGCCCTAAACGGACCCTAATCCGGGTTTTTCCGGATTACCGTTTTGGCCATAACTTTCTCTCTGTGCATCAAAATTATGCGATTCAAAATGACAAATTCTTAGAATTTGATTTCCCACAATACTATGACTGTCCAGGGACCAAATTCCAATTTATCAATTTTCACTTCCCAGACTGTACCAAAACTTAGGTACTTTTGCCATTTAGGATATATAGACATTTCGTGACACAAGTGTCGAATCTAGTCTAAATTGGATCCAACCCATATTCAGTATATGAATATCTAATGCGGTTTCACTCTTGTGGAGTTACAAAGGGGACTAATGGACATATTATTCAAGCTTAGGTGAAATGAAGATATTTCACCTAACTTCGGTTATGTTCCACTATAGCTCGAAGTTGAATACACTCTTGAATAATAATATTAATATATTCCTGACACAGGAGTCCATTGATACAATCAGATTCTGGTTTACTCGGTCTTCGTGATTATTATGATTCTCATCAAAGGGTATTAGCTGTCGTACTGATGACAACATCTTTATCTGATGAATCTTACAAACTGCTCACTCATTAGTTTATTAAGTCAACGAGCCGTACATGAGCACTTGTCTGTTTCTCTAGAAACATAATAAAGAAAATCATAAACTTGTTATCGATATCTACATTCATGCAACCTATCCTGGTTAACCTTCTGATCCCAATATGAAAGTGATTAAGAATACTGGTGTATTCCGTAACGATCAAATCAAAGACCATGTGAGTTGAACCGTATAAGTTCATGATGCTCAAAACATCAACCGAATCCATCTGATCATCTTTGCGACTTATTCTTACTTTCATCAGTGACGGTCTTACTTGATGAATTCTGGTGTTAAGTCTGTCCATCCAGTATGGAGACACTCCAATACCTAGTGACTCTCAAAGGTGCAGGACCAGCACCTTATCTGGTAAAAGATCATCACCTATAGTGATTTGAGTTCACTAATGGTTTTTACCAATTAGAAATTCTCACATTCTAATATAACCACGGATTACTTTTAAGTTCTTAACTTATGCAGGTCAAACCTCCTCACACAATACACTTTTTGTGATGACGTAGCATAATTGTAAATTGTTTATAGAACTTTGGGATGAAACATTAATTTTTTAGTATCTTACGATAAAACTATAAAAGACTATCATTAATAAGTTGTATATCTTTAATAGGAAAGACAGCCATCATATCAGTGAAATGGGATTAACATCTGAATAGAGGGTATATTAAAATATGTCCAACAATCTCCCACTTGCACACTTAAGAAGATGCTTCATCACATTTCTTTGAGTCTATGTTGTCCCACAATGATCTTGAGATTTTATTCTCATATTAGCTATGGGTAAGACTTACCTACTTTTCTAACGAGAACTTTAATGACTTATACCTGCCTATCGATATCATCTCAATTGTTGAGGTAATATATATATATCACTATTATAATGGTTAAGGCTCCCATTGTAATAGTGAATTCACCAATGTTGCTACAGTCTGGTGTTGTCACTTTTCTATATATATGAAATTAATCATATAGAAATTTCTAAGCCCGACTCTCATATGTGTAGAACTTGGATAGTTCCTAAGCCATATAGTCTCCATTTATGGAATCTGTGATTGAGGTTGCTCAATGCATAACCTTATAATCAATCCAATTTTTGAAAAGTGTATAAACATTCCGAAATATTTCTGGAAGATGTTCCATGCTTTCGCTACGCACTCTTAAGCTGGAGCTTTCGGAATCTTAAAATGATTCTTATTTATTAGCAAGGTTGTAAATGTTCATATCTCGAATAGAATATTCTATGAGCATATTCTCTTTCCATATTCGAATTTTCTTACATACCGTTTCTTAATTATCGATCAAAATTTGATCCATAACATCTCCGACTTTTCTGAAGTTCCCCCAATTATCCATGTCGATGAGTTAATGCAAGACTTAGCGACATGTCATGAAATTCTTAATTTTATGATATCATCAAACTTATTTCATGTTTCTAACACTTAAAGATTTGTATTAATGCCTTGAATACATTAATATTCAAATCAGTGATCTGTATTATATTAATTCATGAAGGAATAATAACAATCAGTTATTCAGAAACACTGAGTTGATAAATTCCCGCCATTACTCTTAAATGAGATTTACAGGCAATGAATCAGAGAATCTGGATAGATAGCATAGTAACCAGAGTGAGAGATTTCTTCATGTTCGCTCAACTCCTATTTCTAGGTGATAAACCTCGATTACTACTCTAGCTATGAAGGATTTCTCCTTCCTGTCTATCCCTCTCTTCTTGCTATGAATTTCTTGACATATCTCGGATCGAAATCCATATGTTAAATTCAAATATACACAATTATAATCATAATTGTTTGCATTATTTCAGAATTAGATTTCTTCTAATTAATTAGGAGAAAATAAAACGTCTTGTTCATTATGAACACCTCATTTATTCATGGTGCTCATAGTTTCAATTTAGCTAATATAGCCTCCCACTACATCTGAGTACCCTAGAATTCTAATTCTATTGTGGTACCTATTTCTTATTACTTTACTTATTCTGATAAACTAATTTGTCTATCATAAACATACTTCCACTTATATGTTCATCATTAATGTCTCTCATAAAATATTAATTGAACTAAGTTATTTATTAAGAATGTTTATTAGTGATTCTTAATCGTGAGAATTCTTAATCATGGAAACCGTGATTTATAATTAAATGTTTACCAAAACGTTTGCTAAAAGTTTCTAAACTTTGAATGTGTGTTTACGTTCTTCTTGATCAATCTAGGTTATAATTAACCATTTGACTAAGAACTTTGGTTATATTATTATATCTACTAAATTAGTGTCATTTAATGTACAAATAATTGATTAGATCCTTCTCAACACATTAAATCTAACCTAGAATAATAAATTTTAAATCATCAAACACATTCAAAACATTTAATTATTATTCTTCGATTTCACTAGTTAACATATGCTTAATATCCTTAAGTTATAATCCAATTTTATTTCATCATAAATTATCTAACAACTTTATAACCAGAAATATAAATTTTCATTCATAATTTCATAAAAGTTGTAAATTTAGATTCAAAATAAAATAATATAAACTTAAATCTTTAAATAAACTTAAGACGATCCTAAGCTAGCTTTAGTCTTCACGATCCATCTTCGAGAAACTCGAAAAACGTGTAGACTGCTACCTGCAAGATCACAAAACATTTTAGTTATATTTTAATCTATGGACTTAGGATTTTTCAATCCCTCCAATAAAATTAACTCGAAGAAAAGTGATTATAACCTTTCTTCCGTTTTATTTTCTGATCCTCGAAGGACAGTTCCTCCTTCTGTGTCCCCGCTTTTGACAGTGGAAACAACGAGGTAACTTCCTTTTGATCTTCTTGCTTGTCTCGGATTTTCTTCATTAGTAACTTGAATAATCGAGTTTTCCATCTTGACAGCTCGGTTGATGATCTTATCAAGTTCATCTCTCATTTTATTGATGAGATCCCATTTGTGGTAGCTATCCATGTAATGATAATGACTAAACATCATGCGGATGTATGAGCAATCATCGTCATAAGCTAGATATAAAGCACTGGGTTTCTCACAAGCACATCTGACTGGCTCTTCTAAAGGAACTTCAAAGTTCTTCCGAGGTATGTCATGCTTTTCTGCATTCCTGACTTGCTCGTCTAGGGGAACGTTTAAGTTCTCCTGAGTTGTGTCATGCTGTTCTGCATCTCTGACTTGCTCGTCCGGATGGGCCCCTAACGTTGTACTGTGACAACAGTGGCCTGGTGGCAAATTCTAAAGAGCCCAGAGACCATAACAAGGCGAAACATATAGAACGCCAATACCATCTTATTAAATAAATAGTACGTTATGGCGACGTAAGGGTTGTGAAAATAGCTACGGAAGACAATCTGGCTGATCCATTTGCCAAGGCATTGCGGAATAAAATATTCAAGAGGCATCTGGAGAATATGAGTCTGAAAGACATGGGTCATCTTCTTTAAGTACAAGTGGGAGATTGTTGGACATGTGTCCTTAAACAAGCTGATTTTATCCTATTTGCAAAAGATTATGACAAGTCGTTAAATAAAAGATGGTTCTTATTATGTTAATCTTATCATAGTTTCTGGTATAGTAAAATAGAATGTTTATTCCTTAGTTCATAAAGGATGCAACTGTGTTATTATTATCACAACCGAGTCAATGTGAGGAAGAATTAATAAGCATAATAAATGAACTTAAAATGTCCTTGACCTGATTAACTAGGGGGAGCCCATTAATCGTATAAGGTCATTAATGTGACTAAGTGATACAATTCTATTCTGAATTAAATGTGTGTCACACTCACTAGAAGTGCATTAAGTATGAAGTGTCTTCATACTAGACTGGACCTCACTTAAACTCCAGAAGTTATCATATAAGACCATCACTGATAACTTGGAGTTGAGTCACTAGTAGATGATCAAATGAATATTCAATCTAAGTCCTGAGTGATCTTGAGTCTGATATGTTGACTTGATTGTTCTTTGATTTAACCATTAAATAACATATTTTAATGTCGCTCCCAACACTATTATTTTGGGAACATGATATTCAACAGTAAATGTAGCTTGGTCATAGGCATGGGCATCACAAAGCTCTCTTCAGAGTCATAATGATTCCCTTGGTTGTCGGTGGTGAAAAGTAAGAGGTGTTGATGTGGGACTTCGTCCATTTCCCTTGAACTCGAACCAATCCCGGATCGAATGCACCCTTACGGAGGTGATGGGCTCGATCCGATCCCAGCTCTCCGATGCACCTCGAAGAAATCCCATCCCGGGAAGAATTCTCGATTTCTCAGAATCACAAGATTCCCCCGGCTCAGACAAGGTGAGAAACACCGCGTCCGCCAGCACGGGCAACACCACCCCGATGAGAAACCATGGTGGGCCCAACGTCGAACAGGCATCCCAGGGAACTTATTCCGGGGAAAACCTCAACAATGGTTCAATACCGCCCACAAATGAAGACGGGATCACCCAAAGAGACCCCAATATCCAGACCCCGGTCAGACACAACGCAGTCTCGAGTGCGGCAAACATGATGCCGCCTCCACCACCCCCAAGACCGAGGCACATTCAAGTCGGGGGAAGCTCCGAAAACCCCATCAGGGAAAATCGGGGTTAACCATCCCCGACAGACCCGGGAAATGCGGGCGATGTGAATTTTCACGTACATCCCGATCAGTCATTCCAAGTATGGCTAAGGGAGCTGAAGGATAGCGTGAAAGAAGTCCGCACCGAAGTGAAAGCGGTGAACTCGAAAGTTCATAAGGCCACCTCAGCAGCGCCTGAGATCAACCGTCTCGTCAGGGAGTCGATGTGCACACCATGGCCAGAGAAAATCTCGGGCCAGCTCAGCGGAACGCTGGACAGTGCCAGATCTTCGCCGAGCACCTCGTAGGAATGCCTTAGATTGGTTTTCCAAGCTGGAGCCATACTCAATCAGCTCGTTCGACCAGCTAACGGCATCTTTTCTCAAGCACTTCTCTATGTTCATGGAGACAGAGACGACAGCGGCACAGCTATACGCCTTGCAGCAATCCAAGGATGAACCATTTCGTAGCTTCATCTCCAGGTTCAAAGACGTACTATCTCATCTAATCGGGATAAGTGATTAAACAGCGATCGCCGCACTCACCGCGGGACTATGGTACAAATCCAAGTTCCGGCAAGACATATGCGTGAATCGATATACGTCAATCGAAGACGTGATGCACCGCGGGAGTAGTTGGATTAGAGTGGAAGAAGAACGAGCTGCTTTGGCATCCAAATTTGACCCCAAAACTGCGGCACTAAAACCGCATTTCCAGCCAAAACCATCTCGAGATCATAACCAACAAAGAGGAAATGGCAGCTCGCGAGGTGGTCACAGTAGTGGCAACACCAAACGGGGTGCTAACCCTCAAGGTTACGTAATGAACTCCAAGACCAACGAAGTGAATACTTCATATGGCAGCTCGCAGCAGAACGATCCATGGCCGAAGGACCTAAGGGCGTATTGCAAGTTCCATAAAGTCTACGGCCACGCCACCATCGCATGCAGGAAGCTTTAGATGGCACTAGCCCAACGCTTCGAACGAGGTGAACTGAAAGATCTCGACATCGAATCCCTCAACCCGAAACTCTTGGAAGACGGAGCAACATGAAATGACCCCGCAAGCTCCAAGAAAAGGAAATACCAAAGGCGGAGAGATCATTCTCCCCGCAGCGAGTTCCCAAGCCCACCTTCGAACAAGAAGGGAAAACAGATAAACGAGATCGAGGGCGCTAGTCAGCAAAAAGGGCCTCAGGTCATCGATGTCATAATGGGAAGATCGCAGTACTGCAAGCCAACAATCAACTCGATTAAAGACCATCAGAGGAAGGTCCACACAAGTTTAGCTCGTCAACCGACCCTGGGTCCCGAAGCTCTAATCACTTTCAAAGAAAGTGATGCGAGGCAGCTCGCCGGGCCACACGACGACGCTTTAGTAGTGTCCCTAAGTGTCAAAAATTGGGTCACAAAAAGGATCCTCATTGACAATGGAAGATCGGCCGACGTGATTTTCTTATCGACTCTATGTCAAATAAAAGTCAAACCTGAAGACATTGACAGAGAATCAATTCCTCTGACTGGATTCAGTGGCCACTCCATTAACACCATCGGAGAGATAAAACTCCCCGTACTAGCTGGTGGGGTAAACATTTCCACCAAATTCCTAGTCATCGACTGTCCATCACCCTACAACGTCATACTAGGGAGACCGTGGATACACGCGATGAAAGCGGTACCATCAACGTACCACCAAAGTTTACAATTCCCGACTGAGGAGGGAATAAAAGAAATCAAAGGCTATCAAGCCATGTCCAGGAGATGCTACAAGTCGAGCTTTCTGCTCGCGAAGAAGAGCACAAAAAACAGCGCATAGCAATTAAAGCAATCCGAGGTGAACGAAGTCTGAGCCACCTCGGAAGAAGATTCACCAACACTCGAAGTGGTCAAACAAGTGCCCATCGACGAAGGAAACCCTAAACACACAGTCGGGATAGGGGCCGAGCTAAAAGGCGAACTACGAAGAGAACTCATTAAATTCCTCAAAAGGAACAAGGAGTGTTCCGCATGGTCGCACGAGGATATGCCAGGGATTGATCTCGAGATCATCTCCCATCAACTGAACATAGACCCAAGTTTCCGGCCTATGAAACAGAAACGGAGAAAATTGGCCCTCGAACGGGCCCAAGTGGTAAACGACGAGGTCCAAAGTGTGCATCGACTTCACGGACTTGAATAAACCTTGTCCAAAAGACAGCTTTCTACTTTCCCACATTAACAGGCTCGTCGAAGCAACATGCGGTCACGAGCTACTCTCCTTCATGGACGCCTTCTCGGGGTAAAATCAAATATTAATGCACCCCAACGATCAAGAAAAAATGGCCTTCATAACTGAACGAGGTATCTACTGTTACAAGGTAATGCCATTCGGTTTAAAGAATGCCAGAGCTATCTACCAAAGGCTAGTCAATAAAATGTTCTCGGAACACCTCGGAAAAACAATGGAGGATTATATTGACGACATGCTGGTAAAATTGAAATATTCAAGGGATCACATCGCTCATCTCGCACGATGTTTTGAGGTACTCAAAAAGTACCAAATGAAACTCAACCCATCTAAATGTTCGTTCGGAGTATCCTCCGGCAAATTCCTGGGCTACCTAGTGATCCAACGAGGTATCGAGGCCAACCCGGAGCAAATCGGAGCTCTGATAAACATGCCATCACCTCAGAACATTAGGGAGGTCCAAAGACTCACTGAGAGAATAGCCGCCTTAAATCGATTCATATCAAGGTCCACGGACAAATGCCTCCCTTTCTACAAAATATTGAAAGGGAACAAGAAGTTCGAATGGATATCAGAATGTGAGCAAGCGTTACACCGGCGAACCCCTGTTCATCTACCTCGCTGTAACCGGCTCCGCCATCAGTAGCGTACTGGTGCGAGAAGACCGAGGGGATCAGAAGCCGATCTTCTACATGAGCAAATCCTTAGAGGATGCCAAGACGCTGTACCCCGCGCTGCAAAAACTCACGCTGGCACTCATAACGTCAGCAAGGAAGCTCAGACCATATTTCCAAGCTCACACGATCGTGGTAATGACCCTACAGCCACTAAGAACCGTACTTCACAGTCCAAATCAACCCGGCAGGCTGACAAAGTGGGCCGTCGAATTAAGCAAATTTGATGTGGAATATAAGGTGCGGACATGCGCTAAATCACAGGTCCTCGCCGACTTCCTAGTAGAACTACCCGCGGACCAACCTGAGGGGAGAACATTGGACGAAGTATGGATCCTAAAAGTGGACGGATCATCAAACCAAGAAGGACGGGGAGCAGGAATCCACCTCGTATCACCAAGTGGCGAGGTGATAGAACAATCATTTTATTTGAAATTCAAAGCCTCAAATAACGAGGCTGAATACGAATCACACATAGCCGGACTGAAACTCGCTAGAGCTGTCGGGGCATCACGAGTAAAAGCTCACTCTGACTCAAAACTAGTGACAAGTCAAATAACTGGGGAATACGAGGCAAAGATCCAAGAATGAACGCTTATCTGAAAGTCGTCCAAAGGCTAATGAGTTCATTCAGCGAGGTCAAAGTCGTCCAAATCCCGCGAAGCAAAAACGCTCAGGCCGACGCCCTGGCAGGGCTGGCATCCACCTCGGACCCCGAGGTGAAAAGAATCATCCCGGTAGAATACATAGATGCACCAAGCATCGATCTCAGCATAAACGTTATCGAACTCCAAGATGATGACTGGAGAAGCCCGCTGGTAAAATACATCCGAACTGGGGAAGCACCCCAGGATCGTCAAGAAGCCAGAAAAATCAGAGCCACGAGCTCGAGATTCTGCATAATCGAGGTTTCACTATACAAACGGAGCTTTAGAGGACCATACCTGAAATGCCTCGGAAAAGAAGAAGCAGCCAATGCACTTCGCGAGGTACACGAAGAAACATGTGGAAATCACTCCAGAGGTAGATCGCTCGCAAACAAAGTGAAGCGCCAAGGTCTTTTCTGGCCAACAATGCTAGAGGATAGCAACAATTAAGTTAGAAAATGCGACGCATGCCAAAAGCATACACCCACGATTAGGCAGCCAGCTCTTAAACTCTCCTCCGTCACAGTTCTCTACCCCTTCATGAAGTGGTCAATGGACATCGTGGGACCCATGCCAGCAGCCAAAAGCTTAACGAGATTCCTCTTGATCGCAACCGACTACTTCACGAAGTGGATGGAAGCAAAAGCTTACGTCCTCATCAAATACATCGACGTGGAAAAATTCGTATGGAAAGACATCGTCTGTAGATTTGGCCTCCCCAAAGAGATCATAGCAGACAATGGTCCGCAATTCATCTCGAACAGATTTAAAAATTTATGTACGAGCCTAGAAATATCCTTAAACACCTCGACACCGAGATACCCACAAGGGAACGGTCATTCCGAGGTGGAAAATAGAACGATCATCGACAGAATCAAGAAAAGACTATACGCCAGGAAAGGAAGGTGGCCAGAAGAGCTCCTCGGAGTAGTGTGGGCATATCGTACCACACCTCGGAGAGCAACCAGCAAGACACCTTTCACGCTGGTCCACGGAATAGAAGCAATGGTCCCGGCAGAAGCCGAATCACTAAGCTTACAACGAGAATACTGCCAGGAAAAACCGGACAAAACGACGAAATGCGGCTAGACGAGCTCGACTACACAAAGAACGCAGGGATCGCGCACTATGTAGAATTAAAAATTACCAACGGGTAATCGCGAGATACTACAACGCGAGAGTCCTACCACGTTCCTTCGAGATATGAAACTTAATGCTACGCAAAGTATTTCAAAATACAGCGGAACCAAACTCTGGAAAGCTCGGGATAAACTGGGAAGGACCCTACATAGTGTCCGAAATAGTTAAACCAGGAGTATACAGACTAATGAATTCGGAAGGACTAAAAGTCCTCCGAAGTTGGAACACCCAACACCTCAAAAGGTATTACTCCTAAAGCGAGGTACCCGCTGGAACTACGTAGTGGCTTGATCCCACCAAACATGGGTAGGTAGGCAGCCCGACAAAGGCATAGCCCCCAACCCTATATTTTCCTAAAAAGCCCATGTCATGCAAAAAAAATACCTCGGGTAACCAATGTTCACTTCGTCTCAGTTTCCCCTTTGTCGAAATAAAAGGGGGGGGGGGGGGGGGGGGGGGGGTTAGGGGCATAGGATCAGCACCTAGCTCTCAAGAATCACTTCGTTTTCTTAAGCTCTCACCGCGAAACAATATATATGAAGTGTCTTCACTCCGTAAACATCTTGCCAAAGTGATAAACCATCTTCCTCGAAATAGAAATGCGACTTCCCGAGGCGAAATTCGATCTAAGGATAGCCTAATCCAGGAACAACCAAGAAAGAGAACATTTCTCTAAGGAAAACAGCTAGTTCGGCACACTCGGCAAACGACAGCAAGGATAAAACAAAGTAGAGTCGAAGCACGGCAGTCATACGAGGCGCAACAAGATCAAACGAAGTAAACACAGAAGTAGCAAAAGAAACCTAGAGTATTATTTATGACCATAGAGGCCCAGCAAAAGGAAAAACAGTTGGACTACCAACTGCAAGAGTACACCTCGAATAAACGAGGTGGAAATCCAAGCATAACAGAAATAAAACGCCCAGGTTGGACTCCCAACCAAAAAAGGCGCAATGTACTTAGCAAAACAAACTTGGGGCATCAACGCCCCTAAAAATAAATAAAAAAGATAGTGAAACTAGAAATCTTCTTCCTCGATGTCCTCTTCACGCCCGTTGTCGTCCCGATCCTCTTCCTCCCCGACGCCGACCTCGCCCTTGCCCTCGTCGCCTCCTACCTCTTCCTCCAGGGTCTCTTCGAGCTCTGGGACCTTGCCCGCAGCAGGGTTGACCTCGGAGGAGCCAAGCAGAGCGGCACCTCCGGCATCGGCAGCATGAGCCGCGGAGGGGACGGAGACCGGAAAAGAGGCGCCAGCCGCATGACCACCTGGGAGATGAAACCCAGCACGCTCAGACCTACAGCAATCCCGCCAATGACAATAAGCTTACAAAAGCACCCGAGACAGTTCGAATGCTTACCTCGGGAAGTGTCGGAGGCAGTCTGCTTTTTCCGTTGGGCCCCCAACTTCGCGATAGTCTCTTCGCGACAATCAATCCTCTTCTGAAGCTTCTCTGAGGCCTTCTTCACAGCAAGACGGGAGCCAATGATCACCTCGTTGCGTGCCTCCTGGAGCTCAGCAGAAATGGTGACGAGGTGGCTTTGGACTTTTTTAAGATTCTCCCGAAGAATCCCCAGCTGAGCGGCATCAGCCCGGGGGCCAGACGCCTCCTCAGCAAGAGTCCCCGCACGCTGGCGTTCCTCATGGAGCTGACCTCGCAGGCCCGTCTCGGTTTGCCTGAGATCCTCGATCGTCATCTTGGCACCAAAGACCTCTTCATCGGCCTTCTTGAGCCGGCCCCTCAGCTCTAGCAGCTCCTTGGTCTTCTCGCTCAGCTCGGCTTCCAGCCCCTTCCATCCCGGCTAAATCCTTCTCATACGAGATGACCATCTCGTCCATATACGTCAGGAACAATGACGAACAATTGATAAAGGCCTACAGTCCTAACAAAGTCAAACAAAGATAACCGAAAAGGTAAAATTACTTACCCGGACGCACGGTTGGGCCATGCGCTCATACTGCTTGCCGTGGGCGAGCTCCAGGGGGTCCAGAAGGCGGTTGAAATGAGTCGAACTGGCAATGTACCGATAAGAGGCACGCGCGGAGTCCACGAAGGACATGTCAGCGGAAAACTTGACATTGACGTATTGTACGTTATCCTCGCCCGAGACGGACTGACTACTGCTCCCGTCGGCCGCCATCGGCGCTTTCTTCTCCTCATCGGGGCGTCTACGCGCCACGGGGTACCCCTGGGGGTTCGACCTCGTGCAAGGTGCGGATCGCTCTGCGACCACCCTGGTCTTCTTAGCAAGTATGGGAAGGACCTCGGATCGCTCAGCAGAGTGTCCACGCTTCTCGGCACGCACTGGCGGGATATCCAGCGCGTCAGACACTTCCACCTCCTCCTCAGCAAAAACCTCAACGCGTGGTTTGGCAGCGCGCCCCACCTCGCCCTCAATCTTGACAGAACGAGCGGACTGCGCCTCCTGAGCCTTAGCCACGAGAGTCTCTAGAGTCTCATCGCTAGGAGCGGAGAACAACTCCATGACAGGAACTGATGAGTCACCTCGCTAGTTCGGGGTATCACTCATCCCGCTCGACGACTTTATGGACTCCTCAGGACCTGCGTGACACACCGACGTATACTTTAAATTCAAACAACGAGGTGAAATCACCTCCCAGCAACCTCTCAACACTTTGTTCAGAGACATACCTTGCACACTTAGTGGAACGGTTGCGATCGGTTGTCCCCTCGCACTTCGGTATCTCCAGTAACCCAAAATCTTTATCCAAGCAACAGGGAAATCGGCCCAGTTGAGCCCGCCTTTGGGAATGAGCTTATTTTTTATGGCTCGGAATTTCGAATCCACCTCGAGATGAGACGACCTACCTGAAAAGCGACAGAAAATAAAACGAGGACAGACATCGACTCATACACCTCGTAATCTACAATGAGAAGCCTGATGACAAAGGCCCGAGGCCCACCGACGGTGGAGTTCCATTCGGGCGACCTCGCCACCCCAGCCTGATAACAAAGGCCTAAGGACCATCTCGTTCTCCCTCGCCACAACACCCAGGGCCACCAGATTGCGGTAGGCATTCGGGACGAGCTGACCCAATGCCAAGTGAAGGTGGTGGAGGTACTCCACGATGACCTACGGGACCGGTAGCTCGATCCCGGCCTCCAGAAAGGCCTCGTAGGCAACCGTCCACCCCTCCTTTGCCAGGAAGGGGTGGTCCTTCCTCTCAAGAGCCTCCAGCTCGATGAACTCCGGCACGTCATACACGGTGCGAAGTTCCCTCACATAGTCGGGAGTGAGAACTGAAGGAGGGGAAACATCAAGGAGCCAGGGTTGTTTGGAAGAGGACACCATTTTTCTTTCACGATATCAGAGAAACAAGAAGGAAATGCAGAGAGAGAGAATGAAGCAAAAATGGGATGAGATAAACTTATAAAGGAAGCTCACCTTACCCACGATCTTATCTCTCCTTTGCACGATCTTCTATGGGCTGCGAATAATGGCAAGAAACTGCAGAGTTAATGGGGTTTTAATAACCCCCATCACATCTGAAATCAGCGTGGCAGTTAGAGACCAACAAGGTTCTCATGACCGTTATCAAAGTAATCACGCCATTGGTCAGCCTTTCGGTGTGAGGGATCGCTTTATTCACAATGCGGGCTTTAAGGACGTAAAATCCCACCACGAGAGCTAAGGCCCAACAAAACATCAACCCTCTTTAACCGGAGGATCAATTCATGAAGACCAAGCAGCCCACAAGACCAGGCACATTTCTTCCATACTGACCAATTCGAGCTGATGCCACGTATGAGAAGACCGAGTACCATGTTGTCACCTTTACACATGGCATCAAGAGCAAAGCACGAGGAGGAGAGCTCGGTCTCATAGCCGTTGCGTGAAGATAGGATATAGACGTTGTAACCTAGCTTATAAATAGATTCACATTGTAACAAGTGAAGGACGCACTGATACAGACACAACCCTTAGCAATTATATTATGTAATCATCTCGTGATCAAGCAATAACAACATCATTTCCCTTTTTATCTATATTCTTTACTGATTTCCTGTCCGAGCTATTTTCATCAAAGTGGATTCATTACGGATAGATTGAGACCCATAATCTTTTATATCGTACCAAAGTGCAATCACTTTGTAACAGTTGGTCGTGATTATTCACATCAACAAGAGGTACCCGTGCGCAACTTATGAATCTAAAGCATAAGTGGATTACTCATGATATTACTGACTGAGTCAAGGAGAAAAATGCAATGAGAGGCAAAACGGTAAAAACCACCTGCTCGTGTGTGGATCATCAAGTGACAAATCAATAACCCGAATTTGATTGTATAAATGGACACATTGCTATAAAAAGGGAATAATATAATCTGTATCACTAAAGAGTGCAGCCTCGGGTTTATAATGGAATTACACTGAGGTTTGACAAACACCTAGCAGTTCGTTGGAGCTTAAATGATACAGGTCCATAGTCCCAGGATAGCTTCATAATGGATGATACGTACGTGATAAGAACATTATGATATGCTTAATCATTTGACAGGATTCATAAAAGTGAAGTTTGAGTCAGACATTGGAAAGTTTTATCAGTGGCGTGGCAAAAGTATCATATCTTGGTAACTGAAATTAACTAACAAAAGAAAGTAGAAATTAATTTTCTGTCAACTTGAAAGTTGTTGGAAATTAAATTCTAAGGAACTTTTCTTTTGAAATTGAGTCGTTTCGACGCACGGTTTGTGATTTAGAGAATTTCTAAGTTTGTGATCGTTTCGGTAAACTATGAAATTAAATCACGTGTCACGAATTTAAATGACGGTGTTGCACCATGACCTTTTAATGTGTGATATTGAGAACAATGGAAATTAATATAATTTAATTATTAATATCTTTGTTATCGGTGGTTTTTCCCAAATCAATTTCGGCCCAAAAACGCCCCTTGAGGCCCATATCTCAAAAACGAAATGCCCAACAAGCGGGAAAACAATTTTCATTATTAAAATAAAAGTTGAACAACAAAACGCAACCTCGCGCACCGTGACAGGATCCCGGATTCCCTTAACGCACCCTAAATAGCCTTGACGTGCCCTGTCAGGGCGCGACACGCCCTAACGCGCCCTGTCAGGGCGCGACGCGCGCCATGTCATGGCGTGTACGCGCCCTATCAGGGTGCGGGAAGGACTAAAAGAGTTATTTTTATTTATCCCGAGGCCCCTGGCCCCTCCTATAAATAGGAGCTTGATTTCATTCAAACGGTAACTCCGATTCAAACGCTCTATATAGCGATAAACACCGTTTTCTCTCTTCTATATATATATATTCTGGTAGCGGCGGTAGGAAAACTCGACTAAGGTTAGAGCGGAAGCGCTGGATGAATCCCTGGCTCACCGGAAGAATCGCCGACTCCCCAGAGGAAGTTCCAAGCGTCGTCCGACTCTCGTCTCCGCCATCGACCTCCGGCTCGCCTAGGCAAGCCCAAGTATGCACCCCTTAATCGCCCACATTGAACTACGTGATGACCTGATCTCACTTGACTATAAGTGGGTACGTAGGCAGCCTTGCTGTATGTGACGAGGTGCGGCATCATATACCATCACCCCCCATCTCTCTCAGTCATCGACTGCTCCGAGCTCGGTCGTCGACCTGTCCTACGGAGGTTCTGGTTCTCTGCGGTCACCGACTTATATCCCGAGTCTTATGACTTTCCGGTAACGGGTTGGAGGACCCGGTTCCGGGCCGATTGTAAGTGGGTCCGATCAGGGTCCGATCGTCAACCTATATCCCGAGCCCTAGGACTTTACGGTAACAGGTCGGAGGACCCGGTTCCAGTCTGACGGTTAGCGGAGTGTCCGATCCGCCAGACTCCACAAGAACAGTAAATCAAACCTCTAGCCCAGGAAAGTCAACAAACGGCGATGGGCCCAGCCTAATATCCAGCTTTGGACCGCTACAATGTTTGATCCATTTTTCGGCATCAACAATCTTTATTAATAATTAATTAATAATTAAATATATATTTATATATATATGTGTAAATCGACATGCAACTCCAAGAAAGGTGGAACCAATTTCATGTGACTTTGACTTGGTTTTGGACTTTCCGAAATTACCGTAATAAATACCTAATGTTTAGGTATTTGAGAAAAACCTTAAAATCAATTTAATTCATTGAATTAGTTAGGATTTAATATCAACCGTTGGATTGAGATAGTTGATTTTTGACCTAACCCTAATTCGAAATTAATAGCTTGGTGACCAAGCTTAGTGCTTTCGAATTTGACCTAATTAATTGTATTCATTGGATCGGTTTAAGATTTAATATTTACCGTTGGATTGGAATTTAATTAATAATATATATAATCTATAATTTTTGAAATAATGATAATAATAAAATCGAATTAAGGCTTTTACCAAGTCTTAGGGTATTTGATTTTATCCTGAATCAATTTGGTCCATTAAATCAGTTTAAGATTTATTTCAACCTTTGGATCTAGATAATGGATTTTTGAATTTTATTATATATATTTCGAATTTTAAGATAAGAGGCTAAGATTGGTTTTTTCTTTTACCAAGTCTTTCTTATTTAATTAAATCCCTGATTAATTATATCCTTTGGATTAAGATAAAATTTAATATGGATCATTAGATTGAAATAATTAATCATATTTAATATTGATGAATTTGAAAATTAAGGAGGATTTTTCTCTTATTCGGTTACAGTCTGAGCCTAATAATACGGAGCTCATTCTACACATTTTTCACACCTTTCCCTAGAGCAAAAATTGATCTCTCTCTCTCTCTCCCTCCCCCTAAAGGCCTGCGAATTTTTGCTTCCGATTTCTCATTTCTGGTTTGTCTTATTGAGATGTTGTTCTCCGGAAGCTTTAAAAGAACCATCAGTTAAAGTTTTGCAATGGAGTCTTGACGGCGAACCATTAGATCTTGATTTTGGTTATTATCCGATGTTCGATCCGTTGTACGGTGTAACAAGTTTTTCGCTTTAAATAATTTTTAAAATGTTGCCCTGACGGTTCGACAGGATATTTCGTGATAATATCAACGGGAATCGTAATGAATTTTTAACACGTACACCGAGGGCAATCAGGATTGCTCTATTTTTTACCTGATGACAGATTCAGTGAGCATCGATAAACGACTTATCGCCACATATGTGAGCCTGCTAGGTTTTGGAGATGCTCTTGAATCGCATCAGGGGTTTCGCCGGAAGATTCACTAGAATTTTGGAGAAGACGAGGTCTCTGGGAAGATTATCCGATGTCTTTTCCATTGTAATTTTTTAAGAGAAGACAGAGAGGCTGAAGAAACAAAGGGGAAGATGGTTAAAATTGAAATTGCCCTCTCGTTATGGTGTTTGGTAACCAAACCGACGTTTGGAAAATACCGCGGCGACGCCAAAACTAATGTCGCGGCTTTATTGTATTAGTTCGTGGGTTTTGAATTTCTCTGCATGCGTGGGACACGTGTTAGTTCGTGATTTTGTTTTCGTGTGCTTCACTCCGTCACGTCGAGGCTGATTTGATAATTAAGAGGTGGATTTGTCAGTACGTAATTATGGTTTTTAAGGGCAGGACACGTGTCAGTACGTAATTATGGTTTTCCTTCTTATGTTTCGGCCACGGTTCATTTAAGTGAGCCGCGGCCGTTTTGGCGAAACAAGCATGATTAACCGCGGTTATTTTATGAATGCCGCAGTTACTTCCTTAAAGCCGCGGCGTATTTGCTTGCCACGTAGGATGTACCGCGCCTTGTGTACTTACTTCGTTGAAATTTTTACTACTATTACTATATAGATTAGTCAGTACCAATCCTCCCCCACTTACGTAATTCTATTTCAACGTATATACTTAATTATCACCCACGGTTTAATTTGGTAAGAACTGTCAAAATTATTAGTCGTTACAGTGTATATATATTATTGTTGGAATTTTTGTTTCGATCATTTAAAGTCTGTACGTAAAGTATTATTTAACCATTTCAACTTATTATATATATATATATATATATATATTCCCACCACTTTATTTAATGTTAGAAACAGAGAATGATTTATTATTTAACCATATATTATTGTTATGGGTATCTAGATATTGTATATAGTCGATATATAGAGCTATAGTTCGACTTCTAAACCATATATAGTCAAGTGTTCAATAATGATAAAATGAAAATCATATTATGTTGTTTTTATCATATTGTGTCCGGCTTTTTGTGTTATGAATACCATATTATATATATATATATATATATATATATATATATATATATATATATTGTCTAGGTTTTTTGTTTATATCTACTCCTTTAACTGTATATAAACTATATTAATTAAATATATAAAAAAAAAAACCCCCATTAAGTAACGGAAAAAATCAGGAAAACAATTAAATAAAAAAATCCATTAACACGATAACCGCCGTGATATAAACATAACAGCCGTGGCGAATTTCTAAGCTACGTAGGTTTAACAACGGCTCTGTGTTTAGTATTGTCGTTATGGTGTTACTTCTAAATTTTTAACTGTGGCTCTGTGTTTAATCGGATCGTCAATCGGAGTCTCGAGGCCCTCGAAACTAAAGTTTTCGTTGAAATCGGGTTCCGCCACTACTTTTGGCGGCCATATCGCCGACGCAAGGTCACCGGAGTTCATGACGCCTTCACCGCCACCGACGAGCATCGCCATTGCAGCCCCATTGACCGCCAAGGGGCCCACCATGTCGCTTCCCACACCGAAGACCACGGAGCCCCGCGAAGCACGCCCGGTTAGAGCGCACACCACGTTCGCCGACGACCGCTGCCGCACCAGATGCCGCGCCACCAGCTGCAACCGCCGCAGACCTCGCCGACGAGACCATCCTGGACGATCCCGCAAGACCACGCGGCCCGCTGCCCGCGCCAACGCCGACCGTTCCGCAGCCACCGCGCGCGCCAACCCGCGCCACCAGCCACCGATGGCCCAGACAACGGCGACCTGATCCCGCCAGTCGCTCCTGCCGAGATAGAAGACTCCATGCAGCCGGTCGCCCCGCCAAAAGCCGCATCGACGCCGACAACCACCTCACCAAAGCCCGTGCACCGTGCGCCACGCCGATCACCGCGAGGAGCCCCGACGCGGGCATTCGTCTTCGTCTGCGACCTCCGCCACGACGCTCGCGGTGATAAAAAATGTTGTTGTTTGATTTTTTAATTTTTTTTATGGTAAAAAATGATCAAAAATGGATTTTATACGTTTTTAAGCGAAAAATGCTATTTTCAAAGGTTATTTTAAAAGCCTTGGAAATTAAACTTTGGAACTTTATAAAGATTCATTTTAAATTTTCAAACATGAAAACCAAATTAAAATTATTTTTTCGGGTTTTCATGAATTATTTACTCATTTACGGTCTTTATTACAATTAAAAAATTGCGTATTAATTAAGGAACCTTTTTAAAAGTTTTAAAATTAATACGTATTATTATTATTATTTTCAAGTTACTCATTTACTGTCGCATTTATAATGTCACTTGATTTTATTTTTGGATTTATTTTCGGAGTTCAAAATTAATTTAAAAGGCCTTTATTTTACAAAGTGCTCCTATAAACCTCCAAAAGTCCAAAAATAAAATAAAATCATAAAAAAATTACCTTTGACTTATTTAATCATTCACTTATGTCTTTGACTATGCTCGAATTATTTCACGCTTATTTACGCAAACATTTTCGATTTTTTTTTTTACAAAAACTCAATTAAAGGAAATTTGCAGTTCCTTGGGAGGACGGAGAGGAGACTAAAATCTCTGACAACCCGGATCCTCGCCAAATAACACAAGTTGCCTTAAGTTTTAAAAGAAAAGTTTCTCGCGCAATACAATTACCCAAGAAACTGGGGGGTTAATGTTATATGCATTTTTTGGAACATATAAAAATTGGGCCTCCTCTGGCAAAAAGTCAAAGCCCATTAATAAAAGTCAAAGCCCACCGGCGAATTCAAATACCAGAGGCCCGCGAACCAAGACATTGGCGAGGCCTGGAGTAAGAAAGCTAAGAAGACAAAATCCTTGAAAGGCACCTCACCTGACGAGGTACCCTGGCCTGACGAGGTAACTTGCCTAACAAGGTACCATGGCCCGACGAGCATCCTCGATTGACAAGGTTCCCTCGCCTGACGAGGTACCCCCGACAAGGTACCCTCGCCCGACAAGGTGCCCTCGCCTGACAAGGTACCCTCACCTGACGAAGACCCTGGTCTGGCAAGCATCCTCGCCACACCTTGATGAAGGGATATCTTACAATTATTCCACATAACGAGGAGATCCGAGCTCACGAAGACTCTGGTATGACAAGCATCCTCGCCACACCTTGATGAAGGGATAACTCACAATTACTCCACACGACGAGGAAATCCGAGCTCGCCAACACCTACGAGGTTGACAAGGAGCATCCCTCGCCAGGTCAAGGCCCTCGCCACAACGAGCTCGCCAACACCTACGAGGTTGACAAGGAGCATCCCTCGCCGGTAATATCCTCGCCATTCGACCAAGGGTCATCCCTGCGCCGCCAACATCGGCACTTCCGACGAGTCAAACCACATCGTCATTCACCCGCCATTTATCACTAACCCTGAACTACGTGGGACATGATTCTCTTAAACTGAGACACGTAGGCAACCTCACCCAACCATAAGCGACGAGGCACGGGCCCGATCTACCCTTTTTTGCAGGTCTTCCCTCGCTATAGGAGCTCGCCAAGGAAGGGAAATCACGAAGAATCATCAAGATCAGCTCAGAGCTTCATCAAGACCGGACTTCGCTCGACGAGGAGCTCGCCAAGGAAGGAAGTTCGCCAAGGATCGCCAAGAACAGCCCGGAGACTCATCCAAGACGACGGATTCGCCTCCAGCTTTGACTATCATCAGTCAACCCGCGTTGACTCAGCGTTCAATCATCCAAGCGTTCAATGGGTCTAGCTCGGGACCTGAACCTTGGATCCGACTCTAAGTTAAAACCATTTTTACGCATTAACAAATACGTAGGAAAAAAAAGGTGATGAGCTACTTAAAAAAAAAATACAAAATTAGATAGATGTAATATTTTTCTTTTACGTTGATATTTTTCAATTGAATCTATGGAAGTTTCAAATGATCATTTTTATGTATTCGATAGAAAAAATTTGTTTTTACTAGTGAGAACTGTAAACGACAGTTACGACATCTTTATCCGCTTTCAGAAAGAAAATAAGATAATAATAATAATAAAATAAACTCTAAACGACATGTGTATCCGCTTTCGCAGCAAAACAACATATTAGCCCACTTTTTTAAACGATGAAGACACTAAAACGACATCTTCCTGCCCACTTTTTTAATCTTTGTCCCTACAAAATATAATTTTGTTAATTATAGATACAATATATATCGTTACTTATGTGATTTTTATATAAGAATTTGGTAGATAATGATTTAATCACTAAAATAAAAATTTAGCCAACAGAATATCCATCAATAAATCTATATATATATATATATAAAAGGAGGAATTCACAAGTGATGTGGCAAAGTGAAATTAAAGTATTGAGATTTTGCTCTTTCTTATGTAAAGAGGAACTCATGGCCATGTAAAATCAATGTATTGAGATTTCCTTTTTTCTTAGAATTTTATAATTTTTTTAATGAAAAATAATTACTTATTGATCACCAAGAAGATGAAGAGAGTGGTAAATATAAACTGAAAATTTAATGTGAGGAAGAGAAAATAAACATCCCTTTTAATCCCTTTTAATGTTAGTCGTGTAACATCCCCTTTTAATGTTAGTCGTGTAACATCCCCTTTTAATGTTAGTCGTGTAACATCCCTTTCAAATGGGAGTATCTAAATAGTCAGTGTAGCATTTTGATCTTTTAATCTTCCAACAATGAGTTGTGTATATATGTAGCAATTTGATCTTCATTGTTAACCAATGAACCTACCGAACAACTCACCGAACAATGAGTATATATATATATATATATATATATATATATATATATATATATATATATATATATATATATATATATATCAATTCGAAGCCAACCACTGAAACTTACCAACCCTCTTCTAATCCTATACGTCTCTACTCGCGATGCCGTTTACGAGCTCCTATGTTGATATATTTGCTTTTGCCATTGACTCTTCGAATTAGGAAATGTTGTATCGTACGGTACATGACTCACTACGATATTACATATATATATTCTAAACTGTATATATAGTGACATTTGTATATTGTATGTAACTCTAAGCTTTATATATATGTGTGAAATTTGTATATTGTATATTATATATGCATTCTAAGTTATATATATATATATATATATATATATATATATATATTTACATCGTGAAGCTTCTTTTGCAGCTATCGTGAAAATCAGTGACGTCCTCCGCGTCATGATCAATTAAAGGTATTAAATTGCTTGTATAAGCTTTATATATAGATATATTGTGCTTATATATAGTGTGACATTTGTATATTGTGTATATTATAAGTTTTACAATGTGACATTTGTATATTGTGAAGCTTTTTTTCGTAGCTATACAATTTAGGTATTTAATTGCTTATATAAGCTTGAAAAATGTTTTAAAGGTAACATTATTATTATTATTATTATTATTATTATTATTATTATTATTATTATTATTATTATTGGGTTGATCAGGATATACATCAAATGATTAAATAGTATCATAATACTCAAGTGTTGATCATATTATATAGTCTACTTATCTTATTTAGGTTTCTACAAAAAGAAAACATTACAATATAAATATTAACACAGAGAACGCTTTCGACAAAAAAATTTAGGACAAATTTCAAGGAATAATTTCTCTAATATACATAACGAAATATCTTTCGCATTAGCTAAATAGCCAACTTGATAATTTAAAATTGATAAAATAGCCGATGTTTGGTTAATTTTTGTAAAATAGCCAATTAACTATGTTAACCATTATAAAAATAGTCATATGAACCATTATATACCATATTAATCATTGACAAAAACTCAATGTTTGGCTATTTTGAAAATAAAAACCTTAAGTTTGCTAAAATGCAATGTAAACATATGTGTTAATATGTGAAGCCTAATTTAATTGGGAAAGTCTTCATTAGCATAGGGGTAATTTTGGTATTTCCTCTATGTTGCTTTTAGACTTTCTTGATGGGAAAGTTGTCTTCTTTGACAAGCTTTGACCAAGGCTATGAATGAGAGCTTGGTGGGTTTCTTCCTCCATTAGAGAGAGTTTGAGAAAGACTTGTAAACACAAGGGAAGAGTGAGTGAGCTCGAGGGTGTATTCGAACAACTCCGTTGGAGATTCTAGTGGATCATATTTGCAAGCGGCAAGTGGACGTACCTCCCGCATTAGGGGCGAACCACTATAATCTCCGGTGTCATTTTATTTCGCTTTCTTGCCATTATTTCGTCTTCGGTTCAAAGGGGATTCGGTGCTTATTCCCTAACAACTGGTATCAGAGCAACCGGGTTGTGTTACGATCTAGAAGACGATGGGTGGAAACGATGGGTTGGTGCAAAGCTTGAAGTTCGATGGTTCGGACTACGCGTTTTGGAGAATGCAAGTCGAAGACTACCTCTATGATAGAGAGCTTCATCTTCCTTTGGGTTCGAAACCAGAGGATATGGATGAGGCGGAATGGGCTCTGCTCGACAGAAAAGTGCTCGGAGTTGTGCAGTTGACGTTGTCGAGGAATGTCGCGCACAATGTGGCGAAGGAGAAGACCACGGCGAGCATGATGAAAGCTCTCTCCGATATGTACGAGAAACCCTCGGTGAACAACAAGGTATTTCTCATGAAGAAACTTTTCTATTTGAGAATGGAAGAAAGTGGGTCTGTAGCTACTCACTTGAACGAGTTCAACACCATAGTCAATCAATTGTCGTCCGTTGAAATAGATTTTGATGATGAAGTTCGTGTCCTAATTTTGTTAGCGTCTTTACCACCGAGTTGGGAATCGATGAGGGCAGCGGTTAGTAACTCTGTGGGTACTGCCAAGTTAAAGTTCAACGATGTCAGAGATCGTATTCTTGAAGAGGAAGTTCGGAGAATCAATTCAGGGGAAGCATCGTCGAGTTCTGCGTTGCACGTAGAACACAGAAGCAGAGGAACCGAGAAGAGCCACAACCGGAACAAGGGCATATCAAAGTCAAGAAATGGTAGAGGTCAGTCAAGATTCGGACGAAAAATGGAGTGTTGGAATTGTGGTAAAACGGGCCACATGAGGAAAGATTTTAGAGCTCCGAAGAAGAAACACGACAACAGAGAAGACGCCGTAAATGCGGCTACCGAAGAAGTCGGTGATGCGTTATTCTTGTCGGCCGACAACCCGGTCAGTGGAGTTGTTGAGGATAAGGGTGATGCGCTATTGTTGTCCGTTGATAGCCCGATTGATAGTTGGGTGCTTGATTCGGGAGCGTCTTTCCACACCGCTCCGAACAAAGAGCAAATGGAGAACTACGTTGCGGGGAACCTCGGGAAAGTCTATTTGGCCGACGGCATACCACTAGATATTGTTGGTATCGGGGACATCACCTTGAAGATGCCAAACGGACGCATGTGGAAGATTAAGAAGGTTCGACATGTGCCGAAATTGAAGCGCAACTTAATTTCGGTGGGCCAACTCGACGGAGAAGGCCACACGATAACCTTTGGCGGTGGAGCGTGGAAGGTAGCAAATGGTGCTTTGGTCGTTGCCCGCGGCCATAAGACCGGCACCCTTTACATGACGACAAGTTGTTCCGACTCGGCCGCGCTCGTGGACAATGCCAACAAGTCCGAGTTGTGGCACAATCGACTTGGACACATGAGCGAGAAAGGTATGAAGATTCTCGTGAAAGACGGAAAGATTTCCGAGCTCAAGTCGGTGGACCACCATTTGTACGAGAGTTGTGTGCTTGGGAAACAACGGCGAGTTAGTTTCTCAAATGGAGGGAGAGAGTTGAAGACCGAGAAGTTAGAATTGGTTCACACGGATGTGTGGGGACCGGCCCCGGTTGCTTCCCTCGGAAGGTCACACTAATATGTAACGTTCATCGACGACTCAACAAGAAAGCTTTGGGTCTACTTCATGAAGCACAAGTCCGATGTGTTCACCATTTTCAAGAAGTGGAAAGCTTTGGTTGAGAATGAGACAAGCTTGAAGTTGAAGAGTTTGAGATCCGACAACGGTGGAGAGTACATTGACGGAAACTTTAAGAGATATTGTGCCGAACATGGGATTAAGATGGTGAAGACCATCCCCGGAACGCCTCAGCAAAACGGGGTAGCGGAGAGGATGAACCGAACCATAAATGAGCGTGCAAGAAGCATGAGGTTACATTCCGGGCTACCGAAGACGTTTTGGGCCGATGCGGTCAACACCGCGGCGTACTTGATCAACCGAGGACCATCCGTTCCATTAAATTTCCGAATTCCGGAAGAGGCTTGGAGAGGGAAGAAGGTAAACCTTTCTCATTTGAAAGTGTTTGGTTGTTTGTCTAATGTTCATATTGATGCCACTTCTAGAAGTAAGTTTGATGCAAAGTCTAAGAAGTGTTATTTTATTGGCTATGGTGACTCCGAGCTTGGTTATCGTTTCTGGGATGACCAAAACCGGAAGATCATCCGAAGCAGGGACATCATCTTCAATGAACAAGTGTTGTACAAAGACAAGCTTCGAGAAGTCCCGGAAAGCCGCGTAACGGAGAATGAAAAATCAGCGGTGGTTGATTTGAATGACATTTCCGGCACACGAGTCGCAAAGGGCTGCCCCGGAAGTGGGAAAACAAGCAGCCGAAGAAGAAGAACATCGGCATGAGAGTGATGAAGAAGGCGATGATGAAGTTGAACCCCTGTCAAGTCAACAAACGCCGATCACCGAGCTACGCCGATCTTCTCGGGTGAGAAGGCCAACACAAAGGTTCTCCCCGTCGCTCAACTATATTTTGCTCACCGACAAGGGTGAACCCGAGAGCTATGATGAAGCTAAGGAAGTCGATGAATCGAGCAAGTGGGAGTTGGCGATGAAGGACGATATGGACTCATTGTTGTGCAATAAAACGTGGGAATTAGCCGAGCTACCGGCGAAAAAGAAGGCGTTACACAACAAGTGGGTCTACCGGATAAAGGAAGAACACGACGGGAGAAAGCGCTACAAAGCGCGGTTGGTCGTGAAGGGCTTCCAACAAAAGGAGGGCATTGACTACACCGAGATTTTCTCTCCGGTAGTCAAGTTGGTAACTATCCGAACCGTCCTTGGATTGGTAGCGAAAGAAGATCTACACTTTCAAAAAATGGATGTGAAGACGGTGTTTCTTCACGGGGATTTGAAGGAAGAGATCTACATGAAACAACCGGAAGGCTTCGAGGTCAAAGGCAAAGAGAAGATGGTGTGCAAGCTCCAAAAGAGTTTGAACGGCTTGAAACAAGCTCCGAGACAATGGTACAAGAAGTTCGACTCTTTCATGAAGAAAGCCGAGTTCGTGAGGTGCGAGGCGGATCATTGTTGCTACTTCAAGAGACTTGAAGACTCTTACATGATTTTGCTCCTCTACGTCGATGACATGCTCATAGTGGGAGCAAATCTTCATGAAATCGAGAAGTTGAAGAAAATATTATCAAGGGAATTTGCGATGAAGGATCTCGGTGCCGCGAAGCAAATCCTCGGGATGAGGATTATACGAAGCAAGGATGGGTTGAAACTTTCACAAGAAGAATATGTGAAAAAGATCATCAAGAAGTTCAACATGGATGATGCCAAGCCGGTTGGAACTCCTTTGGGTAGCCATTTTCGGTTATCTAAAGATGACTCGCCAAAGACTGAGGAAGAGAGGGCACACATGGACAAGGTTCCGTATGCTTCGGCTATCGGGAGCCTTATGTACGCGATGGTATGTACGAGGCCCGACATTGCACATGCAGTGGGAGTTGTTAGCCGATTTATGAGCGATCCGGGCAAACAACATTGTGAAGCAGTGAAGTGGATTTTCAGGTACCTCAAAGGAAGCTCAAGTTTAGCGTTGTGCTTTCGGAAGTCAAGCTCGGGACTTGAAGGGTTCGTCGATGCGGACAATGGCGGGGACGTCGACAGTAGAAAGAGCACCTCCGGTTATGTTTACACATTCGGAGGTACGGCAATCAGTTGGCTTTCAAGGTTGCAAAAGATCGTTGCTCTTTCTAGTTGTGAAGCCGAGTATGTGGCTATAACAGAGGCTACGAAGGAGATGATTTGGCTTCAGTCTTTTCTACAAGAGTTGAACCATAACCAATAGAGCTACGTGCTCTATAGCGATAGCCAGAGCGCCATTCATTTGGCGAAGAACCCCGCTTATCATGCCCGGACAAAGCACATACAACTTCGGTACCACTTCATCAGATCGGCCTTGGAGGACGAGGTGCTAGTTCTCGAGAAGATCGCGGGAAGTGAGAATCCCGCGGACATGTTGACGAAGGCCGTGCTATACGAGAAACTGAAGTTGTGTGCAACTTCAGTTGGGCTCCTCGAGTGATGATCGGAGCCGCCGCTTGCAAGCTTGGAGACGGGTGATTGCAATTAGTCTTCAAGTGGGAGATTGTTAATATGTGAAGCCTAATTTAATTGGGAAAGTCTTCATTAGCATAGGGGTAATTTTGGTATTTCCTCTATGTTGCTTTTAGACTTTCTTGATGGGAAAGTTGTCTTCTTTGACAAGCTTTGACCAAGGCTATGAATGAGAGCTTGGTGGGTTTCTTCCTCCATTAGAGAGAGTTTGAGAAAGACTTGTAAACACAAGGGAAGAGTGAGTGAGCTCGAGGGTGTATTCGAACAACTCCGTTGGAGATTCTAGTGGATCATATTTGCAAGCGGCAAGTGGACGTACCTCCCGCATTGGGGGCGAACCACTATAATCTCCGGTGTCATTTTATTTCGCTTTCTTGCCATTATTTCGTCTTCGGTTCAAAGGGGATTCGGTGCTTATTCCCTAACAATATGAACGTGACTATTTATTATAATAATTGATCTTATTCTCAGCTATTTTAGGCAATCCTACAATCTATATATATATTATTTATTAAGAATACACAAACTCAAATTTTGTTTCTTTGTTTCGCCAATTATTTCATATCACACGAACATCACATGTTAATCTTTGCAAGACTTACATTACAGGGGTCTACTATTACAGTTTTGTAAACTCCTTTTTTTCTTTAACAATATAAACTTCTTTACTCTTTGTATTAAGTATTTTTTTTTCTTTGTTCACACAATTTATATTTTTAGGATAGTAAAATACATGGTTACATGCAGAGCAGGCAAAAAGAAACAATAGAATACTTGAGGGATATGTTTCACTTATTTTCGAACTCCTTAAGAATAAAAGTTCATTATGTTATTTTCTTCGAGTTTCTTATTCTTTTTCACATTTGTTGACTATTTTAATGTAAGTATCTATCGTTGTTTAAGAAATGAGAACATGTACCCTTGAACTCCTTATGAATAAAAGTTCATTATGCTCTTTTTCACATTTGTTGACTTCATTTTAATGTTAATATATCTTTCGTTGTTTAAGAAAAATGAATATTATTGGGACATGAAAATGAGTGTCGTTTTAGGAGTCATTTAACACAATGAAGAATATAGCTAATAAGTTTCAATATGATTTTCAATTATGTCATGGTATTTTTTTTACTCTTTTTATCGATATTATTTTTCATAAGCGTATTCATTTTGGCAAAACAGTGTTACGGTGAAATAAATGAAATCTTTATGTTCACTATCTAATATTTACTTTTTTTAATTTATGCTAAATTATCTTTTTAATTTATCTTTAAATATTTCCTTTATTATTTTTGTGTTATATTTTTTTTACTCATATATTAACATATCACCTATATTATTTCATTATTGTTATTAATAATGAAATACGTTGTCCGTCTGACAGTTTTCGATCAATATAATTTTTCATATCGAATTTCGAAAGCAGTATCTTCTACTGTAATATTTCTCAATAATATTTATATTATACTAATATATATTAATAAGACCAACAATAACATAAACAAACACATAAATCGATGAGAATGATAAGATGAATCGATGATACATTTTTTAGCAATGACGATAATAGCATTAACGAAGAAATTAAGCAATCGGTGAGTTAAATATTTATCGCCACCGCGCTTCATATTTATCGCCACCGCGCGAAGCGCGGTCTCGTCCACTAGTTATTTAATAATATAAAACATAGAAATGCTATATCAACAATGTTAATGCGTAAAAATGGCTTTAACTTAGAGTCGGATCCAAGGTTCGGGTCCCGAGATTGACCCGCTGAACACAAGGATGATTGAATGTTGAGTCAACGCGGGTTGACTATTGATCGTCAAAGCTGGAGGCGATTTCGTCGTCTTGGATGAGTCTCCGGGCTATTGTTGGCGATCCCCGGCGAACTTCCCTCGTGGGGGCGAAGTCTGTTTCACGGCGAAGCTCCCCGTCGAACTTCCCTCGTGGTGGCGAAGTCCGTATCACGGCGAAGCTTCTCGTCTTGTCTTGGCGAAGCTCCTCGTCGGGGCGGAGTCCTTGTCTTGGCGATATCCTCGTCTGGGCGAACTCCGGTCTTGATGAAGCTCCGAGCTAGTCTTGATGATTCTTCGTGATTCTCCTTCCTCGGCGAGCTCCTATGGCGAGGGAGGACCTGCAAAAAAGGGTAGATTGGGCCCGTGCCCCGTCTCTTATGGTTGGGCGAGGCTGCCTACGTATCTCAGTTTAAGAGAATCAGGTCCCACGTAGTTCAGGGTATTGATAAACGGCGGGTGAATGACAATGTGGTTTGACTCGTCGGAAGTGCCGATGTTGGCGGCCCGGAGGTGACCATTTGCCAGATGGCTATGTATTAATGGCGTGAAGTGTTCTTCGTCGACCTCGTTAGTGTTGGCAAGCTCACTGTCGAACTTCCCTCGTGGTGGCGAACAGTGGCGTAGCCACTCACACTGCAGTGAGATCATAGGCACCACCGGAATTTTAAAAAAAAATTATATATATATATAAGAACAGAATTTGGAGAGTCGTTCTCCTTAATTACGAATTACGATCTTATTTATCAGTTTTCAAACTTCCTCGCCCTAGCCCCGCCGTTGATTCTCGCGTCGCCGTTTATTCTCGCCCCCGTCAAATATCGCCCTCGCCGTTGGTTCTCGCTCTCGTCTTCCTCGCCGTCGGTTCTCGCTCTCGTCGTCGCTCCGACTCGGTTCTTGCTCTAGTCGTCGCTCCGACTCGGTTCTCGGTCTCGCAGTCGCTATGAATCGGTCCTCGTTGTCGGTTCTCGCCGACGCTGCGACTCGGTTCTCGCCCTCGCCGTCGGTTCTCGTCATCGTTGCGACTCGGTCCTCACCCTCGCCGCGACTGGATTCTCGCCTTCGCCGTCGGTTCTCGCCCTCGCTGCCACTCGATCCTCGCCCTAACTGTCGCTGCAACGGTATGCTTGAATATTTTTTTATATTAGGCACCACCTAAATTGAAATCCTGGCTCCGCCACTGGTGGCGAAGTTCGTATCACAGCGAGAGCCTTGAATTAATTAAGAATCATTTTTTACTTTAAAAAATCAAAATTCTAAAAAATTAGCATTTAAGCATGTCTATATAATAAAATTGTCTTGATAAAACTTTGGCATCATGCTTTAATATATATATAGATTTGGGCACAAGTACCTAATTATATATTAAATATGGATATATTCTCGATTTTTATCAGCAATAGAATTCAAAAGTTACAAAACAACGTTGACGTCATCATGTCGACTTAATACTTGGTAAACTAAAAACACGCGCACATTTCCAATTTAGTAAAAATATTGTGTAATTAATGTTTGCTAAATTTAATTGCATACATACACTTCTGACAGATTTTAACTTAACATTGGACATTGAAAAAAAAAATTGGAATATATATATATGTCTACGCAGGTAGTACAAGATATATACTTATTCCGCATATATCCAAAAACTATAAACGACATAAGCGTGAAATCTTACCCAATTTTCAAACGATTTAAGCAACGAACGACATCATCCAAAAATAAAAACACTCTCTCACACACACTACACTATAAAACAACATCTTTATCCGCTTTCGCAACAAAATGACATCTTAGCCCACTTTTTCCAACGAAGAAGACACGAAAACGACATCTTCTCACCTACTCTTCAGCAAAAACGCAAACCCAAAACCCCATCTTCGACAGTTGAATCGCCACCGAAGAGGGTTTTCCTCAGACTCGAAAACGCCATTGAAGAGACTCCAAAGAAGAAAAATCTGAGCTCAACGGAGCTCTGAAAATCGAACCCTAGGAGAGAGAATGAGTGCGCAAAGCGATAGCAGCAGCGGAGAAGAAAACGGAGACTCCGAGTGGAGAAAGAACATCAGCTCCATCGCCGCCGCCACGTCATCTTACATTAACGGCGCCGCCGTTAAACCGGCCGTCGACGATGACGCCGTTGAACGCCGACGCGACCAGAAACCGAAGCACTATCAGCTCAAGGTCCGTCGATATCTTGCCGCTTTGTCGTTTTTCATTATCATGTCGTTTATAAGGTCTCGTCGTTTATGTCTTTTCGTTACGATGACTCCGTGTCATTTATCTAAGTTAGATGTCGTTTTTTTATCTTAATTTTATTATTTTGTAATATTTTACCCTTTAATCGTTATATTCGTACTTTGCAGTAGAGAATATAATAACACCTTTAAATTTTATTTTTATTTTTTTTCGTTCGAGTGATGTGAGATTATCCAAATATGTTCGAGAATTTTGAAATTTCGTTTTAATTTTTTTCTCTACAAAATATAATTTTTTTAATTATAGATACAATATATATATCGTTACTTATGTGATTTTTATTTAAGAATTTGGTAGATAATGATTAATGCACAAAAATAAATATGTCCATGACATAGAAATACCATATTAACAATAATTTTTAACTATAACATCAAAATAAATTTGTATGGTCTTATAACAAGAAGTTAAAAAATGTTTAAAATTTATCTATAGAATATTTATTTCGATTCTGGAACCGGGATCCGGTATTTAAACCGTAACACGCCTAAAACTCTCACGAAACGCTGACATGGCGAAGTTTGTGGTTGGCACGTTCAGATGCAGAAGCTTTTGGACGACATGTTGGAGAAGAGCTTGGTGATGGTCAACAATGGTGATGGTGATGGTGATGATACAGGTGTGGTTGACTCTGAGATGGTGGTCAACAATGGAGATGGGTTTCGCTTGTTCAAGAATTCAACCCCTGGACAAACACTCCATCGCGTTGGTTAGTACTCACTCTTCACGCATTAAGATTCCAACTGTCGGTCGTTGTTCCAAGTATCAACTTGTGTCGTATATATAATAGTATACGACTTTCGTATATCACAAGTTTGACAAAGGGAAGGTGATTATATAATTGAATATTAGATAGAATATCAAGTTGTGTCTGTCATATACAATTGAATATTATACGATCTTTCGCATGTATAATTGTGGTACTTTAATAATACTTAAAATATGATACATATATATATATATAATTTATTGTGTTCGTTGGTGCAGTTTGTCCCTTGCGCTTTTAATATTTAAACGTAATCCCGCCTTCACGTTAAAATAACCAAAAATGTTGACAAGCGTGCAACACATAACTTATTCAAGGGTATTTTTGTCAAGTTTTTTTTTTTGAGTCATTCATCCTAATTTTGCTTCGAGGACTAGATTTTTTTATTGCTTCAAAAGAGTCTCGTAATCCTAGAATAATGATCTTGTTTGGTAAATAGTTGATGATTTTTTTTTTTTCGAGTAAATCATGTGTTGTAAGGACATTCCTGCTAAATATATATATACAGTTTGTCCCTTGCGCTTTTAATTTTTAAACGTAACCCCGCCTTCATGTTAAAATAACCAAAAATGTTGACAAACGTGCAACACATGACTTATTTAAGGGTATTTTGGTCAAGTTTTTTTTTTTTTGAGTCATTCATCCTAATTTTGCTTCGAGGACTAGATTTTTTGATTGCTTCAAAAGAGTCTCGTAATCCTAGAATAATGATCTTGTTTGGTAAATAGTTGATGATTTTTTTTTTCCGAGTAAATCATGTGTTGTAAGGACATTCCTGCCAAATATATATATACAGTTTGTCCCTTGCGCTTTTAATTTTTAAACGTAACCCCGCCTTCATGTTAAAATAACCAAAAATGTTGACAAGCGTGCAACACATGACTTATTTAAGGGTATTTTGGTCAAGTTTATTTTCTTTTTGAGTCATTCATCCTAATTTCTCTTCGAGGACTAGACTTTATGATTGCTTCAGAAGAGTCTCGTAATCCTAGAATAATGATCTTGTTCGGTAAATAGTTGATAATTTTTTATTTTTTATTTTTTATTTTTCGAGTAAATCATGTGTTGTAAGGACATTCCTGCCATATATATATATATATATATATATATATATATATATATATATGTATATATATATATATATATATGTGTGTGTGGGGGGGGGGGGAAAAAGCATCAACTTGTAATGTTCGTGGCATTAGTGTCAATAATTTTATGAGAACTTTATCTTACTGTAGTGAACTTTAATCTTCTGAATTTTCATGTTGGTGCATTCATTACATAGAGGAAAAATAAATTTCAGAGAACAAAATGCTCCAAATAAAGAAGTTAAAAAGCGGTAAAATACACTAATAAGTACAATTTTAGCTTAGGTTAGTTATTACTTGTATAATTAAGCCCGGAATCTTACGTATCGTTCCACCAGATGAGCCTCGTCAACCGAGAAGGAGACCAAAAATCCTTCCCGGGGAAGAAATCAACGAGAAATCAAAGAAGGTTAGCTTGTGAAATTACCGCAATGCTCTCTCTTGTTCATACATGAAAACGCTGCAAAATGATGTCGATTTTCAGTTCAAACGGAGGTTGCGGTCAGTGGTCGTTGAGGGCGGAGACGTAATTTCCGCTGCGGAAAAAGCAGTGCGAAATTCTCTGGCGAGATTAGAGGCCAAAGAGGCGGCAAAGAAGATAAAGGCCAAAGCGGAAGAAGAGCGAGTGGCCGAGCTGAAAAAGGTTCGGGGCGAGAGGTGGTTGCCTTCTCTCGCCGGAGGGAAATTCAAATAATGAAGCTATTTAATTCTCAAGTCTCTTAAAATTATCACATTTGTTACATTTGCTGCTTTCTGTATTGTGTCCATGCAAAAATGTGAGCCAAAAAGACCTACATTGTTACTTGAACTGGGGGTGAGAATTTTATACAAAACGGTCTAGTTTTAAAGTTGATTTTTTTCTTCTTCGTCTGAAATTCAGAAACTTCGGAATTTTCTGGCTCAAATTTTGAATTGGGACAAGGACCAATTTTAGCCCCAAAAATCGGTTTGTGTTCATGCGATTTTGAATTTATATATTAATTGCTTACAGCCTTACACGCAATTACTCAATAAGTGAGGTCATGGATTCAAATCCCGTAGATTGTAAAAGGCATTATTTTTTATCCTATTTCTTGCTCAATTTGTCCTAGATATATTATGTAATTTTTATCAGTAATATCATATATCCGAAGAGTGAGAATATATCATGTAGTTTTGACCATGGTTCTAGAAGCCGATATCGATGTCGTTTCGCACTCTCCATTTTACAGATATATCGCTTGCTGACGGACATGTCGACAGATAAATGGGAAGAAATGGATATATCGCTTGCCGATAATACCGTAAAAATTTCACGGATATATCGCTTGCCGATCGACATGTCGACGGATATTCCGGAAAATATTTTTAGGATTTCAATCATTTTCTTATATAGTTTCTAAATTACCTATTCAATAAATATGACACACAATTATAGCCTAGAAAACACACTCATAAATCATAACATAACACAAACATATAACATAAAAGTCATAACTCATAACATAATGTCGACACTATGTTACGAGGTATGACTTTTATGTTATATATTTGTGTTATATTATGATTTATGAGTGTTTTCTAGGCTATAACTACGTGTCATATTTATTAAATTGGTAATTTAGAAACTAAATAAAAATATGATTGAAATAATAAAAATATTTTCGGAAATATCCGCCGATATTTTGATCGGCATGCGATATATCCGCGAAATTATGCGATATTCTCGGCAAGCGATATATTTTTTTCTTCGGATTTATCAATCGGCATACCCATCGGCAAGCGATATATCCGTAAATTGGAGAGTGCGAAACGATATCGATATTTAGAACCTTGGTTTTGAGTTTTGACCACCGTTAATGTACATGATGAAAGCATTTTAAGGAGGCAAAAAGCAATGAGAAAAAAAGAACAAAGAAGGCATGAACAAAAGCAAACAACAAAAACAAAAGCACATGGGTTTCGAATTTGAATGAAGAAGACAAGCTTGGCACTATTTCAAAACTAATAATTTCTCATCCAAATTTGGCTCATAACTTAATTTAAAAGTCACCTTTTGCTTACACGCAATTAAGAGTTTTAAAGAGAACATAATTATTTTTTGTAAGATAGAGAAGGCCCCTAGTGGGTCACTTAGATTAATAACCATATTAGAAAGATAATATAATACATTTTTTATATTTATTTAAAATTATCAACAACAAAAAAAAAACTCATAATTTTAGTTAATTGACTCCTATCAAGTATCAACTTTGATTCATTAGCAATCAAATGATTTAAGGGTTTAATATAAAAAGTAGCCACTCACCTTCCTAGCAAAAGGACTAAAGATATAGGAATCTTCAAATATCTAAAGAGTGTAGATTGGAATTTAGAAAATAAAAAACAATTCGGATGTTTGACAAAATATATAACAAAAATATACTTATAGAGCATTTGGAACAAATGGCCCTTGAAATTTGTTCGTGGGTGGAGATAACCCTATTACCTTTAGTTTATGGTAGTTAGGGGTGTAACTGGAGCGGATATCCGGTTTTTCGGAACTATCCGAATCCGGATCCGAAAATCCGGATATCCGAAAATGGATATCCGGATCCGGATCCGAAAAAACCGGATATCCGGAAATCCGGATATCCGGTTTTCAAAACCCGGATCCGGTATCCGAATCCGGTTTTAAAACCGGATCCGGATATTATCCGAATATCCTGATCCGGTTTTTATTTATTAAAAAAAAAAAGATAAAAAGTTAATTTTAACCACTAAAAAACCCGTAAAAGTCTACATATATTTCCCGTTGTCCAAAAAACCGAACAAATCTAATTAGGAACATAAAAAAAAATATAATTAAAATATTAAAATAAACCGGGTTTTAAACCGGATCCGGATATCCGGATTTTTAAATACCAAAACCCTTATCCGAATCCGATTTTAAATCCGGATCCGGATATCCGTATCCGGATTTCGGATTCGGATTTTAAAATCGGATGCGGGTGCGGATGCGGATTTAAAACCGGATTCCGGGTTTTAATTACAGCCCTAATGGTAGTAATGCTTCATATGCTTTCAAAAAGTACTATATTGTTCCCTATACTTTAAAATAAATATGATGAGAAATATTAATTTGTGAGGTATTTAGGAGTCATAATACAGAAATAAATAATACGTTCCGACAAAATTCTTATAAACTTCAAGAAAAATAATGAATATTAACATGAAAATAGCGATTTGTCATGTTACTGTTGCGGATAACTTAACATTTTCCTGTAAATTTATCGGTTAGTGAAATGTTACGCATTGCGTGACTTACGCAATGCACTGATGGCATAAAATGGCAACGCCTACTAAAAAGTTAAGGGGGTAAAGTGCAACAATAACTATAGTGAAGGGCCAAAGTGACAGGTTTCTTTAACCTTTATCAGTCCACAAACCGGCCAAGATCCTCTTCCCCCAAAGAAGCAAGCAACAAATTAAAGTGGGCCAAAGGGAAGTTTCAAACCTTTCACCCTCTTTATTATGCCCTACATATATATTGTATATTAGGGAAATTTGTGGCGAAAATCATCGAAGTCACTAATTTTTTGCAAATAAATCACTACCGTCTATTTTTTGCGACGAAAGTCATTAATGTCATCAATTGTTTGCAGATAAGTCACTAACGTTTATTTTTTGCGGCGAAAATCATCAAAGTCACTAAATTCTTGCAGATAAATCACTAACGTCTATTTTTTTGCGCCAAAAGCCATTAAAGTCAGCAGGGGCGAAGCCAAGATTGTTGGGGGGTTAATTGTCCTCTAAATTCTGAGCACGCACCGAAGGTCAACTTCAAAATTACATAGAGCATGTTCGTTCAGATGATTACTTTTGTGGAATAGAAAAAATTGGCGACCTACACGGATAATGGTTGAGATGGGAAAAGAGAAAGTCTTTCCGTTATAGTTTATCGGCTCTTGACGTTGGCTTTCACTTTACCTACTGCTACGGCTTCACTTGAAAGATCGTTTTCTTCTATGAAGTGTTTGTGAAGACTGATCTATGCAACAAAACAAAATGGGAGACGACTGACTAAATGATATTTTATTTACATACATTGAGAAAGATGTTTTCAATGAAATCGGTGACAAGCCCATTATGAATTATTTTCAGAGCATGAAAATTCGTAGAGGACAATTAATATTGTAATTTATGTTCCGCATTTTAATATCATTTTATTTTCAAAATTTAGTATGATAATTTTCGCCCCCCCCAAATCTTGGCTTCGCCCCTGCTGATTTTAATGACTTTTGGCGCAAAAAAATAGACGTTAGTGATTTATCTGCAAGAATTTAGTGACTTTGATGATTTTCGCCGCAAAAAATAAACGTTAGTGACTTATCTGCAAACAAATGATGACGTTAATGATTTTCGCCGCAAAAAATAGACGGTAGTGATTTATTTGCAAAAAATTAGTGACTTCGATGATTTTCGCCGCAAATTTCCCTTGTATACAAAGAGATAAAGTGTTTTTGGAGAGAGGGAGAGAGAGTTTAATTTCAAGTGTTTTAGCCTTTTAGGAGAGAAAAGAGTCCGTTAAAGTGTTTTGAGAGATTGTTTAGCTTCTAAGCAAAGCTCTCACTTTCCAATCCCAAGTGAGTTTTCTTCTTCTTCTCCTCACACAAACTTCTCGCAGCCTCTTCAGCTTAATCTCCCAACCATTGAAAATGGCGAGCGCGTGGAGCAGAGCCGTGAACGGCCTGAGAATGCTGGCGTGGTCGATGTGGGGCCTCCAAGAGAGGCGATTCTCCATAGCGTTCGAGGTGATGAGCTCGGCCATGGCGTCGCTCACGGCCTCGCTCATCCTCTGCTTCGTCTTCGTCCACTCTCATCAACACTCTCACTTCTCCTCTTACAATGCCATGATCTACATTCAATCCTAAACCATATATGTGTATATATATACACATGTATATGTATTTGTTACATAATTATTCAGTGTATAGCTAAGGTATGATCTAATCTAAGACACTCCTTTGCTCTTCTGCTACATAATTCAGCAAAGCTTATAGGTTTAATTACTTAATACAATGATCGGATTTTTTTAGTACTAGTTTTTTCAATGTATCGGCTATAGACAAATACTCGATTTTTATTTTTATTTTCCGTACTAGTTTTTTCATTCGGCTATAGACTAATACATGCTTGTTATGGAGGACCGGTATTCAGCTATAAACCGGTATATACTTGTTTTGGACGAGTATTTTTTTTTTTTTACTAAAAAATGTCTAGTTCTCAAAATCGTGATTGGTAAATATTAAGTATATGTTTACGTAAATATATATGTGCATATTTTTTTATACGAAACCGGTGCTTGCTTGATAGGTATATATTGGTTTACGGTCCCGGTTCTCAAAGTTTGGACCGGTTTCGGTTTACATTTAGGAAAACTATATTTATTATATGTATTCTTTACATAATTCAGTGTAGAGCTAAGGCATGAACTCATGAGATTTTGTTAAATAATTCAGGAATGTTTTTATATAATATGATCTGAAATAAATATATTAAGAGTAATTCGAAATGGGTTTTTTTATTTTTATTTTAATTTAAAATTTTTCAATCTTATCTCTTCTCTGTTGGGAAGCTTGTTTTCTAGTCCAATTAAACTGAAATGGCCCACCAAGCTGATCATTCATCAGATGTCATGCTTGTGAGCTTTCATTATTTATTTATTTTTGTCCTTTCCTATCTATTATTCTATCTCTCCTATTTAAATAAAGGGGAAATTTGCAATAAAATAAATTTTTTAAAAAAGCTCTTCGAAGAATGAAAAATTGTCACAAAATATCTCACATTTTTAGACTATAAAAATATCTATATTTTTATTTGTTTGAGATAATTTTGTTAAATTGGAAGGCTCTCATTTATAGTAGCAACTCCTTTTAATTCTATTCAGTACATGATTTTGAAAAATAATATAATATGATCAAAGGTTTATTAAATCTCAAGAGTGTTAAGTAGATTAGACCTAACTGCTACTTTTCTTTGAGTTTCTTATGAAGAGGGGCATTTTAGTCAATTTACCATAAAATTCAACAACTTTCACTTCCAATTTTATATTATGATTTGGGAGAAAATATGGATAACACATCCTTGAAAAGTTGACATTTTAAAAAAAAAAATTATTATACATATTTTAGGGATATTTCAGTATAAGTACCCAATACATATTAAGTGCATTGGTATACATTAAATCTTTTTTTTTTTTTTTTTTTGCAGAAATAATATATAAGGGCTAAAAAAAGTGTCATGTCCAATTCTATTCATATCTCGTTAAGTTCTGTTACACGAGGGACTATTGTATGTCTACGAGTAAACTCCTAAACATCAACATTTTCTTTTCAAGCTTGAGACATACGCGTGTCTCTAGCTTAAGAAGCATTAACTTGACATGGACAAAAATGTGTCTCGATACTGTTTTCGAGTTTTGGTAATTATTGCGGCTAAAAAAAGAGATTGAAAAAATATAACACACTTGGTACAAGATAAGGTACTTATACTTCAATTATTCCTTTTTTTTTCTATTTGGAAATTTCCCTTAGAAAATAAACCCGTCCATTTTGTTTTGGATTTTAATTTTAAAAAAAAACATTAGTGGCGTGCTCAGCTTATCCAAAGTATATATTGAAAAATCTAAAAGGAAAGAAGAAAGTTCAACAACCATTAAATTTAAAGCAAAGAATATTTGTAAGGTTGGTGTTGGAGCAAAGAACCAAACATAGGTACATGCAATGTAAGGTTGATTTTAGACTTATTAGGCCACATATATTTTATATATCTATATATATTATATATATTGATAAATAATGTAAGTCTACATCCAAGCATTTCAATTTTCTAATTATTGGTGATGAACAATCAACCACCAAAAGAATCTCAAAATATTGTTGAGCTCCGACAAAGAAACTCGTGTATTCATCCACTACTAAATACATAGTTGCAGTAGAGTAATTGACACTAATCTTTAATTATTCATTTTAATAAATAAAATATTTAATATAGAAACTGTCTATATTATTTTTTGTTAAATTCGAGTTTTGAGTTTTTTCGTAATCGAATATTGACGAGCCGGAATGGCTTACTCCTATTGATTGAATTATAGGTAAATTTTGCTCAATTACTTATTGTGTAGTTGCTCCTGAATTTTCATTTGGATTATAAAAATACTCCACTTTTTGTTATACAACTTTATAATTACAAAAACAAAAATTACCTTCATGACATAATTGCGGGCTGCCAGCGGGTTTTTCATCGGAGTTACGGGGGATTTTGAAACCGTTAGATAGAAGGATAGTCTAATAGCCAGAAAAAAAAAATATAAAAAAATACCCCAATTCATATTAATATTCTTCTTGTCTCAAATCTCAATGGTTCATTGGTTTACTCTACATTTGTACAAGTTATGATCATGTTGATCTAGAGCGAATGATTGTACGTTTGAGATTGAAAGTTTAATCGAAAATTGAATCTCAACAACATAGCTTCGGAGTTTCCGCCGGAGTAGTAGTAGAAGCACTCGTCGAATGGTTTTCTCGTTTTTCTTTTGTTTTTTAGTCTCATTTATATGTTTGTTTTCGTTTTAATCCGCATTTTCTGTTTGTTGCAAGAATCGGTAACAATGTCCGGCATTTGCGGTATAGCAAATATATGATGCACATTACCTCAAAAAAGTGAACAAAATGCAACATAAGGCGAATTTCGAGGATATTTGTGATAATAAATCTAATGCATTAGAAACCAATTTATTTATTTCAAAATACAATTTACTAACAAATTTTACAACAGATTACAAAGCACATTTCCGATTTGGCACAATTTCGTTTACCCGTAAATCAAATCATGAAGCTAAGGTTCTGATTATGACATACATTATTCGATTAATTGACTGATCAAATGGACCCGAATCTCGGATCGGAAACGAGGAGTTTCCGAATTGCCGGGAAGAGGATTGTTATTTTCTCACTCTCAAGCTCGGAGATAGCCTTTCTCCTCCAAGAAAGCAATCACTCGATCCGCCATTTCGCACGGTGACACAACGCCCTGTGCTTTCTGTTGTAACACAATCTGCAGAAATATATAAATATATATGTAGTATATATATCACCTTATTACCATGTCTAGATATAAAAAGTAGTGGTGGAACTTGGGTGTATAGCACCGGTTTTTAGTTAGGTTTAAAATAGGGCTGAAAATTTTGTAACCGGTTCCCGGTTCTGTCCCGGATCCGGTACCAGTCCCGGACCGGTTCTAAGAAAAATTAGGGAAATTGTGTTTAAAACCGGGAACCGGTACTTCCCGGTTCACGATTTTCGGAACCGTGATACGGAACCGGGAACTAGAACCTTTTTTCCCGATTTTCAGTACCAGTTCTGGTTTTAAACTACATGTCATTTTTTTTCTATATTTTTAATGTCGTTTTGGTGTTATATGTCGTAGTACCAGTACCGCTCCCACCGCTCTGACCGGTCTTAGTAGTAACGTGAAGAAGAAAAATAGGACAATGCGAAATCAAAGAAAAAGAAATGACTCGGTTTTATTATTGTGGATGTTTTTATTTATTAGACGTGGTATTTTATATTTTGGACATGTATTTTGTATTTTGTTTCGGATTTTTGTCCCGGATTCGGTCTCAAATTTTGTCCCGGCTTTGGACACGAATTTTTTCACGATTTTTTCACAATTTTTTACACGAATTTTTCCCGGTTCCGGTTTTCAAAAAAAGCGGGAAATATACGACCGGTTCACCAAGAAAAAAATCCCGAATTTTCGGGATAGGTACCAAAAAAATGTAATTTCCCGGTTCTCGGTTCTGCTTTCACCCCTCTTTAAAAGTGATTAAAAGGTTGATTTTGTAGGGAAATAAATCTCGTAAAAGAGAGCTAATATTCACACAAGCGTACCTCGCAATTTAACGGCGGTTCATACGGGTCATCAATCCCTGTAAAGCCTGCAAATTAAACGAAAATGTTTAATTCCCAAGGAATAATATTTGTTATAAACACAATTCTATCCCAAAAACATCTCTAATTGGCGAATTATAGTTCTTTTTCTCATTTAATCCCACAAACTTTTCTTACATTTTCCAGAGATCAAAACAAAAGTTCCTTGACTAAATACCTTTGATCTTTCCTGCACGTGCAAGTTTGTACAACCCCTTCGGATCCCGACTTTCGCACACTTCAAGCGGCACATCCAAGTATACCTTGTGAAGAAACAACGAGACTGAATTCAGAAGAATTTATTTAGCTGATGAGTAATATGTATATGTATAAACGTAATTTGTATTTACCTCCACAAAATCCCCTTTCGGCAATAGAGCACGGCAAGCATCTCGCTCTGCTCTGTACGGAGATATCAAACTCGCAATACAGATGATTCCAGCATCGGCAAATAGCTTAGCTACTTCTCCTGGTTATAGCACAAGTTTCATTAAATATCGGCTATCCTTTTTGAACTTGTCGTATTGTCTCGGTTTCCTTTCTAAGTATTTTTTTTAGCAGTTTACAACTTGAACTTACAAGCACTTTATGTCATCCCATTTGAAAAATCGACCATTTCCGTCAAGTTTTAAGCCACGTGCGAGGCACATACTAGCGTCCAGGGACAAAATCATCAAAAATGTACATAAGCGTGCATTGCACGTAGACTAAAATTGGCGAAAACTGCAACTTTTTAACAACCGGGGTAAGAAAATTGCTTCCATATACAAATTCGCGAGAATAGTGAAGATATAATTACCAATTTGGAGAAGAAATGGAGAATATAAACTACGATAGATATACCGATTCTTCGTATATTTTCTGAACGATCTTCTGCCTTAAAACTAAGATCGCTGTTGAGACCGTGTCGCACATTGTCTCCGTCGAGAACGTAACTCAGCTTTCCTCTCACATGCAAACCGTGACTCAGAGCACACGCAACGGTACTTTTACCTAAGAGTTGTCATACAAGAAAAAGTTTGTATTACAGAAACATGGTATGTATAAGAAACCTGCATCATTATGAAACTCTTTAGCTATATAACCTATGATAATTACTAACATACAAAGCCAATGTGTAGTTAGAAACTAAAAATGTCTGATTACGGAATAAGATATCATACTGATTGTTACGGGCCAAAAATCGTTCTCGTTGCGGAAATTGCTTAATCTTCACCATGCTCAATCTCCCCTCTTTTGAGAGACATTAAACTTAGTGAATGATTATAGGCTATTATTTTCATTAGCTAAAGGTATCTTCGATAGACCGAAAAAATACAAACCAATGGGCTGGACCAAGCCCGACCAACTTAACCCTTTATGCATAATTAAGCAGATATTAATTTAAAGCATAAATTAATTTAAATGACATAATTAATAAATAACAGTATTATTCGACTCTAATTATTCCTAATTGTTAACACTGATCTGACTAAAATTAGGAGCAATTGTGAATGTAAATTCTTTTCATGGGGTAAACTTGAAGAAGTTATGGTGCCGCAGTAAGTAAACATGTGTTATGTGTGTATAATAAGTCTGATGTGGAGTTAGGTCTTGAAAAAGTGAAGTGCAAGAAAATCTATATTATTATTGGCAACCACTAACTATAAGATACTATTTCTATTTCTAATTATATCTGTTTGCACAAGATTCTTAGAAATGGAAGCTGAGTCAATCGATGACAGCAATTTCCAATGAAAATATTTTCAAACATTTTATCTTAAAGGCTATTGTTTTTCAAATCCCACAAGGGAATTCTATATCAGCACCAATGGCTTTTTATTTATATTAAATGAGATTTTTATATATAACTTTTGTCACAAACATCCTAACAATATAATCATTGCTTTGCAGTTTACCCATCGGTATCAATTCTTAAAATTTTTTACAGAAACTTCATCGATATACCCGTTCCACCTTCAATATACCCGTTCCTCCGTAACGATATACTTGTCACAATGAAAACAATTGATGAGTTTTCTTGAGCAGGAAGTTTCAAGAACCCAAGCATTAAAACAAGCCATAAAAATGTCTGTATCCCACGAGTGTAATTACGGTTGACCAATATTTAATACCCCATACATGCTCATATAAACAGGAAAACTAACATAATGACGGGCAGAGGCGTATGGGTGGGGGTGGGTTTCCTGCACCCATTGCCCATCTGACCCGGGCTTTCTCGGGCAGAGGCGCGGAAAAAACAAGCCCGACCAAAAAAATATCATAAAAATAAAATAAAAATAAAATTCAAACAGAAAGTGTAGTATGAAAGAAATCTGGGGATGGCGGGCAGCTCGTCTCCAGATTCTGGGAGGCGGGTTGACCTTGGCGCCGGGCGGCCCGTCCCAGCTGAGCATGACTAATAGCAGAGAATGGACAAGGGGATTGATTGAAATTTGAAAGAGCTCTCACCTGAACCACTAAGACCAGTAATCCAAATGACACAGCCCTTCTGCTGAAGCATCTCTTGCCTATCAAGCTTATCCACAGAGCAGCTGTGCCAGGTGATGTTCGTCGACTTCCCCGTCGTCGTCATCGCCGGAATATGGTGGACGTTTCTCCCTAGTTCAAACGGCCCGCTTCGGTTAGAATCTCAAACACGACGACAATACAACGAACCTCGAAACGGAGTTTTATAACGCGATAGAATCACGAGCAATGTGCAACACAAAAATGAAGTTTCTAGTTCTTACAAGTCGTTGAATCATTGAGACACAAAAACGTACACGAATTTGTAGCCTCAGAAGCCGAAAATCGCTTTCGATTTCGAGAATTCCAAAGTGAAAAGTATATTTAGCGATGCTAACGAATTTTTTCAAGTGCTTGAATTGGCAAGAACATTCGTTTTTCATCTTTTCAATCAAAGGAATCAAATCCAAATCGGGAAACAATCGCAACTTTTTCAAAGAATCTGCCATGTTTTCAAACAATGTGCTTCGATCACTGCTCGATCAAATCCGGAAACGAAATCCAACGGCTGAGAGAGAGAGAGAGAGATCGCGTTACCAGAGGAGGAAGCGCAGTCGTCCATTGATTTGATCGACCACGAGAGCTTCGAGCCTCGCCTCTTCCTCCGCCAGAGACCGCTCGCATTGTCGCCGCAAAGCCGCGATTTCGCCGGCGACTGTCCGGATTCGAGCTCCGGCGATTTCAACGCCATCGACGCGCTCAACGCCGTCATCTCCGAGCCGGTGAGAAGGCTTCGACAAAGCGAGGAAAGCAGAGAAGACGGCTTGGCTTCACAGAGGAAATATATACATATATATGTATGTGTATATATATATATATATATCTCTTCTTCCCCGATCAGAGTCTCCGTAACAGTGCCGTTACTGGACAATGAATCTCACTAAATAAGAGATTTATGAGCTCATCAGTTTCTGTTTTAGTGTATTTTATTTATTTATTTATTTATATGAACAGATTCTTATAAAAAACAAAAAAACAAAAATTAGTTCGATTTTACTGATTTACCGATAAATAGACGCGATTTTTGAATTACTGGCGAGAAAAATATAATTAATGTTTTGATTCTTATAATGTTATATTTTTTTTTTTGTTTTCCGTTGAAGTTATTTTTGTTTTACTATTTCAATTTTCTCTAACATTCTCTCTATTTTCTTAAGTGATGTGGCGTTATGTCTTAAAACATGAATTGAAATAGAGAGAATTCTATTAACACATAAAAATATATTGAACTTTAAAAAAATTATATAAAAGAATATTTTTTTTAAAATAAATTTACGCAATCCTTATTTCGTATTTACACTATAATTAATAGTACTATCAATAAAATTAATTAATTTTACTCTAATTTAATTAATTAAATATTATAATAATAACTTTAAAATTTAAAATAATATATTTGTATAAATAAAGTTATATATATATATAAGTTTAGTATAATTATTTTTGTTTTGGATAAAAAGTTTAGTATAATTATTGAAGCTGCGGACTGCATGGATATATAAAATTAACTGCAATACTAAAGTGGGTCCCACATGAAGTATAAAAAAACGTGCACAGATAATTGATGTTTTTTTTTTTTGTTTGAAAAAATAGATAATTGATGTTGGTGATGGGTTCTCAAATTTACTATAATGTCCATGTAAATTTAATTGTTTGATAAATAAGTTTATACTAATCCATCGATTTATCGACTGAATAATTTACTTTTAAAATTTTACAATTTAATTGATAACTAGTAATTCTAATTTTTATAAGTATGGGGATTAAGTTTAACAATGCATTTTTTTAATATAAATAGTAAAAATAACCATATCCGTTTGCTCACCCTACTATTCACATCGATCCATTAAACTTAAGACTACTATATCTCAAAATATTATTTATATTTGTTTATTAATAAATAAAATTTTGCATATATATATATATATATATGGAAAATTCATTATCTACTGATACATTGAGTTGAATTCGAAACTTGGTGATGAATGTTCCAAAATTCAAAATCTAGTGATGTTCACTGTTTCTTTTCCATTTTTCCCCTGAAACTTCATATATGAAGAAAAAGTCCTACTTTTGGTACCACACTTTCAATTTCGACATCCTCTCTTCATGTTCCGGTTTTCTCTAAAAAAACTTCTTATTTTCTCTCGTTGTGGGGGACCATTTCAAAGATTTTGTGGGGACCATTGTGGTTCTCCGTTTTCACTGACCCTCATTTCGTCTCCGCCGACGTTTCAAACAACAACAATATCCTAATTTACATGGTGAGGCTTCGAAATCCTTTTTTTTTTGTATGTTCTCCATAGATCTCTTGTACTAGTTTCCAGATCTCTTGTATTCTCTGTTTCTAAAACCCGAGTTCGGCGTTAAAGAGATCTGCCGAAAGTATTTTTTAAATATGGTCGACCCCGGGGGTATTATCTCCGAATTTGGAGTCACTGACAACGAGTCTTGAGGTAATTATACCCGAATTTGGTCGTAAGATCGCCGACTTCGGACATAAATACCTGTGGGTAGGGGATGAAGTATGATCCCCGAGCTCAGTTATTTTTACGCCGACCATCGTTTGTCGGGGATGTTTCATTAACATCGACCTCGATTATTTGTTATTGCCAAATTCGGGCCGAGGTCGGTGTTAATATCTTCGACTTCGAACTCGGAGATTTTTAAACGCCGACCTCGGTAATTATAACGCCGACTTTGTATCCTCGAACTCGGTTATTTTTATGACGAACATCGTTTGTCGAAGATGTTTTATTACCATCGAGTATTTGTTATTGACGAATTCGGACCGAGGTCGGTGTTAATATCTCCGACTTCAATTATTTGTTATTGCCTAATCCCCTCTTTAACACTAATTACAATCCGTGATCTGCAGATTCGGCAACGGTCATTGAGACGGTGGGTCGGCGATTTCTCATCAGGACGACATATATATGTGCCTTTACAAGGTTAGCTTTCTTGATATGATCTTTGTGATCATACCAAGAAAGCTAATATAATTCTCTTTTCAGCTTTTTGCTCTTTTCCTCTTTTCGCACTTGTTCTCCGGTCTTCTCTGTCGACCGTTGTTTGTTCCACCCCTTTTCCATGTCCAGCTCCTTCATCTCTGTGATTATACTTGTTTTCCATCTCTTTCATCATGTCAACACACTTTTGTTCTCCATATCTCTTGACTCTCTTTGTAATTTCCAATGGTTTGGAATCGATAACCAAGGTTCTTTGTAATTGTATTTCCAACGTTTTGGAAATGTTGTCCTAGGTTCATTGTAACTGTTTTGGAAACGTATTTCTAATGTTTTGGAAATGTTGTCCTAGGTTCTTTGTAACTGTTTTGGAAATGTTGTCCAACGTTCTTTGTAATTTTATTGTAATGGAATAAAAGTTCGTGCATTGTATTATGAATGGGTCCCTTATTACCACGAGAACAATTAAAGTGTCTAAAAACGTTTATGGTAAAATTAGTCAATACGGTAAAGTTAAGTAATTTATAATTAGTCAATACGTGAAGTATTCGTTAAGTAATAAAACTAGCTGGCAAGGTGCGCGTTTCGTTCTCGTTGATAGAATAAGTCGACCGCCCATTTTTCTTTCCATCTACCCACCATGGTGTCACTGAGAGCCTTAAAGTTCGATTGTGGCTCCAACATGGCATACTCCATGTGTTTGAAGAGGAACACGCCGCTGTCGTTCGCCCTGCATTATAAACAACTGTTAAAAATAATCACTCAAATTAGCAACCATAAATGATTATGCTAGATACTGTGAGAGCTTACCCGGTTAGTGATTGTCGGACCTTGCATCGTGTCTTGAACCAAAATTCCCCGGGTTTGGCGTTTTGCAACGATCTCGTCATGTCAATTTGAAGTTTCTTGCACACCTTCCATAAGCCCCTCTTATACGGCATTATAACTTGCATGATGTCATCATCTGAGATCACCCGGTGTAACGAGTCATAAACACAGATTTCGCCTTCGAAGAGACGGACCTATAGGAAGATCCAATGTTCGGTCTTCTGCTCACGCATCGGCATCGCTACCGGGATCAGAATCTGTGTTCGCCCGTGCCAGCCCTTACGGGATCGGGATCAAGACTACCTCTTCGTACGCGTGGTACTTCTCACCGAAAGAGGCTTGGAAGATATTGTGAAAGCTGCAGTCCATAGTTACGACATTCTGGAAACTTGCCCCCGCGTAAAGCCTCAGTCATTCGCGTAGGACACAAATTCGTTTGTTGATATGCTGCATGAAAAGATGGAACATCAAGTTTAGAGGTTGACGAGCTTCGTAATCCACCTAATTATGTTATGTAAAAAAACTCACGTTAATATGTAGGGGCCTAGACGGTGTGAGCACTTGATACAGCCACGCCCGGTCGAACATGTCCACCTTACCATGAAATTTATCGAGCGAATCAGCCAGTAAGTTCCAAACCCGAAGCCTGCAGCTAAGTACGGCGTCATCGTCATCGGAGGTCCAAGCAGTCCAGCGATAGAACTGTGGTACTTTTGCGCGGTCGTACGACACTCGTTGGTCGTTTAATTGCACAACCACACTTGGGTTCTCCATAGTTCTCGGGAGAAACACTCTTGGGCCGCACCCGCTGGCATGAGAAGGAGCTGGATAGGGAGTAACGTTACCGAGGGGAGTGGGCACTTGTGACGGGCGATTGTTGCCTTGACCGACTCAACCGCGTTGTCTAGCCCGGGCTCTAGCAAGGCCGTAACTCCACACACTGTGGCCACTAAAGCAGCGATGTCATCTAACGTCACCAACGAGTATCACCACCTTTTACCTGTGATGACACCTGATGTCGCTGATGCTGGATCCGGTAAGGTAGTATGGTTGTCTCGTCGATATGACATGGGGATGGGCGTGCTTTGGTCAACACCAGTAGAAGGGACATTAATATCGTCCTTAGCCAGTTCTGTTTGCATATGGGAAACCCTCTCAGGTACCGTTTGCGTCTGCTTACCACTCGGAATCACACTGTCTCGTAACACCGAAATCTCATTAAACATTCGGTCGTATCATATAGGTGTATTCTTAATGCCACCCAACAATTGAATACCAACCTCGTCGGGGCCGCATAAGAGTAACCTCAATGTCGTCGATCGCTTGCTACTCTTTGTTGACAATGCCCACGACAGTATGGTAGGCACCGCCATCTCGTTTCGGCTGAATTCGAAAGTGGTAGCCCACTCCGGGGACTTCTCAAGCCCCCAAAATTGCACCGCGTGCGAGAATCCGCATGTAGTCCAAGTTTTCACCGCCGTCACATCTTTCTCCATCATTCGATGGATTCCACTCCAAGACTCATGGGCCCACGGATATCGGCACAAGTATTCCACGTCTTCCACCATGCGTACATGACGGGGGCTAACTTCTTTGTCCGGATCTTTACCGAGCAAAACGACATCGACTGATATTAGAAGGTCGACCTTCAACAAGTCATCATTATCCTCCAACGTCGCGAAGCAAGATAGAAAAATCCCTGGCATGACGGCTTTCATGCCTCCAAAATGTTTTGTGAGCAGCCCCGGGTTGGTGTGCAGTCGATCCACTTCGGCATCCAAATGAGCGTTCATGAACTGGAGGCCGGTGATCTCCGTGAAGTCGGCAGCGGTGAGTGTATGGTCATTACCGTACATGTTGAAGCGGAGCTCCTCCTCGGCAACCGATGTAACCTTACGGAAGATGAGTTGGTGGAGTAGCGTGTTGCTGACAGTAAACTCCGGTAGATGAAGAACGTTACGAAGCGGAGAGTCTACCTAGATTTTCTCGATAAGCGTGTATGAAATAAACTTTGGCCTAATGCCTTTCAAAGCCGGGCAACTACGGTTGGAAACCAACACAGGCTTGTTCTTCTCAGCGGGGAACATAAGCTCCGACATCTGAAACAATGAATCAAGCCAAAATAAAAAAGTTGAGCATTCACAACTACATAAGCCGTAATTTACATCTCTAAATTTGGTTCTAAAATCACCGAGTTCAGACTTGACTCGCTCGGGGATATTATAGTCGAATTCGGTGTTACGGGAATTTGGGGATAACATCACCGAGGTCGGTTCTAAAATAGCTGATGAGTGTTCAATGTCCGAATTCAGGTTTGCTTCTTGTTCGGGGATATTATGATCGACCTCGGTGATTAAAATACCGACTTCGGTGATTTCACCATCGAATACGGAGAATAATTTTCTGAGGCTATTCTGTTGGGAGGTTTATTACGTTTCCCAACAATATTATCATGATTTATGTCGTCAAGCCGTCCGGGTAACATTTAAAAAAATATTTAAAGCGGAAAACTTGTTACTCGTACAACAATTTGAACATCGGTTAATAACCAAAATCAAGATCTGATAAATTATTACTAATTCAACTTTTCATAAATTAATGATTAATAATCTAGTCTATCGAAAATAAATAAACTGTAAATAAAGATTTGCATTTATTGACCCAATGCATAAGTTCGTACCTCAAGTGACGACGATGCCGGCTGCGCGTTCTGAACTGGGCAGGGCTTCGCCGATGCTGAGGGAAACTCGCGTGATCTTCCGGGATATTCTCCTGGACTCCTCGTACTGAAGCGTGGGCTTCACCGGCAGGACTTCGTCGCAAAACTTTAACTAAAGGTTCTTTTAAAGCTTTCGGAGAACAACGTCTCACTAAGCCGAAGTAAGAAAAGGAGATCGAATTCTTGCTCTGGGGAGAGGTGTGTGAAATGTGTAGAATTAGCTTTGTATTTATAGGCTCATGGAAAAGCTAATAAGGGAAGTTTCCTTCCTTGAATTTTGAATTCTGTAATGGGCAAATATAATTAATTACTCCAAACCAATGGCCAAGATTGAATCACCAAAGATCCAATGGTTATAATTAATTAGGGATTAAACCAAATAGGGAAACCATGAATAAATCAATTATCCAATCACTTCTATATGAAATAGAAATAGAAATAGAAATCGAATTCCCTATGTATGAATATGGAAATTTCGAAATCAATAACCTTGATCCAATGGTTGGAATTAATTCCATAACCAATCTAATGGACCACATTGATTTAGGATAAAGTCAACTCTCCAAACTTGATTACCAAGCAATAGAATTCGACCTCCCTTAAGAATTTTGCATTCCATATTTACGTGTTAATTAATTTCAAATCCAATGGTTAAGATTGAATCTTAAACTAATCCAATGGATATAATTAATCAACTAATTTTGGAATCCATGCTTGGCCACCAAGTCATTTTCGAACTAGGGTTTCCAAATTAATTATCATGATCCAACGGTTAAGATTAAACTTGACCGATTTAATGAACGAAATTAATTTCAAGTTTTTTCCATTAATACCTAAACATGCATATTTATGCCGCATATTTGGAAAGTCCAAATCCAAGAAAATTCATGTAAGCCAAACTCACACATTTACTTGGGCCGCATTATTTCTACACATTCATATATATACCAAATATATATTTTATTTAAATAATATAAATCTATTAATTATTAATTAATTATCAATAAGAATATTAATAATTAAATTCAAATAATTATATTATATTATTAACATCTGATCTCAATATCACACATTAAATGTTGTAGTGCAACACCACCATATAAATTTGTGACATGTGATTAAATTTCACACATTTACGAAAAAGATTGTAAACTTAGAAATTCTCTAAATCACAAACCGTACGTCAAAACGACTCGGTTCCAAAAAACAAAGTCTCTTAGAATTTAATTTCCAACAGCTTTCCAGTTGATGAAATATCTAAATTCAACTTTATTTTTATCAGTTAAATTTCCAGTTTTATGAATCATGACAAATGATAAAACATATCGAATGTTTAAATCACGTACGTATCATCCGTTCCGGAGCTATCCTGGGGACCATGGACCCGTATCACTGAAGCTCCAACGAACTGCTAGTGGTTCGTCAAACCTCGGTGTTATTCCACTATAAACTCGAGGCTGCACTCTCTAGTGATAGAGTATATATTATTTCCTTTATAGCAATGTGTCCATTGATACAATCAAATTCGCGTTACTGATCTTTCACTTGATGATCCACACACGAGCATGCGATTTTTACCGTTTTGTCTCTCATTGCATTTTTATCCTCAACTCAGTTAGTAATATTGTGAGTAATCCACTTATGATTTTGATTCATAAGTTGCGCACGAGTACCTCTCACTTCTCACCACTAACAATCAAGGAAATCATCTTGACTCTGAAGAGAGCTATGTGATGTTTGTTTCTATGACCAAGCTACCCTTATCTGTTGACTATCATGTTCCCAAAATAGCAGCATTGGGAACGACAATAAACGTGTTCTTTAACAGTTAAATCAAAGAACAAATAAGTCAACAGTCCAGGCTCGAGGTCACTCAGGACTTAGATCGAATATCAATTTGATCATTTACTAGTGACTCAACTCCAAGTTATAAGTGATGTTCTTATATGACAACTTCCGGAGATTAAGTAAGGTCCATTCCAGTATGAAGCCGCTTCATACTTAATGCATTTCGAGTGAGTGTGACACACACACTTAATCCAGAATAGGATTACATCACTTAGTCACATTAATGACTTTATCCGATTAATGAGCTCCCAGTCACTTAATCAAGTCATGGACATTTTAAGTTCATTTATTACGATTATTAATTCTTCCTCACATTGACTCGGTTGTGATAATAATATCATAATTGCATCCTTTATGAACTATGGAACAAACATTCTATTTTACTCTACCAGAAACTATAATAAGATTAACATAATAAGTAACATCTTTTATTCAACGACTTTGGTCAAAATCTTTTACAATTAGGGAAAAGACAATTTGTTTAAGGACACATGTCCAACATATTCGTCTTCCCCTAACACCGAACTCGACTGGAACTCACTGAGTTCGACATTAGAATCCCACCCTTCCATTCAAACACCAAATTCATCTTAATCCGTAAATATCCTTAAAAAATCTTAATCCTAAACCTAACACTGTAAACCTAAGATCAAATACGCATTTGAATACACACGGTCGAGAGTAAAAATCGAACCCTAATATCAAATAAATGCTATAAACACGATCGAGAGAAAAAATTGAACCTTGAGTAACTTCAAATATTGATTCTGGAGATGGTGTTAGGTCGAGGATAATAAGGACGGGGATACGAATGGGGGCGATGTTGTAAACTCGATTGTCGATGATATTGTCTTAGGGTCGGTGAACAGATACAAAAGTGGTCTCAGGGGCATAATGAGAAGGAAACAGTAAACATCACTATATTTCGAATTTCGGAACATTTATCACCAAGTTTTGAATTTAACCCAAAGGTATCGATAGATAATCCTAGGCTTACTGGCAGACCCCACGGGCCTGGGCCCAACCCGCCCAAGCCCGACAAATACTCAGGCCTCGGGGCACGCGACTATAGTCATCTCAATTGACTAGCCATGATAATTTACTAATGCTATGTAACCTAATTTATTATAATGCCTAACGTAAATATGACTAACCTAATGTATTATAATGCCTAATTTAAATATGACTAAGCTAATGTAAATATGACTAACGTAAATGAAAACTAACCTACTATAATTGCCTAACCTAATATATTATACCTAAGCTAATATATGACTAAGCTACTGTAATGTAAATATGACTAAGCTAAGCTACTGTAACGTAAATTAAATAAACTATAATGCAATGTAAATTATATGCCACAATAAAGCAATGTAAAGTTGTAAACTATATGCCACAAAATATAAAAATAATTAAAATACAAACTAGATGAATTATGGAAAATGGGAGAGCTTGATGTTGCAAATTGAGAGAAAATAAAAGAGTAGGGAGAGTTGGTGTGATTTTTTTTTTTTGAATTGGTACGTTCGCAAAAATGAAACTCAAAGGAATTGACGGGGGCCCGCACAAGCGGTGGAGCATGTAGTTTAACTTGATGCAAAGCGAAGAACCTTACCAGGGCTTGACATGCCACGAATTCTCTTGAAAGAAAGGGTGCCTTCAGGAACGCGGACAAAGGTGGTGCATGGCTGTCGTTAGCTCGTGCCGTAAGGTGTTGGATTAAGTCTCACAACGAGCGCAACCCTCGTGTTTAGTTGCCACCGTTGAGTTTGGAATCCTAAGCAGACTGCCGGTGATAAGCCGGAGGAAGGTGAGGATGACGTCAAGTCATCATTGTTGGACATATTCTGTATATGACCTCTATTCAGATGCTAATCCCGCTTTTATAAGATTATGGTCGTTTTCCTAGGAATGAATGGTTCTTATTAATGTTAATCTTATGTAGTTGTTTGCGGATTATAGATATACATATCAAATTGAAATTTTTATCCTTAGTTCTTTAACTTTACACTTATGTTAAGTCATCACACTAGGTCTGTGTGAGGAGGTTTGACTAACATAAATAAAGAACTTAAAATTTGTCCATAGTCTAGATCGGAAGTGGGAACTTCTGATCGGGAACGACTATAGGTGAACTTAATAGATCACATACATGTGGTGACCTATTACCGGGTCGTAGTGCTGTCCATACACTGTTAAGTTCATCAGGTATGAAGTGTCTTCATACTGGACAGGGAGAGACTTATATCCAAAATCATCATTTAAGTTCGTCACTAATGAAAGTACGATAAGGTCGCTAAGATGATCAGATGAAATCGGTTGATGTCCTGAGGTAATATGAGTTTGTGCGGTTCAACTTAAACGATCTTTGATTTAATCGTTTCAGTTTGCAATCAAGTATTCCCAACACTTTTATTTTAGTATCGGAAGGTTGACCGTGACAAACTGCATATTGCAGATATGGATAATAACTTTATGGTTTCCTTATTATGATTTGTGGGAAGCAAATAAGTACTCATGGACAGCTTACGGCTTCATAACCCGATAAGTGAGTAATTTGCAATAATCATAGATTAAGGTAGTGTCGTCAAAAGGGCAGAACAGTAATAATAATGATGAGAATCATAATAATACGAAAACCGAACCTCATGAAATCTGATTGTAGCAATGGATGCATGTGGTCAGGAAGATATAATTATCGCGTATTTAAGAGTTCAACTTCGGGCTAAAGTGGAATGTAACCGAAGTTGGTGAAAGCACTACACTTTCACTGAAGCTAAAGTACGTGTGTCCATTTGTCCCCCTTTGTAGCTCCACAAGGATGACACTGCAATTATGTTTAATATACAAATTAAATATTGAATATATCCAATCAAGATTGATTCGTGATTGTTGTCACGAATGCAATGATTAACGTAAAAGTGGCAAAAGTACCAAAGTTTTTGGTACTGGCCAAAAATGTGAAAATTGATAATTGAATTCGATCCCTGGATAATTCTAGGATTATGGAAAATCAAATTATGTGAATTTATCATTTTGAATCGTGCAATTCTGTTGTACGGTTTGAGAGTTATGCTCAAAACAGTTTTTCGACTAATGCCGAAATAGTCGCTGTTTTTTCCTACGAATTTGAGAGAAAATTAAATATTGGAATTAATTCTTGGAATATTTAATTAGGAAAATAATTATAATTATATTATAATTATGGTTATGCGATTTTTTTGTGATTTAATCTTGAAAATAATATAAGACTTGATTTATTAAATTTTTATACGATATTTTCTGAAAAATAATTGTTTTGGATTTATTATTTATTTGATTTTATCACCAGAGGTCAAATATTAATTATTTTGATACTTATGCCGTACCAAATGTATTTGTTGGTGTCAGTTTCAACGAATACAAATTGAAACTCGCTCTACCATTGGATCAGTTGGTCCAACGACTCACATTTTAAAAATATATATATAAGTCAGCCCGCGGGCCCGCCCCTGACTTGGGCTGCAGGCGGGCAGGCCCGTACGGGCCCACGGGCGGGTACGACCCGCGTCCCTTCAGGACAAGAAGCCCGCATGCCTTGTCGTGCACTGTTTGGTTGGCAGGCCCGCAGTAGGCCGGCCCCGAATCCTCAGGTCTATCGGTAAATAATAATTTTTTCCTATATATTGTTAAAACTTTAAAGTACTCCGACAACGTCCTTACAGTAATTAGTCATCATCCTTTCGTCAAGTAGTCGCGATAATCAAAGCGCCATTAAACTTTAATTTCTATTTTGTGAAATAATATCAACATATACTCATATAGTATATTATATATTTATATTCCTACTTATATATGTTATGTAATATTAAACAAAATACATTAATATGATTAATAAAATTCTACTATTTATTTTTTATGTTATATATTTTTTAAAAAAATATTAAAGAAAAGAAAAAGTGTATGAAATGAGAGTATTTGTCGTTTGAGAGACATTATTGTTCTTAAAAAAAGATAACTTTATTAAATGTCTAGTGTGCTTTTATTATTAAGGCGTCGTAATCCTGCCGTTACAGTGTACTGCATTTATGTCCCATGATTTTGTTAGAAACCTTGCGGCATAAATGCCCAAAGTTTGGGATTGGACCTTCCATAAAGGTTCACGTGAGTTAATGACATTGATCACGGTATTGATTATAGAATCATGTGTAATCAATATAGTTGACTAATCAATATATTAATTACATATATCCCTTTTCTTATTAAGATGAGATCTTCATAATAAGGAAACTTATTAATTACTTGAGATACACATTAATGGAGATTATTCTCATTGATTGTGTTTATTCTCATTAATGGAGTTGATTCTCCTCTCCCTATAAATAGAGAACTCGAGCACCATCTCTCATATCATTATCACCACCACTAACACTATTCACGGATTACTATTCACAGCACTATTCAAAGAGAGAGAAAGCTCGAGTTCTATTATCCCCGAGAGTCTTGTTCATGTTCTAATCATCCTCGAAGAACTAGTATTCGGAGTGGGTGATTTCCGGCCATAAAGGTGTTCCGATTGTCGACGTGGTGGACTACGTAGAGGCCGAACATGTGAGCGACTCGTGATCGACGTGGAGCAAAGGCTAGGCGCATCATCATCGTGGGAACAACGTGAAGATCCGTTCGTGGTTAAAGTAAGGAAGCGTTCTGTAGAGAATATATTCTCAAACCGGTATGTATCTTGATTATTGCTATGTCATCACGATTGTATTATTTTGTAGGATTCCCGGATATTTATTTTCCGCATCCGGGAAACGCGGAATTCCTAGGAAAAACCCAACAGATTTTGATGACCCTGAAACCATAATTGAGCAACTTGTCTTTAATTTTTATTTTTTTTGTTAAATAGTTTTTTTCTTACATTATGTTTTATTGTATATTTTAATGTAATATTAAAAAAAAACAAGAAAAATTTAATTAGCATCTCGTTTTTTGTTTAGGTGGTAGAAATGAGGGATAAGATCTCCTATGATTTGATCCATCGGAGTCTTAAACTATTCAAAGTCGTGATTCTGGCCAGCCCGCTTATTTTACGAAGTAAGTCGTCGAATGGACAAAGGCTTCATGGCTCGGGCGAGCAACGGGCGGTATGGGCAACTCGCGCAATTCCTCTAGTCAAAAGTACTAAGAACTGCCTCAAAATATAATTAAATGTGTTGGTTTAGACTCACCTAACTTCATTAAATATAATTACATGTAAATGAAAATTTAAATTAAATTAACAACAGTATATATACATATATTCGTCCATTCAAAATATCATCTACCAAATAAACAACATAAATTTAACATTGGCTCCTAAAGAAAGCATTCTCAAAAGATAAGAATATGTATTATTTATTTTTTAGTATATATTTTTTTTTCAAATAGCCGAAGAACACTCACATAGTGTCTCCGTCTCAATTTTATTCATAGAGCCCTCACGTATGTCGGAGGAAAACCGTGGTTACATCGATATGTATGTGGAGCTAACTAAAATCTAGCATTGAAAATATCCCCAATAACAAGACAATCACAATAAACAAAATGGTAAGAACCGATAACAAAACATCAATATTAGACTTGCCTAATATACGCTGTTACGGGTATTTTACGTAATTGGTTTTTATTAATTAACAAAAGAAAAGTTATTTAAATTAATTTTTCTTTGATTAATTATGATCAATTTCGCTCAAAATGTTCACCGGAAGTCCGTTTTCAAAAAATAAAGGGTCCAGATGATCCCAAAAATATCAAAACACCCAAAAACGATATAAAATTTGTGAAAAACGGCCTCGGGGTGGCCCCGGGACCTCCAGGACATGTCGGAGCCACCCGAGCGGGCCCCACAGGCCCAAGAGCCACCCAAGCGGGCCCCACAGGCCCCAAGAGCCACTGCCGCGCGTCAGGTGGTCCAGCAGGTTCACCAGGGGTCAAACCCCTCCACGTGGCGGCACACCATTGGGCGTGAGGAGGCACCTGCAGCCAACCAGAGCACGCCATGCAGGCGCCGACGTCAGCCAGGGCCTCTCAGCGCGTGGCATTGCGTCGCTGCCACTGTTTTTGCGCGTGCGGGCGCGTCGCCACTCCGATCGGCCTGAAAATTGCGGCGTTGGATCGGCCACGTCCAAGGGACCCAGAAAAATATATAATATTACCCCGGGGGCTTCCTGGAGTAATAATTATTCACGTTTTAACCCCCGGACCCTCCTATAAATAGGAGCGCGATTTTCACTTAACGGTAACTCATTCCGACCCCCGGAAACTCGCTTTAAACCCTCTCTAGACCCTCTTAAATCGTTTCACTCTCAAATATCCCACTAATGTTGAGCGTCGGAGGTGAATCAGGGGGTAAAACCCCTGGTTTTCCCTGATCTCGGGTGTTATGTTGTCCAGGTTCAGGGAGCGAGAAATTCCACTAGAGCGGAAGCCCTGGAGAAAATTCTGGCACGATCTAAGACCCTCATTGCCAAGGTTCTAGGTCCGTGAGGTGCTCGTTCTATTCCTCAGTCTTGTATCTCCGGCAAATATATCGACTCAGCGGATAGGCCGAGGACCCGGATCTGTCCCCGTGACGCCGGTCGAGGGTCTGGTCCATCAGAGTTCACTGGAAAGTCGATACTGTGATCCCCCCTACACAGTGGTCAGAAATCCGTTTTTGGCGTCCCGAACCTGTAATCCGGGCCAGGCCAAGCCCTGGCCCTATAGCGATAGGTAGTGGTGTTTGCCACGGATTTCTGGTCCTGAGTCATTGGAGGGTCCGTTTGTCTCGAAAGTCCAGGAGCCCAAGCCCGAAAGTCACAAAAGTCAACAAGACGACATTGGGCCCGGCCCAACACGAGTAATTGGGCCGCTGAGTGTTTGAGGCATTTTTCTGCATCAACATAGGCAATGTTCATTTTGTCTAACCTAAACAAACCTTTAATATTGCTAGGAAGCTCATTAGAATCTGTGAAAAACTCATCTCTATTATCCGCTCTCAAACGAGCCAACGCATCTGCCACTTGATTCCCTTCTCTATAAAGGTGATGTATCGAGTAATTTGAACCCTAGTATATGTAGATAAGAAAATGTATTGTATCAACTCATAATTTTTTTTTTATTACCACATTTTCTTAAAACGCATCTTTGAGAATTGTATAAATCCAATCCATCTATATGTTTATATTCATCAAATATAATTTGTGAAAATATATCTTTGACAATTCCGTGTACTCAATCATTTACTTGTATTTCGATTACTTTAGGAAAAGGTATTGTTTATTAACAAAAAAGTAACAATTGGTGTATGTATAATTGTATATAAAATAAATTATGAATCACATGCAAAACACAATGGTTTTTACATACAATAATTTGTTTTTTTGTTTGAATAAAATTTAAAACGTCTTTAACTTGCAATTCTTATATATCAATACATATAGTTGAATATTATTAAATTAATACTCGATAAATTAATCATTTCAATTAAATATTACTTTTACAGTCTCATTCTAATTAACGTAACTAAATTATTTTTAATAAATTAATAGTCTCAATAATATAATAAATTTCTCTAACCTCGATACTATTTATACATAGAAGTTTTACTTTAATTTTGTCTCTCATTGACGTCATTTATAATTTTATATATCTATGCTATCTGACTATATAAACATCGAGATCAAAGCTAAACCTTTTTAATCGTCACTTTTGTTAATTATGAATATTCAAAGTTCAAAAAGATCACATATATGATATGCCGACATTGAATTATTAAAAAATGCTTCACATATATATTAAATTAGGGTTAATTGCGGCAAAAAGACCCAACCTTTGGTCAAATGCTCTGCTGTGTATACAACATGGCGGCAAAAGTACCCAAACTCGGCATTTGGGAGTTGACTGAGAAAATTTGTCCATGTGGCTATTAGCCTTTGCCACGTGGCATGCTGTTAAGGTCGGATTTGGTCAAATCCATCCTCAACACAACTCGTGTCGTTTTGTCCATAAACGACATGAGGGGAGGCGAGGAGGCTCATCATCCGAGGGGGATTATCCCCGAGGAGGAACATCCCCGAGGAAGAATACCCCCGAGGAGGTTCATCCACGAGGAGACGCAGCCACGCGAGAGCAAGTTGCAACGAAGCGTCCCATCACACCCGACGAGGAATTTCGTCATGATGATTGTGCAGGGTCGAATGACCCTTGACGAGATGTGCATTTAATGAAGCCGACCTACTCACTCGATGAGAACACCAGCGACGAGGCTTGCAGAGCCGAATGACGGCTGACGGGATGCGCATTTAATGAGGCGCACCTACCCATAACGGCAGCCTGCTCGGAAGTGACATAAAGTAAGGATTTACCATGCTGCCCTCCAATCACGCCAGAGAATGAATGATTAAAGAGAAAAAAGGCGGGAAATACCCGGGAAAAAGGCATTGTAAACTCTATAAAAGGCAAGATAAGCCTCATTTGTAAAGGTTCAAAAAAATATTGAAGAAAGGCCCGGACAGAGAGAAAGAAGTCTTGTAACAGAAAAGGCTAAGGAAATAGAGAGAATTTGTGTTCATGATCCTTCATCTGTCCAGCTATTCAACGGAAGAAAACCGAGCTCATTTCGGAAAATATAATAAAACAGAGATATTCATCATTTACTATTGTTTATCTGTTATTTGGTGATTGTCTTTGTGACTGGAAAAGGGTGGTGAAAATCGCCCTCTACACATGCCACATGGCACTTGGCCGCCACGTGGCATGCCACGTAATTATTATTATTTTAAATAAATTAAAAAATATTATTTTTAAAAAACTTTTTAATTTTTAAAAAAATTAAATTATTTTTCAATAATAACCAATAATGAATATTTAAATTTAAATATTCATAATTGGTTATTATTATTAAATATAATTATTCATTTTAGAAAAGTGGGTCAAACAAAATAAATAAAGAAAAAAAATCACCGTTCACGGTTCACTCAAGCTCCGCCTCCGATCCGGTTCACGGGTGGAACGAAATCGCTTAATATGTTTAACAATAATATTCATATGATTATTTAATGACAATTTTTAAAAAAAAGAATAATATATAAATAAAAAAACATATTAAACAATTATTATTATATAATGTAAACACAAAAAAAAATAAAAAAAAATCATGCAAACAAATAAAAACAATTTTTCGTTAAATATAAATATGACTACTATTTTTTTAATAAGTGGTGTGTATTTAATTATGTCTTGATTTTTTAAACAATATGTATGTGTTTATTGGTTATTATTATTAAACATATTAAACATTTTTATCCGACGAGTGAACCGGATCGGAAACGGAGTTCAAGTGAACCGTGAACTGTAATTTTTATTTCGTTCTACTCACTTTTTTAAAAATAAATAATTATAACCAATAATGAATTTTTAAATTTAAATATTCAATATTTGTTATTATTGGAAAAAAAAAATTAAAAATTTTATTAAAAAAATAAATAAAATAAATTTATAATAAATAAAATAAATTTAATAAAAATTATTTAAAATAATAATAATTACGTGGCATGCCACGTGGCAGTCAAGTGCCATGAGGCTAATAGCCACATGGACAAATTTTCTCGGTCAACTCCCAAATGCCAAGTTTGGGTACTTTTACCGCTATTTACGGAAGTTGTATACACAGGAGAGCATTTGACCAAAGGTTGGGTCTTTTTGCCGCAATTAACCCTATTAAATTATCATCAATTAGTTGTTGACTTGTTCCGTATAAGATTTGGGATCTTTAACTACCCAAACAAATAAACATGGAAATATTTTATTGTCTTACAAACACATGACACTCTCATTCCGTTAAGTCCACGAACTCGTGGCTGCCCGCGAGGTTTTTTTATTAGTTCAATGAGGAGCAGAGTCCGGTCACAGAAAACTCCCGGTTCCATTTCACGGCCATAACTTCAGTTGAAAAGTCAGGCCGTAGGTCACTTTCACGGCCTTTTTTGCCAGCTCTATTCAAGACATATAAAGAAAAATTACACATGTTGACCATTAAATGCATGTTTAAAATTAACAAGCTTTTATTTTATATGTTATAAAATCACTCAGTTCCTCAATCATGAGTTCGTTTATCTTAATTTAATTGGGTCACATTTAAAATAAAAAATAGTATTTAGTGTATTCTTGAAGAGAACTGGGATTATTATATGGTAATTAGATTTGGATTATTATATAGTAATTAGATTTGGATGTATGATTGGTCAACTCTGTCTATTTCACGCGTATACTATTCAAACTTCATCAAATTGAGTGACAAAAATTACTACCTTAATATTAAAAAAATTATCTAATACCTTAATAGAAACTATTAGTAAGTAAGCAACATGTTTTCCTGTTCAATAAAATTTCACTAATTACTATCTTAAAAACAAATGGTGATCAAATTAATATGGATGTAGACAGTTTCCCGTCAAAGATATCGGACTGATTTAACATATACAGTCGATATAGACAATTTATATGGATATATAAATTTATGCTACGCAATTTATTTATTTTTCCATAACATTTTTCTTTCAAGTCCAAATTGTATATTCAAACCCGCTTAATTTTAAGATTAAAACAATTGAAGAAAAAACTTAAAATTTTGTGATGAATCTCACTTATTTGAAGAGACTATATATAAATTCCAAGTTCCAACTGTACGAACATAAGAAGTAAGAACTACCTCAAGTTCAACAAACATGATCATCCGTGTTTTGTATTGTGTTTTAATCGTTTTTGACTCCTTATATATTAATCGTGGATGAGACTCATCAATAATTCATCCTATTTAATTACCGTGTTCATTGTGGTTACCTGTATAACTCATTTAACTTATTTCAAGTATTTTTAAATGATAAATTCATTCAATTTAAACTCATTTAACTTAATTTATATATTATCTATACTTTTAAGATTTTTAACAATTTTTTTATATTTTAATTGAACGATGAATTAATAAAATTAAAAGTATTAATTTCATTACCCAAGTAAAAATTAAAACATGACTTAATAACATATATAAAATGCATAAATGAAATTGTTTACTCCTTTATCGTGTTTAATTGGATCCCGACGTGTTGTATCCTTTACCCTTTATTTAACCGTATTAGTTGTGTTCGACGTGGTTGGACTCTGATCCATTTATGTTCGATCCAAACTTATTTAAATCCTGTCGTAATCGTTCTGTGTTTCGTGTCTCGCTCTAAATTACCACCTCAAATGTAAGGAGATACTTCATGGTTTATAAATCTTTATAAGTTAGATCTAATAGTCAAATCAAAATAATTTATTCTCTATTTCCTAATCTTCCTTCATTGACATCTTGCATTTATTATTAATTCGAATTCCAAAGAGTGCATTTCTCACGTTCTCATTTTTTTATAGAGAAGTTTTCAAACCTTTCAACTTCATAACTTTCGACTTCTCAGAAAAACTCTATTTTTCTTCTTCAGATTATTCTTGTATCAATTCTTCTTAGTGATTTTTGCTTATTTGATTTCATATTGATACATAACTTTTTTCAAGTTTTTTTTTTTAATACCAAAGATGGGAAATAATGCATAAAGCAAGGCAACGATGAATGGCTTGAGAAGGCTAGTTTTGGCAATCTGGGGTCTCCAAAAGAGGCGGTTTTGGGTGGCTTTTGAGGCGATGAGCTTGGCTATGGCTTCCATCACTGCCTCGCTCGTCGGCTGCTTTGTGTTCGAACGTTCTTACTATCAACCGCATTTCTCTCCTTATAATTATACCGGTATGCTTTATATCCAATCATAGTGTATATATATACACATATTTATATTTACATTTATATATCAATATATGTGTGTATTTGTATTGTATTTTTGCATCTTCATTGGGTATTTGTATGTATAGCCTCCGATAACTTTGGCTTGTATCGGATAGAGTTAAGGTACGATATCAGATATTATGATTTCTCCGATAATGTTTTGTATAGCCTCCAAACTTAAGGTATTCATTAGTTTTAGAATTTGTGACTTGAATATGATTTTTTGGTTTCATGTTGTGTTACGTAATTTGGTTGCTTCGTATTCAACCGCGTTTTTCTCTTTTAGTTATAACCCCGTGGTTTATTTCCAATCATAGTGCAAATCTCATTTTTATTCTTATATATACATATATATATATATATATATGTATTTGTACAAAATTGAAAATATGAAAAAATTAAAGGTATATTATGAAAAATAAAGACTCCGAAGTTTCTGTGTTACCATCGATAGCTCGAGCTAATAAGTTCGTGATTTATTCCGCATTAGATCTAAAATTTAAGTTGTTTTAAGGAATACACACACACACACACATATATATATATATATATATATATATATATATATATATATATATCTATTCTTTTTGAGATATCGTTGCGGAAATCTCTTACATTATTTTTAAATATTATCTCTTCTTTTCTCGGATATTATTATTTTCTACATCGAAACTAATATGCCTTCCATCATGTGTTTATATTATTATGGGTTAATTGCGGCCAAAATACCCAACCTTTGGCAATATTTTCTGATAGGTACCCAACCTCAATAAATGTAGGCGAAAGTACCTAACGTTGTACTTTTGTTGCCGACCAACTAATGTTGTTAGACACCTGCCTACGTGGCCGTTCGGCTGTCTCATGTGGTGTGCCACATGCCACAAGCCGCCACGTGGTCAAAGATTGGGTACTTTTGCCGCCACGTTGCATTTTTTTTTTAAATATTTTTTTTTTTAATTTTCTCTTTCCCATTGGCACACACATATATATATATATATATATATGTATACATATTTTACATGTATCAACGATAATAAAATAATTTTATAAAATATGTATTTATAAAAAGAATATGTTTTATTTTTGTAAATAATCAATTAATTCCTTAAAAATTATTGGTTTTAATTTATTAAAAAAAATTCTTTCCCGTGGCAGATATTTTAATTGTTTTTACATTTGTTAATTATAATCAAATAGTTTATAAAATATGTGTTTATAAAAAAAAAATTCTTACAAGAATAATTTATAATTTTTAAATACATTATATTAAATTTTTAAAACTAAAACATTATTATATATAATATCATAGGCATTTTAATATTAAAATTAAGCCATGATATGATTTTTAAAGACATATAACATATATGAAACTAAGGCATGATTAAAAAAATGTGTATCAAATACGGTTCAAAGTGAATTTAAACCGAAAGTTTGGTGATTGGTAAAAATTGTGTTTAACCTTAAAAGCGTTATTTTGGTTTTAAAAAATTAAAATATGCATTTTTGGTACTAATATAAATTCAAAACCACAAACCCAATTGTTATTTAATACACACATATATACATATATATACAATATATGTTAATTTTTTGTTCTTGTAATAATTTTTTTTTCTTATTTTTACAATATCAAACATGGTTTACAATACATGTCTGTATATTAAATAATTTTTTATAATATCAGACAAGATTTACAATACATGTGTATATTAAATAATATCATGTATTTAAAAATTATAAATTACTCTTAAAAGAAAAACAAATATTTTTTTATAAAATTATATGATTATATTTGACATATATAAAAAAAATTAAAATCTGTGCCACGGGATAGAAAAAATAATAATTTTTAAAATAAATTAAAACTAATAATTTTTAAGGAATTATTTGATTATTTAAAAAAAATAAAACATATTATTTTTATAAATATATATTTTATAAATTTACTTGATTATGTTTGATATGTGTAAAAAAAATTAAAACCTGTGGGCTAACAGGAAAGAAAAAAATTAAAAAATTAAAAAAAATTAAAAAAAATACCATGTAGCGGCTAAAGTACCCAACCTTTGGCCACGTGGCAGCTTGTGCCATGTGGCACGCCATATGAGACAGCCTAACGGCCACGTAGGCAAGTGTCTAACGGTATTAGTTGGTCAGCGACAAAAGTGCGACGAAGGTACTTTCGCCTACGTTTATTGAAGTTGGGTACCTATCGGGGAATATTGCCAAAGGTTGAGTATTTTCGCCGCAATTAACCCTATTATCATTTGTCACCAAGATTATTTAACTTGTTTATTTGTAGCAATTAAGTTATTGATCGAACACGATTTTGGTGCGAAAAATTATTAACGTTACAATTCTATAACGAATGAACGGTGTTGCTTGTTAAGGAACGGTGTTGCTTGTTAAGTGCCACATGTTGATCCACGTAAAATACCGTGTATTGCTCAACGCAATTGCCACGGCATCGAGCTTTGCCCACATGTCTTATATACGTAGGCCTACAACTCTCTCACACACACAGTTCAATAGGAAAATTAGTAAATCTTTAAGATTTATCTGCGGCATACTAACTTTGAATATATTTAGCAGACAATAATACTTAAAAAGCACAAAAGAGTTGTCTTGGTGCAATTTTATCAGTGTTTTTTTTAATTAACGTATGTTAAGCCATGTGTATGCCTACTAAACTATGATTAAACTTAAAAAAAATATCAATTATTCAACATTTTTATAAATTAGAGACATACACATGTCTTTAATTTGACAAATGTTACTCAACATTGGGGGAATTGGGCGTCAACATTGTTTAGTAACTTTTGAGACTATAGCCGCAAAAAAAAGAGATTGAGAATATGCCGACATAAAATATTATTATAACTTTATAAGTTACTTATACTATAAATATCACAATCTTTAATTCAATATAGGGTTAATGACGGTAAAAATACCCAAAGTTTGGTCAAAGAACCCCTCGTGTATCTAAAGTTTAAAAGTGGTGGCAAAAGTACCCAAAGTCAAATTTGTGTTGGAATTTATTAATAATAAATGACCAATAAATGTTCTAATAAATGAGAAAGTATAATGTGTTGAGTGGAGAATAAATGTGGGAATGTGAAAAGTCCCACATTGATTACTTACAAAGAGTTTGTGCAATATATAAGGAAAACAATAGTGAAGTGAGCTCAACATGTGGCATAGTGATAAGTATGCCACATGAGTGCCGTGTGGAGGCGAGGTGGCGAGACCATGCCACCTCACGCTTTCGCAACGCCGCCCTCGCCGGTGGCGACACCGGCGACACCGGCTCCGGCTCGGGATCGGGTGCGTGGGCCTAGAGGCGCTAGTAGGCGCACTTGAGGCACTTGAGCACGTGGCATCGGGTCTCGGCGATTCTCGCCTCGCCACGTGTCAGTCGGCAGTTACTAGCCGTTGGGGGCGGTTTCTGACCGTTTTCTCGTTTTCCGTTTTCAGACCAATAACTGCCACTTGTGAAGGGTCGCTACCTTCACAACGTGTAACTGTTTTTGGGTCTTTTTATTTTCGTTTTCTGAAACAGAAACGTGAATTCTGCACTCTGTATCATTTCTACTCTTAGAAAACACTTCCAGAAAACGGTCGGAACTTCGCTTCGTCTTGCGATTTCTCGGCCAAAGGCTTGTCTTATCCTGGGTGTTCTTGCAAACAGACTCGAAGACGTTTTGAGTGCTCGAAACACTATTAGGAAAGTGATCATATGCACGATTCAAGCCGTGACGTTTTCAACCTTGAAGAAATTTCCAACAATTTGGGGAGTTGACCACTCCATTCTCGTAACGCAGTTAACTTACCTGTTAACTATGGCCACGTGGACAAACGTGGGTTGTTGACATGACAATTTTTTCCACGTGGACGAACCCAATTAGGGGTTTGATTCGTTGTTTTGTCGTAAATGAAGCTGATGTGGGCTCATCCACGTGGTAAAAAATTGCTATGTCAGCAACCCATGTTTTTCCACGTGGCCAGAGTTAACAAGTAAGTTAACTGCGTTACGAAAATGGAGTGGTCAACGCCCCAAATGTAAATTTAAGTACTTTTGCCACCACTTAGACTATGGATACACGAGGGGTTCTTTGACCAAACTATAGGTCATTAACCCTTCAATATATTATGAACATTGAACATTAGGAAGTTTCATTACAGTATTAAAAAAAATACTCAATTATGTCACTAAAAACCCTAAAATACGCATTCTCAAAAAAACAGATCCAAATTCACACTCAAAACCATAATATAAGAAAATATAATACACAAAAAAGGCTATAAAGACTTAATTACTATCTATAAATTAAACTATAGAATAAAGGCTATTTAATGTAGAAGTCAGAGTTTAAATGAAAACTAACTAATGTCTACAAAAAAAATAAGCATCGAAATATATTTATATATATAATATAACCTCATACTTGATCAACACCACGACGACGTACACCAAAAGCCCTCTTGATTCCTTTGACTAACCCTTGACCGATCCTCCTGGTCAACCCTGGAGCCGCGGCCGCAGGGTCGGCCTTGTCCCGCCCCGCAAACCGGAAGCTCGCCGAGGACGCCGAGAGGCGGTCCTCCTTCACGATCACCGCAGACGGCTCCGCGTGGAAGCTCGCGGACCGGCCTGCGGTCGCGAGCAGCCGCCTCATCCCAGCAATCTCGTTCTCGAGGCTGCCGACGCGCTGCACTGTGGCATCGAGCGACGCCTTCAGCTGCGACGCCTGCCGGAGCGCAGCGTCGCGCTGGAGGAGCACGCCGAGCGTTGCGGTTTCGGTGTTCCCGGCGGATGTGACGGCATTTGCGGCCAGGGCTGTTTCGGCGGAGGAGAGGAAGTGGCGGCGGGTGGCGAGCTGGTCCACGAGCATAGCACGGACAACGAAGCGGAGCGGCATGAAGGGGTTTTGGACGGCGTCGTGGAGGAGCGCCGGCGAGAGTTTGGTGCAGTCCACGGCGGAGCAGATTCGGGATTTCTGGTCCTCCGTTAATTTACCGTTTTGTCCCTGCACTTCAGTATTTCATGCGTTCTAGCTCAGTTTATTGAATGTTTGCAACAGAATATAGAAATGTACTGCAAAATATTTGGCATAAGTACTCAATTTAAACTAAGTGCGTCAGAATATTCCGACAATATTTTTTAGAGGCAATAATACAAAAAAGCACTAAAACGTGTCGAGGTCTAATTTATTGTCGAGTTAACGTCTATAAGCTAGAGACATATATATGTCACTAATTTATTGTCGAGGTCTAATAAGTGTTGAATCACTCAAATTTTTGAAATTTAATCATAAGCGTACCCGTGTCTCTTATGTAACAGACTTTGTGGCCTTTCAGTATAATTGCCGCTAAAAAAAGATTTGAAATATACTATCCGGTGGTACAAATTAGGTACTTATAATGTCACAAATATCATTTTGATTAAATGATTTTGTTAATAGAAACAGATAAAACGCAAATATCGCGTCTTTGGATGTTTATTAAGCCGAAATTAGAAGTTTGTGAATATGCCGCACTATTTTCAACAAATTTGAATATTTTATGTAGTTGTCTAAAATCTAAATACTACTTGTTGATCACGAAAAATGGATCGACAACTAAATCGGTCAATAGTTCGATCCCGAGCCCGACCCATAAATCGGCTGATAGTTCGATCCCGAGCTTGACCCAGTGAATAACACTACTAAAAACTAAATAATAAAAATTAATTATCCGGGAAACAAAAATAAGAAGTCAAGCTTACCCGAATATAGAGATCAACAATCTTATAAACGACATCATGGCTGTTAAAACGACGTTGCATGGCCTCGGCGGCGATATGAAAATCGTCGGGGCAAACCGTCAGAATGACATCCTCGTGCATGTCGATCGCTCCACCGTCGCCGACACCGTCATCCTCCGTTGCGCTTAACACCTCAATGCACCCGCTCACCAGAAACGCTGCCGTTTCAGCCTCGGGAAGCAGCCCCAGCGCCGACCGGAATACGATGGATGCGTAGTCGCGGTTGACGGTCACGACGCTGTGGAAGTACGCGTCGGTGGCGTGGACCAAGCTGTCGTCGCCGTTGGACTCCGTCATCTCCAGCAGTTCGGAAGCGGTCCGGAGCGCTGCGAGGTTGAACGGTGTTATGACGGGACGCGCTCCGTAGCAGAAGTCGGCCACGAGCGTGAACGTCTCGGCCGTGATGTTTAACGGCGGCGAGAGCGTCAATTCCGTTACAGAATCCGTTAGCTGCCGTTTCAAATAAGTGCTTCTTGATATCAGTGGATCCTGTGCCAAAATAACAAAAGAAATAAAAATTATTACAAATGAGAGTTGTATTTCGCAGTGGCGGAACCCGGAATTATGTACCGGGGGGTTATATATAATTTTTTTGTCAAAAACTTAACTTGAGGAAGTTATATTAAAATTTTGATGAAAGTTAGGGGGGGTTTAACTAAAATTTTATATGAATTTACACTAAAAAAATTAAAAATAAGGTATTATTGTACCAAATTTTTTTTTGGAGGGGGTGGTTTGAACCACCCCACCCTATAAGGTCCTTCCGCCACTGGTATTTCGGTACCGGGTTTTTCGCCTTTTTCGGACTGTTTGGATTTTTTTGAAATTAAAAAACTAGGCATGATCACAGTACGGATTTCAAAACGCCGAGTTTTTTTTTTTTTTTTTTTTAATTGGAAATCAGGCCTTGCCTTTACTACACTATAAGCGAGTAAAGTCAGCACCTTAAACTCCCAAATTTGTGGGTCTTATTTTTTTTTTTTTTTTTACATTATTTTTATATTTAAATATGAAATAATTAATCTTTAAATACTTTAAAGTCCTAAAATTTTAGCTTACGCTTCGACAAAATACGAAAAACTCTCAGCCGGCCCTGCTAAGATCTGAGCGTGGGCTATGTTATTGAAAGCCTCGGCTCTGTTCCGTTTCTCCGGTTTTAACGAAAGGGCCGATTTTCATGGCCGTATGGTTTACCCCTAGTAGTAAATATGTACATAATGTGTATTGAATTTAGGGTAGTTATATTAGTGAAATACGATTGTAAGGGACAGTAGAGGAATAATAAATGTGATGGAATTAAATAGAGACCGATAAAGTTATTTAATGAACGTGAAAACGATGTGTTTAAAACCTAAGATAGTGGTAGGTTTCCCTACATGAAAAATTCAAGTCCTTGACTAGAAGTTACAATTTTTTAAAATGCGGAACTGGATAATTCCGGGAAACCCAGAATTTGGATTTTAAATATAAATCAATTTTATTTTTATTTTTATTTTTATTTGTTATACAGCTATGCAAAGTTTCAATATCCGATATCTAGAGTTCCGATTCCGTTCTTTCGGAATTAAAAAATAAATGAAATTCCATATTAACGACATTAATTTTGAGTAATGACTAGCATTATACCTATGCATTAAGAGTGAAAAATAATTACTTGTGATTCATTTTCAGGTTAGTCAATGATTTTAAAGTATAGTAAGTATTGCATTTCTTTCATTTATTAGGTAAAATTCACTAATGCCCGTTTAATTTCCCAAACGTAAATTTGAAAAATCATATCACATTACAGAAAGAGTATGAGATATTAAAGAAAGTATAGAATCAAGCCATATTTCATAATTCAGAAACCCGATTTGTCTGGAAAGCTTTTATCACGTTGCGCGTTTTTCAATCAATATTTTGTATATCGAAACTTCGAACAAGCAGTGCCTACCAAAGATAAGATACAAGTTTATATACTAAAAAAAATAACTGACCCAGTCTTTTGATATCATCAGATAACTTACTCGTGTTTATAAAAAATAAAATCCGCGAAAACCAACATTTTAGAGAAGAAGTCGAAGAACGTAGTTATTCGAAGAAGAAAAAAAAAAGTCATTACCTTGTGCAAATGGAAACATTTTCCTTGAACTCTTATCAACACTTCTGCTTTTCTTCCCTCAGCCAAAGACCTATATATATACACAAACATATAATCAACAACAACATATAAATCAAGAGATTAACAGAACACAAATACACAAAATTAAGGAATATAAAAATATTATAATATAATAAATAAATTAATTAATTAAAGCTTACCATTTTTCGACTCTAGAGTGAAGAGGTGTTGGAGGAGAAGAAGGAGAAGGAGAGAGGGAAGAAGAGGAAGAGGAAAACTCATATTCCTCTTCATATATTGTCTCGACAATTCCTAGATTTTTCCAAGCCTTCATTTCCTTCTTCACTAGAGAGACAACACACTTTTCTATGCCTTTTATATATAAAAAATTGTATTGTTATGCTTGTGTTTTATTGGCCAATCTTTTCTTTATAGAATTTTATTTATGATCATTTTTTTTAAGAAACAAAAAATTATTGTAGGGATTGGTGATAAACAGAAATTTCGTGGAGTTTTAAATTTTGTACATTGATTGCAGGCATGTGATGGGTCATAAATGCTAGCTTTAAATTCACCATCAATGGGTACACCTTTGCGTTTCAGTGTCTCAGTTATTATTCTTTGATGAAAAATATTATCTTCCTAATTTGTGATCAATTTTAATTAAATTATTTAAAAAAATCCAATTTTTTATTATTATTTAATGATTTTAATCCAAGTATCTTCCTAGTTTGGGATCAATCATTTAACATTTTCTAATTTTGTAATAGTGATTTTTTTAGCCATATATGGCATTGTATTATTTTGGGTGGATCTTGTTTTAATAAATAAAATAATGTTAGTCGGTTAAAAATTACCTTTCATCTATGAAGAAAATTCGGTTTTTCTAGAAAGGCAGTGAATTTCATAACTATGAAGAAATGATCATCTAATAAAGATGATTTGCTTTCGTTTTTAAATTATTTGGTGATCTTGGTCAATATAGTTATAGAATAAGTTCAACTATTTTTTAGAAAGAGTTAATATTTTTTTATTATAAATATAGGCAATTAAATACAGTTGTGTTCAAAATCTGTTATAGGACCACTGGTTCCGAGCCCTAGTTCTCTTTCTTGGAGCCATATTTGTATAGTAGTGCGATTTCTTTCTAAGTTCTCTATATAGTTTTTGGAGTATCTTTATATCAAATCCAATGCATTTTCTTAAATCCATAGACCAAATCTCTTTCTTGTATTTTTTTTTATCTTTGTAGAAGTGTTGTGTAGATTATAATAATCATTAGGGTTAATGACGGCAAAAATATCCAAAGTTTGGTCAAAGAACCCCTCGTGTACCCAAAGTTTAAAAGTAGTGGTAAAAATACCCAAAGTCGCATTTGGGGAGTTGACCACTCGATTCTCGTAACACCGTTAACTTACCCGTTAACTCTGGCCACGCGGGCAAACGTTGGTTGTTGACATAACAATTTTTGCCAAATGGATGAGCCCAAATAAGTCTTGTTTGTGACAAAATAACAAATTAAACCCCTAACTAATACTATTTAATACAACTAATTGAACCCCTAATGATTACACTTAACAAAAAAAATTTGTCCATGTGGCCAGGATTAACGAGTAAGTTAACGACATTACGAGAATTAAGTGGTCAACTCCTCAAATATGACTTTGGGTATTTTTGCCATCACTTTTAAACTTTGGGTACACGAGGGGTTCTTTGACCAAACTTTGAGTATTTTTGCCGTCATTAACCCTAATCATTATATAACTTTATTCTTTTTATTACTTTGGCGTTTGGCCTATTCTTGTAAATTTATATGTACTATGTAAATACCTTCAATATATGACTGGAAAACAACTTTTTTTTTTACATTCTACATGGTATTAAAGTTATTAGGAAAAATTTCCTATAGCCACCACGTCTTTGCCGAAAGCCGCACCTTCGATCGACGTTTTCCTCTCGGATGACAAGGTCACTACAATATTTAGGGTAACCAGCCTTTTGAAAAATTATCAGAAAAAATTGTCTCGTACTAGTCTTCTAGGTTATCTCTAATCCTAGAACCAATCGAGTAGATTCTGAAAGATAAAACCACATTTACGATATACTGGTATTCGGTTACAGTAATATTAGTTTTTAATCACATTTTTCGTTTCGACAAATATAACCAAGATTAAGTAAAGACGTTAACAATATATATTATAAAGATTCAATAGTATCATATAAGTAGAATTATAACAATCGAACACTACTACCTAATGATATATAAGTATCCATAGCTCCGTAAGCTACCGGTTAGTATTCTAATAAGTATTTAGGAGACAAATTTGACGTTATATCAAGTACAAAACTCGTAATAATTAGCAATGAGATCGCGTGATCTAAAAACACTACTCTTGAGTACTTATACCGCAAGTATCTCTTATTTTAAATTTTCAAACAATCTAAAAAATGCAAATAAGTTTGGGATAATAGTGGCGTAAGTATATTTTACTTTTTTTGGTCGCAATAAACCCACTCTCTTTTCCCACGGCCAAAGCTCTCAATGCCCACTATTTTTATTCTCTCAAAAATTTCGTCTATTTTTTCAACTGTTTAATAGATTTTAGATATGCCGTTAAGCCTTGAACATATGTAAATTTTCAAAAAAAAATTGTTTCTCTTTTTCTCTACCGACGGAAAATTTTAAGAAACAAAAACAGTAAACATGAAGTTTACACTATAAAAAATATATATATATATATATTTTAATACTTTTTACCCCTATTATAAGCCCAATAAACACCCTCGTACGTTATAAGGAAGCCCACAAAAGCCCAACGCAAATGAGGCGAAACCCTAGCCACACCCAAAACGACGTCGTCGAGCACGCCATGCTATATATAAGTTCAAATAAAACCCTAGGTCATCCTCCATAGCCGTCTCCACCAAAGCTTCATCACCAGAGAGAGAGAGAGAGAAGGAAATCTCCGAGGCGAAGAAATGAAGCGCAATCCCAATGTTTCGAGCTCTCGCCGGAAGTGCCGCAAGGCCCACTTCACCGCGCCGTCGAGCGTCCGCCGCGTGCTGATGAGCGCGCCGCTCTCCGGCGACCTCCGCTCCAAGTACAGCGTCCGATCCATGCCGGTGCGCAAGGACGACGAGGTGCAGGTGGTGAGGGGCAGCTTCAAGGGGCGCGAGGGCAAGGTCGTCCAGGTCTACAGGCGCAAGTGGGTGATCCACATCGAGCGCATCACGCGCGAGAAGGTCAACGGCTCCACGGTCAACGTCGGCATCAACCCGTCGAAGTGTGTCATCACCAAGCTCAGGCTCGACAAGGACCGCAAGTCGCTGCTCGAGCGCAAGGCCAAGGGGCGCGCCGCCGCGGACAAGGAGAAGGGCACCAAGTTCACCACCGAGGACATCATGCAAAACATCGATTGATTGGTGAATGTGTTTGTTTTTTTTTTATGGTAATTTAAGGACTTTTATCTTGTTCTGCTCTGGTTTCTAGATTTGAGACTTGGGTTTTGTTCCGTTTCGTTGTCGGATGCTATATGTTATATTTCTGGAGATTTGGTATGAAATTTTGTAGTTGCGTAATCGATCACTGTTCTGATTTATATGCTTATACTTTTTGTCTTGATATATATAGAGAGAAATGACTGTCTAGGGTTTGTTCTAGTGATTGAAACTGAGCTTGGTTCATATCATTAGGGTATTTGATCGCGTTTGTTGGGTATATATGCGTATTGTGTTTATCTTAATATGTGTGTGTATATAGAAATGAGTTTTTTAGGGTTTGTTCCTGTGATTAGAACTGAGCTTGGTTCTGTCAAATTCTTTGTTTCTTATCTGATATGCCAGGATTGGAGATTAGGGTTTTGGTAGTTTTTGTATGGTTTCAATCGCTTTTGGGTGCCCTTTTAGGGTTTTTGGGGTTTTGTGATTGGTAATCTAGAAGGGTTCTTAGGGTTTTAGTGATACACTTATAGTGTCAATCTTGTTCATATTGTTTAGTGAGTTCTGGGACACTAGTTTTTTGGTTCTGCTTTGATGAGTTGATCATTAGTTAGCTCATTGGTATTCAGGGTTGTGATTTTTCGATGTTGTATGGTTGAATATATATACATTTGTAAATTTATGTATATCATAACGGATAAACCTGTTTTCTTCATGTCATTCCTTGTTTATTTTGGTATATTGTACTATCAAAATTGTTATATTTAATCTCCCAATTCTATGATATTTTTAGGTGATTCATTTAAAAGAAAATTTTACTTTGGCAAGCTACTGCAATAATGTCCGAAAAAAATTACCATAATCAATCATTTCGTTGCGAAGTACTTTATTTAGAAGCCATAAGAGTAAATCTGTTTTCCCGTACGTTTTCCTTGCTTGACCTGGTAATTGCGCTGCGAGCTCTCATGCTTCATAGTTAGTTATCCTTGTTGCGCGTCATATACTTAAAATCTTTATGAAGTAATATATTAGAAAATTTTGTTATTGTGGAGGTTATTACTTTATCTAGTGAGGGTCAACAGATACTAAATATAAAGAACTACCATATAATGTCAGTGCAAGTGCCAGTTTTACACTTCATTCAAGCTGAATTTCCGAATTGGTTGGAACCCATTCCGGCCCGGTTCAAATGATATTTCTTAGGGAGAGCGAACCTAAAGAACTATGCATTTCGTTACATTGAAACTGCACATTGTAAAATGGTTTAACGCTAATCTATTTTCGCAATTATATCTTATATTTAGTGAATTCTTTTGCTTAATAAATGGTTTTGTTTTAATATTTTTCGTTACTCTTTTTTCTTTTTCTTTTTTTAAGGCAGCTTTGCTGCATGTGGGGATTGAACCCACAATCTCCACTTTGGAAATAGTGTGGAGTTACCACTAGGTTATCCAAGCAACCACATTTGACTTTTTGTGTCATTTTTAAGTACTTAATTTAAGTTTACTTGTGACGAAAGTACACAAAATTTGATCAATTAATATTTTGATCCATTTCAATGTCAATTGCACTGCAAGTGTCGCTTGAGAAATACCTAATTTGCCCTTCAATCAAATTTAAAACCACTAGGCTTAGCGTCAAAATGCCTCCAAAACATGTCATCGAACGAATCCATCCACAGAAAGTCTAGAATCTCGAAGAACACATCTGCGGAAACCGATTATTCAAGCTCTAACCTTTCGAGAGCCGCCAGAGAAAAAAAATCGAACAAGAAACATAGTTGGAAAAATAAATCGAATGCTCAGGGCTTGAGAGCGACGGACAAGCCGAACTTGGGGCTCTTTTTGAGGGCCTTGGTGTCGATCTCGCCGGAGACGGTCAGCATCGACTTTGGCAGGACTTCGTGCTGGAGGAGGGCGCCGAGCTTCCCGTGGTTGTTCAGCTTGGCTTTGACGATGGTGAGGTGGTCAATGGCGTACGACCCACCGACCGTGAAAGTGTTGTCGTTGGTCGAGAATCGCCGGGTGATCTCTCCCACCGCTGCGCTTTTCTTAAGGCTGTCCATGTAGTGCACGTACGATACTCTGATACTGTCTCCTTTGTCACAGCTACAGAAATATCAATATAAGCAGCGGTGGATTTAACAATGTATGGGTAATATAGATATATTTAGCCGTGAATAAAACCCAAAAACCGAAAGAAGGTGCTGGTTTCGGTTTCCTTAAAATGAAAACCCACCCCTATAAAAGTTGATGTTAGCCTTAAGTTCATTTCAAGATATAAACATGCTCTGAAAATTGGTTTTCATTTAAACCGATTTTTATAATCAAAAATCATTTTTCTCTGTTTGGAACTTTCCATTTCTCAAAAACCAGATTTAAACCAAACACTGTTTAATAGCCGGTTACCAGATAGGCAGATACAACTGCTTTTTTACCCAAAAATTGGTGTACGGTTTACATCTTCAAAAGCCAAAAAAAATAAATGATTCCAATGGAAAAGTCGCACAAAACCGAAGCTAATAATTAACCCGTTTACAGTTTTCACTCCATGTAGAAAAGTGTTAAGGTGCTGAATTGTCAATAGTATAACTTGGATTACTTTTCTAAATAAATAAATAAGTATGACTTGGATTACTAGAAGTGCATAAGAGCTTACAGAAGTATTGAAGCCGATGAGTCTGGTTTAGTAATGCTCATTCCGGCAGTGTACTTTGTGAAGTTCCCGGAGGTAGTGTCATAACCCGCTTCTGCACCAAAAGCAATGCTTGGGGTTCCAATGGTGGCTGAGAAGTCAAGAACCGGGGTTTGGTTCAGAGTTACAACTGTTGAAATTGCTGCGTGGTCATGGAAGTATTGAAGCTCCAACTACAATATATACGTATATACAAGTTAATATGACATCAAGAGAAAAGTATTCTGAATTTCATAAGATTTCAAAGCTTCGTACCTTTCCGGAATTGTAATCGGGCAGTTTGACCGAAGCAATCGTCTTCGTGGATGGGAGGATCTCGGTCAACGTGACTGTTGCTAAGATCTGCATGAAAGGGAGAATGATTTAATTATACTGATGATGCAAATCAGGTCCTTCTCATTGCGTCGCAAAATTAATACGTACGTTTGAATCAGTGTCGATTTTGGCGTCAAAAACAGTGTTCTTGTACTTGTAAATTGCTCCAACATCTCCGGTCGAGAGTCCTCCCTTCTTTGATGCTGTCGATGTGAGGGCCTAAGATAATAGAGAAAAATTAAGATCGAAAAACAAAATTATTGAGTACCTTCAAACCCTATTTACTGTCACAAGCTACTCAACTGAAAGACCAATAAATGCATAGCATGTATAGTACCCTCTTTTTTCTTTTTTTTTTTCCAATACCCTATACCGGATCCGAATTCCGAGCACCGGAAAAAACACAACTGGAACCAGTTTTACAACAACGGTTTTAAATCACTCCTCAGTATACTACTGCCATCAGGATAAAACTTCTTACAGGTTTCTTAATATTTTGACTGGTCACCAAGACTAAATGCACAGCATGTAAACCCGAAAACGTATAGACCAACTAATAACCCCAAGTACGTTCATACAAGATCGACATCAGAATGCTAGAACGCAAAGAAACATGAGAAACACGGACGAAAAATGGGAAATCGGAACATGAACTGTAATCTAATCCAGCCTCTCATGGGAGTATCCATATCCTTCGAGCAATGGCTTAACCAAAATGGCGTGGATATTCAATATCACTCACTACGCACGCATTAAGATTCAAAGAAAGAAATCACCAAAGCTTGATACCCAAAAATTTGCACAAAAAATAATGACGCAATTCAGCATATATTCACCGAAAGAGTCAGAAATACAAAATCAAGAACAGAAAAACCTAGCTCATCAGTCCAATCCGAGATTCAATATGAAATCTCTACTAAATTCTATAAGAACAAAAAAAAAAAAAAAATCAAGAGAAGCTCCGTACCACTCCGGCATCGCTGTAGGTGGAGATGGTGAATTTCTGGTCGGAAGTGTAATCCTTCGTCAGAAGATCTAAATCAAACCAGAAAACGAGACGTTTCAATCAAAATTTCAAAACAATCAAGAAAAGCAAAACTTAAATCAAAGAATTCGGAGCTGCGAGCTGAAATCGAAAGGCGATACTCTTACCTTTGGCTCTCTTGCCGATATCGGAGAAGAGTCCCGGTCCTTTGTTCATGGTCGAAGCTTGGAAATATCAGAGAAGAGAGAGAGAGAGAGAGAGAGATCTGTTTGATTCTTGAGCAGTGGAGAAGAAGAACGGAGAGGAAATGGAGGGTCCGATTTATTTCTTGTCTTCGTTTTTAGGATCGACGGCTGAGATTACCTCTGAGAAGTTTGACAGATCTGGGCCGCTGATCTTATCATCGCATTTGAGAAATGCGCTGTTTCTGTATTATTGTATTTATTTTTGGTGTTGAATAATGAATGAATGTGTATGTAAAAACTTATTTAATAGTATATTGATTATTATAATTTTGCTGTTTTTGTGTTTCTAACGTTCCTATTCAATTTTGAATGTCGTTTTACTATTTGTTGTATTTCAATCATACTGTGTCGTTTTCTCTAGAATATCATTTCGGTTGTATGTGTCTTTTGTATCGGTTTTTATGCCATTTTGATATTATTTTCTTGTCGTTTACAAGTTTATGTATTTCAAGGGTTGATGTATGATTTAATATCTTTCTCTCAGATATTGGTAAAAATTAAAAATAACCTCGTTAGTTATTCCGTAAAAAAAATGTTACCTTTTGATTTAAGTGTTGAAGATCGTTTTAGCTCTCGTTAAGAATTTAGCTCGCGTATTTGTGCCCGTAAGCATTGAATGCGGTATGAATTTTGTTTCGGTATATCCTTTTGCATTTATTGATGTTTGAATATAATCGAACAAGTACAATGACCGGGAAAAAGAAAAAAAAAATCAATGCGATAAACGGCACCTGATTGCTCTAAATTGATTTTGGGCTTGTAATTGATTGGGCTCTGGCAGCAATTACTTTGTTTACTACTGATGGGCTAGGGCCTAGGCACATGGGGATTCTGATAAGCTTGGAATTTCTACTAATTTTTCCAGCTAATATTATTATTTCTCAAATTTTTTTATTTTTTTTTTTCAGTTATTTTTCATGTACATTTTTCGTTTACACCATTTTCGATGTATTGATTGTCGCTTTGTTCTTATGCCATTTAACTTAATTGTCGATGTTTATGTCGTTTTGTTTATTCCATTACTCCTCGGCCGTCGCGTTAAGCTTGATGTCGTTTCTTTGTTTTTGCTTGGAATGCTCATTTGTGACGTCTGATTCACCTGTTTTACAGTTTGCTGTCGTTCAACACTTTGTTTTGCTTGATGTAGTTTTATACTACTGATTTATGTTAAGCTTGATGTCGTTTCTCTGTTTTTGCTTGGAATGTCGTTTTACATTTTGTTTTAATTTTTTTTTTTGTCATTTCTCTGTTTGTTCTCTGTTTTTGCTTGGAACGTTCGTTTGTGACCTCCGATTCACGTGTTATACACTCAACTATTTATCAAATAAGAGTATTGAGTAAAATTTTAAAAATAAAATTACAAAGAATGTAGATTGATTATTTGATATATTGTTAGTTATACATATACTCTTATTATGAATATACACACATATACGTATATATTAGGGATGATTAGGGTAAAAGTAGGAAAGTTATAGCAAATTGGAGAAAAGAGTATCCAAGTTATTTTTTTGGGTGGCAAAGTATACAATTGAAATAAAAGTGCGCGACTAGAAAGTTATGTCTAACTGTCGAATTTTCTTCTAAAATTTTCTACGTATCAACCCCTTTCTTATTTTTCTGACCACGTGTATATGATAAATGTGAAACCAAAACAAACTACAACGACTAATCGAAGAGATGACATTTTAACGAAATTGTCTAATCGAACACTTTTATTTCATTTGGGTTCTTCGTCCACTACAAAAGAACTTAAATACTCTTCTCTTCAATTAACTACAACTTAAGCACTTTTACCTCAATTATCTCTATATATGAAAGACAATAAATATACAAGAACATAAAATGCAAAGGAATTAAGCGGTTGAAGACTTGAAGTTTCAAAATAGTTGTTTTGAAGTTGCTAGTTGACGATTGAGTCCAAAATCGTGCTTAGACAGCAATGCTGATTGTTGACTTTCGAAGACAAAGGAACACTTTATTCCAAAAAGGACGATGAGAAATAAATAATATATATAACCAATGTCTATGTATTAATTGGAACTTTCGAAGTAAACTTTGACGTCTTTATTTATTATATGTTTTTTGGTCGTATATAAATTAGTCTTTGCTTGACCAACTCTAGAAATTGTACCGAAAATTATTAGCAATAATAGCATGTGAGAACTATACCATTGGATGATGTAATTTCTACTCTTATTACTTCACCATTTTGGTAATTGAGATTAGAGAGGTATTATTAGGCTAATTTGAGTAGTAAATGAACAACGGAACAAGTGCCGAGTCAACGAGATTATGCGTGATTCGGTACCATTAAAGAGATGTGTAATCGTCGACAATTTTATTAGCTTTGTGGAGTATTATGTATTTTGTCTTATAGTTCGACAAAGCTTCTGCTAAGTTTAGGAGTTTATGATTTGATCTTTTAAAAAGAAAAGATTACCCTTAGCACACTAAATGTAAAAGGGCGGGAAAATGATATTTTCCTTACTAACTAGGCGAGCAGGACGGTTCTTCAGGTATGCCGAGCCTTGGGTCCAGGCACGGAGCAAGGGGGGACCGACATTGGGCCCCTGCCCTATCTCAATTTTCAAAAAAAAAAAAATTATATATATAACTGATGAAGTGTTTTCACACACCAACAGTCACGTGAGTTGTGAATGGGATTTCGATTTGATGTTGTTGATTATTTGTGGATTCTGACCTCCGCGTCGTCAATACGTTAGACGGTGACAAAATAAATATGAAATCAAAAGAATTAAAGAAGAGAACACCGAGATTTTTTAGAGAGGTTTGTCCCAATGCGGTAGTTGACTACGTCCTCTATACGTTTATTGCTTTGAAAATGTGATCAACCGAAACCACAAGCCAATTTCTGGTAGATCGAAAGTAAAAGATGAAATCACTCTGAAAAAATACAAATCTCACAGACTCTTCTCTAAGGATGAATGCTTGCGTGCGTATGATGGGGCTGTCTCCTTGCTTTTATAGGCTTCTGGTTTCTGCCTGTTGGAAGTGTACGTTGGTGAAGGCTTCGAGTTCGGAGCTTGACTTGCTGTCGAGCTGACACGTGGGCCACGTTCCGAGAGATTTGCGTAGTGGTGGACTTTGACTTGTCGTTGTGGGATTTGAATTTGGATCGTAGCGATTTTCTTGGTCGGGCTTCAGAGGTTTAAATTGAGGTGGTTGACTTGGTCTGCTCGTGCTCGGATGTTTCGTATGCTTCTGCTCGGATCCCTTTATGACAATCTTTGCCCGGGGCGAGCTTTCGGATCTTCAAGCCTTTTGGCTTAATGGATTGGATTTTAACCAAGTGTTGACTTGAGCTGAGGTGGGATTTTTAGCTCTGCTCGGGATTTTTCCTTTGGGCATTTTCTGCTCGTGGTGAGCTTCTTGCCTTGTGGGCTTTTAGTTCTGTCCGGGCCTGAACATAGTCGAGTGTTCATTGGGCCTCTGGGCTTCGTATTTTATAAGCCCATTTTGCATAAACATTCAATTATATTCATGACTTATGCTTTTAATTAATTTGAACCATTAATTTAATTAATGATCTTATAATTCCTATTAAGGAACGAATTTGCACATCAACAGATAGCCCCCTACTATAAAAAAATATGAAATATTATTTATAGTATAAATTTGACAAAATCATGTAAAAATTCGTGATGAAAATTAATTAAATTCACGAAATCAGAGATATTTGTGACTTTTGCCGCAAAAATAAATTATTTTAAGGACACTAGAATTGTTTTCATGATAATATCATATTCTTCAGGGGTTGAGGTGCAATTTCTTTTGAAATTGAAATGATTTCAAACTTTTTGGAGGGAGCAGTTACAACACGTGTCGATTTGCTCGTGATTCGAAGAAGAGGATAACCTCTTCTACTTCTGCTGACTTGGTCAGCTCATCATTGCGCTGACGTGTCACGATCTGGGAATTAATCCCAATCGTTGGATGGTCTTCGGTGCGAGAATCGAGGGAACCCTAGCCTTGCGATTCGGGTTGATTCTCGACTATAAATGTACTTGAGTGTTTTTTTCGTGGAGGTCCAATCAGCTTCTTAGAACTCTACTCGGCGTGGCTCTTTGCATTCAGGTAACTGCTCCTCTTCTTTCCTATTTAAGCCTCTCTCTCTCTTCTTTTTTCATTTTCGCACTCGTGACAAGAGAGAGAAGCTTTTTTCTCCTCCATTGTTGTTCTGCAACCTCGAGCAATATTGTCCTAGGGTTTTCTTCTTTTCCTGCATTTCCTCTCTTTGGTTCTAGGATTTGGTGCTATTTTTCGACTAGGACTAGGTATTTTTGGGTTTGGGATTGTGTTTGGAGATTTGGGTTTGGCTTTTTCTGGGTTTCTGGGTATTTCTGTGTAGGTTCTTTTTTAATGTTTTGCGAAAAAATGGCTGATGGTAAGAAGAGTAAGGCTAAGGGTTCGGTCTTGGTTTCGGAGTTCCTTCAAACTGATTCTCCTAGGTCTAGACTGAGGGAAGTGGATATCCCTCGACTCAGGTCGGAGTATGATATTCCAGAGTCTGTCCCTCTTCGGGTTCCAGATTCTGATGAATTTGCGAACTCGATCAAAGATGACTGGGTTTGTATTTACGAGAGGTATTTTTAGGATTGTGGGTTGAGATTTCCGATTGCTAAACCTATCCTTAGGTATGTGAACCAGTTGGATATTTCTTTGGCTAAGTTGAGCCCGAATTCTTATAGGATTCTGCTCGCTTACCTAGTTAGATGTAGGGAAGAGGTTCGTAACCTGTCGCTGTTCGATATGCTCGAAGTATTTACGGTCAAGAAAAATCCTAGGGCCGAGGGTAGATTTTATATTTCGGTTAAGGGTCACAAGGGTGATTTCATTAGAGGCATTCCGAACAAAGATGACGGGTGGCAGGATAGATATTTCTTTTTTAAGCCTTGCTCGTGGTCTTTTGGTACTTGGGATTCCTATGTGAATAAATGGGCTCATAAGATCGGTAATTTTCTTCTAACCTTTGTTCGGGTATTTCTTTGGCTTGTTCTTCCTTTTCTGATATTTGTTCGTTTGTATTTCTCAGATCGGAAAGGGAAGAAAGTGAGGTCGATGCCTCTTGGTGAGGAGTGGATTGCCAAAAACGAAGTCCTGTTCCCTGAGGGCGGCATCGAGTGGAAGGATCTCACCGAGGAGAGATTTGTCGCTTCTGGGGTTTGGAATCCTGGGCCCAGTTGCACATTTGTCCAATACGATCAAGGTTTCAGTAGTTCCGAAGAGGAAGGTAGATCTTCTAACCTGGGTTTTTATTTTTATTTTTTGAGTTTAGAATATCTACTAATAGGCTATGCTCGTCAGATATGACTGCCGAGCTCAACTATCGGGAGCTGAGGGCTCAACGAGCAGCCGCCAAAGCTGCCCCGTCAGGAAAGGGGAAGGAGAAGACCAGTCCAGTGGTCGGAAAAGTTCCTGATCGGGCTAAAGCAGTTCTGCGGAAAGGGAAAGAGAAGGTCACTCAGGTGGCTGAGAAAACTTCTGGCCGGCCTGAGGTGGCCAAGGGAGCGAAAAAGGTCCCCGGGAAGGTTCAGGAGGTTCCTAAGGAGGGGGAGACCCGGAGGTCGGTTCCTACTCTGCCCGTTGAAGGGCTCAAGGAGATCCCCAGTCCGGAGGTCGCATCGGAGCAAGTCCCAGAGAAGACTGTTCTTTCGGAAGCTGAGCAAGAGGCTGCCCGGGCTGTCGCTGAGCGGGAGTTCGTCGAGATTTCTGATGAAGAACCGACTTTGGAGCCAACAGAAGCTTCCGAGCCTCTGCCTTTTTCCGGGCTCGCACCCTCTGAGGTCGCGAGCCCTCAGAGCCAGGGTAAGCGGGTTCGCTCCACCGAGGAGAAGGTGGCCCGTAAAAAGCCAAAGGGGGATAAGCCTCAAGAGACTGAGGGGGAGCCTGCTCGAGAGGTGACCAAGTCTTTCTCCGAGGCGCTTTAATCTGGCGGCTCCAAGCCTCCGACCTCAGTTCCTGGTTCGGGGAAGAAGGGAGTCGCCTATAAGAAGATGGCTGGTCGTGACCGGGTCGTGGTTGGGAATATCTTCGATCAGCGCACGGAGAACCCAGGTCGTGGGATTCAGCCCGCGCGAACAGGGAGTTCGAACCCTCATCCCGAAGTCAAGAGGGTCGCCAAGGTTGCCTGGTATGGCGAGAAGGGTCTTCATGAGGCTCTCAAAGTGGCTGGGAACCTGATGAAGCAATTGAAGGGCGGGGGAATTTCTCCCGTGAGGGATGACGACGTCACTCGGCCCCGGGCATATAACGCTTTTGCAGCTATACACGCCAAGGTAAATAAGGTGCCTTTTATCACGCTTATTCTTTTCTGTCGTGCGTGTTTAATTTTTTATTTTTATTTTTAAACTTAGAAAGTTTTTCGTTTTTGCTGGAAGCTTGGAGCGTATGCCAATGATATGGTCCTCGGTTATGAGGACGCGATTAGGGAGCTTAAGGAGAGGTTGCTCGAAGCTGAGGGGGAGGGGATCAAGGCCAAATTGACCGAGAAGAGAAGAAGCTGGCCCGGGTGAACGCCGAGCTTGAAAAGAGTTCCGGGCAGTTGGCGCTGAGGGACAGGGAGGTCCTCGAGCTGAAGTGCTTGGTCGGAGTAAGGGACCAGAAGCTGGTCAATGCTTCTGCTCTGGTCTTCGAGGCTCAGGCGGTCGAGCAAACGGCACTTGCGTTGCTCACCACCTCTGACGCCGCGTTGGGCCGGGCTAGAAATAGCCTGAGAGAGCTCCGCGAAGAGCTGATCGCGGTGAGAGTGGACCATGACTCTGCCCTTGGTAAGCTGGTCGGTGCTCGGGCTGAGGCGACTGCTGAGAAAAAGGCCGCCAAGGCTGTTCGGCGCAAGTACCGCAAGCGCGTTCAGCAAAGGGACGCGGTGATTGCTCACCACGAGAAAATTGCGCACGATACCAAGATCCTTCATCAGGTTCAGGGCAACGTGGCGATCATCAGTGAAATACTCGAGGGTAAACTCACCGACTTTTCGGGCGAGCTGGAAATTCTCACGGAGGACAAGTCTACGTATGAAGACCTCCTGGCCGGGCAACCGGCACCCGTGGTGGACTCTCCAACTCTCTCTCCCGAGTCCGACCTGACGGAGGGTGCTGGTCTTGCAGATTCTGAGCCGAGCATAAATGCAGCGATCCCCCTGGAAAAGGGTGCCACTACCGAGCCGACCCCGAGTGAACCAACCCAGATCGAGTATGCAGTCACCTCGTCTGAAGACAACCCGACTTTGACCGAACTAAACCCTTCCGAGCCGAGTGTACATCCCCCGACCACATCGAGCGCGACCGAGCCCACCCAACGAGTGGAGACCTCTTCCGACGCTGCCTAAAAAAGGCAGACATCTCTGAGCTTGTTGCTCTTTTTTTTTTATTTTTAAATAAGTATCGAACATCGTTTCTGCCCGCGGTTAGGGCCTTATTTCGGGCAGATCGTGGGACCTGAACCCTCTTTTTGTAATTTTCTTTTATCATTTTGCAAGTACCCTGCCCGTGGTTACGGCCTTTTATAATAATTTGTCATTATTTTTGCGATAATTACTGTTCTGAAACGTAAATGGCTATTTTTTTTTTTTTGCAGAAATTAAAATAAATAGCTGTTTTTTGTAAACATTGTGAATAATAATCTGTTGCTTTTACTTTATGGAGTTTTTGATTGGAGTATCCGACCAAGATATTTTTGTCAATTTTAAGATCGAATATTCCGATCTTACTACATATGTTAGGAAAAAAGTTTGATACGATCTAGCTTACACGAGCTCAAGAGTAGTTAATAATGAAATATGTTTAGGATTCGTAGTACCTCGGGGAGTAGATGTTTGTTTGCTCAGTACTATTCTTCGAGCAGCTCTGTAGTGACTTCCGAGGCCGAGCAAGGCGCGGGGGTCTTTAGGGGTAGGATTTGATAGGGTATGGTACCCAGGCAAGTATGTTACTTACAAAGAAAGGGTATGGCACCCGGGCAAGTAAGTTACTTGCAAAGAAAGGGTCTGGTATCCGGGCAAGTATGTTACTTGCAAAGAAAAGGTCTGGTACCCGGGCAAGTATGTTACTTGCAAAGAAAGGGTCTGGTACCCGGGCAAGTATGGTACCCGCATGGTACCCGGGCAAGTATGTTACTCGCAAAGAAAGGGTCTGGTACCCGGGCAAGTATGTTACTTGCAAAGAAAGGGTCTGGTACCCATGCGGATGCCAGGACTTGTTGTTCTGGACTTAACGATTTCTACGACTTATGGGTTGTTGACAATGTTTTAAATGCGTATGTCAATAGTTATTGATGAATGTGTTGCTCATGAAGATCTGCTATGATTTACTTAATAATGAGTATTCAAAAATGAAATGAATTCCTTTTGGGAGTGAGATCACTTACTTGTGTCGGGATATTACTCGGGAGCTCTTTGAAGTCGAAATTCTTCCTTTGGTTGGACGCCCTTAACTTGGGAGGTAGGGGCATGCAGGGTTGTCGGGTTTGTTGGGGCTGCGTTCGGCCGTTTTTGGGTCAAACTGCCTACGTACCCCACTCTCTGGGGATCAAGCCATTACGTAGTTCATGGGAAGTCAATTTCTGACCTTTTATGCATAGTACTTTCTGAGGTTCATAGCATTCCAGCTCCGAAGGACTCTTGATCCATCCGGGGTTGCCAGTTTGTATACACCAGGTTTTACTACTTCGGTTATGATATAGGGTCCTTCCCAGTTAGCCCCCAACTTACCGGCGTTGGGCTCGGCCGTGTTCTGGAATACCCGTCTGAGGACCAATTCCCCGGAGGTGAATCTGCGATGCTTAACTTTAGAATTATAATACCTGGCTACTGAGTTTTGGTAGTTAGTAATTCGAATTAAGGCTTGTTCGCGTCGTTCATCTGCGTAGTCAAGTTGGTCTAATCTCATTTCGTCGTTAATCTCTTTTTTTGTCGGGAGCGTACTCCCTTCTGAGACTGGGGGCCTCGATCTCGGCTGGTATGACTGCTTCGGTTCCGTATACCATCAAAAAAGGGGTTTCTCCCGTTGCTCTCCGCGGGGTGGTCCTATATGACCATAAGACGCCTATGAGCTCATCGGCCCATCGACCATTTTTGGTGTCAAGTCTTTTCTTGATACCATATACGATGGTCCGGTTAGAGACTTCCACCTGACCGTTTCCTTGTGGATATCTGGGGGTGGATGTGTTAAGGGAAATCTTCCAGTTATAGCAGAAATTCTGGAACCTGTTTGACACAAATTGGGGTCCGTTGTCGGCAATGATTTCCTTGGGCAATCCGAAGCGACTTATGATGTTTTTCCACACATAGTGTTCCACATCCGAGTCTTTGATGTTGGTGTAGGATTCGGCTTCCACCCATTTTGAGAAATAGTCTGTCACAACCAGTAGGAATCTTTTCCCGGCTGGTGCCAAGGGAAAAGGTCCTACTATATCCATGGACCATTTCATGAATGGGTAGGGTACCGAGACTGACGACAACTTCTCTGCTGGACAATGTATGGCCGGCGAATGGCACTGACATTTGTCACATCGTCTAGCGTGAGTTTTTGGATCGGCTAACATGGTTGGCCAGAAGAAACCGTGCCGCTTCGCTTTGTTAGAAAGCGATCTCCCACCGGAATGGTTTCCGCATTCTCCGTCGTGGATCTTCTGTAGTACGATCTTAGCTTCGGCCTTTCCTAAGCATTTTAGGTAGGGTCCGGAGTAACTTCGTTTGTATAATTTTCCGTTTATCAGGCAGAACCTAGCACTTTGAATGCGGAGTTTCCGGGCCTTCTGCTTATCCTGGGGTTTTTCTCCTGTCAGGATATAATTCAGGATGGGAGTTCTCCAGTCTTCCACACCTGTTCGGATACTGTGGACGTGTAGACTTACACTAGGTTTGTCTATTACTTCCTCGGGAATTATCCTTTTTGCCTCGGAGTCCGAAGTGGATGCTAGTCCGGCCAGGGCGTCGGCCGAAGAATTTTCACTTCGTGGTATCTGAACTACCTCAACTTTGTCGAATTGAGAGATCAGGTCCCTGACCACCGCGAGGTATTTTTCCATGCGATCGTCCCTGGTGGTATATTCGCCATTGATTTGGCTGGTGACCAGTTTAGAGTCCGAATGGGCCCTAACTTTCCTGGCTCCAACTGCGTTGGCCAGTTTTAACCCTGCTATCAGTGCCTCGTATTCCGTCTCGTTGTTTGTGGCATGGAATCTTAGCCGGAATGACTGTTCCAAAACCTCTCCGGTTGAGGAAATCAAGCGTATTCCTATTCCGAATCCGCCCTTATTTGATGCCCCGTCCACTTCGAGACGCCATTCTTCGTTCCCTTTCTTCCCCGTGGGATCATCCGTTGGGAGTTCGATCAGGAAGTCAGCTAGCACCTGGGATTTGGCGCATGTTCGAATTTTATATTCGATGTCGAACTCGCTTAGTTCGACAACCCACTTTGTCAGTCGCCCTGACTGATTTGGGCTATGGAGGATTACCCTTAAGGGTTGAGTCGTCATTACCAAGATGGTATGAGACTGGAAGTATGGCCGGAGTTTTCGCGCTGAGGTTATCATAGCAAGAGCTAGTTTTTCCATGGCGGGATACCTTATTTCTGCGTCCTCCAGCGATTTGCTGACGTAGAATATTGGTCTTTGTTCGCCTCTAGCTTCCCGAACGATTACGCCACTGACGGCGGAGAGGGATACTGCTAAGTATAGCAGCAAGGATTCTCCTGTAATCGGACGGGATAGTATCGGTGGCGTCGATAGGTACCTTTTTAGGTCTTGGAATGCTTTTTCGCATTCTTCGGTCCATTCGAATTTTTTGTTGCCCCTCAGGATCTTATAGAAGGGCAGACATTTATCCGTAGATCTCGAGATGAACCGATTGAGGGCCGCTATTCTTCCAGTCAGTCTTTGCGTTTCCCGAACAGTCCTTGGGGAGGGCATGTTCAGGAGAGCTTTGATTTGATCCGGGTTGGCCTCTATTCCTCGTTGGGTTACCAGGTAACCGAGGAACTTTCCAGATGTTACTCCGAAAGTGCATTTAGCGGGGTTGAGCTTCATTTGGTACTTTCTGAGTATCGCGAAGCATTCTTCCAGGTGAGTCACGTGGTCTGTGGCTTTGGCGGATTTTACAAGCATATCGTCGATATAGACTTCCATTGTTTTCCCGAGTTGCTCGGCTAAACATTTGGTTGACTAACCGTTGATATGTTACCCCCGCGTTCTTGAGTCCAAAGGGCATTACCTTATAGCAGTAAATTCCTCGGTCTGTTATGAACGCGGTTTTTTCTTGGTCCTCGAGGTGCATCAGGATTTGATTATACCCGGAAGAAGCGTCCATGTAGGACAGGAGCTAATGTCCGCAGGTCGCCTCCACTAAGCGGTCGATGTGAGGCATAGGGAAGCTATCCTTGGGACATGCTTTGTTCAGGTCGGTGAAGTCAATGCAGACTCTTGCCTTCCCGTTCTTTTTCTTAACTACTACTGTATTAGCTAACCAGTCCGGGTATTTTACTTCCCTGATAGAGCCGGTCTTTAGTAGTTTTTCAACCTCGTCGTTTACCGTCTGGGCCCGGTCAGGTCCAAATTTTCTTCTCTTTTGCTTCACCGGCTTATGGCTCGGATCCACGTTGAGGCAATGGGCGGTTATGCTTGGGTCAATTCCCGGCATGTCTTCGTGGGACCACGCGAAACAATCGTGGTTCCTAGAGAGTAATTTGATCAGTTTTTTCCTGACGTCATTATCCAGGTTGACCCCGATTCCCACTTTATGGTCGGGATTCTGCGGATCGATTTGGACCTGGTGCGTCATTTCCAAATCCGGGCCCTCGCTGTCGTCGACCCTTTCCTGGGCTGAATCTTTTTCCCCTACCGACATTAATTGTTATTGGTCGGTTTTTGGTGCCCTTGTCCTCGTTTGAGGCGCGTGTGACATTCGAAATGATGTCATGTAGCAGATCCGGGCTTGTTTTTGGTTGCCCTTCACTTCCACAATCTTCCCATCCTCTCTTGGGAAGCGGATGGTTTGGTGGTAGGTAGACGTCACGGCTTTCATCAAATGAATCCACGGTCTTCCGAGGATCATGTTGTAGACCGTGGGGCAATCTAGCACCAGGAAGTTTTTTATCTTGCCTACTCCACAGGCGACGATTGACAGTATGACTGTTCCCAAGGTGTCGACCGTCTCGCCATTGAAATCGGTCAGAGGGATGTTCCCTCTATTGATTTCCGTGTCATCGATCCCCATCTTGCGCAAGCATGACAGGAATATGATGTCTACCGAACTACCATTGTTGACCAGAATTCTTTCGGTCGCATAGCCGGAGACTATAAGGGTGATGACTAGAGCGTCATCGTGAGGCCCGACCAGGGTCGAGGCCTCACTGTCTTTGAAGGAGATCTCGTAGTCGGGCTCCTTCCGTGGGAGGGCCACCGGACCAGCCTTCAATCTTCTCTGGTGGGCTTTGATGAAGTTGATCGAGTTCCCGTAGAACTGTGACCCTCCAACTATAGTGTAGATTCTTCCGATGGCTTCTTCAGTTACCGGTTCCTCTACATCTTCCGACTCCTGGTCGCTCTGCTCTTCTAGCATGAGGACTTTGCCTCGTTTATTAGGGGGAGTGTTGTTGCCTTTAATCGGGTGCTTCTGCTCGGGTTTGGCACCGCTTCCCTGGCCGACGCTAGGCTGTTGGGCCTGCTCAGTGCGTTCGCCCTCCGACCTGAAGAAATCCAACGAGAGGTCCCCCAGCTCGCCCCTAAGGTACTTATCGGCGAGACGGGCCCGTAAGACCATGCAATTTCTGGTATGGTGTCCATACCTCTGGTGGAATTTTCACCAGGCACTCATGTCCCTGTTGTTGGGCGCCATATCACCGGCGCTCATGTACAGTTCTCCTTGCTCGTCAGCTTCGGTTTCTTCCTCGCCCTCCGAGCTCAGATTGTAGACCGGATTTTGGGGGCGTGCTCTTCCCCCGGGTTGGGATATTCTGTGCTGGAAATTCCCATGCTGGGGATTAGATCCCCTGGTAGGAAGTTCCTAGAGCCCTTGAAGGGGGGCGGCTGCATGTTCCTTGACTGAGGCGGGTGCGCCCCGGGCCTTGGTACATTCGGGGATGATCCGAATTTCCTCTTTAGGGCCTTGTGCTCTTCATCGTGCTTGATCCAATTGGATGCGCGGTGAATCACGTCCTCTATCGAGGTGTACCGATTGACCAGTATGTCGGTCTTGAATCTAGAGTCGTACCACAGCCCGCTGGTCAGGGCGGCTATGGCCGTTTCGTCTGCTAGTCCGTTGATTCGGACCATTTTTGCCTTGAACCTCGTCATGAAGTCCCTGAGTGGCTCGTTTGCCCTTTGATGTAGAGCGTATAGGTTGGCCACGGTGGTCTCTGTTTCCATAAACATGGAAAAGTGTTTGAGAAAAACCATGGTTAGTTGATCGAAGCTATCGATCGATCTTGGTTCTAACTTGGAGAACCATTCCATTGCTGCCTCTGTGAGGTTCTCAGCAAAATACTGGCACCTTCCGGCGTCCAGCTCGTGGGCATCTAGGTTAGCCCGTCCCATTGCAATTCGGAACGCCCTTAGGTGTACCTTTGGGTCAGTGGTTCCGTCGTACTTGGGCAGGTGAATCTGCCCGCCATGTCTCAACTGAGTGTCGGTGATAGCTGTCGAGAATGGAGTTCTCGTTGCTTCTTCGACCAGGCGCTCGATTTCGGGGGCGGCAGATACCGCCCGGTGTACTCGAGAGTCCACTTTGGTGAGTCTCTCCCCCATTCGCATCATGGTGTGTTTGAGATCTTCGAGCTCGGAACTGTTTTGAGAAGGCTCAACTTGAGAATGTTGAGGATACGGGCCTGCGCGACCGCCCTCTGAACGTTGGGGGTCATCGCTTGTAGGTACGTGAAGCGTGAGGTAGCTCAAGTTCTCTGCCTGAGATGGGCTCGAGAGTCGAATACCTGATGGGTGGTTGCGAGATTGCAGGTAGGGTGTGTTCTGCCCGGGATCGGGCTGATTGGTTCCGAAAGTGGGAACTCGGAACCGAGGGGTGCCATTGCGAGGTGGCAAAGGCAGCGCGCCCGAGGGTGAGTCCCTCGGCTGAGGTGGCGTGCTCGGGCACGGTCCTCTTGGGAGGGGTGGATGGTTGGTTCTCTGGGCTCGGGGATCGTTGGGGTCCAGGAAGTCAAAATGGACCGCATTAACCCTCTCGTGATTCCTTTGCCCAGAGGTTTGCCCGGGCTCGTTTACAGAGTATTGCCTCTGTTCGAGCCGGGTCTGGCTGCTCATGAGGAACTCTATTTGCCTTTTGAGCTCACCATTTTCAGCAACCCTTTCTTGGAGCTGGGTCCTCAGAGTCTACTCTTCGGTACCCTGGTCGGGAGTTGTCTCCACCAGAGCATCGGAGGCAGGATTCTCTTCCGAACTCATCGTCGTGTCGAAGTATGACAGAGTTAGCGAGATCAGTCCTTCCCACAGACGGCGCCAAACTGATGAAGTGTTTTCACACACCAACAGGCACGTGAGTTGTGAATGGGATTTCGATTTGATGTTGCTGATTCTTTGTGGATTCTGACCTCCGCGTCGTCAATACTTTAGACGATGACAAAATAAATATGAAATCAAAAGAATTAAAGAAGAGAACACCGAGGTTTTTTAGAGAGGTTCGTCCTAATGCGGTAGTTGACTACGTCCTTTGTACGTTTATTGCTTTGAAAATGTGATCAACCGAAACCACAAGCCAATTTCTGGTAGATCGAAAGTAAAAGATGAAATCACTCTGAAAAAATACAAATCTCACAGACTCTTCTCTCAGGATGAATGCTTGCGTGCGTATGATGGGGCTGTCTCCTTGCTTTTATAGGCTTCTGGTTTCTGCCCGTTGGAAGTGTACGTTGGTGAAGGCTTCGAGTTCGAAGCTTGACTTGCTATCGAGCTGACACGTGGGCCACGTTCTGAGAGATTTGCGTAGTGGTGGACTTTAACTTGTCGTTGTGGGATTTGAATTTGGATCGTGGCGATTTTCTTGGTCGGGCTTCGGAGGTTTGAATTGAGGTGGTTGACTTGGTCTGCTCGTGCTCGAATGTTTCGTATGATTCTGCTCGGATCCCTTTATGACAATCTCTGCCCGGGGCGAGCTTTGGGTTCTTCAAGCCTTTTGGCTTAATGGATTGGATTTTAACCAAGTGTTGACTTGAGCTGAGGTGGGATTTTTAGCTCTGCTCGGGATTTTTCCTTTGGGCATTTTCTGCTCGTGGTGAGCTTCTTGCCTTATGGGCTTTTAGTTCTGTCCGGGCCTGAACATAGTCGAGTGTTCATTGGGCCTCTGGGCTTCGTATTTTATAAGCCCATTTTGCATAAACATTCAATTATATTCATGACTTATGCTTTTAATTAATTTGAACAATTAATTTAATTAATGATCTTATAATTCCTATTAAGGAACGAATTTGCACATCAACAATAATATGAAATTGATTGGGCCTTGTGGTGTGGGCGTGTGGCTTATTATAGAGGCTGAATATTTTTTATTTAATAATTAATAATCTTATTTTTTTGCCCTTCTCCCCAAGTTTCTATTTTTCTGCTGCTCGTCTCTTTCTTTTTCGTCGATCGCCCACAGCCCATCAATTACACATCTCTCCCTCGCGAAGAACTCGTTGCGTTCTTCTAGTGCTTCTTCATAGGCACAGCCACAGGTAAACCACGCTCTCGCTTCACCATCGGTCCATCGCTACTCACAAGATCATGTGTTTATTTTTTTTCATTGTTTTTCGGTTTCTCTCGCCGTCTCGGAACAAAGGTGCGATTTTTGATCTCTCCGTCTCGAACTCGTTGCAGCTTTTATTCTCTCCTCCGATGTCCGGTGACGGCTGCGGATTTCTTATACAGCGCGCCAGCGTCGACGGTGACGCCTTGGTTCTTTTATCTGAGGTTGAATTTTTCTCTCACTTTCTATTATTTTATCTGAGGTTGAATTTAGGATTTTTTTTTATCATGGTTTGTGTTTAACTATCTTGATTCTTGAGCTCTGTTCTTCGTTTTGTGTTTAAGAAAGTATGTTTAAGAAAGTACTTTATGTTGGGCTGATATTAATAAACTATATACATCGAGAGAGAGTTTTTTACTTCATTAGATAACGAATGTATTTTACAGTACTTTCAAAATATGAAGTCTCGACGTCATCCGTTGTAAACTATTTTTGAAGTTATTTTGGATTATCTAAGATATGCTATTATTTTACATTGTTTTTAAGTTATTTATTTTTTGCAAAAATTTATACGGTGCCCCTCCTAAAGTTGAAGGCTGGCTCCGTCACTGCTTGGTTCACTATGCCAAGACGGCTCCTTTGCAATCATTTTTGGCCCACCCACTTTTTCCTTACGAAGGACAGTCAGAGATAGGGTCGAGGAAGTAATCATCAAGGTCGTTGGATAACTTCTTAGCGTTCACAGTAAGTTGGCATAACTAGGGCTTTCGACCTTACTAAATAACCATTAATAAGGCTTTGTTTTGGAGAAGGCCTCGTCACGATCAATGAAAACATGCAAAGTTACAAAAGTGGGTTGACCTATATTTCTGTCCAAGATTTTTAGCGGGATCAAATGCCACGTGGCATTTGCACTTAATTGGACTGCCATATAGTATTTTTTGGGTCACCGGTATAAGCTCAACCCACTTTTTTCAAATTTGAATATTTTTATCGTAATTATCTTATAATATTCACGATGAATATCGTATTTGAAACGAACCAAAAAGCATGAATTATCACCAAAAGAAAGAAAAGAAAGCTAGAATATGATTCTTATCCGACAACTTCATTGCAACAAAATTCTTTCAAACTTTACTAACTTTTAGCAATTTACTAATTTCACATCAAAGCTAATCACATATTATTCATTAATTAACGAACCCAACTTTTGTCAGAGTCAAAGAATCTTCTTTATTGAATTGAAATCATGAATTTATCAACAACATTTGAAAACCTAAAAAGAAATTGTTTTTACAGCAAGATTTAAAACCTTAAAAAAAATTGTTTTTAGAGCGACGTGCTATATAATAATAATATATACAGTGGCGGATCTACGACCAAGGTAAGAGTGGCCGTGGCCCCCCCCAAATTTTTCCGATGTAAGCCGAGTTCGACCTTCCGATAGCTCCGACGATCCTATTATATTCTAAACTCAACCTTACGACCCCCTGCTTTCTTTTTGCGTTTTCCATTAGCCAAAACTCTTTTGCCATTAACGCCGAGCTATAGAAGTTGTGTTACTCTGGTTTCGTTCTCATGAAGGAGAAGGATAAGATATAATATGTACATTACAATTTTACCCTTAATACATGAAGTTATTACAAATTTACCCTTATACTGACATAGTTAAAGTCTTGAAAATTGGAACTAATCTACACGTGACACTTTATTAATATTTATTTTAATTTACAATAATACCCTTGTATTTTAGAGTTATTAAACCTGAGTCAATAAAACTTCTTTAGTATATTAATATTCATGTAAATGTGTAATTTAAGGCATTAAAGATCATTAATACTTTAGTGATTTTTTGTTTATTCATTATTATAAAGTATCTCATATAATGCCTATAGTTATAAGTAATTTTAAATTAAAAAAATTATAATTCCTCAATCAATTTGTAAAATAAGTTTTTCGGACGATTTTCAATTTTCATATTTTTAAACCTTGAATGATATAAAAGTAAATAAAATGACAAACAATATATATATATATAACACTAAAAATTTATTATAACAACAGACACAAAATGTAACATATTCAAAATTTATGTCATTGAAAAGAAGAAAAAAAACGGATGCAAAATATAGTATCGAAAAAAAACCGTAATTTTTGTTTACGTCATTGAATTTTTTTTTTGGGCCCCCCTATACTGAATTCCTGGATCCGCCACTGAATATATAGAAATAGAACCTCGATTCATGAATGAATCTCATGTAGGGTTTTGAATTTTTATTAATATTCATCTTATTTCTTAAAACCTTTTTTATTTTGCTAATATCTCCATGAAATTTGGTGTTTAATTGTGGGTGCTTGCTGCAGCCTTGAAGGGACACCAATGGCCTAGGGATTGCCGCATCGTCATCGCGCCGCCCCACGAGCTTCTACGGATTGGCTACCTCATTTTGTCGATTTAAAAACAACTTGGGGACGTGCATATTTTTTTAGTTTTTGGGGAAAAAAATAGTTTTTTAAAAAAATAAAAGATTAACAGCGCAACTTTACTTTACCGAACTAATAACAAACATGGGAAAACTGATAACAAAAAACGCAAATCACTTCCTAGCGATGACAACGACTCGAATAGAATGTGACGAGCCGATAATGCTCAATGAGGTTGAGGGGTTTTGAGCTTAACCTCCCTCCTTTACCCTTTCAATTTTTTAGTCTATTAATTTTCCATTAAATTCATTAATAAAATATTATAAAACAATAATTCATAAAATTTACCTCAGATAGTCAGATGCGCATACTCGAAAAGAAATTATTTTAGCCGCCCTTTTGATTAATATTGCCAAATAGCCAATCAACCACATTAATAAATCACGAAAGACCGTATTACCATTGTATTAACGTGTATTAACTATATTAACTAAGTTAATTTGTTTAAAAATAAATTAAATTTTTGTTAAAATTTTAATCACGATTTTTTATTTTTAAACAAATTAACTCAGTTAATACACGTTAATATAGATTTTCTGTAAACACAAGTAAATGTTCTTATTTTTAAGAAAAATTAACTTTGTTAATACACGTTAATATGTTAAAAGGGTATTATAGGTATAAAATATGTTATTAAATAGCCACCTCATCAATTTGGCTATTTTGCAAAGAAAAATAAAAAATTGGCTATTTGGCTAATCAAACGTTTCAATTTGGCTATTAAGAGCCATTTCTCTAAAGTTTAATTATCTGATATATATAATCTATTAATCTCCACTTGCTTAAACACTTCTATACATTATTGTAACATTATTATTATTATTATTATTATTATTATTATTATTATTATCATCTTTTAGGTTACTCGCGGCACAACTACCATTATCTTATAAATTTACGATAAATTTTATTTTATTTTTAATCGAACAAAGTACTAATTGATGATGCTGGATTTCATCCCGTATGAAGAAACGACGTCGTAATTGGAGAACTGCACATATTCCCCAAAACGACATACCCTAAACACTACATCCTGGAAGATTTGGGCCTCAAAACAAATCTAGAAGCCCAACGAGCAGCCCAGCACGATCAACCCATCGAAAGGCCACTTCGAAGCCTAGTCAACAATAATCCAGCCTTCCCGAAGACCAGGCCCATGAAGACTTTCCCAGTAAGGCCGCAAAGACCAAGCAATCCAAGATAATAGGCGTACTCCACTTTATTGACCTGTCCAAGGAGCCTCCACGTGGAAAGAGACCAAGTATCACGTCGTCACAACTTTACACGTGGTGATCAAGGCAAAAGGAAAGGAGGATCAGTTTAGTCTTCTAGCCGTTACTTAATTATAGGAAACGAACGTTGTAATTCAGGCTATAAATAAAGCCTACGAAGTAACTTAAGGGGCATAAATCTTGTTCTACGCATCCTACCAGTTTACTCTATATTCACTTTGCAATCGATCAATCATATAAGTTCTTTGTTATCACTCAACCCTTTACTAGATTGTCATCTCGTATCATCATTCATCGAAGTGGGTTTTATCACGGATAATTAAGATCCATCGTCATATTTCATCATAACCAGAGTGCTATCACTTTGTGACAGTTAGTCGTGATTATTCACATCAACACCAATAATCTAATATTATATATAAGACGTGTAGGAAATGCCCGAATCGGGATTTGAGTCCATTTGACTTTTCGGGTCTGACCCGACTACATTAAATATGCACGGTAATTATGAGGTCGGTAATTAATTAATTATGACGTAATGGGCTTAGACCCAGTTACTGGGCCCAAAAGCTCATTAGGTCATTTAACCCTGTAGACTATTTAAGCCACAAGGAGATCATGATTTAATAAGCCCTGCCTCGAGAGAATCAGAAAATTCGCCCCCTTCCTCTAGCACAAGAGAGGATGAGTTTTCTCTCCCCGTGTCCCCGTCGGTTTACCGTTCAATCACCGAGAAGGACCTAGCTGTCAATAAAGGAGATTTCCGGTTTTAGAGACGTTCCCGCAACGACGTGGTGGACGAGCTAGAGGCTTTGCAACTGTGAAGCACGATCCAAATCGCGCCAATCCCGAGCACGCAAACTCAAGGAGAAATCGGCATTATTTGGTACTGTTTGCAAAAGTACCAAAAGTTTGATAACGTATCGAATCCCTTATCTTAATATTCAAATATATTCTAGATCTTAATTTCGATGATATCCCGGGTTTTCCGCACCCGAGATTGAGAAAAGTCATCGAAAAACCCAACAACAAGTATCTATTCATCGAGTTTTTTGGTATAGATAGATATATATAATATTAGAATTTTAGTACTTTTGTTCGGCTAATATTTTTGAAAACGTATCTTTACTTTTTAAAATAAATTTGGTATTTGTTTTGTGAATATCCATTATTTTTCTAATGGTCGCGTCATACCTTACCTAATACATACGCGTCTGAAGTCTGTCTGAACCGCGTAACTTTATTAAAATGTCACTTTCTGATTTACTCATATATAACCATAAAAAGAACATGTATTAAAACTTTACCATATTAAGCAATAAATATAAGAAAGGAAAAAAAGTAGAGCTAGTAACCTAGTATGATAATGATATCTTTAGATCTTTAATATTGAAACATTATTATCAAATTACCTTTTGTAATTATATTAAGAGAAAATAGCGGCATAAGTACTCAAAGTCTTTGAAAAATCACATTATGTTCTTTTTTTTTAGTGGCAAAAGTTGCCAAACTCTTATTTTGTGTCTTTAGTCATGTTTTTGCCCCGAACCGCATCACGTGTCACGTTTTTAAACCTATTAAATATACCATTTTTAATAATAAAAAAATTAAATTGATTTATCGATGATAAATAATAATATATTTAATGGGTTTAAGAACGTTACATGTGACGTAATTCGGGACAAAAACATGACGGAAGACACAAAATAAGAGCTTGACAACTTTCGCCACTCAAAAAAAGAATGAGAACTTAATGTCAATTTTTTAAAGACTTTGTATACCGCCATTTTCCTTAATATTAATATTGATTTTACATTATCAATGAATTAACATTTTGAGTATATCAACAAATATAATCAATATATATATATATATATATATATATATATATATATATATATATATATTGCACAAAGATTAATTTCAGGAATCTAGGTTGGCAATACAAATGTCAGGATCATAACTTCTTGGCCGGCAGTTAATACAAATTTCAGAGTCTTAAGATTTTAACATTTAGAAAACAGTAATACCCTATTATATATATATATATATATATATATATATTGATACATGGTTATTGACGGCAAAAATACTCAAAGTTTGGTCAAAGAACCCTTCGTGTACCCAAAGTTTAAAAGTGGTGGCAAAAATACCCAAAGTCGCATTTGAGGAGTTGATCACCCCATTCTCGTAACGTCGTTAACTTACCCGTTAACTCTGGCCACGTGGAGAAACGTGGGTTGCTGACATATCAATTTTTGCCACGTAGACGAGCCCACATCAGTCTCGTTTACGACAAAGCAACGAATTAAATCTCTAATTAATACTATTTAATATAACTAATTAAACCCATAATGATTACACTTAACAAAACAGATTTGTCCACTTGGCTAGAGTTAACGGGTAAGTTAACGGCATTATGAGAATGGAGTGGTCAACTCCCCAAATGCAACTTTGGATATTTTTACCATCACTTTTAAACTTTGGGTACATGAGGGGTTCTTTGACCAAATTTTGGGTATTTTCGCCGTCATTATTGATACACTTTATCTTTGAATTGTAGTTTTTCTTTTGCGTTGTATTTTTATATATTAAAAAAACAGCAATATTCCTAAGCATTAAAAAAAGATATAAAATTTTACGCGACTCTTTTCATAAAATATCCATTACTCTTCGACAATTCCATCACAACAATCTTCTAACAATTTGACTCTATTTCACAAAAGTCTCATAATTGAACATATTAACCTTATTCGGTAATTAACTGATAAAATATATAATATATTCAAATAGATCATGTATTTCTCACTACTTAATATCTAGTCATTTTTTATATGATACATCTGTAATAAAAATTAAAGTACTTTAAGCGAACAAACTCAAAGATGCGTTCATGCCAACCACTCTACGATAACTTTAGCCCAATACAACAAATTAATGGGCTCTATTACAATAAAACATCACGGCGTAAATACTCAAACTTATTTAAAATTGTGCAACATATTCTCAAATTTTATTGCACTGATTGATCACCTACCTGAAATCGTAAAACTTGTATTCTCGATTAATTTTTTTCTTTACATACGTCTTTATTAAAATAAAGTCATTTATGTTAAGGTCGGATTTGGTTAAATCCATTCCTAACTTTACACTTGTCGTTTTCCTATGAAACGACGAGGGTCGGGTTGGGCGCAATGGCGATGGGCTTTCGGCCCACTGATGGAGGTTAGTGGCCAGGAGAGGAGCCTGGGCTCCTCGAAGATGGTCGTATCGCAATGGGCTCGCGGCCCATCGGGGAGAGCGATGGCCGAGGATGGGCCTCAAGCCCATTGAGGTCTAGGGCTTCGACCTAGGATACGACAAGAAGGTACGGTCCGAGGGGACCACTGCAAGGTAGCGCGCGCGGGATGTGTCAGAGGGGACAACGTTAGTGGAAACAAGCCCCTTTGGCAGGCGTCGAGAATGTCAGAGAAGAGGACCACAGGATATTCCAGGGGGGGGGCTGGCAATTATCGAGAGAAGAGAGAAAGATAGAGTCATCGCATAGTGTTGATAATCCCTTCGTGTCACCAGCTGGGTAGCGTCAGTCTTAGTTAATCGCGTTCTTCTTCTTTGTTCCAAGCTATAAACGGAAGAGGCCGATCCCCTTTGTAATCATAAATCAATCAAAGATACCCTATCATTCGTATTTATTCGTGTGTTTGAGTAGTGTCTTTTTGCGACTGTAAGGCGGTGCGAATCGCCCTCTACAGTTTGGCGCCCACCGAGGGGCCATAGTTTCTTCCTATCTCACAGCCAGGAACGAAAAGAGGGAAAGCGAAAGATGCCTCAAGACGAGGGGCGGAGCGACCAGAGCGAGGCGCTGGACGAGATGCGGCGAAAGATGACCCAGGTCATGCAGAGGATGGAGGCGGCCGACCGGAGGGCGGAAGAAGCCACGAGAAGAGCCGAGGAGCAAGCTGCGGAAAGTCGGAAGCTCGCCGAGCTGCTCGCCCAAGCGGAGGGCAGGAACGCGGCGAACAGGTCTGCTGACTCCCCCATCGCGGCGAGTGGAGGAGCCCTGACCAGAGACGCGGCGAATAATGAGGCGCTCGACGCCTCTCGGGACCCCTTGGTCCGGAACCTGTTCCAGACGCCAGCATCGACCTCGCAGCCGACGACGACGGCAAGCACGCCCCTGAGCTTGCCAGCGCTGGTCTCGGCGGGCGACCCAGCCGCTACCGGAGAAATCATGAGGGCCATGGCGGCCATGGCGGCGGCCCTGGAGGCAAAGATAGGACAGGTGGCATCGCGAGTGCACCAGGCGACGAGCGCCGGTCCGGAGATCGACAAGCTGGTAAGAGACGCCAGAGTGACCCCCTTTACTCCTAGGATCCGAGGAGTCGAAGTAGACGAGCTGCCAAAGATCAAGCTCGCGCCGTACAAGGGAGGGACCGATCCTACGACTCATGTGAAATCCTACAGGATAGCGACGGACCATATCGTCGGCGAGGAGACCAGAAGGGAGGCTATCCTTTGTCGACTTTTTATTTACCATTTGCAGGGCCCAGCCAGCGACTGGTTCGCGCGGCTTGCGTCAGGGATTATCGACAACTCCGACCAGCTCGTCGCCATGTTCCTGAAGCATTATTCCATCCACGCCCAGAGCGAGGCGACGCTAGCATCTCTGTTTGATCTCAAGCAGGGGAAGGACGAGACGCTGCGCCAGTACGTGGAGCGGTTCAAGGGAGTGATGATTCGGGTGCCGAATCTCGAAGACGCTGTCGCCGTCCAAGCCCTGAGGCACGGCCTGCACTGCACTTCCGATTTCTGCAAAGAGATCACGAGGACAGTGCCGCTGACGATAGAGGACGCACTCCACCGAGCGACGATCGACATGAACATCGAGGAGAACATCCTCGGCAAGAAAAAGAGCGACGATAGGGGCGAGGCCAAGGCCAAGTCCGAGAAGAGCAAGGACGGGCGAGACGGCTCGTCGTCAAGAGCAAGGAGAGAAGATCGAGGAGCACAGAACGAGCGACGCGCCCCAGAGGCTCCGAGACACAAAGTCTACCAGGTAAACGAGAAGCGAAGCGACAACACCGCCCGCGAGAATCAGCCGCGGGCGGACTATCACGACAGCAGGCCCCAGGGCCAGCAGGGAGGGTACTCCCGAGGAGAGGCCGACGGAGGCCAGCAGGGATACTCCGGGGGACGCGGCGGGTTCTCCGGAGGAAGAGGAAGTTTCGGCGGCGGCCGTGGAGGACGCTCAGGCGGCCGAGGAGGTTACGAAAGGACTCCGTGGCCGAGGGACATGAACAAATTTTGTTCGTTCCACGGTTACTGGGGCCATTCGTCCGAGGATTGCGCCGCGTACAAGAGGTTCATCCGGAAGGGGATCGAACGAGGAGACTACGGGGAAGCCACGCGAGAGCAGGCGCGACCCTGGAACAACGAAAACAGGGCCTTCCCCAACCAGCAGGCGGCTCCGCCTCAGAGCTCCGGAGGAGGGCAGAGCGCTCAGAAGCGAAGTTTCGCGATCGAAGCGGAGCCATCGGCCCGCGCGGAGGCCCCCCGCCCGGCGAGCAGACCGAGGATCGACGTGATCATGGGTGGATCACGATTCTGCGACGACACGGTTAACAGCATCAAGGCCTACCAGAGGCGGGGGCGAGAGCATAGCCGAGGAGACTTGGCGTGGGAGACGGCGGGAGCGACGATCGAGTTCGTCGAAGACGATAACTGCGCGGATTCGCACGACGACGCCCTGGTGCTCGAGCTCAACATCGGGGGGTACGACATAGCGCGCGTTCTCGTCGACAACGGCAGCTCCGTGGACATGATCACCCACGAGTGCCTTCTTCGCATGAAGATCGACGACCTCGCCATCGGAGGCCGACCCCGGAAGGTGTCAGGATTCAACGGCGACGTCACCACCTCACTAGGAACGGTCCAGCTAGCCGTATACGCCGGGAGTGTGAGGAGGATGACCGAGTTCATGGTCCTCGACGTGGAATCGCATTTCAACGTGATCCTCGGGAGGCCATGGATTCACGCGATGAGGGCCGTACCCTCCACCTACCATCAGTGCATCAAGTTCCCCGGAAAGGATGAGGGAACCATCGAAGAGCTCCAAGGCTGCCGAGAAGCCTACCGCATCTGCTATATGATGCATCATCGAGCGGCAAGCAGCGGGAAGAGGCCCGAGAAGGCTCTCGAAAGCCGCAAGGATGGGTTATAGCAATTAGCCATCGCTGCCCCGCCTCCCCCGACGACGAAGCGAAGGAAGCGGCGCAAGAAGAGAGGGAAATGAGGAGATCCTGGGGTTCCGGGGATCCTTAGCGCTGAGGACGTCGAGGATCCGGCGACAGAAGAGCGGAGTGGCGGGCCGCAGGTCGAGGAGGTCGAGCAGGTCTGCATCGACGAGACCGATCCGACGAGAACCGTCGGAATAGGCGCGAGACTCGACCCGGAGATGAAAGCCCAGCTGGTGGAGTTCCTGAAGAGGAACAAGGGAAGCTTCGCATGGACCAACGACGACATGCCGGGGATCGACCCCGCGGTCATCACCCACCGGCTCAACACCGACCCCAACCATCGACCGGTCATACAGAAGAGGAGGAAAATGGCGGCCGACAGAAACAAGATCATCAACGACGAGGTAGACAGGTTGCTGGCGATGGGAACTATCCGGGAGGTCAAATACCCCGAGTGGCTAGCCAATACCGTCGTCATACAGAAGAAGAACGGCAAGTGGAGGGTCTGCGTGGACTACGTCGATCTCAACAAGGCATGCCCGAAGGATAGCTTTCCAATGCCCCACATCGACCGCTTAGTCGAGGCGACCATCGGGTACGAGCTTATGAGCTTTATGGACGCCTATTCCGGCTATCACCAGATCAGGATGCACCCCGACGACGAGGAGAAGACCGCTTTCATCAGCGAGCGAGGGACGTACTGCTACAAAGTCATGCCGTTCGGGCTGAAGAACGCCGGCGCCACCTATCAGCGGCTCATGACGAAGATGTTCCACGATCAGATAGGAGAATCCCTCGAGGTGTACATCGACGACCTGGTCGTCAAATCGTTAAAGGTTGCCATGCATGTCGAGCATCTGGAGAAATGTTTTCGGGTCCTCAACGAGCATAAGATGAAGCTGAACCCGACGAAGTGCACCTTTGGCATCTCGTCCGGGAAGTTCTTGGGCTTCATGGTGACCCGTCGCGGAATCGAGGCCAGCCCCGACCAGGTCGAAGCCTTCCAGAGCATGCCCTCGCCTCGTAATCGTAGGGAGGTCCAGAAGCTGACGGGACGGATCAACGCGCTCGGACGGTTTATCTCGCGGCAGACAGACCGGACCCTCCTCTTCTATGAGTTGCTGAAGAAGAATAAGAAGTTTGAATGGACGCGAGAGTGCGAGGAGGCCTTCCAAGCGCTGAAGGCTTACCTCTCGTCGCCGCCAGTCATGACGAAGCCAGAGCCGGGAGAGCCTCTGTATCTGTACCTCGCGGTGTCCGATCACGCGATAAGCCAGGTGCTGGTGCGAGAAGAGAGGGGCGAGCAGAAGCCTGTTTCGTATATCAGCCGGAAGCTCCTTGACGCCGAAACACGGTACCCCCAGGTCGAAAAATTGGCGCTCGCGCTGTTTGACGCATCGGAGAAGTTGAGATTCCATTTTCAGATGCACACCATCGTCGTCATGACAGACAGACCCGTCAGGTCAATTCTGCACAGCCCAAACCAGTCAGGGAGGATCACAAAGTGGTCGATCAAGTTGGGAGCATACGACATCGAGTATCGACTCCGGACAAGCTTGAAATCGCAGGTCCTTGCTGACTTCCTCATCGAGCTGCCGAAGGAGCTCATAGACTCGCGCGATGAGACCGGGATGTGGAGGCTCCTCGTCGACGGGTCGGCGACGTCGCTCGGATCGGGTATCGGGATCAGGCTCGTTTCCCCAGTCGGAGAGGTCGTGGAAAAAGCTTGCCGCCTCGCTTTCCGCGCCACGAACAACGAGGCCGAATACGAGGCTCTCATCGTCGGGATGCAATCGGCCCTGGCTCTGGGCGTGCGGAAGGTAAACGCTTTCTCGGATTCTCAGCTGGTGGTCAAGCAGGTTAACGGGGAGTACGAGAAGAACGACGAAAGGATGGAAGCATACGCCGGGGTTGTCGAATCCCTATCAAAGAAATTCGATTTTTGGACGTTGACGCAGGTCTCGAGGGGCGACAACAACCACGCCGATGCGCTGGCAGGCTTGGGCTCAACAACCCAAATCGACGAGCTCCGCTCGATTACCGTCGAGACGGTCGAAAAGCCCAGCATCAAGCGAGAAGAAGGTCCGCCAAAAAAGAAGCGCAGGGCTAGCGACGGCACGACAAGGAAGCAGGACGAGGAGGACGACGCTCAAGAAATCCTCGACATCGAATGCGAGAACCTGAGTCCCGATGAGCGGGGGATCGTAGACGATGACGAAGACAAGGATTGGCGCACCCCTCTTCGCAGGTATATCCTCGACGGAACGTTACCCGATGACAAGCAGGAGGCCAGGAAGCTGCGAACCAAGAGCGCGAGGTATTCTGTTCTGAACGGCAGGCTTTACAGGGCGAGCTTCGAAGGAATACTACTGCGATGCTTGGGCAGGAAGGAGGCAGAGTACGTTATGGGAGAAATCCACGGCGGGGAGTGCGGCAATCACTCCGGAGGCCGATCCCTCCTGCGAAAGGCCAAGCGTCAAGGGTTCTTTTGGGAAACCATGGTCGCAGATTGTGCCGACCATACCAAGAGGTGCGAGAAGTGCCAGCGCCACGCTCCAGAGATCAACTGCCCAGCCGAGAAGCTGTCGGTAGTGTCCGTCCCATATCCCTTTATGAAGTGGTCGATGGATATCGTTGGTCCGATGCCTACTGGCTCCCGACAGCGGAGATTTATGCTGGTAGTGACGGACTTCTTCACTAAGTGGTCCGAAGCAGAGGCGTACGCCAACATCAAGGATTCGGACGTCGAGAGCTATGTCTGGAAGAGCGTGGTCACACGTTTTGGACTGCCCCGCGAGATCATCGCCGATAACGGGTCCCAGTTCATTTCGAAGAGATTCCAGGACTTCTGCGCTCGATGGAGGATCAAGCTGAACACATCAACGCCGAGATACCCGCAGGGGAACGGAAACGCGGAGGCGGTTAATCGCACCATCGTCGACAGCATCAAGAAAAGGCTCGAGGAGAAGAAGGGCTTGTGGGCCGACGAGCTCCCCGGAGTCCTTTGGGCCTACCGCACGACTCCCCACTCGGCCACCGGCGAGACCCCTTTCGCACTCGCCTTCGGGGTCGAAGCGGTAATACCGGCAGAGGTGGGAGTGCCCAGTCTGCAACGAGAGTGGGCTCCAAGCCATCCCGACGATAACTGCCAAGGACTGCTCCATCAGCTGGACCACATAGACGAAAAGCGGGAGCGGGCTAAAGTGCACATCGCCAACTACCAAAACACCATCGCTCGGTTCTACAATAAGAGCGTCCGCCCTCGGCAATTCAGGGCCGGAGAGTTGGTGCTCCGCAAGGTTTTCCAGAACACTGCGGAGCTGAATGCGGGGAAGCTTGGGCAAAATTGGGAAGGCCCATACAAGGTCGTGGAGGTGGTCAAACCGGGAGTCTACAGACTCGAGAACTTGGCCGGCCTCGAGGTGGTTCGCAGTTGGAATGTCAAGCACCTCAAAAAGTTTTATCAGTAAGCCTTTTCGCCCCAATTCCTTATGTTTACATACCTTATCGTCCTAATGGGATGTCCCGACCCACATGTTCGGGACCGCTCATAGCCCCGGCTCGTTTCTAATAAAAACAGGGAGTACTCTTCCCTCACGAGCCGCACCCGTACGGGGGACTCGAAGGGTTTAACGAGGCTCGCCTTTATGGCAAATTATCTTTCTAACAATCTTACAGGCTAACATTTTTGAACAACCTCAAAGTAAGAGCAGCGCACGACCAGCCGCGAACCAAGCGTCGATTGCAAGATCAAACACATTAAAATAAAGCGCGAAGCGAAAGCGAAAATAACAAAGCCTAAAAATGGCACGAAAGCAAAATCAATAGCAAAAATGAACAGCCATCGTCGTCGACACTCTAAGAACGCCGCCGTGGCGAGAACGACATTTTCATCGGACTCTCCACCGCGCGTGACTTAGAGGAAGAAGAAGAAAAAAGGGCCTCGACAAAAGATTCGATGGCACCATGAAAAAGAAAAAAGGGCCTCGACAAAAGATTCGTTGGCACCATGAAAAAGAAAAAAGGGCCTCGACAAAAGATTCGATGGCACCATGAAAAAGAAAAAAGGGCCTCGACAAAAGATTCGATGGCACCATGAAAAAGAAAAAAGGGCCTCGACAAAAGATTCGTTGGCACCATGAAAAAGAAAAAAGGGCCTCGACAAAAGATTCGATGGCACCACGAAAAAGAAAAAAGGGCCTCGACAAAAGATTCGATGGCACCACGAGAAAGATTCGATGGCACCATGAAAAAGAAAAAAGGGCCTCGACAAAAGATTCGTTGGCACCATGAGAAAGAAAAAAGGGCCTCGACAAAAGATTCGATGGCACCACGAAAAAGAAAAAAGGGCCCCGACAAAAGATTCGATGGCACCATGAAAAAGAAAAAAGGGCCTCGACAAAAGATTCGATGGCACCATGAAAAAGAAAAAAGGGCCTCGACAAACGATTCGATGGCACCGTGAAAAAGAAAAAAGGGCCTCGACAAAAGATTCGATGGCACCATGAAAAAGAAAAAAGGGCCTCGACAAGAGATTCGATGGCACCACGACAAAGAACAAAAGGGCCTCGACAAAAGTTTCGATGGCACCATGAAAAGGGAAAAAGAACCTTGACAAAAGCCTCGAGGGCATCAGGGCAAAGAAAAAGAGCCTCGAAGTAGGTAATCGAAAGGGCCATCGATAGCAAGCAGTATCGCGACAAGTTTCCCCTCCACCGTCAATTACTATGTTCGTTTCATTATCAAAAAAAAAAGGGGGGGGAAGGAGAGGATGCTCAAGCCTGCATCCTCCACACTAAGACCCCATACAAAGGAAGCCACATACATATACAACAGTGACGTAATTACAAAAGATCTTCGTGTATTCATATGCCAAAAAGACTTATAAGTTTATAACATTTACATTTACATCATAGCCTCGTAAGCAAACAGGCACAAGTCACGTAAATCGGAAAAACACAAGCAATCTTAAGCGTCAGCCCTCGTCGGATTTGAAAATAGAGTCGGCGAGGTCATCGACGCAATCCGACATCGCTCGGTCGAGAATGTCCCCGGCAAAGTCCGAGAAGGCGGCCAGATGACGAGGGTCGCGAGTTAGGAACTTCGTCAAGGCAGTCGGCGGCAACAGGTCTAGGCGTCCAGCTGCAGAGGAGTTGTCTTCGAGATCTGTCGAAAAAGGCATCGCGACCCGAAGAGTTAGCTCGTTGATGAGGTCACGCACTAGGTCGTAGTGCTCGGGATCCTCGGCGAGGAACGACGCGATCACGCCCTCGTCAGGCCTCGAAGGCCAAGAAACGAGAGTTAGCTCGCCGGCCTGCGATAAGAGGGGGGAGGATAGTCGACCCCGATGAAGCGAGAAAGTTAGGAAAACGACGGTCGCGAGCCGATAACTAAAATTCAGCAGAGGAAGTAAAGATCTTTTTCATTCATTAAGTGTTCGTGAAGTACAAAGAAAGGGCCCGAGGCCAAAGCAACAAAGAAAATATAACAGCAAAATTCGCAAAAGAAAAACCAAAATATACAAAGACAATTCCCCTAGGGAAGGCCATCCTGTACCGTCGGCTCTTGGATCGAGAGGGTCTTGTCGTTGGTCCCATACTCGTCGACGGAGTCCGAAGCCGAGGCAGTCGTCCCCGCTGCGAAGGCGGCCAGCCTCTCGGACTCGATGGAGGGAGGATCGCAGGGCGAGAGAGGCGGCGAATCCAGGGGAAGAGCAGACCTCACCTCTAGCTCCTTCACCCTCGTGGAATGCTCCGCGATGATCCCGCGCCACTTCGGCAAGAGGGGCAGGAGCTTCCCCACCGTCGCGACGGGAGGAAGCTTCTCGACCATGTCGAGGTTGGCCTTGTAGCCGGCCACCATGCGGTGATGGTCGACGGACTCATCGAGAGCCGCGAACCTCTCATCGCGACGCTGGATTTTGGCCTTGGCTTTCTCGAAGAGACGCAGCCGTGCGCTACGTTCCTCGACGACTTCCGCCTGCGCGCCTTCCAGCTCATCGGCGAGCCTCTTCAGAGCGTTGGTTACCCGAGAAACCAAGCGACTCTCTTCCTCGGGAGGAGCGCCGATGGCCTCGCTCAGACGAGCCAGCCTCCTCGTCTTCTTCTCGAGGGCCACGGTGAGGTCGTGAGTCGCGCTCCGATGGCGCTCCGCCTCGTCGACGAGGGCGCGTTGCTGCTCTTCAACTTGCAGCTCGGCCTGCTGGCGAAGGGAAGCCTCCTTCTCCAGGGCGGCTTTGGCCTCCTCAAGGGCCAGACGGTGCCGATTGGCCTCATCCCGGTACCTTCGCTCCCCAGCAATGGAAATCTGAAGATGAGACTCGAGCTCACCGACCTGGGCACCCATCTCGAGCAGTTCCGACGCATGTTCGTGGGAAGTGTCGCGCTCGTCGAGGATCATGTCATTAAGAAGCGCGATGCCTTGGAGCGTAAGAGCTGCCGCCTTGCGGTAGCGAGAGGAGGTCGCCAGTGAGCTGCCGGCGGGACGAAACTGATGGGGGGACATCGACAGGCCGTGGATCGCGTCGGCCGAATACTTCTCCCATTCTTCCTTGGAAGAAGCCTGAGTGGGCGGATCGGGGAAGCTCGGATAGCAGACGACGGTCGAACCCTTCAACATGCCTTGTGGGAACATGGGCAGAAGTTCGTCCGGTGAGGGGGCGCCCGCTTTGGAGGATTCTCCGGGAGCTTTCTTCCAGGGGTGGGGAGGTTTGGCGAGGAGCAAGCACTCACCGCTCGTCGTCTCGTGCGCCGCCGATGCCTCCTTTTCGGGCGAGACCTCGATCGAAGACGACTCGCAGGAGGCATTCGTCCTGAGCAGGGAAGTGCCGGAGGCGGGAACGCCGACGGCTTCCCGAGGAGCCTCGCCCTGGGGCCCAGCTGCGGGCTGCGAGGCGCCCGGCGGGGCATCTTCTGCCTGGTCAGGCTGAGCAACCGCCGGGAGAGCGGCTGTGGGGGTACCCTCAGCCGCTGCGACGGTTGCCTCGCGGGGAGAGGCCGGCGGGGCGGGGATCTTCTCGTCCCCTAAGGCAGGGGCATCTCCGGCGTCCTCGCCGCTCACGACCCCTGGGGTCGGATCCAGGAGGGCCTGCTCGGTGACCTCTACGGTAGAAGGAGCAGGGTCGGCGAGAGGCTCCGTCGACTGAAAGTCGACGGCGGGCAGGACGACATCAGAGAAGTCCAGGCTGCCGAAGTCATCGTCGAAATTCACCTCCCGACGGGTGCGCCGGGAATACCCGGTCGCGGGGCTGACGGAGGGCGTGACGATGATCGGCTCGGAGGCGGTCCCCGCGCCAGGCGTGACTTCTGTCGCCGCTTCGGACCCCTTTGGCGAGAGGTCCTCGCGCGCAGCTTCAGAGCCAGGAGCGGGGACAACCGTCTCATCGGCGCGGGCTCCGAGCGGAGTTTGACGAGGGGAGAGGTCGACCTGGGAGTCCTCGCGACGAGGGGACTCTCGGGGGGCAGGAGCCTCCGACAGACAGCGACCCGCGACAGGTGGCGTCACGTCGACAGCTCGAAGGGGCGCATCGGCGTCGGCCGCGGGCTCGGAGCGATGCTCGGAGGAAGCGTCACGGAGCGGAGGATCGTCGTGCGAGATCACGCGGTCCCTTCCCTCTCGGGGGACTAACCCCAGGTAGCCATCTTTGGACCGGTCTCGCGGGGGCGGCACCGGCGTCGGGGAGGGCTTACTCTTCTGGCGAGAGGACTCCTCGCCGGTCGCGTCGAAGCGGGATTTCCTTTTGCGGCTCTTCGCAGGAGCCTTGGGCGTCTTCTTCCGCGGGGGAGCCGACGAGCCTTTCTCGCCTTCCTCGGCCCGAAATCCAGGCGGGAAAAGCGAGCGAGGAGGCGGCCCCATAATGTGGCAGAGGCGGTAAATACCCGAGTTCACGATCCGGGCGGCGTTGAAGTCGAGGAACCAATCGCGGCGATCGTTGGCAAGAAGCGCGTTGCGCACGCTTGTGAAACGGGCCACGACGCCCTTGTCGGTCGACGGCGTGAACTTGATGATATCCTGATCGCCGACCCAGGCGCGGGGCAGCTCCTCGTGGTTGGGGCCGAACGTCGACGCGCTCACGCGCGTGAAGTAATAGCGATTCTCCCACATCGCCTCCTTGTTCGGGGGGTTCAGGAGGATGTGGGGGCTGTGGCGGTGCGACAGCGAGAGGCGCCCAATGTTTTTTGGGTTCCTCGAGAAGTAGTATAGGGTCATGAGGTCCTCCAGAGTGACCTCGACCCCTTGTTCCAATCCCAGCACGAGAGTGCACAGGAGGAGACGGATGGAGTTGGGACTTACTTGGGTTATCGGCACTTTGAAGGCCCCCAGGAAGGCCACAATGAGGTTGGGCACCGGAAGGTGAAGGCCCACGTCGGTGAAGAAGTGCTCATAGATGGCAATGCAGTCGTCTTGAGGCTCGTCGGCGTGCTCGCCTGGATACGGGAGCCGGAGCAGGTACTTCTCGCTGTCGATATAATTCTTGATAAAATGGTCCCGGTGCGCCTCCGTCAAGATAGACAGAGGGGACCTGGTCTGGAAGATTTTCCCGGCCATTGCCATGATCGGAAGAAGGTTGAGAGAGTGAGAGACAGATGGGGAAGGAGCAGGAGTTTCGAGAGCGAAAAAAAAAAGAGCAAGTGAGAAGGGTGAGAGCGAATGAAAGAAGAAAGAGAGAAATAGAGAGGCATTTCGAGTATAAGGAGGGAGGAGAGAGAAGCCGAAGGGGCGCGATTCGATCGAACGGCCCAGGATGGAGGCGTGCGTAGGCTGTCGACGGTCGAGATGAAGGAGCCGTTGGGAATCCCATAAAGTAGGTACTCGAGTGCCTGGGGAACCCCGCATTAAATGCGGGGGGGGATTCGAGGCGTCGCCTGCATGCGCAGTGATGAGACGCCGACGCATCGATTCGGGGAGCTGATCTCTCACCGCGAAGGCACCGTCGTCGGGAGGAGATCCTCGGAGGTTCGGTCCCGTCGCCCGATGATAGCCGTCGCGCAACAGGCTTCCAAGCATTCTCTCATCGCGAGGAGTTCGTCGGTGATCGACGACCCTCAATGGGGTGATCTCGTCGCCCGACGAGGTTCGTCGCGCGGAATTTCCTCCTCTTACATTTTCCCAAGTGCGAAGGCACCGTCGTCGAGAGGAGATCCTCGGAGGTTCGGTCCCGTCGCCCGATGATAGCCGTCGCGCAACAGGCTTCCAAGCATTCTCTCATCGCGAGGAGTTCGTCGGTGATCGACGACCCTCAATGGGGTGATCTCGCCGCCCGACAAGGTTCGTCGCGCGGAATTTCCTCCTCTTACATTTTCCCAAGTGCGAAGGCACCGTCGTCGAGAGGAGATCCTCGGAGGTTCGGTCCCGTCGCCCGATGATAGCCGTCGCGCAACAGGCTTCCAAGCATTCTCTCATCGCGAGGAGTTCGTCGGTGATCGACGACCCTCAATGGGGTGATCTCGTCGCCCGACGAGGATCGTCGCGCGGAATTTCCTCCTCTTACATTTTCCCAAGTGCCCACACTTGGCAAAATGGGGGACTAACTGTTAAGGTCGGATTTGGTTAAATCCATTCCTAACTTTACACTTGTCGTTTTCCTATGAAACGACGAGGGTCGGGTTGGGCGCAATGGCGATGGGCTTTCGGCCCACTGATGGAGGTTAGTGGCCAGGAGAGGAGCCTGGGCTCCTCGAAGATGGTCGTATCGCAATGGGCTCGCGGCCCATCGGGGAGAGCGATGGCCGAGGATGGGCCTCAAGCCCATTGAGGTCTAGGGCTTCGACCTAGGATACGACAAGAAGGTACGGTCCGAGGGGACCACTGCAAGGTAGCGCGCGCGGGATGTGTCAGAGGGGACAACGTTAGTGGAAACAAGCCCCTTTGGCAGGCGTCGAGAATGTCAGAGAAGAGGACCACAGGATATTCCAGGGGGGGGGCTGGCAATTATCGAGAGAAGAGAGAAAGATAGAGTCATCGCATAGTGTTGATAATCCCTTCGTGTCACCAGCTGGGTAGCGTCAGTCTTAGTTAATCGCGTTCTTCTTCTTTGTTCCAAGCTATAAACGGAAGAGGCCGATCCCCTTTGTAATCATAAATCAATCAAAGATACCCTATCATTCGTATTTATTCGTGTGTTTGAGTAGTGTCTTTTTGCGACTGTAAGGCGGTGCGAATCGCCCTCTACAATTTACACCGGTAAAAAAAAAACACATGAGACATAATCTATCTAAAACGCAAGTTTAAAGACGCTAGGACTACGCCGCACTATTTTGATTAAATTTAGGTACTTCTACCGAATTTTATCCCTTATAAATAAAATACTATAATTAGTCTATTTTCACACACAGTGGACCTTTGACTACGCAATTAATTTCCAATATAAAAGGAGCGACAAAAATAAATAAAAAATAAAAGCCTCTGACCGTTACACAAAAGAAATGCTTGAAGGAATAAGCAAAAGAGAAGTAATAAATTTCGGATCTTTCCTCTTCTTCCTCCGATTCCCAAGCTCTCCTCTCTCTCCAATGGCAGATTCAGCTTCAGCTTCAGATTGAGAGAGTCCCCATAAAGCCACACGCCATTAATGCTTTCCTTCGAGCTTCTCTCCTCCGAAAACTCCCCGCACCAGCCCCGAAGCTTCCTCGACATAGCGCCGAACCAGAGTGCTATATAAGATCGAGGTTCTTCGTAGTCTGGATTTGAGGAATCGGAGCTCTGGTCGAGGATGGAGAGCTTGCTGAGAGAGGATTTCGTGGCGGTGAAGGCCAAGCACTCGTCGGAGGAAGCGTTGCAGAAATGGAGAGATCTGTGCGGTCTGGTCAAGAATCCGAAGCGGAGGTTCCGCTTCACGGCCAATCTCTCCAAGCGCTACGAAGCCGCTGCGATGCGAAAGACCAACCAGGTCCCATCTCGCTTCCTTCTCGTTCTTCCATAGCCATTGATCATCGTCTGGTTTTTTCCGTTTGACTTGGAATTTTTGTTAGTGATGAAGACGTGCGTCAAATTAATGCTAATTTAATCCAGTTTCTTATGTTATATACATATATATACATGTGTATATTTATATTATATGGTTTGATAAAACAACGTGTTGTCTGATATTATATTAGTCTAAAATGACCGTTTCTTAAAAGAAACGAAATTACTAACTTAATATTTGCTAGAATCCGAAGCAAAACCGAACGGAGATTCCCGAACACTTTTTATAATCAGCTAAACAGCGCAAAACGTCTTTCCTTCGAGAGCAAGGCGAGCACTCTCGAGAAGAAGTCTTGATTGGAACTCTATCGTAACGCAACCTAGATCCCGCGATCGAATCGGAATACCCAAAATACCCTTAGTACAACATAGAGACAAATTCATGGCCGTAGCTTAACATGGCTTTATTTAAGAGCCAAGTAATACCTGTTTTTAGGCTACAAAAACAATTTGTTCATTTTATTTTCCCTGCTCGTATTACAGGAGAAGTTACGTATCGCGGTTTTGGTTTCGAAAGCGGCATTTCAGTTCATCCAGGGTGAGTTTTCTTATTTCCAATCACATATGAATTTGGTGAAAAACACCTAGTTGATAGGATTGATTTAACATTTTACGGTTTGATCAATTTCAGGAGTGGAGCCGAGCGACTACGTCGTACCGGAAGATGTCAAATCCGCTGGTTTCGAGATCTGCGGTGACGAATTGGGCGCCATTGTCGAATCCCACGACCAGAAGAAGCTCAAATTCCACGGCGGCGTCCATGGCATCTCGCAGAAGCTTTCAACGTCAACGGAAAACGGTCTCGATGCTGTCCCTGAGTCGCTGACCAAAAGATCTAACGTCTATGGATTCAATAAATTCACAGAGAGCCAGACCCGAGGCTTCTGGATTTTCGTCTGGGAAGCGCTTCAAGACATGACACTCATGATCCTCGGCTTTTGCGCCTTAGTATCGCTCATCGTCGGGATTGTTATGGAAGGTTGGCCGAAAGGCGCTCACGATGGGCTCGGAATCGTCGCCAGCATAATGCTCGTCGTCTTCGTCACTGCAACGAGCGACTACCGCCAGTCTCTGCAGTTCAAGGACTTGGATAAAGAGAAGAAGAAGATCTCGATTCAGGTCACTAGGAACGGGTACAGACAGAAACTGTCGATCTACGATCTCCTCCCTGGAGACTTAGTCCACCTTTCCATCGGGGACCAAGTTCCCGCAGACGGGCTGTTCGTCTCGGGATTCTCTGTTCTGATCGACGAGTCAAGCTTAACCGGCGAGAGCGAGCCTGTAATGGTGACCGCGGAAAACCCTTTTCTCCTCTCCGGAACTAAGGTCCAAGACGGGTCCTGCAAGATGCTAATCACCACAGTTGGGATGAGAACACAATGGGGGAAGTTAATGGCGACTCTGAGCGAAGGCGGCGACGATGAAACCCCATTGCAGGTGAAACTAAACGGCGTCGCAACGATAATCGGGAAAATTGGTCTTTTCTTCGCTGTCATAACTTTTGCAGTTTTGGTTCAAGGATTAGTCAGCCGGAAAATCAATGAGGGATCGTACTTTAGCTGGTCCGGTGACGAATTAATGGAAATGCTTGAGTTCTTCGCCGTCGCCGTGACGATCGTCGTTGTCGCTGTCCCCGAAGGACTTCCATTGGCGGTAACTCTGAGCCTTGCCTTCGCTATGAAGAAGATGATGAATGACAAAGCGCTTGTTAGACACCTCGCAGCCTGCGAAACCATGGGATCTGCGACGACAATCTGCAGCGACAAGACCGGAACTTTGACGACAAACCACATGACTGTCGTGAAATCCTGCGTTTGTATGAAAGTCAAGGACGTGGGCGAGTCAACAAATGATGACTTTTGCTCTGATCTCCCTGATTTTGCAGTCAAACTTCTCCGGCAATCGGTTTTCACTAACACTGGCGGAGAGGTCGTTGTGAACAAAGAGGGCAAGCGCGAAATTCTCGGAACTCCGACCGAAACCGTTTTGTTGGAGTTTGCTCTCTCACTGAATGGAGATTTTCAGGCTGAGAGGCAATCTTCAAAGCTCGTTAAGGTCGAGCCGTTTAACTCCACGAAGAAACGCATGGGAGTTGTTCTTGAGCTTCCCGAAGGAGGTTTCCGCGCACATACTAAAGGCGCTTCGGAGATAATCCTCGCGAATTGCGACAAAGTCATTGATTCCAACGGCGAAATCGCCCCTCTTGATGAGACTTCGATCGAGTTCCTTAATTCGACGATCAACCAGTTCGCCGGAGAAGCGCTTCGGACGCTCTGCTTGGCTTATATCGAACTCGGGGATGGATTCTCCAGCGGCGATCCAATTCCGGTTTCCGGGTACACATGTATCGGAATCGTCGGGATCAAAGATCCGGTTCGTCCCGGAGTGAAGGAATCTGTTGCGGTTTGTCGCGCTGCGGGGATCATGGTGAGGATGGTCACCGGAGATAATATCAACACCGCGAAGGCTATTGCAAGGGAATGTGGGATTTTGACAGACGATGGGATCGCCATTGAAGGGCCGGTTTTCAGAGAGATGAAGGAAGCTGAGTTGTTTGAAATCATCCCCAAGATTCAGGTGATACTTTGATCCTTATTTATTGACAAGGAGAACAGTTCATTCTTACTGATATATATATAGGAATGTGAGACCAGGCCGAAACCGGTTCAATATCTTTAATGGTTACTTTTTCTCGAATGCGGTTAAACCGGTTAAAACGTTCACCTTTTTTTTGTCGTTTTCTTAGAAAGTAGTTACTGAAGGAGATTTTGAATGTAATTTATAGGTGATGGCTCGATCTTCGCCTCTAGACAAGCACATGCTTGTGAAGCATTTGAAGACCACATTTTCCGAGGTTGTCGCTGTGACAGGCGACGGGACAAACGACGCTCCGGCACTTCACGAGGCAGACATTGGTTTAGCCATGGGAATCGCAGGCACTGAGGTGAGTGTATGACAAGCTTAGTGATAGTGAAGAATGTCTTATATAATGTATATAAAGATAAATATACCTCCTCTTCTGAACCTCAGGTGGCTAAGGAGAGCGCTGACGTCATAATTCTCGATGACAATTTCACGACAATTGCGACAGTCGCGAAATGGGGCCGTTCCGTTTATATCAACATTCAGAAATTCGTGCAGTTTCAGTTGACAGTTAATGTGGTTGCTTTGATAGTCAACTTCTCTTCAGCTTGTCTAACAGGTTAGGAAGCTCAATTTTTTTTTCTTTCTGTTTTATTAAAATAAGTGCAAAAAAAAAAAAAAAAAAAAAACCGCATTCGGAAACTCAAGGTAAAAATTAAAAAATATTGAAAAAAAAACTTTATTTCTTTAAAAATTGAATATACTGACATTGTATCCGCATTTTGAATCAAAATCCAGGAAGTGCTCCGCTTACAGCCGTTCAGCTTCTGTGGGTGAACATGATCATGGACACGCTCGGGGCTCTCGCCCTCGCCACTGAGCCTCCGACAGACGACCTGATGAAGCGTATGCCGGTCGGCAGGAAAGGGAATTTCATCAGTAATGTGATGTGGAGGAACATCCTAGGCCAGTCTATCTACCAGTTTGTGATCATATGGATTCTTCAGGCGAAAGGGAAAGCGATTTTCGGTCTCGTCAGCCCTGATTCAGATCTGATCCTTAACACGCTCATATTCAACTCCTTCGTCTTCTGCCAGGTAGATATTGGCTCTTTGACCAATCCAGTTTTCTGGTCTGATAGTGTCGAAATTTCGTTTTTGACGTTGTTTTTTCTATCTTAAAACCCAATAATTAAATATCTCTGGATAAAACTAATATAACATAGCAAATTACTTTGATCATCGGTTTCTTATGAGTGATTTTGAACCATAATTATCGATTTCCTCCACCAAAAACCGGAAAATGCGATAGCATAAAACATCGGTAATTTTGGTTTGCGGTTTTTTCTTACACCACTACTCTCGTCCAGTGATTGAATATTGCTTCCATGGAAAGGCTATAACTCGCTTCTTCTTCGTTAACAGGTCTTTAACGAGGTAAGCTCGCGCGAAATGGAGAAAATAAACGTCTTCAAAGGCATACTGGACAACTACGTCTTCGTCATTGTCCTCGCGTGCACCGTCGTTTTCCAGATCATAATCATCGAGTTCTTGGGCACTTTCGCCAACACGAATCCCCTCACTCTCACGCAATGGTTTGTCAGCGTCTTCATCGGGTTTTTAGGCATGCCCGTCGCTGCCGGCTTGAAGATGATCCCCGTCTAAATCTAGTTTCAAGTCAGGTTTATTATATCGTCTTTTGTAGATGTAGAAGTTGATGTCACTAGGGTTTAAAATTCTTTAACGACACGTCATTTAGAGCGCCGAGAAAGAGACTTTGAACGCTGAAACCGTCCTTTCTCGGCTTTCAGGCAGTTTTAAACTAAGTTCAGATCTTTTTTACTGTAAATGAACCAAGTTTTATTATGCTTTATTTCTACTAGTTACTGTATAATTATTGTGTTCTAGTATATTAATCAAATTATTTTGAAATTTTGTATTTCTATAACGATAATTTGTCGTTCAGATCATATAGTTCCTCAATTCAAGCCACGGGATTTTTTTAATACGAATTATATTTTTGAGGCGGTAAAAACACTTAAACTTTAATCAACTATAACGTCATTTTTGCAATGTTTTGTTTTCCGCAAGTAATCAATTTAACAAAACTAGCAGCATTGATAAATTTCAAACAAATCCGACCGGCGTGCTGGTTTACATGCCAATTCTAAATAATTTTACAAAAAAAGTAGCATTGATTGAGCTCATTTAATAAATCTTTTCAAGCATTAGGCGGGTTCACTTATCCCGTGATCCCGTCTTAATTAATTAACAAATAAATCTTTCATTATAAATGACAGGAAATTCGCAAATTATCGTCCTTAGAAGGTGGTGCAACTCATTTTGGTTAGTAATTTAGTAACTAAAATATGAACACCGATACGCTTGCTTACTAAGAATAAAAGAAGATCATGCTATCATTAGACACCATTCTTGCCGGTAAAAATACCAAATATGCCTAATTACTACGGATACAAGGCACAAAAAGAGCGACAGCAAATTCCGCATGATTTCATGAAGGCAAAACGACATTCCGCACGATTTAATCAAGAGCAACTATAGGTACAAAGCTAGCGAAACAACAAATTCCGCATCATATTTCATGAAGAGTGACTAGGTACAAAGCTAGCAAAACTATAAATTCCGCATTGATTTTCATCAAGAGCGACTATAGGGACAAAGCTAGCAAATCAAAAAATTCCACATCCGTTTTCATCAAGAGCTACTATAGTACAAAGCTAGACGATAACGTGAAACTATAGATATTTTTCACTGAAAAACTGTTATATCACCTACAGAAATGATCTAATAATCACACATGACGATCAAGCAGGAAACATAGTCGATTTATTCGCCATTCTCGGAAAATAGATTACCCGTTTGATAAAGATGATGCATCCAAAACGGTTGAAGCAACTCCTTTGTGCTCTCCAATTTCTGCCTTCCATCTTCGTCGTCATCTTCTTCTCCAATGAGCTTCTCAATCGAACGGTAGAGAATTTGCAAAGAAGCCATCATCAAATCTCCCCATTCTCTCTCATCATTTTTGAATAACTTCACACACACAAACCGCACAAGCCCCAAAACCCGTTCGTAATCCTTCGCTTCCAAGCCGACCAAAGAGGCGACCAAAAAGATTTCTCCGATCGAGTCCAATACTAACGGGTTTTTCTTCATCAAAACCAGAATCATCTCCATTAGTTTACAAAAAGCAGGAGACTCTGATTCCTCAGATTCCGAATCTCCGTCGTTTTCATCTTCAAGTTTAGGTTTGCTCATCTCTGAGAGCTCGGATTTTGACAGAACCGAAAGCCATGACGGGAAATTGAGCTTTATGCAGTCAAACAATGTCATCATGTCCTCTGATTTTTCCTGAGCAACGGGTTTAAGTATTTGCCCGGAAGCGAAAGCAAGAACAAAATCCGGGAGCCACGGCTTCGCCGATGAGACGAGCTTAGAAGCATAAATAGTGCCCAAATACAATTCAACGGACGTGATCACGTCAATCACGTCATTGGCGAGAATCAGCGGTTGAGATTGCAGCGGGGAATCTTCTGTGGAATCTTTTAGGGAGAGGCATAGCAATTTTGCCGCGTAGGTGAGTGAGCTCTTCAGGCACAAGATTGTTTCGGATAGATCATGTTCGTCGTAAATTATCTTGTTGTTATGATATTGCCTTAAGGTGGAAGTAATGTTTCGCATGTAGTCTGAGGTGAATTTTAAGAACCGTTCGTGATTATGGAAAGTGAATCCCATTGTGACGGCATCTGTTATGAATTGGAGAACAGCGGTTGACATTTTCACCTTATTTGACAGTTGTTCCGGTTCAGTTAGAGACGACCCTGCATTAAAACATAATCGACCCATTTCTTTAATTTTCATATACATAAGAGTGATTCATAAATAGTCTTTTCAAATCAGAAAATACACACAAAACATAACTCGTGTAATAAAAAAAATTAAGTACAAAAATATCATTTTGATCAGTCATTTAATTCATTATATTATGACTTATTTTTGAGTTATTTGCATTAATTATGTCGTCGATTTTAATTCTGCAATAATTCATTCAGCAATTAATCTAATTATGTAAATATCGCCTAGCTATAATAAAATCAATTTTTTTATTAACAAAAGTTATTCAATTTCCAAATCAACTCAATCGATCTCGAATCGAGAAGGGAGTGAGTTTTTGGGTTCCTTGTACACAATTGTGTTCTTCGTTCCTATTCATCTAATTTCCATCACGGGACACGTAACTAGATCAAGATCTTAGGCCGAATTAGTAACTTACCAGCATCACATTGATGGGAAGAATCTGCTTCGACTTCCTTTTGCCTTTGTTTATGTGTACTTTTCGCATTCTTACGCCCTGAGGATGATTTCCCGGGCTTTTTAGAGTCAATGGCTTTGAATAATTGAGTTGTACAATTGGTTATGTGATCCAGCGTTTGCTCCAGAACTGTCTGCTGAAAAGAGATTATAATTAATCTAATTATACTAGGAAGTTATAGTACATCAAAGTTCAAGCAGATAGACAACAAATTTGTTTAGTTTTCATTCATAACAAAATAAAAAATTTATCAACTAAAGGGCTCATCTCTTTAATTTAAATAAAATTGATATTCAAACTAAAACTCAAAATTAAAGGGCCTACTGAAATATATTACTCAATAACAAAAATGAAGAATTAACATCTGTGCAATCCAAATCGGTACAGATTAAGAGTAGCAAGTCATATAATTAGCATCTGCGTAGTTTTATGAAGCATAAAAAGCTAAGAATTTATAGATATCAAGAAATCAAACAGCAGATAGTCAGAAAATTAAGTGGCAGAAATTTAAGATGAGACATTAAAGTAACGTAGGACGGATAGATAATCAATCTCGCAAAACTATGAAGAAAACTGCTTGCCTTTTTTGATCCTGAAGAATCCGAGCAATCATTCCTCTTGTTACCATCTTTTGAAGAACTCACGCTGATATTTTCGAGAGTCATATGCAGAGAAAGAGCTGTATACGCCAAAACAGGAGGCACATCCATATACTCAGAGTAAATACACTGCAAAATACTGATCTCGGAGATGACTTTCAGCGCAAGGAAGGTCGATCTTAAACTTGGCGATTCCAATACTGCTTTGCGAGTATCCTCCAATTTGAGTAGGTCTTTGATTTGCCAAGCTATGCCGACAGAAACTGTGTAGTCATCCTCAAAATTGGTCGGCTTTTTCCCGTTAACATGTTTCCATTTCCCTGAAATTTTACTGGATGGAACATTCTTTTTCCTTTTTCCCGCGGAACCACCCAATTGCGGTACTTCGGTTCCATATTTAAGGTGACAATGATAAGCGGTTTTCTGTAAAAAGGATATCAAGACTTCGAGCATACAATCAAGCCTACCAGAAGACAGAAATAATTGGTGGGCAGATCTTACTTCAACTTGTTTTTCTATGTCACTTGATAAACCATTACACTTTGTGATTAAACTCATACACCTATCGAGAAGCACATCAACCTCATCTGCTGAAACAAACGAAGCGATTCTGAATACGGAAGATTGAGCACTCTTTCTAGTTGCTTTACCGAAAAGGGTCTTCAATTTTTCACCAATAAAGAGCTCTTTAAGGGCGTCTTGGTAATTGGACTCACTACAAAGTGTACTGCAAATGTTGGCAACAGAAAGAAGCAAACCCTCAACGTGATCTTCATGGAGCTTTTCGGCTGATGTGACTAAGCCGATGACTGCTTTGGCAAGTTCCATCAGAGACTTGCGCGATGCACCTTCCACTCCGGCCAATTCACAAAATCTAGCTCCGGCTAAAGGTGATCTTCTTATAAGTGCAAAGCAACGGTTGCAAGCCTCATCGGTTGACGCCTTGGAGGGAAAATATGATGGCATTAGCAGCTTTGTTATTCTTTGAGCAACATCAGCTTGATCATTTGCAAGTGAATCTAGTAAGACATCTAAACCCACCACCTGAAAATGAAGTTAAAAAAACAAAAAATAGTACGATATCAACCGGCAACAAGAAGAAAACAAAAAGAGCTTATCAATTATAGTTATTACCCTTTGATACCTTATTGAACTGAAAATCTTTTATATCTCGTATGACAATGAGAAGATCTACCATGGCCTGTCGTATTGAGAGAACCTTATCGAGCATCAAATGCCTTAATCTAGGAAGAAGCACCTTGAGGATTTCATGAGATTGTGGATTGCCAAGTAAGTATATAACACCATTCAATGTTGAAAGCCGGACTTCGTTGGATGCGTCTTGGGACATGTCGTCGAAGATTTTAGTTAAAACCTTTGGAATGGTTGGTGACGGGATGATTTCCCAGAACAAGTGAAGGACGCGACAGCATCCTTCTACAGCAACAGCCCTTATGTCCGGGCAATTGTCAAAGAGCAATTTCTCCAACAAATAAAATTGCGTACCGAGCAATGTGTCTTTCTCCTCCTTCGTGGAGTCGGGATCTTCAAGAGGGAACAAATCCAGAAGTAGATGCAGCGCATTCTTACGGACATTTGAATTCGAAACCTACAATGTACAACACACAGCATGATCCTGTAACCTCTCATACTCAATATACAAAATCCCAGGTTCCGAGTCAATCTAGATTTCTTTGTGACATAAGATTCATAGATTTTACAACCCGATATGAAAATCGCATACCACAATATGAAAACTAAAAATTCTTTCTCTAATTAACACTCTTTAAATTTCAACTATAGAAACATAATAATTACCTGCAAAGACCGGAATATCAGAGGCTCGGAAATCCTTAAAAGGAGCTTGTCAACTCCATTGGTGGTCCTCTGGTTGATAAAAGCTCCCAAAACCCGCCTCACAGACACAGCCAGAGCTTCGGTTCTCGCATATATAGCACCTTCAGTTAGCCCCTGCAGAAAGCGATTCTCTATCTCATCTCTGGAACCGTCCTCTGCGACCTTCCATGCTCGGAACAAGACGTCGCCATACGCCTCGAGCATCGATTTCCCACCCAACGGGATCTGCGAGCGAATCATCGCCAACAATTCCTTTAACAGCTGACCGCTCAGCCCGAAGGCGAAGGCCACGAACCGCCGTCCTTCCTCTGTCTTCATGTATATTGGCGCGACCACGCACCGGATTAACAACAGCTTGAGGTCCTCGATGCTCTCGTCCTCGAAATCGAACAGCACGAAGGCCTCTCGGAGGGCGTAGACCCTGTGCACATCCTGCTTCTTCACCGACGTCAACGACCTCGAGAGAAGCAGAGGGAGGAACTGAGAGATCAGCGATTCTCGCCCCACCAAACCCCCCTTCCACCAGTCCTCGCACAAATTCGCGATCTCCGACGACAATTCCACTTCCGACTCGAAACCGATCAGATTGTCGTGCAACAACCGAGCTCCGGCGAGCAATTCCTCCACCGGAAACACGCTTTCCGGGTGCATAACGCACAGCCGCGTAACGTACGCGAAAACATTGAGACTCTGAACGATCCTCGGCTTCTCTTCTCCTTCGCCTCCTCGCTCACTCTCGGGGTTCGTTCTGCGCAAAGATCTTCGGCCGCGTTTAGTCGGAGGCGAGACCGGCGAATCGCCGTTTGTCTGATTAGGGTTATTAAAAGACTCCACGGATCGAGAAATTGAGTTGTACAGAGATACCGGAAGCGAAGAGCACAGATCAGAGGAGGCTTCGACGCCATGAATCAGGGCTTTCAGAGCCGTCCGCGAAGGTTTCAGAGCGAACTTCGACGCCCTCGCGAGGAACTCGTCCGCCGAGGATTGCAGACTCGAACGAAGCTGCTTCTCCATTGGCTTCTTCTTCGAACTGGTCTGGATTATTGCATGAAGACGATACTGTGTTGGCGAAGGGATGAAGTGGAGAGGAAAGCTCGAGAGCTCAACAATGGCGGAAACTGAAACGGTGAGAGAAGAGATTTGGGAGGGAAGGAAATGGCGGTGACGCTTTTCAATTTGGCTATGATAGAGTGACCCGTCTGTGACGGAAATAGCTTCACCAAACTGTATCTAATTCTTGTCGTTTACGAATATAAAAAATTCAAAATTGGCGCGCTTTTTATTCAATGACATGTCGTTTTTATTTTAGAAACCAATTGTCGTTTATCCATGGTTAATTATAGGTATAATAGCGGCGAAAGAATCCAAAGTTGTTGTAAATAGCACGGCATATTTTCATGATTTCAGTTGCGCCGCGGATTATATACTCAAGGTCATGGAATTTGCATTCTCGGTTTATTTTATCTTATGTATCTCCACTAGTTTTGGCTTTTGACATGTGTGTACTTGCGGCTCATAATAACACTACGTTTTGAGATTCTCATATTAAATATATCAATATGAGGTGAGGCATACACGTGCAAATAACATCATGTTAACGGAGAGAGGTAAGAAAAAATCAATCAAAAAATATAAATTTCATGACTTGGAGTTTTTAATCAACGTACTTGAAAGCTTAGAAATAGTTCGCGATGTTTTGAATAACTTTAGGTATTGTTTAGCAAGTATCTCTAAATTATTTTAAACTTTCAGTCCATAATAATCGTAATCATTCAGCGGGAACCCAAAAAATTAAATTAAATAGTCATAAACAACTTATCTAAACCAAGGTTCTAAATTTCCGGATATGTCGTCGATATATTAACGACGTGCCCAGAAAACGAGAAGTGCGAAACGATATTCGCAGCCGCAGGAAATCGATATATCCATTTCTTCTCATTTATCCGTCGGTAAGCGATATATCCGTAAAATTGAGAGTGCGAAACGACATCGATATTGGCATTTAGAACCATGCTTCGTATTTATATTCGTACTTTGTACTCTATGTTTGTATTTATGTTCGTACTCTATGACTTTATTATGATACCTAGCTTATTTTATGTTATACCTATGAGTTGTGACTTTTCTGTTATATGTTTGTGTTATATTATGATTTATGAGTGTGTTTTGTAGGCTATAACTATGTGTCATATTTATTAAATAAGTAATTTAGAAACTATATAAAAATATGATTGAAATACTAAAAATATTTTCCGGAATATCCGTCGATATTTCGATAGGCAAGCGATATATCCGTGAAATTTATGTGGTATTATCGGCAAGCGATATATCCATTTCTTCGGATTTATCCATCGATATTGGCATTGGCAAGCGATATATCCGTAAAATGGAGAGTGCGAAACGATATCGATATTTAGAACCTTGATCTAAACAAACATAAAAAAAAATAGTGCTATAAACATAAGACATTAAATCATAACTAGTCTAAAAATAAAGACAAAGTTATAAATTAGGTCCTATGATACAAGTAAAGAGGTGAAGAAGGAAAATACATATTTTAAAATTTTGGTTGGGTAAATCAATCCGGCTTTGACTCAACCCGACTATTCTTCGGATTGAGTTAAAATGTATTTTTGCTGGGGCGAATTTTGCATACATTTAAGTACATCTGTATTTGTTCTTTTTAATGATAATTATAACCTATTTTATAGATAATAAATAAAATCATTTGAAACAAAATAAATAATATATAGTGTTATTGCTAAGAAAAATACGAATTTAAAATATTTTCTTTGATATTTCATTGATACGAGTATATGACAACTAGTCAAAATGATAAAAGGCTTGAGTATACTACAAGCTAAAAATGATTGAGCATATCTAACTCACTCCCCGACAAATACAAGTATTTATTTTTATTTTTTTGAATGGAAGTCAAGAAATACATGTATTAGGTTAGAGCAATATATAAGAATATTTTATTAATATTAAATCCCCTTAAATCGCTAGATAGCTTGACCTGTGAAAAAAAAAAACAAATCTTACAAATATTTTCATTATTTATGAATATTTTTACCATATATATATATATAATAAATACAATAATTAAGCACTTAGTCAAATCACTGAATCCTCTGCCCAAAATCTCTTCAAGTCTTCAAATTTCAAACCATCAATTCAAAAATCCAGCCAATGGTCAATATTCAATAATCTCAATTCTTTTTTTTTTTTGTGACAAAAAATATATAGATTATTAAAATTATGTAGTAGGCAACAAATGAGAAGATAAAAATAGAAGTCTGTTCTTGTTATTAAGGAGTTGGCACTGGCAGTATGGTAAATTGCTCAGTTTGCCACTGCTTCAAATTGCTCAGATTGTGATTGTACTTTTACTATATATGTGTATGTATATATGTATTTCCAGACTGGACATGAAAGTTGAAACCCTAGGAAGGCATGTGGAAATGTGAAGCACTATCTCTGACACCATTTTTATTTTCTTCCATGAATTTATAGTTTCCTGTAAAACAAACAAGGGCTTCTGTGTTCAATATCATGGTTTATTTGGGGCCTACTTCTCAGTGATTGTAAATTGTGATGCTTTCCAATGCAAGTTATTGGAGGAAGTAGGAAGGGCAGGTATATATATATATATATATATATATATGTATTTTGTATACATATATAAACTTGTTATTGGAGAAAATAGGGAAAAAAATATCTATATATACACATAAAATTGCTAATGGAGGAAATAAGAACAAAATTTATATTATGTATATATCATTCATCTAAGATCTTTATACATATAATTATCAAGAGCAATGGGATATTGGTTGTAAATTATAATGAGATTGTAATTCATTGGGATAGAGTTTAGTGAGCATATTTTAGAGTTTAATTACAAATGTGCACATGTGAACCTCTATAATGAATAGGACATGGAGAGATGGACCTCGAAACTCTTTTGTGGCGTTTAGGTACTGTGGCTGTTTTAAAAAATAAATTGAGAATATTTTGGCACATTTCGTATAAACTTAGATATTTGGATACTTAAACCGAAAATATCCTTCTCTATATATTTGGTATATTACAATTTAATAAAAGTAATAACAACAAATTTAGAGAACAAATTGCAATATAGAAAACAATACCTTAAGTGGCCTAATCACAATAACTCAATTTATTAGTTATTATGCCTTAATATTGTTATATTACATAAATACACTTCAAATACTTCACAAATTGGCCCAATTATCTCGTGATCAACATTATAACTAATCTACATATATCACTATATTTCATATTCATAATCATTTAGTAGAAAAATAAGGCTACTATAAACATGGAAAGAAACGTCAAAACTATTGATTGTGCCCACTACCAAGTAAAAAAAAATAAAAAATCTTGAGCATATATTAAAAAAAAATATATCAAACAAAGTTGAATCAAACATGCGGAAAATCCCACTTGGATGGTGGTAGAAGAGTGATGGAGAACTCTCTTAAATTTGTCAAAATTAGTGATTGAGGTTCTATGAACCCCTTTCAAAGTGCAACAACATTGAGCAGTGAAAAAGGAAGCTATATATATATATATATATATATATATATATATATATATATATATATATATATTTAAAATTAAAAAAATCCCACTCAACAAAAGTATGAACCCCAACATTCCCAGCAAAATAAGATCATGCCCAACTTTATATATACTTTTCTCAATGGCCCCTAATTGCAACAAAGATGCATCAAATCATCCCAACTAAAACACCTCCTCATTCCCTCACATCCTTTGAAAGATACAAGAAAGCTTCACATTCACAAGCCACCATAAAAACAGTGATACGTAATTGTTTTTAATTATTATTTTTTATCAGTAAAAGCCGGAAGTTCGAAATCGTACCGAGGGAACCGAATCACAAAAAAGTTTACACCCAAGAAATAAAAAAGACGAGGCTATTATAATATATATATATATAATAAAGAATTTTACATATGAAATGTAACGTCCCGGCTGCTCAATCGAATCGACGACTATCCTCACAGGCCAACACGAGTCTTTTCAGTGTGTTTTGTCCTCACTCGCACACTTCTCGAGAAACTTCCCAGGAAGTCACCCATCTCAGGACTACTCCAAGCCAAGCACGCTTAACTTTGAGCTACCGAAAAAAAGATGCATCTTGTTGACATAGGTAGTAGTAGTACCAATCAATTCTTTTACACCCCTTCGACCATACAGTCTCATACCTCTCGGGAACGTCCCATCAGCACATCCCCTTGCCCAGACGATGCAGGATTGCACAACTTACCCATTCTTGCCCTCTTGACTCACGGGATTGATGAGTGTCACATGAAACAAAAGACTTTGATTTTATAACAAAAGTTAAAATTCTCTAAGCAAAATATTATCGATAACAAAAGATGACCATATCTCAGATATAAACAGTAAAAAAAACATCATTAACAAAGCATCACATTCACAAGCTAGACAACCAATTATGATGAACAATGTCGGAACCAAGAATAATGTGCACGAGCGATAAGATTTATTTATTTTTTTGCCATAAATGTAACTTGAAGGGGTTATATTTAAAATTCACTGAAAGTTAGGAGTTAAACTAAAATTTTGTATTAATTTACACTTCAAAACAAAACTCAGTATTATAGTACTTTTTTAAGGAGTGGTTTGAAGTTTGAACCTCATCCCCTTCCTCTTTGTATCCGCCCCTTGATGATGACCATCAATAGGCAAATGAATCGTGATATTAAAATGGTTGGTTAATTTTCGCTGAGTAAAGATTCAAACTCGAGATCTTACGAAACGAATCTAAATTCCAACAAAATTAGCACTACGAAGCACAAAAAATTAGAGGCCCGTAATAATGTAGATATAAAAAGTCAAATGAAAATTGTAGATATAAAAAGTCAAAGAAAAGTTTTCACCGCACCGTCAATAAAAGAAGAAGTAAAGTCCGAATGAAAATATAAATTAAACCAAATGTTTGCTTGAATGTAAGTACACCAAAAAATACAAAATGAAAACAAAAAGGGAAAGGAATGAAACAAATTGATGAAGAAATATAAATAAAAGTGGGGTGAAAAAAACAATACTACTACACGAAACCACTCAAAATGGACTAACATGAATTTCAATGCTCTTCACTCCTTCAATGGCTTCTTCAGTCAGCTTCTTCTCACTTCTTTCTTGCTGTAGATTATAGTTAAATCTTTTTTATATATAGATATTTACACAAACAACTTCTTTTCCAATTTCCAATCCCTACCCTCATTTCTCACTAGCTAAAACAAGACAGAAACAAAATAAATTAGATGTTTTGGTGTTTGAAATTTTAAAATAATCACCAATCATCAAATATTTAAAAAAAAAAAAAAAAAAAACTTGACTTAGTCTAAGTTGAAGAAGAAGAAAAATTCCATGTCTTATCTCATCTTTTGGTGCTATGATCCGTGAGGCTTCTTCGCCGGAACACTGTGATCGGACTCGCTGAAGGTGAGTCTCCTTTTAATGGCGGACTGCGTTAATGACAAAACTGCCCTTGAGGTTGACGCGGCTGAGGGCTGTGGCGTCTTCTGCTTTCTCTTCTCAATCTCCCGTAAGAGCTCGCAGCACGAATGCACGTTTTCCTGCTTGGACAGAGGCGCCGGGAAAACGGTAATGTAGCGGTTAGTTTGCGTAAATTCGAGGCGGCATTGCCTAATCCAAACTCGTTGCTCGTTTTACCGTGTCAAGAGAGGTGAAGAATTTGATCGCGCTCATCTTCGTCCCGGTCGTCTCTCGGGGTAATCCAGCGTCGGAAGCTACTAAAACCGCGCTCGCTGCGACAACGGAAGGCCGAGAATGCATCGAGTTTGTCTCTGCAGCGCCATTGAAAAAAGATCAAAACTAATAGGCAATTCCAATACTATGTTGAGTATCACGGGATTCCATCGCATAACCAATCTCGATAAGGATTTTTACCTTTGGCCATGGCCAGAATCAGCTCGGCGGCGCTCGAGGCGACGAGCGCTCTCGGAGATCCGTCCCCGTCGCTGCAGAGCTTCCCGACGAAGTAATTCAAATACGAGAACGGCGTCATTGACCCCATTTTCCACTCCAAAGCGCTCAGCACCAAGAGCTCCATCCTCCGGATCACCTTGCTCTCGAAATGAAAATCCGGAATCGGGAATTCCGAGAGCATCGGAGATTCGAGCTCCTCGATCTTTGCCGCCAAAGACAAGCACGCGACGGCCAGTAGCCTGACCGCCCAGAGCTTCCCGTTCTATCAAAATCCCCATATCAAGCCCAAATTCATATATACATATATATATATGTGTGTATCACTGAAATGATTGCTTACATCGATTCGTCGCTTCGAGAGGAAGCGATCGAAGAAGGTAATCGATAGATACACAGTTCGGAAGTTGAATCCGAAGAGCTCTCTCATCTGATTGCAAGCACAGCATCAGAACCAAACACTATCAAGAAAGAAAGACAGAAATCATCGAAGAACAGTGGAAGGTAATCACCGACATTGAAAATCCATTGCAGAGCGACGGGGCGATCGGGCAGGCAATGCTGATCGGAGCCGGATCCGAACCCGAAGAACGCCTCTCTCCCGAACATGTTCTCGGCCTGGTACTCCTCCTCCTCGGCCAGACGCCACTGGTTCTCGTCGAGCTCTCGGCTATGGTGGTGGGCGTTGAAGCAGGAGTGGTCCTCCTCGCACAGGAGGTCGGAGTAGCTGCCGAGCTGCGGAGATGGGGGAGGAGAGGAGTGTGAATCCGCCATTGTTGGGGAATCTGAGTGCGCGTTTCATCTAGAATGGCGATCAATCTGTGGAGTCCAGATTGTAGGCGAGAGAGCAGTGACGATCCATCAGGGGAGAGAGAGAGGGAAAGGAGAGCAGTTTTGGTGCCGCCAAAATAAGCGGATGAGATATAGAGGGGGAGTTAATTAGCGGTTATATTATACACTATATACGCATTATTATTATTATTATTATGGGAATAATATAATATACATATATATATATATGGATTAATGGCGGCATAAGTACTCGATATTTTGATTTTTGTAGTGGAATAAATATTTTTTCTTTCTTCGTCGTTGAAGTTGTAATATTTATTATTTTGTTTCTCTCTAAAATTTTATCCATTTTTTCGATGGATTTTACATAATTTTGAATGCATTGTAAAGTATACATATATATGGATTAATAGCGGCATAAGTATTCGATTTTTTTATTTTTGTAGTGAAACATATCTCTAATTTTATCAATTGATTTAATAAAATTTTAAATGTATTGCAAAGTCTTGGAGAAGTATCGCATTCGAGAAAGATACAGTACTAACGGCACATTCAACATTTTGTAAATCAATTGAAGAGAGAGAAAAAAAAGATAAAATTTTGATCAAATGCAATTAGTGAAAAATTAAAATTTTGACTGTAAAAAATAGATTTATGCCAATGAAAAATAAATAAAACATTGGGTGTTTCTATTGCCCCTAATCCTTAGTATATTGTATTGTATATTTCAATGTTATGTGCTTATCGCTTATTAGGTGGTTCAAATTATCAAATTTAATATTTTTACAGAGAAGGGAATCAAGTGGCAGATGTGTTGGCTCGCTTGGACGTAGAAGGTAGAGATAGTATATATTCAAGCTCGAATCAGCTTCCTAGAAATATAGAAGGTGTGTAATTGGATAATTTTGATATTTGGATGCTTTTACTGCCAGAATATTGTAATTCCCTTATATAATTATGTTACCACGGTTTTCATCCGCCATAAGTGAGGGTTTTATTAATAAATTTGAGACGGGGTCACTATGTGTGTGATCTTCGGCTATTTAGTCAAAATAAATAAATAAATGATTAAAAACCCACTAAATGCCCAAAAACCTCTTAAAGTTTAAGAAAAATGCCCATAGTTTCAAACAATTATTTTATACCCATTAATATACCTATTTGGACCATTTTAACCTTAAGACTAATTATATTTTCTAATTTCCGTTTTAAGTATTCATTAATTATTTTAATTTAGAAATTTATTTACAGCTATTAATACGGTTGACAATTTCCATCACATTTATTATGTTTATATTTAATAGATATTGAATTATTATTAATTTTAAAATCAAAATTTTAACCAATGTACATTGATTATCCTGCA